>OX454421.1:86062757-86760155 GCA_949715475.1 Microchrysa polita | reverse complement strand
GGCATAATATGGTCCAATAGGCTAGCTGTGTCGTTGGAGGGGTCACGTGTATCGGTTTTTAGCTAAGAGCATATGAAGTGCTAATACAAATGGACAAAAAATTCAAAAATCGAGGCAGCACAACACGACTCCGAAAAAAAATACAGCAACAATCGGTGATTAGTCTTATTATTAGTGGGCACTTTTTTTAATCGTGGCAATTCCCTTTAGCAATGTTCTCCAAAAATAGAGATACTATTCGCGAAAAGACGCTAACTGGATCTCAGAGAAAACCTTCCATTCGGGGCTCTTAAAAAGTATCCTGTGTTCCTCTTTTTAATTTAACACCCTTGTCACCAGATACTAGATTATTTTTGTGTTGTCCACGCTAAATCTAGGAAGATAATAGACCTGGAATTACTGCGGATCTAGAAATGTTTGCTACTTATCCGCTTACAGAACGCCAGAATGCTAAATTAATTTAACCCTTCGCCAGGCACGTCCCATGATCATCACGAACGAGCAAGTTGGGTCCTTTCAGACTTCAGAGTTCATTGAACTTACATATCCTTCAAAACACATATTTATAAATAGTCTGCTATGTTCTTGAACATGTTTAATATAATTATTCACAAAATTGCTGTTCATACGGTGAAATGTGTACATTTCAAGCGATTGCAGCTTTTAAAGTTTTTACTTTTTGCCCCTCTGCCTTGGACTCAAGGAAAACTTCGTTCCTGGAATAGTGAGGATAACTCTTAAAACAAATTTCTGAAGTGTGAAATAGCAGTGAAATAGATATGGTAAGATACAGTAAGAATTAGTGGAGGCAAAATTTCGACCTTTTTTTCAGATTTGCTATACAGTCAAAGGTATGTTTTCTGCCCTATATCAGAAGAAGCTAACGCAGCAAGTGAAGAACAGAGTTAGAAGCTGTTTTCGTGAATTTCTCAAGCCAGGATAATTTTTGGGAAGTTGATCCATTACTTTCATTGTAGCCACAAACGATATGAGGCTTACCTCGGTCCCCAGTTCAGTGCGAAAAGACGCAATGAAACCACAGACAAGAATAGTAAAGATATCGAGACAGTCTAAATAAACAGAGTATAGCTCCGAGTTTCGATTCCTGGATTCAGGACAATTGAGGCCTTGGTACTCATGAGGTCTTTGAAGACCCCACGTGCCCGTTCCCGTAAATTTGTACTTTAGGTTATCAAAACTTTTTTTTCTGAAAATATGTGCTTGTTGGAGGGTTAATCAATCATCACAGAGAAACTCATCGACATTTTAAAGTTGGAAATCGTTTCCAACAGAGTGTTGACAAAAAATTTTAATTTCTAGTTTTCTTTATTAGTAAAATCAAAATTAAAATGCGAAATGAAAAATTTGGTACC
Organism: Microchrysa polita; assembly: GCA_949715475.1. Classification (NCBI taxonomy): domain Eukaryota; kingdom Metazoa; phylum Arthropoda; class Insecta; order Diptera; family Stratiomyidae; genus Microchrysa; species Microchrysa polita. Next base: position 86,758,782 of record OX454421.1, on the reverse strand, counting down.
CCGGCAATATTTGGACCCCTCCGAAACAAAATCCTGACTACGTCCCTGACAGCCGGGATATAAAAGAATGAAAGGAAGTGGCGCAGCTAATGAATTTTCAGGCATGACTCCACCGATTTCTATTTGATTGTGTCATGAACTGGGTCTCTTCTGTCATTACGAATCGGTTCAGAGTAATGCGGATGCGCTATTGAGGTAATCATCAAACTCTCGGTCATTCAAAGGAGTTGTTGATTGTTCTTACCCTTCCTTCGCATGACTATTAGCACTGCTAATATCGCTCTATAGAGCCGGCATAGTTCAGACTCGTTCTTAAATCGTGTGTGTGTGTAAGTGCCCTACCAAACTTTCCTCTGCCATTATAGAAAGATTTTTTATCAAGGGAAAAGTGGATCTTTTGGAAGATAACATCTGACCAATTAAGCTTTTATTTCATAGGGCTACCTTAGCAACTGCGCCTCAGAAATGGGATTCTTCTTTTCTTTTATTACCCTAACTCCTAGTGGAGCATGGTGCGCTGCTGACGACTACCGTGTGTAATCGTCAACGTTACAAAGACAACTGAATTCGGAGTGTGATTCGGTTGTCAGCCGTACCACTTCCTAGTCGCATTATTAGTTTATTATTCTTTGATAAGAATATCTCTTATCATCTTCTTCTAAATACTAAACTTGCGACGAGTCGTGCCGAGTTTGGAAACTCGTTTCTCTATGAGTCTCTATATCACAGAGTGGCGACCGAGCGATCACGGCCACCGAGCACGACAAATGGGAAGAAATGGGATACTCTCAAAGAATTTTTTAACACACCCTTCTTGCAGATGCCGGGCGAAGGTCGTGGTCGAGGTGGTAACCCTAATAACAACGTGAATATCTTCTTTTACGTCCTAATAAATATATTGATTCCATGATTGCTGATTAATAAGATGATGATTTATCAAATCTAAGTATTTCAGGTTCCTAAATATTTCTTTTTGCTATTCATTTTTAAAATTTGTTAATTCATGTATTTTTGGTAATATCTGACAAAGTCATACATGCTCATGCTCACTTTGAAATGACATTTCACCATGAACCGACTTACAAAAGAACAACGAATTGTATTCTCTGTCCGTTTTTATCGAAAATTGCGATGTGGTTTATTTTGGGGCTCAATGGGTACGTCAATAAAAAGAATCGCCGATTTTTTTCCTAAGAGAATGTCGACAGAGGTGAATACTCCCCGAAAAACTCAAAAGTTCTTTCACTTTTTAACATTTTCCGTGTTTTCTCCAATTTAAAAAAAAAATCAAATAAATAAAATTCAAACTAACAAAATCACACCAAACAGAACATTCATGAAGCCTCTGACTATTTTACCCTTATCGTCTTCGGAGTAAAAAAAACGCTATAACGGTAAACGTCGCTTGGTTGCTTTAAATGACTTACCCCTTGCATTGAATTTTGCTCTGTGATAAACATTAAAGAACGCTCAGGACCAACAAAGTGGAAAGCTCGAAGCACGTGCATATATGTACGTAGTAATCTGTGAAGGGAAAATTAAAAATTGATTGGAGATAAATGAAGCGCATCCATTTCCAGTGATTTTGGCTGGCTGAATAATCATTTTCGACTTTGTAGCCGGGTCTAGTCTAAGGTGACCAGACTCCCGAAGGCCCAATGCTGTACATATTGCAGAATTCAGTTTTCGGGCAAACCCTTAATCATACTGATTCTACGATAAAAACTAAAATTTCCCGTCACTTTAAATTAGCGGTCCCATTTAGTTAGAAAAGATGTTACAATTCTAAGGCCTTTTTTTAAGAAAGGACAATTGAAAATTACCTTTGTTACATTTTAACGATAAATAACACTCAGGCCTTTTTCTACCTTTAAATTTTAGAGTTAGAGTCTCAGCATCATTGTACGGATGATGATGACTCTTAAAGGAAACAGGAATCATGTAGTTGTTTATTTGAATTACGGAAATTTTTGTGCTAGGAGTCGAACCCATATTTTCACGATCGTAGTGAACAGATTATTTATTGAAGGTACAGCGGTTAAAAAAATACCGCAATCATCGGCCGGGGGGGGGGGGGGAGCAGGTGGCGGTGAAGCAGCTCTTCTATATTCTTCTATATCTTTTGTTTATTGGAATAGATAAACTGCTAACTCGTGCGGCAGAAAATTTTTAAGCGGTAGGCGGCTTTCCTGGTACATTTACGGATTGGATTTCAAGGAGAACCACCGCAGCGGTGGAAGAGTGGCTTATCCTGGTTGCGATGTTTCTAGAGGAGAGTACGCTTACCTTAGTTACATTTTATGGACATATTGTGGGAAAAAACTTTATCTGGAAACCCTAGCAGAGTCATTTAGTACGCATTTTCGTATAGAGGTTGATAGAGGAATCGAATGGAGTACCGTGATTTTTCGATTGTTTTGTGAAAAATTATATTTTTTTTATTTCTCGGCTGTAAATTCTGAACATTTGCACCTAAACAGGCTTCACATTTTAACCTAATATGGGCTCTGCGGTGCTCTATACAAATCTGCCAAATTTCTAAATTTTCCGCTCCGAGTTATGGACAATTTTCGATTAGAAAAGCCAAAAGTGCAATTTGGGCAGCTGTAACTCGCAAACGCGAAGAGGTTACCTTGAAATTTGGAGGACATGTGAGCGCTATGTAAATCTACACAATAAGTATGACAATTGAAAAAGAACGGTCAAAGTTTTCCCCGAGTTATCGAGAATGAACTATTGACATACATAAACGTGCGATTATCCTGCTAAATATCGATCGTACAGGAGTGTATGGGCAGTGCGGTGCTCCACAAGTCAGTAAAGTTTCAAATTTTTTGGACAAACTTCATAGACAATCTTCGATTAGAAAAGACAAAAGTGCGATTTGGGCAGCTGTAGCTGTCGAACGCGAATAGATACGACCTTAAAATATGTAGCCAAGTAGCTCTACATGTGTGTTTAATTTCAGAACGATCGACCAAAAAGTTCCCGAGTTATCGAAAATGAACGCTTGCCAAATGAAAGTGCGATCATCTTGCTAAAAATACCTTTAAAACAGACAAGACTGATCACAGGCCTCACCAAGGAGCTTATGACTTTAATTTCTTTGTGTGGCATTGACAATGCTGTACATTTACTAACGCTGTACAACCGGTCTAAATGCTGTACTGTACAGCAAAATGCTGTACGTCTGGTCAGCTTAGTCTAGTCTAAGATATATATAGTATGATCACATGATTTTAAAATGCTGTGTATCTCCACTTATTTTACCACGACTATTACTCCATTGTAATACCTATTTATTACCGCTGTGTACAATAATACACTGATCTTGAAGTTCAAACAAACCAACCTTTTTCTGAAGCATGCGTAAAAGATAAACGAAATTCTACGACCTTAACTATTAATATTCGTCTACTTTAGACGGGTACTCTGTAATCTATCGAGTATCATCAGTTTGTCATTTTCTTCCATACTTCCACCCTAATACATACACTTCCCCTGAATTCTTCTCTGTAATTTCAAATCTATATCTAAACGCTGACCGGCTTGGATATATTGTCCTTCAAACTTTTATCATAAGTTCTCCCCCGAAAATTTCGAAACTTTCCGAAAACTGTAATTTATATACCGAATAACTATGTGAAATCATTTCAATCGCATCTATTATCGACCAATCGATTCCACCTGACTCGGAATGTAAGAGATAAATAATATGAGCATGAATTCGATGTCTTTTCAATACGAAATCCCCTTGCTATAAACTATATGCGAAGTCAGGAGTTGGGGTTGGGGTTGCGGCAGCCCCGGCATGCATAGTGCCATGTTGTACGTATATGATGGTATAAAACTCCTTGTCAATTATTTCCATTAACTTTGATGATTTGTAATTTTCGTATACTTAGTTCGTCGTCGTTTTCGTCGAGATATAAAGAGAGAGAGAGGGCCAAGTTTTGTCAGATTGTTGAAACTTTGTCATTTGATTTATGGAGAGAAAATTGAAACTTGTACTTCGAAATAGCTAGAGAGAGAAAGAGAGGGAGGGGGAGAATAAGAGTTGCTTCCAGCCCAATTGGAAAGATAGTGAATTTCTATTTGTACGGGTGTATTCCTTTTAACAAAGATGTACCTAATTTGAATGGATTTATTTTGACTCTTGACGGTGAGTAGATGGAAATTTTCTTGATTAAGGCAGACAATCGGAAGACTGACAGCGAAAAACGACGGGTCCTTTTGGGAAACATTAATGAACGCTTAGCGAAATAGGATAATTAATTTGGACAACTATATATGGCAACTGACAAGGACTGATTTGATTCAGATAGGTATAGGTACATATTCGCTCCATCGTTTTTAGGGTTTTTACTGCTTAATTCAAATATTGAGTGTGTCTGTTTTTAGTGAGTTTCAGTGTATGCGTTCCATCGTAGAAAACTTTCGGAAATCTCTAAGGACATTGCATCGCAGTTTGGGTAAAGAAAAATATACGGACAGTTAAATGATTTACGTGAAACGGCTGCGGTTATCAATAATTAGAAAGACTACAGGCATTCTTAGGCCATTTTGTTTCCATCACACCCATAGGAGTAGACACATAGGATTTCGGAAAAAAAAACTTTTCTTGGATATGCATTATTTATGAGACATCTGGAGATTTAAGTTTTGTACTAGAGCATACATGCTTACAGTCTGACGTATATACTGTTTTTTGTATAAGTTTGGGTGAGGCGTAGCCACACTTGAAAATGAAACTTTAGGTGTACACATGGTAGCTTTGACAGAGAGATGGTATCCTGCCAGGTGGATTTTAGCCGATTGGAATTATTTCCGAAAGAATACTAATGTATAGTATTTTTTTGATGCAAATGTCTTCTTGGTTTTATTGAACCAAATATTTGGTGAAACAGAGAGATCAAAGTTTTGGCAACCCATAGGCGACTCGGCACTAGATGATCCCCATTTTGGAATAAAATGGTGACACTCACATGGAGATGTTCCAGTCTCAGAGAAAAATGATCTGAATACTGGAAACATGTTTTTTTTTTTACTTTCTAGACTCCATACCGTGTAAGAATTAATTAAAAACAATTGTGTTTCTTATTAATTTTAACCGTAAATGATCATTTCGGGCCTAGTTATGCCCTTCTCCCTTGCAATGAAGTTTCGAACAGAGCACTTGCGCCTGAGATGATCATCTACGAATACTATTAATCCCGTCTTAGGAAACAACCTGTTTTTTTTTTTAATTTTATTTTTATAGCCTCAAAACCGCATCAACCATTTCATTTTATTCCAGTGGATAAGCCAAACCAACCTTAACGTGTCCTACCTCAAACACCTTGGCATTAGCGCAACCAGGATCTGGTCCTGGAGGCGTATTTACAAAATCGTGCACAGTACTAGGCATCATTGCTATCAACTTCGCACTAGCTTGTTGGGCTTGTTGTCATTGGGGGTTCTAACCCCCTCCAAAATTGTTTCATTTTTATTTGAATCATTGAATCATTGTATAGTAATTACAAGTATTGTTGTTGTTGTTGTAGCGGCGCAAGTGAGGAAGGGGGGGGGAACTAGTATCGTCATTCATATATGGTTGGCAGCCTATCCTCAAGTTCTAGACCTAGGAAGGTTGCCACCTCAATGGGTGGTTCTCCCATAGTGCTATAGGTGTAAGTTGTGTAGGTGCGGCAGCGCAGTCGAAAAGATGGTCCACATTATGTTTGCTGGCTCCACATGCTGGACAAATATCTGCAATGGTGTTGTCGATACGCGACCAGAACGAATTGAGTCTGGAGCACCATCCAGAGCGAAGCTGAGCCAAGGTGGTACGTGTGGCTCTGCGTAGTTGTTGTTCATCGGTGGAGATGTCGGGTGGTCGAGCGCGAAGGACACGGTTTGTGGTCATTCATGGCTTTGGTTACCTCATTGGTGTGTAATTGCTTCAAGGCCGCCTTGTATGTATTTGTGTTATCGAGAGGAACTCTTTTAAATCTTTGGACTTCCCTTTCCTTGTCCCTTAAATAGCGTCTTACACGACGTGGTGGTGGGGTTCTGTCCATAAGGTCGTGATTCGGGTGTTCACTGCGATAACAAACTTGCTTTGCCAGAAGCTCATTATGTGCTTTGATGTTTAACAGCTTTGTTTCTTGGTGCAGATGATCTTGTGATGACATGCGTACACATCCGGTAATAGTACGCGTAGCTGCGTTTTGGCACGTTTGAATCCGCTTCCATTCAGTGTCGCATAGATTATTTGTCCATATTGGTGCTGCGTAGTTTACCACGGAACGACCGACGGTTTTATATGTGGTAAGTAGAGTCTCCTTGTCTGTTCCCCATTTGCTGCCAGCAAGGGATTTTAAGATTTTGTTTCTACCCTTCATTTTGAAGATAACATTTTTGTCTATTGTGACACCGAGAATTTTGGGGTGACGGACAGTTGGAACTACGGAGTCGTTTACTTTTATGTCAAGCTGTAGGTTGAACTCTTTGTTGTACGTGGTAAAGAGGGTGGCCGAGGATTTGGGCGCTGATAATTTAAGGTTCTTGTTATTGAAGAATACGTTGAGCTCTTCCAAGTAACCGTTTATTAGATGACACATGTCGGAAATATCGTTGCCGGATGTCATGATGGTGCAGTCGTCAGCGTAGGATATTATGTCGATTCCTTCGGGTGGGGTTGGAAGCCCTGACATATACAGGTTAAACAGGGTGGAGGAAAGCACTCCACCTTGCGATACTCCTTGTTTAATCTTTCTTAGTTTAGATTTTCCATTTCTAAATTCTGTGCTGGTTTGACGCCCGGCAAGGTAATTTGCGATCCATTTGACTATATGCGACGGTGTGGATGGATTTCGTAGATTTGAGAGTAGGAGCAAGTGGTTCACCGTGTCAAACGCTTTCGACAGATCTAATGCCACTAGGATGGTACGCACAAACGGCTTAGGCTGGTTTATCCCATTGAAAACCTTGGACATGATTCGGTCTAATGCGGTGGTGGTGCATTTTTCTGAAGCCGTGTTGGTGATTGGCGAGTTGTATGTGCGTCGCAAGAGTTTTATGTATCAGCGATTCCAATATTTTTGCCACAGGAGATAGAAGCGTGATTGGTCGGTGGGATTCACCTAGGGAGTGTTTTTTACCAGGTTTGGGTAACGGGATGATGCGGCCTCTCTTCCAAATCTCTGGTATGATGAATGTTCGTAGTGAAAGGTTCATCGTGGCAGTGATATACTCTAAGGCCGGTGTGTCGAGGTGTTTGAGCATAATCATTGCTATACCGTCCGGACCAAGTTCTTTAGAATTATTGGCATTTTTTATTGCATTGGCAACTTCAGTGGTGGTGATGTGAAGATGTTCATCTACCTAAGTGTTTCGGATGTCTCGTGTGATTTTGCGCTTGAGTCTATCCTTAGGTGGATGTTCGACGAATTGCTTGTTGAATAGATTGGCGCATTTCTTGTCGTCGCTCACGGTATTGTTGCCAAACTCGATAGAGACCCTCCCTTGAGTTTTAGTGGGGTTTGATAGGTTTCTAACAGTGTTCCAAAGTTTACTCACACCTGTAGTGGTGTTGATTTTACGTAGATGTGAGTGCCATATGCCTCTCCTGTGGTCATTGACCTGTTTAAAGATGATGTTGTTGAGGTCACCAATGCGTGGGTCACTTGGGTCTACACTCTACACTTCTCAGTTGATCGCTTGTTTTAGCCAATTTGGCCGCGGATGTTGGAAAGTTGGGTTTTAGGCTGGGAATGCGGCCAGCTGGAATGAATCTCTTAGCTGCAATGAGAATTATTTTTCAGAGTTGTTTTTCGGCCTTTCGTACATCATTTTGAGCGTTCAGAATAGCAAAAGCTTCGCTAGTCAACCTTTTAAAGCTCTCCCAGTCAGCTTTATTGAAATTAGTGTACGTCTTTTTGTCGGGATGGACGAATTTAGACGGCATATCCAGTGTTAGAATAATTGGCAGGTGATCTGATGACATAGTGATGACAGGTTCCCATGTAATGTCATTAATAAGGCCAGGACTGGCGATGGAAATGTCCGGTGAACTAGTGCAGGAACCAGTGACACGAGTTGGTTTATCGTCGTTGATGGGACCGAAATCCGAGGCATCCAGTTGATCAGCGATGATGTTACCTCTGGTGTCGTTTTGGAGGTTGGAGTGCCATAGATCGTGATAAGCGTTGAAGTCACCAAGCACGAGGCGATATTGGCCGTTAAGTAGGGGGTTAATATTGACTTTGTAACCTGTGGGATAGCTGGAGACCGGTGGAATATAGATGTTAAAGATTTCAAAGTCAATATTTCCTGATTTGACGATAATCGCTTGTTGTTCCATGGCGTTATCGGCGGAAGTGACATCAACGATGCTATATGGCAGATTGTTGTGAATGGTGAAGACCAAACCTCCTCCAGCATTGCTTTCTCGGTCGCATCTGATGATGTTGTAATTCCCATGTGACCTAAGCGAATGGCTAGAGTTAAGTTTAGTCTCTTGTACTGCTGCAATTTGAATGTGGTGTCTGTCCATGAATGCCGTTAGTTCAATGATTTTGTGCTCGTGTCCGTTGCAATTAAGTTGGACGATCTTCGTGTTTGTGTAGTTAACATCGATGATTTGTGGAGCTGGGGTCAAATTTGGTGTAGGTTGAACTGGGCGTACAGCGTGTGCAGGGGTAGAGGGTGATGGTTGTTGGGAACCTTGGTTGGACGGCTGTAGAGAGTTGTTTGATGAGCGTCGTCCTCTATTTCTACAACGACTCGCTGTGTAATTAGGATCCCGTTGATTGTAGTGGGTAAGTCCCGAACAGTTCTTAAGATGAACCCATTGTCCGCAGCATGTACATTCGACCGACGTTTGAACATTGGTCCAAATCCTCTTATCGCAGACTGAGCAAATCCATGGACCTGGATTCGATTCGATGCCGGCACGTTGTAGTAGTGTGAGGAGCAGTTGGGCCGGCCCTGTCTGCTCCCCAATGGATAAAAACAATGAATGACGATATAAAGTTTCCGTCCCCTTCTTTGCGACTCTTGGCCATGCCAGTGGCATGGGTCGTTCCGGTACGTAGACCCGGTCGCAGTAGGAACGGTAATTACAAGTATCATGATGTTTGGTTGACAAATCTCGTTAATAGATACCTAGATAGGACATTTTTGGACTTTCTTCTGCATCGGTCCTGGGCGTTCTTGACAACTAACTATTGGGGAATGTGATGAAGAATTCCTTAGTTATAATCCGCTTCACGGTCTTGAGTATTACTAGCAAATGGCGGAATCCAATAAATTATTGCTTAACCTGGTTTCGAATAATTTAAATTTTTGTATGTTCCTCAAAAACTTGAAAGTAAAAAAGTGAAACATTTTCCCCACTGGCACTTCCACCAATATGTTAGTCTGAGGCATTTGGTGGCACAGTGGTAGAGATGTCACTCTATCTCTGAGTTTCCGGAGCGTGGGTCCGAATTCCACTGTGAACATGGATGTTGGTGTTATCCCCCTCTCGATCACCTACCCATTAAAGGTTTATCCCCCAAAAGTCTTGACATCGACAATAAAAAAAAGCCAATTCTTTAATCGAGATTCGAGGAGACCATCAGGCACAGTTCGGCACAGAAGTGACGTTAAAATATTATCAAGAACTACCCTCAAAGGCAAACACTCTCTGTTTTATATCGTAATTAGTTCCTGTCACTAGTCAGGAATTAAGGAGCAATATTCCTTGACCTACAAAAAAAACGACTTCAGTAAATCGGAGCCACAAAAGTCATAAGAAGTCTTAGTTATGAAAACCATAATTAATTATACATACTCTCCAACGAATCGCCAGAGCGACTGCAACTTTGAAATCCCCAAAGGGATATGGGCTTCCAGGGGATTCATAATAGACTTACGTAACATTTCTAAGTAGCAACCTGCTCCACGCATTTCGGCTTGCAATCCCTTGAAGACGGTCGACTTGGGTTCGTATTTTTTTCGCCAGCAAAAGACAATATCATTGTGTCGTGTCGTCTTAGACTTTGATTAATTTTTTTCTCATCTTGTCACGATCTCCCTCATTTAATCTACTTGTCACAAATTGCGTTTTTTTTTCTCTCTAGCATGTCGGTCCTATTATCTTTTACACAGAACATTTCCACCGCACCGTTATGAATTCGTTTCTATCGCTAGGACTCGTCCCGTGTGTATGTCTAGTATTATGTATATGTACAAGAGAAGCAAAAAAAAAATATTATGCGGCCCCGCGCGAAAGCGCAGCCAGAAGAAACTCAACGCACAAAGATGAAGCGAGTTTTTTCTTCAGGAGAGACTTAAGGATACCATAGAAAGTTGCCAGGACTTATAGCAGTAAAAAAAAAGGACCCGAAGAGACACAAAAAATGGATAATATTTTCCATTGTGTGGTTAAAAATCCTTCGCGTTTGTTTCATGCATTTACTTTCCGCCCGGTGCAAAGTATATGGTCGGGCGGAAAGCCACGAAGCGGCGGTTTCCTTTCACGCCTCATCCTTTCTTCAAGCTGCTCCTGCTATATAGTCGCGACGCTCTCGTTTGAAATTGCTTTTGTATGGCCCAAAGCACGTTTCATTTCCATCTTTAAAAAGCCTAATTCCTTTCCACAATGATTTTCAATTCATTGTTGGGTCGGAGTTTTTCTTTTTTGCACGCAAAAAAAAAAAATGATGTATCGAAAGGAGAGCGAAACAACGGCCCCGACAACGCGAGCGACATGGCATTGAATTAAGTTTCTTCTTGATTGAAAGTGCAGAAATGATAACAGCACGGCGCGACGGCGGCGTTGAATTAATGATATTTCATCGTGATTACTTTTGAAGTTTTAAATAAGCTAGAAATTAACAAATTTGTATTTAACTTCGGGGCTTTTTTCGCGAGTAACCTTCAAATTGGATTTGCATGGGCCCGGTGAAGGCCGTTAATATATGAAGGCAATTGAGGCTATACAAGTCAAATTAGAGAAGATTATTTTGCTTTGTTATTGCTAATTATGTTCGGATTTCGTTTTTCAACATTGATCGATTCATGTTGCGAAGGACAATGCTCAAGGGGAGAATGGGCAAGCCGTCAAGGTAGAGTGTCCTTAACTTTGATGAAATAACAAGAAATATGCGCTAAGACGTTGCCAAGGTGCAGTGGCGCAACCACGGGAGGGACGCCCAGAAATTGGGAAAGGAATAAAATCAAAATGCAATATGTAGCAATGCACTTCGTTGCAGGTTTGATAAAATGTGAACTCTTGTTCTTGGTTCATAAGTTGAACACCAGTCTCGATGGTTTGTACAAGTTGCAAATGCTTTCTAGAATTTTAGAAACATATTTGTGTAAAAAGAATAAAATCGAAATGCACAGTTCTGATGATTTTTACAAATAATTTCTTCAAATGCTTCGTAAAACAAATATTAGTAAAAATTAATTGTGTACAAGTTATATCGTAATATAAGGAGCGGCCATTCTAGGCTTGTTCTGCTATCCGTTCTCATAGGGAGAAATTTTGTGTTTCCTATATTTTCCACTATGTGTCCGCTATATGGCGGACGGTAAGATAAGTGTCGCTGGTGTCGATAAGAAGAACAAGAAAATTCTTCTTACGAGAGCTGATAGCGTAATGTTCCCCATTCTAGTATCTAAAATCAATTTTGTCACCTATTCTTTTCCTCATAGCGATTGGGTGAGGTTATAAAACACACCGTTCCCCTACCGATTCGCGCAACGTTCTCTTCAATTTCAAATCAACCGGCCGTTACGGATCTGAAATTTTCTCTTTATCAACAGATCCCCTAAGCGCCACCTTGCGGAGTATACCGTGATTCATTGAAAGAAATCTACAATGTGCCGCTGAACCAAAGCCACCTTCACTAGAAGCCGGGAAGCAGCAATACATGCACACAAAACGAGCCTATGAACATGTCGTATATACGTTGCACGATGCACTAACACAAGCACAACGCATGTAAAAAAACCCGTGTCTGCTCTGATAAAAATCGCGAAAACACGTGGAAAATTCACTTTTTGTCGGGATTTTGTTCTTTCACTGCATTCTAGACACTTTAATTCACGACACATTGCACTTTTCGCGACGAAAATCGACCGGGAACCAATACTTTTCGTGTAAAGTTTGCCGCGACCCAACCCGATTTGCCTTTACCGCAATGTAAATTTTCCAACTAATCGAGCCTATGATCTGCCGCAAAAGTATATGAGCGGGTTCTGGTTCCGGGCTTTGAAATATAGATGGCTTTGCGTTTACAGAACAAAATAGGGAACGGTTCGGAAAACGCGGCACGGTATGGGAACGTTGTGTTTTAGAACCTTACCCATTAACGATGTACCAGTGAGCGCGCTTCAAGACCAAAGGACACGTATCAGATGGAAAATGTTTGATTACCTGCAACACCTGCACTATGCTGACGATATTTGTCTGCTATCAAATAAAAAGGAGGATGTAGTTCAAATGGCCGATGCTCTGCATTGGGAAAGTCGTAATGCTGGGCTCAAGATAAACGCTGCCAAGTACTTGATCCTGGGGGACAAAGCGGAATTAATGTTTCGGGCCAGGCTGTCGAAAAAGTTGACGAATTCTGCTACCTCAGAAGCATATTCATAGCAGATGGTGGCGCGGACGCTGATGTACAATCGCGTATCAATAAGGCTTGGGCAGCCTTCTTCACTTTTACTCCTTTCTGGCAAAATAACAACATTTCCAGGCGCACCAAAATCCGAATCTTCAATTCTATTGTAATATCTGTACTTCTTTATAGCTGTTCAACGTGGAAAGAGACCAATGAGATAGCAGCTAAGCTGCAAACTTTCGTAAACCGGTGTCTACGGCGCATCCTTCAAATCCGCTGGCCGGAGATTATTTCCAATGATTGGATAGGCACTTCTGGCGAAAGACGAAAGTGGCAATGGATAGCCCAAGTAACAATTTCAGCCCTATAATACTTCGTAAAATACTCTCTTCTAACAATAATAGGGGCACTTTACAGGGTATAACCACTGAATAACAGTCCAATAATGGCATTTGGCGCCGTTTTTTTATCCAATTGAACCTTATTGTAGCACTGAATTACACTTTGAAAAAGACATACATCATAATGTGTTATGTCATCATTTTCTGTCATTTTCTCGCTTTTGCAAAAAAAAAAGGAAAAAAAAATTCCCGCAGCCAGCGTCGAACCAGCGACTGTCGTACGCAAGTCCGACGCCTTAACCACTCGGCATTGCTCGTAAACACTACAAGTGGTTCGTTGCTTCTATCGAAATGCTCAACACTTCTCCTCAATGCACCTTCTATCGAAATGCTCAACACTTCTCTTCAATGCACCTTCTTCTTTATATATGTCAATCAGTTGAAGCTAATTAAATTCACACGTTAATCAATAAAATGCAGCAAGTTTCTGCGCTGAGATGATCTTAATTGATTCATAAGTTAAGTGAGTGAGGAAATGTTGGTTTCATGCAATATTTCAATGAATTCAATTCAAGAAACTTGGTGTTCCAGAGCACTTCATAAGTGTCAATTCTTTAAAAAATCACAAAGTTCATCCTTCTATAAAACTACTAACTAAATTTATTGGGTGATCACACGAATGTCACACTATAAAAATGAAATCGACAGTGCTATAGAAGATTATTTGCATTTGTGTGTGTGGATTTCAATCATGTGTGTTTATGTCATTCAATAAAGACTGCAAAGAAGTATTTAAGGGAGCATCTTTTTAGGTTAACGTTTAGATAAGTGTTATCGAAGTCTTATTGGATGTAGTCGTGAATTGATTATATAAGAACTTTTTAAGCTTTCCGAAATGTTTTTTAAGGAGTTTTTATCGGATCAAAATACTTATATAAGTGATGTCACACGATGAACTGATTTTGTGTTACTATATGAATGTTACAGGATGAAGTGCTTCTTTAAAGCATACGAATTGTTACTTGGGAGGTCATACCCTCCGAAGAGGGCCAACAAATATTGCAAAGCAGGCCCTCGATTGGAACCCTCAAGGAGCCAATGCAAGACGCCGTGTTTGACGACCAAGAAGCACGTAGAGATGATCGGTTGATCGAGGCTGCTTCATCAAGCAAATAGTAATCAGACCTAAATACGATGGCACAGAACAGAACGAGGTGGAAAATAGGAGTAGTTGATGCCCTATGCCGCACAAGGGGTTAGCAGGAACCGGAGAGACATCTAAAATCAATCGATTCTTTGCAAGAGAGTCCTGTTTCTGGTTTCTGACGTTCTATTTGCCCAACTTCGGTCCGAATTTGATTTGTGTCTAAATTCCTATTTTCACGTGCGGGCACTCACAAGATTATGCTCTAATTTTGGTGGGCCATTTGCTACGCAGCTATACTTCTCGACCTTATTAGTAAAATGTTTTGAGTGACTCTATCTCTAATATTTGTGTGGCATGGCGTACCTACTTCCTATCCGTGTGCGCAACTTTTCAATTTTAGTATTTTTTAGGGCATGATAGTTCGTTAGTATCAGAGAACAGAGACATAACACCGTGTGCAGGAAAGTCCAATTTCATCAAATTAAATGTCCATATGCTCTGTGGCCGTGATCGTTCGGTCGCCACTCTATGATATAGAGATTAATCGAGTTTTCGAAACTCGGCATGGCCCGTCACGAGGGGTTTTTGCTCGAATTGATCTCATCTAAAAAATGCATGGATTCATCATTTTACAGACAGGGGATAACACTTCACTGATACTTCATTGCTGGTTATGAGAAGTTGACCGACTATTGCGCTTTTCAGGGTCGTATTAATCGTCGCTGGCTGATTGCAGGGCGCGATTTACGCCGATATTACCACCAAATCTGCTATCCTAAAATTCATAAATTCATAAGTTAAATGTGACTCATAGAACTAAACAGGCGGAAAGTTTTGCACGAGACCCATGGACCTCAGTGGTGGCAGTGATCAAATTGCCTCCTTTTGTCACTAGTTAGGCTTGGAGGCAAACCATAGAAAAGTTGTTCCACGGAGTTACGTAACCAATTTTAGTTTAATTCAAAGAATCCATGGATTCTTCGTTCTGCCAAACTCCATATAAAAAATTACAACTTGCCCAGCTGGTATTTTTTTATTTAGAGGTTCACAGAACGAAAAATCTCTCTCCATGTGTGTGCGGCATTATACCACTCTATGGTGTCGCCTCGCTCGGCATGCGGTGTTAAAGAGTTCGGCGGCCAGACTTTATTTTTATTTTAGAAGTTTGAGCCAATTTGATCTTTTTTTTTTGCCCGCCTTATTGAATAATTTAGTATAATCAACGATTAATCAATAAATTTAAGGATTGCAAAAATAAATTGGCTGAAACTCGTAGAATTTGGAAGGCGTCAAAATTTGGAAAGCCTGCTTATGCCAAATATGAAATTCTGCTTTTTTGGTTTATCAAAACCGCCTCATGAAATCTCGAAATGCGTAGTTCTCAGAACTTTAAATAATTTGAAATGTTCCGCCCCGGGCAATTGCCCAGGTTGCCCCTGTGGGAAATCCGGCCCTCCCCATGGACAGCAAACATGTTAACCTTCGCACTCATGATCTCCACCCGGGTAGATATTTCAATTTTCATTTTTTTAATATCTTAGTGAGTTTTTGAAAAAACTCAAAATGTTTTCGACTCAGTTATCAATTTGTTCATCTCTTTAGGAAGATAAAGAAAAAAAAAATATGTAGGACCAGTTTTCATACCTTTTTTTTTAGTATTTTGTCGTTTTTTGTGCATCATCTAATGAAGATCTACCCGGGTAGATATTCAATAACTATGAAGAAATTTGATATTTGTTGTTACTGAAAGAAAAAAATGAAAAATCATTATGTAACCTCTTTTGTAATGTCATGTAATTTATTACAAAGAAAATTACCAAAAAGAAAAAAAATTCTCATGAGCGCAAGTTATAATTTGATGTGTGCCCATATGGCAGTCCTGACATTTTGCCTGTTTCAGGCTATATTCTACATCTAACAGAAGACTGGCGTGTAGCTCTTTTTTCTTTGATCCTCGATAGTACACATAGCAACTTAATTTTTGTTTTATTCGGCCACTAGTGTCTCTTTGAGGTTCGTCATCAGCATCAAAATCGTCGATGCAGATCGATTCACCTAAATTATGAGATGCAGTTTATAAGCATGGAGTTGAAAATTAAAAAAAAAAAATACCTAAAATGCATTCAGTTGCAGTCCTTCATTTTTATGTTGCTTACTGATAAAGGCATTTGGGCGCGGATCCTGATTTCTGGGATGCATAGATCTTCCAAGTTTAAAATGAATTGTCGACGTCGTGACTTCTTTACTAAGCCTTGTGGATTGTTGGTGGTATATATTATGTAAGCTGCTAGAGCTGATACTTCAAATAAATTGTAGAACATAGCTAGAGGCCAGCGAGTGGTCGCCCTTTTGGTTGTATACTGAGAGAACATCCTATCCATTGTGTCCGATCCACCCTTACTTTTATTAAAAAACAAAATTATTCTTGGCTTCTGTTTTATATGTGATACATGCATGGACGACAGAAGGACAACAGCTTTTCCCTTTGCAGGAACATAAAGTTGCGTTAGATCTAAATCCAAATTCGCTTGAATAAACCTCTCGTTGCTTTGATGCTTTGAACTCCTCGGTTATGTACCTTTTGCTTTTCATCAAGGTACCGAAAATGGTCAACCTCTATTTCAATATTTCCTCGAGCAGTGGAAACGAAGTAAAACACTTATCTATGGTAACGCTCCGACCTGAATTCTTATACGGCGCTACAAGGTTTTTCATGACTCGCTCCCCTTGGTTGACTTCTCTGGCGTTCAGTGGATAAGCAGTCGAGACATCGCATACCCTCCATATTTGTATGGTTTTGATGGCATATATTGTGTATATTTCATTCGTCATCTGTAACCAAATATGGTCCAAAATTTGATACAAGATTCGACATTTGATCATCTCGAATACATCCCTAATCGGAGCAGACTTATCTTCAGAAGAACGGGCTGCTCTTGTAGCATGGTCATCAAAGCGAAGGAATCGCGAAATGCTTTGGAAGCGATTAATTGACATAGTTGCCTGATAAAGCGGGAACGCATTTTGTTTCCACAGGTCGATAAGGTTTTCCTGATTGGATTTTTGACAACCCATGACGAGCGGAATTTCAGGGAAGCCTTTGAGCTCTTCAGCAGCTCCATTCTGAATTAGGCTTATTAGTATTTTCTTTGTTCATTTTTCGATAGTATTCATCAGCGTTTTTGTTGGAATATCTGCGAATGAGATCTCTGATTGGTGCACTAAAAAATGCTGAAAAACGTATCGACTAGCGATAAATTTTTCGTCACTAGATTCGGGCTCATTAGCCTTGAGTCGCGAATAATATTGTGAGCTCCCTGACGAGAAAACGTATTGCTCTCCTTGTACCATCTTCGAATGAGAAGAATGTTTCTTGACTGACTGATTCCCCATGATCACTTTTATCATCTTCCGATTTAGTTTCACTGTCTAATTCTATTTCAAAATTTTAAAATTCTTTTTTAATAATTTAAATGCATATGTGACAATTTGAACTGCCACTGTTGCTTCCAAAGATTCCATGCCACTGCATCTAACCATAAATCTCTTTATAAATATTACGACTTCATCTTTATTCCATTCAATGCAGAGGAGTCATATTTTCTAGCTAACCCTGCTATCACTTAATACTTTAGAAATCTACTTCCCACAATGACTTGCACTTTTCAATCTATTTAAGTACACACACTAGGAAAAATGGATCATCTCTATCTGGATATAAAAAAACAACATCCGACTGTAGTTCCTAATATCGCTATTTATCGTGGTAAAAGCAAGACGAAGCACTATTCTTTCTTGTCTTGTGGTTAATTTAGGATTCAGCGCAAATATATCTAGCAAACGGATGAGTACTCGTAAATGTATGCATAAGAAACCCACATACGAATATGGTATGAGAATCCACACAAATCGTGTGAAAATGATTGAGAGTGCCACTCTATCTCGCGTCTTCCTTGTCTACTACACTGAACTTACTTCGGCAGTATGCCGCTTGGAAGTTTTCCCTATTGCAAGCGCGCGGTACATCAACGTCGTCGGGTTGTGAAAACATATAAGGATCCTGACGTTTTGTTTTAGCAATTTTAAGAATAAATATACGTTGAATAAATTTAACGTATGTTTCTGTGGGTTCTGGATACAACAGTCGTTGTAAATTGTGAGTTTTAGCTTGCCTTGCAGTTTGGAGCTGTGCCAAATCAAAAGCAAACGAAGAAAATTACCACATATTTTCACATCTAATGTGCTGACTAGTGGAAGTAATTAACTGTGACCTTATCGGTTAAATATTAGGTCACATCCGTTGCCCAAGACTCTTTCTCTCGAGTCCCGTTCAAATATAGACTGCGAACATAGAGGGACCAACGTTTCCTTCCGGATTTCCTATGTACACTGCCGTCCGGTTCGGCCCGATTTGGACATACACACAGAAGTACGTGCAATATCGTCTATCTCTCGAAAAACCCCTGCCATTTCAAATGGAGGAATACGCCATGTGTGCAATTTTATCCAAGCGAAGAATTTTGATTTATTGTCGGAACGAGCCAAATGTATACGGATACGCGCGAAACGCGCATTTCGAGAGCTCGAATACGCTACACCAGCTCAAACTAGCGAATAGTATTTCCAGCTATATTATGCGGTATATATACGAATTGTCACTTGGCACTTTACGGAACTAAATTAAAAGCCTCGTCCTGAATGATAAGGGCACGTTACATTTCACAAGGCAAACGATATGAATGGCACGATTCGCTCGTTCATTTCTATCATTGGATTTAGTTTCCAGTGTTCACAAGTGTCCTCTTTCGGTATAGTATACGGGCATGTTACAACTTACATAGATCCTCTATTATATTACATTTCTCTGCTATGACATCAAACCGATTTCGAACTTCTGTATAGTGTGACTAGAACAACATCTCACAAGAGTCTATAAGCGAGTTTCACATGTACACGACGCGACACGGTATGAAAAAGGACACAAAAAGGATCCACATGCAATCGAATGTGTTTTAATACGACGATTTATTTCTTTCTTTCTGAGTTTCTGTGTTCTGAGTTAAGTTCAAAGTAGAAAATGGATTTTATTGTACGTACAATGTAAGCGTGTAAAAAATAACATTTGTCTGATGGAGTGGTTGTAATTTCATGCCATATAGCAAAGCTAAAATATGTATTAATTTACTTTGTAGCAACATGAACCTACAATTTACAACATCACGCCAATTATTGTACTTTTTCCACATATACATATGGGACGTATGTCCTATAAAGGACATGTATACATATGAAATTATTTTCTGAAATCGAAATCAAGAAAATGCCTGCAATCTGCTTACATTTCATGTTGAAAACACGAAAAGGCAGAGTTTTTAACATATTCCACTTGTCACGAACTACATTCTTGATAACCCTTTTCAAGCTTGGCTCGACTATATTCTTGCAAAATGTGTACCTCCACAGGGTGTCCGGAAACTGCCGCATAAACGCACCGGATTATGATTCCTCAGTTGATTTCCAGCAAAAAAGTTGTACGGAACATACCCCCTCAGCTTAACCCTTTAGCTACCACAGCTTTCTCGATTCGACATACTTTGAATAGATTTTACCAATTGCAGATCTTTAGGGGCAGTGTGAATTGAATTGTATTGAATTCGAGCTAAAATTAACCCTAGTTTTCTACACTTAACGTATAAAAACTGTTAGAAGTAATGGAGCCAGATCAAAATGATGTAAGAAAAATATGATTATATGACTATGCGCCAATTTTTAAAAGAATCGTACAAGCACCTCACCTTGGCAGAAGTTGGAGAAAATTGAGATGGAAAAAAAGATTGTTTTTGTGTCAAATCACGCAAATTTGACTTTGAAGCTCTGTAAAAACCAAACCTCTTATCCGATTTTAGTGTGGTTAGTTTTATTTTATAAGTAAATTTGTTGGCTGTAATAATCATTTTATTTCATTATTCTAGCTGTTCTAGCTTTTTAGATATTAGGCTTTAAGTCGTGCGAGAAAATTATTTTTTTTTTTTTTCAAAAATCTTTAAATGCATGTGGCAGCTAAAGGGTGAAGCTGAGGGAGTATGTTCACTGCAACTTTTTTGCTGGAAATCACATGAGGAATCACAATCCGGTGCGTTTATGCGGCAGTTTCCGGACACCCTGTATAGGTAGCACAAAAAACATATTCGATTTTGGGGGCACACACATGTCGCATGACTACCTATGGCAAAACTCAAACAGCGTGGGATCAATATACACTTACACTGACACACGCACATGCATCCAAACGAGCAGTATGTAACTTTTGCGTGAATACGAAAGGAAGGCTATAAAAGCCCTTAAGTAGCTTGTAACTCAAGCATAAGATATACGAGTGAAAATCACTGTAACCTTTCACCTCGGTTCTTACTTACTACGTGTGCGGTTGGCGCGGGCTCCTTGGCGAATATGGTCTTTAATTTCACGCTACTTCGTCGACAACGTGAATATGGTGTCGGCGTGTGTGTGTGTGCGGTTAGTTCGACGTTCGCCCTAAAGTATTTCGTTTTCATTGTAAGACACGTACCGACTTACAATTATCGACTAGAGTGTATTTCGGTGTTAAGAAGCACTCTAATTGAAGCAAAAGCTAGCTGGGTCTCTGCAAGAATTGTAATTAGAGATGGGGCTGGGCAATCATTAAACAACTTTACACGCCAATCATTATTATACAATACCGACAGAAGAATGTTAATATTGTTTCAACGGATCGGAAGTAGGCATGTATGCGGTTGGATTATAACGGTATCTAGGAAATACAGAGTGGCACAAGGGAAACTGAAGATTTTCAGAACGTCGCGTGGCACACCGCGTGTCATTCCAAAAGAAGAAAAATATAGTCAGCATTATAATCCAGGTTTCAGGGGTTACTACAAGTGATCAGACATCTTCCATCCGATACCTTTCCTCTGATTTTTAACCCTTTCATTCCCAAATTAAATTCCTTCGGGCAAAAAAAATAATATTGTTGTTATTTCGTCTTTATTTGTGTCTAATAATACATTTTCAATGAAAACAAGGAAAAAAAAAAATATGGGTTTGGGAAATAATAGTAGCTTACATTGGGATTGAGTGGAAACTTTTTGAAATACAAATAGTTGAATTTTTTTATTTTTTCTTACGGAAACTATGAAAGAAATTTTCTCGATGAGTAATACTAAGGTCCCACCCATTTACTGGAGCTATGTTTACAAAACAATAGTGTAAAATCCGGCCAATCCGGACCTCAACATCCGGATTATTTGCTTGATAATCCGGATTTAGGGCCATTTATCAGTAAAGTTCAAAATTAAATTAGAGTTTTTAAATTAAAATAAATTTATAAAAACTGGCGAAACTATACGTTTTTCTGATCGAATCTACTGGTGCTAAATTTATTAAAATTAGTTAGAATTTTAGCATAAATGATATAGTATTGACGAGGCTGGAGTCTTTATCGGTGCATTTTGGAAATCCGGACAATTCGATAATCCGGGCATTGGTCCCAATCAATCCGGAATATACCCCAATATGTCGAAATCGCTCAATTTTTACCATCTGAAAGGTTTTACGCTACTTTTTCCACCTAGTTCATCTTTTTCATATCGGATTCATTCCAATACCGGCAACAATATCATTCCATAAATGCCCAATGTAAACCACAGTTTACATAGCTTTCAACGTCCCCCAATGCCGCCCTATTAAATTTTTGTCACAGAAAATTCTGGCAAATTAATCTTTTGATGTTGGCGAATAACGGTATATTTTTTTCACGGATGGATTTTGCACCTAGAACTATGAAGGAGGGGAGCAATTCACCACTTGTCACAATCGACGAAAACACCCTGACAGCCTTAATTCTAAACGCGTTCATAAAAATTTCAATCCATATGCATTAACTAAATGTTTACTATTCGAATGCTGTTATATGTAAGTTTCAGTGTATGTCACTCATTTTTATTTAAAGTAAACCAAAACATGGGAAAAGTGTTTTAAAGTTGATGTAAACTACAGTTTACAATGAGAATGAAAGGGTTAAGTGCGCTCACTAGTAAATCGTTAATAAGGAAAAGAACAGGCGACAATACGAAACCTGCCTCGCTCCACTGTGCACCTCTTAAGGATCGAAGCTTACCCTTGTGTAAAACGTGATAGTGTGGTTTTATTTGCTATGCGTGTCCTACGAAGAGCACTTCAGATATATTTCCAGTCAACGCTATTTAACGCCTTCTCGAAATTAATTATTGCTCAATAATATTTCGGCGAGTGTTAATATGGTCGCTAGGTGATCGCCAGCCGGTTCATAACTTAAGGTACGTTGTCCTCGACGCGGCCGCAGCGACTCTAGCGACTCCAGCGGCTCTAGAGCAAGCTCCCTACCCCAAGCAGCCGTCGCCCGAAGCCTACAAAGAAGCGAGTGCACCACGTTCACCACTCATGCGGGCATTATATACAACAACAGCCGCGCGGTTCATTCGACGATAAAGGTGCATTTTCCTCGACACGACTGCAGCGGCCCTAGCGACAGCGACTCGCTCATTCCATATAAAAACTAATTTTTCTGTCATTCTAAAAACGAGTTTTTATATGGAATGGGCGAATCACTGTCGCTAGAGCCGCTGGGGTCGTACCTTAATTTTCATTGTGGAGCTATGCCAAGCGATTATCAACTGAAAACGAGTTTTTATGGGCGAGTGGCAGCCGCTAGAGCCGCTGGGGCCGTACCTTTAAAGTGCGATCAACTTCATTCCTAATCTGGTTCAAATACAATTGGAAGTAGGCAGATCGCACAATCCTTAATGTTGTCCTTTTTCGGAATTTTAATAATAACGCCCTTTTTCCATCCGCCTGGAGAAGTTTCGGTTTTTCCAACAGTCTCTGATGACGGTAAGCAGAATATCCGCTGTAGAATTTGAATCCGCTTTAAATAATAATTCAGCCGGAATTCCATTTATCCCGGGTGCCTTGCCGACGTCCACAGATTCGACAACCCGCTTTCATTCCGTCTTAGACGATGGTCTGGAATTAATATAGGAGATACACATACAGGTCCACAGCTATAGTTTAGGAACTCAAAAAAGTGTTCTTTCCACATCTCCAACTGCTCTTTTCGGTAACAGGCAGATATCCTTCTTTATCTTTTACACGATGGTCTTTAGTGAAAGATAATCCAGTTAGTGGCTTAATTAGCTTGAATAAGGTACCACTGTCACCACACGGTAAGCCAGGTAATTTACCTCTTTCGCAAAGGTTTGATGTAAGTATGGTAAACGCCTCACACTTCTCTGCACGCCTGAACGGAATTCAGATCTTAGTTGATTATTTGCCGAGTCGTCACGTGCAGAGTTGAGTTGTTCCCTAACTCTTTTTCGTGCTGAGACGGGATCGCTGTGGCATAATTTCAACCCCAAAAACCACAGAGGTCAATTTTTATTAAGCTTCCTACATATCTGTAGCCTTAACCGCAAACAAATTTGTTACGCGCATAATTCTAAAGATATGTTCGCAGCTCAGGAGAGTTGTATTCTGTCCTGTCCCTTTAGTCGCCTTCGACAATACGCCCAGAAAACCGGTGGCACTATTCTTGACCCATGTCACAGGGAAGACCATGATCCTTACGCGCAATAAAAATTATAGCACCGAAAATTCGCGCACAGGACCCTGTTCATAGTAGCTCATATCGTTTGAGATGAAACAATTCCGAATGGACAGTCGACAGTGCCGGATTTATACGGCACTCTATATGTACTCTATAGTACACGGTACACCTAGAGCCTAGACAACTGTTAAATTGTCGCCCAGTGGTGTAGGTAAGGGAGGGAATCATTTTGCAAGATTGCTTATATTTTTCGGTTACTCGTATAAAATGTTGAATGTCAGAATAAAAATGTCAGTATTTATTACAGTTAAAATTAGTAACAATTTTGTGCAAATTTTGTACAAAAGAGAGAACAATTTTTATAAGAAAGAACTGAGTGCTCAAAATATGAAATGTGAGATAATTTGAACGATCCACAGCTTTCCAACATTTGTACAAATTTTTGCTAATGTGGAATGACTATTGGATCTTTATGCTGGGTTACATAACACGCATAAATCTTTTATTTCCTTTCGACTTATTGACAGCATTAGATCATTACACTTTTTTTCAATTTTAGAAATGTCTAAAAAAAAATATCTTAAAAAGGTGCCCTAGTTAGTTTTGAGGGTTCAACATTTAAAATTTATTTATTTTGCGAACGACTACGAAAGTAAAGACTTATTGCTTTGCCCTGTTGTCCATGATAAAAAGTCGGCAAATCATTATACCCCAGGAAAATTGGCATTTCACTTCGGAAAAATTAGGGGAAAGCTGGATTTTTGCATGAGCGGTAACGGTAACGTGCACCGAAAACTGTTAAACGGCAAATGTGTAGCTTATATAACCGTTAATTAAATGTATGAATTTTAGATTGATGCGTGCAATACTAAGGGCGCTATGAGGGTTTGAACCGTACAATAACGGTATTTTTTCGTTATTTTCGTGGATTTCTTCATAACGGGAACACATTCGGGTGGAAAGCCTGTAATAATTTGTTGCTTTTATAATGTCAACTTAAAATACCAAAACAACTTATCTATGCGGGCATCCCTTAGGAAGCTATGAGGGGTCAAAACTAAACAACTAACTAAACAAAAAACCGTCTCTCGGAATTTTTTTTATAACGGTAACCTCTAGAGGGAACTCATCTGAAATAAACTTGTAGTTCCTGTTGCTGTTTGTAAGACGTCAAAAGTCCCCAAAGATGGAGCCCCTCCAACAATGTTATAAGGGTCCAAACTTTCAATAAGGCAGTTCTTGGGGAATATCTCCATAGCGGTAACGTGCACCCAAAACTGTTATACGGCAAATGTGTAGCTTATATAACGGTTAATTAAATGTATGAATTTCAGATTGATGCGTGCAATACTAAGGGCGCTATGAGGGTTTGAACCGTACAACAACGGTATTTTTTCGTTATTTTCGTGGATTTCTTCATAACGGGAACACATTCGGGTGGAAAGCCTGTAACAATTTGTTGCTTCTATAATGTCAACTTAAAATACCAAAACAACTTATCTATGCGGGCATCCCTAAGGAAGCTATGAGGGGTCAAAACTAAACAACTAACTAAACAAAAAACCGTCTCTCGGAAATTTTTTTTTATAACGGTAACCTCTAGAGGGAACCCATCTGAAATAAACGTGTAGTTCCTGTTGCTGTTTGTAAGACGTCAAAAGTCCCCAAAGATGGGAGCCCATCCAACCATGTTATGAGGGTCCAAACTTTCAATAAGGCAGTTCTTGGGGAATATCTCCATAGCGGTAACGTGCTCCGAAAACTGTTATACGGCAAATGTGTAGCTTATATAACGGTTAATTAAAAGTATGAATTTCAGATTGATGCGTGCAATGCTAAGGGCGCTATGAGGGTTTGAACCGTACAATAACGGTATTTTTTCGTTATTTTCGTGGATTTCTTCATAACGGGAACACATTCGGGTGGAAAGCCTGTAATAATTTGTTGCTTCTATAATGTCAACTTAAAATACCAAAACAATTTATCTATGCGGGCATCCCTAAGGAAGCTATTAGGTGTAAAAACTAAACAAAAAACCATTTCTCGGAAATTTTTTGATAACGGGAACCTCTTGAGGGAACCCATCTGAGGCAAATTTGTAGCTCGTGTGGCTGTTAGTGTGACATCAAAAGTCCCCAACGATGGGAGCTCCCCTAGGGAAGTTATAAGGGTCCAAACATCCAAATAAGCAGCTTCTAGTGATTAACTCTATAACGGTAATGTGCACCGAAAACTGCTATATGGCGAATTTGAAGTTTTTACAACGTTTAACTTAATATTCAAGTTTCAGATCGATACGTGCAGTACTAAGGGCGCTATGAGGTTCTAAACCTTACGATTTCGGTATTTTTGGTTATTTTCGTTAAAATCTCCTTAACGGTAACGTATACCGGAGGCAGTCTGTAAAAATTTGTTGTTTCTGTGGTTCCAAATAAAATGCTCCATCGATTTGTATGCACCTGAGGCAACTATACAGGCATTATAACGTTTTAATAAACTAATTTTTAAAGAAGGTATGTGTAGTGTATGTCTTAACGTACGTCCATGGGCTTAAAAATTAGTTAATTTAAACGTTATAATGCCTGTATAGTTGCCTCAGGTGCATGCAAATCGATGGAGCATTTTATTCGGAACCACAGAAACAACACATTTTTACAGACTGCCTCCGGTATACGTTACCGTTAAGGAGATTTTCACGAAAATAACCAAAAATACCGAAATCGTAAGGTTTAGAACCTCATAGCGCCCCTAGTACTGCACGTATCGATATGAAATTTGAACATTAAATTAAACGTGGTAAAAACTTGAAATTCGCCATGTATCGGTTTTCGGTGCACATTACCGTTATAGAGATAATCACTAACAACTGCTTAATTGAATTTTTGGACCCTCATAGCTTCGTTAGGGGGGCTCCCATTTTTGGGGACTTTCGGTGTTTTACTACCACCCGCATAAGCTACAAATTTCCCCTAGAACACCTTAGAGCGCACTCCCTCGTCTTAGCACCATTTACGAAAAACCCCAAAAAACACGTTTTTTTAAGGTTTGAACCCCCATAGCGCCCTTGAGGCTCTACGTATTGATATAAAATTTGGCCACTTTCTTTAAAACCCCATAGGCTACAAACTTTTCATACAAAAGTTTTTAGTACGAGTTACCGTTACAGAGATAGTGTGAAACCTTGTTAAAAATACCGTTAGACCTCCTGGCGCCGTTAGGAGTGCCCGAAAGTATTCGGTCTTTGCATCGTTTATTGAGAAAGCAAAAGAGATTCAAATTTGCCATACACCATTTTTTGTATATGCTACCATTATCGAAATATTCAGAAAAACCTCTTTTCGAGGGTCTTTGACCCTCTGTAGCACCGCTAGCGGCACTCGTAGGGACGGGGACTTTTAGAGTCTTGTTTAGGACCTCGAAAGGAAGGCTCATGCAAAAATCCAGCTTTCCTCTAATTTTTCCGAAGTTTGGCCAAATTTTTGTTCAAATTTCCTGGCGTATTAATCATTCATCTAATTTTAACTTTACGGAAAAAAATGTTAATAAGCTCAAACATCATAGATCGCCAAGCTTCACATTTTTTTGACGGCGCTTACTTCCAAACTGTGATAACTAGTGTCGTTTAAGCAAATATGAAAAAAGGGCGTGCGTGTAAGAAAGATCGGTCTATAATGGTCCCTGAGGCCCGTATTTATAAACATTTCTTGAAACATTCCTTGACTTAAGTTTTAAGGTAACCTTATCAAAGGAGTCCTTAAGTGTCAAGGTTCCCTCTATAAAATAGCGTATTTATGAACGTTCCTTCACTTATCTCAATCAGTATTTTATTCAAATAATTATTTACATATATGTGTTATATATTAAAATATGAATTATATGAATACGAAATAATAGGTATTCCTTAACGACATATAAATAAAGCTACTAAAGCTATACGCACACTGATATATGTATCTAAAGGCAACTCAAGGCAATCGCATTTCCTTGATTCATATTTATGAACATTCCTTGAAATCAAGTGAACTTTGCAATTAAGGAGGCCTTTAAGTGTTCGTACTATATATTTCCTTAAAAGTCAAGGTAGCCTGTGGGTAACCTTGAGTTATTCCTTTGACACTTAACAATTTTTACTTGTTAAATATTTCAACACAACACGGTTGCAAAAGATTTTTTTAAGTTAAACATCGCATTTGCCAAATTCGAAAAAAAATTATTAATGAAGACGATTATGTCGAATATTTAAATAACCTGATGGAACACGGAAGAGTGGCAAGAACGATGAGAGATGCTGAAAATACCCTAGAGTTTCATATGGCGAGGAACAATTTTTTGCCAGATACAGGTTCGCATACATAATAATTCTTCGCTGATAAAAATACAGTTAACATTATCTGATTAGGTTCTCAATAGCAGTGTTTTTGGATAGGTTTTTCCCACTTGTGAAAAATCAACTGTGAACCTTTACAATGAGAGGCCTTCCTAAGCCTGCAATTCTTAAGGCCCTTCTGGTACTAAGGTTCTATGCCACGGGAAATTGCCAGTTAATTTTTTCCTGTAAAACGAATCTGCTGTGCTGATTTAACTTTTTTAGATAGACACAGGTGATTTACATGATATGAGTCAGCCTACAATTTGCCAATTGGTTAAAAAATGTCTCAAATCTTCGTTTCCCCGGAGTGGTAGGGTGCATTGACTGCACACAAATACCAATCGAAAACCCAGGTAGGATTGGAGAAAACTTTCGAAACCGGAAAGGGTACTTCAGTGTCAACCTACAGGTTGTTTCTGGACCAAATCTTGAAATTTTTGATATTGTTGCGAGGTGGCCGGGATCGGTCCATGATTCCCGCATATTTAATAATAGTAGCATTAAGTTTAAATTTGACCAGCAACAAATAACGGGAATTTTACTGGGAGACAGCGGCTTGCTCCAAGCCATTATTTGTATACTCCTTTCCTAAATCCCCAAGAGGGCGCAGAAACTCGATATGATAGCAGTTTTATTCCTACCAGAAATCGAGTTGAAAGATTATTCGGTGTTTGGAAAAGGAGAAAGTTGGCAAATAATATTTCTACGAATTTGCATATAATATCAGCCTGCGCGGTTTTGTACAATATTGCAATAGAGTCAAATGAAAGGCAACTACCGGAATTAGAAGCTGAAGACACCGTTGACTTAGAAAACCAGTCTCCTATTGGAAGCCCTTATGTTTGCGATTTTCATAGTGGAAGAGGTATAGATATTAAAAGAGCATTTGCAGAACGACACTTCGATTAAGGTATTACTAATGAGTATCGACGATGAATCGGACAATCGATCTGACAGTCGTAGAACACACTATACAATTTATCGTACAATTTTATATTTTGTGCGTATGGGAGACTGACGTCCATTGCTACTTTCAATGATGAATGACTGGACCTCGCCTTACCAATTTCATAAGCCCGTCCTGTTTTCTTTTGTGTTTGGCGTTCATAACGATTGTATGTATTATTAAACAGCGACTTGTACATACAACATGTTTTCAAATTAGTTTTTATTAAACGTATTAACAATGATAACATTAAACATCATTTAAAAGCTCATAATAATAGCAATGATAATAAAACATATACAAAAATTAACTAATAAAATTGTATTTCTTCTAGCTCCATTGTTTTTTCAAGGCTTTTAGGTGCAGGTTCCATTTTTTCCGTTTGAATTCGAGCTGTTCTTCCTCCGCTTTTAATTTTAGTTTCTCCTGTTCAGTTGCCACTCGTACCAATTCTATTTTGGCCGTCTGTTCCTCCATAAGGAGGTCGTGAAGCTCATTGTCGTGGTCTATCAATCTCTTTATTCTGCTAACGCGGTGCCTTCCTTCCGTTTGGTACATTGGCCTGATAGATGACGTTGCTGTGTCAGTGTCAACAGTGTCTTGGACACACTCCTCATCGCGAACTATATCCGGAATCACTGTATCACTATCAATTGCATTGGCAAGCTCGGTGGCTAGTGTGTGGAACAGGGTTGCCGTTTTCAGATTTCTAAGTGTAACATTTATCTGATAAAATTGTAACATTTTTAGGTTGAGTGTAACAAATTTGAAGATATTGTTGTTAATGAACAATTTTAGCAATAAATGTGCTTCACAAATGGCAAAGAGTTATAAATTAAAATGAAAGAGTTTGAAAATGTCCGACTTGCCGAAGATTTGATCTGTTCTGTTCCATAAACATTTTTGACGAAGTTGGTTTATAGGAGAAACGATGTGTCAAAATTTCCACAATTTGTTTAAACTCGAACCCACTATTTCATAACAGATTTAATTCAAAAACAAAAGCAATTAGTTACAAATCTCACAATTAATAATGACACTACTCAGCACAGAAGCCTAGTTTCCGAATGACTGAAGGAGCAGATAATAATTTCATAATTTTTCGCAAAACGAGATGCTCGCTTCAGTACAACAGACAATGCTTAATACAATATAATCGAACTTAATTAATATTACATGATTAAACTAAAGGATATAATGAACAGAAATACATGCAGTAACATTATTATCCTTCCTTGAGCTATACTTATTCCGTTAAGAAAACAACTTCGATATTGCGTGTTGTACTCTAACCTACTTCAAAAACATAAATTTGGTAGCAAATACGCGGGTCAGTGATATTGAAGCGAAATACACCAGCACGTGCAACTCGCGCCAACTTATGATGTGCTCTAAAATGGAGTCAGCAAAAAATCCAGCAGCTAGCAAAAAAATTGCACTCACTAGTGTTTCCGGTAAAAAATAAATAAATTTAATAAATTTGAATTAAACTATCATGTTCCCTTTTAAATGCTACTTTCATTTAAAGCGAAATTTCGTGCCCTTACATTCCAAATTTTGCCGAACATTTTGGCTACCGTAAATTTGTTTTTTAAATTTGCGTCAAGGTAGAATTCAATTCTTTTACTGAGCTAACTCTAAGGCTTGGTGCAGTTTGCTGCTATAATTGAATGTTGAACATTGATTCTGAATCTAGAAGGGACCAACAAAAACGGGTGCTTAATCCAGGGGTGTCAAGATCAAAACCTGACCTGGCCCAAATGTCAGGGTCTTCAGGATTGAGCGGCCGCAGGATAAAATTTGTAAAATTACCTATAAATTTCTATCCGAGTCACTAACGACCTCGTGACTATATCCTCTAGAAATAGGATATTCATAAAATGCACTTCAAACAAATTAAGAAACTTTTGAAATTAAAACGCTGAAATTTTGTGGATCGCTAAACAACCACAATTAGCAAATTAATTTACTAAGAAATAAACACTCCAGAAATATCATTGAGAGTCAAAATGATTCGGCGAACTGTAATAAGTCTCGAACAAAAATGTCGAGTAACTGCAAAATGTGAACACGAGTTCTAATCCAGCTGTGGAAGAGAGAAAACCATTTCACGATGTACTTTATATTTTTTCTGCACAAAAGTACATTAGACAACCGTCAGCTTCCTAAATAAATACATAATTTGTAAGCCATTAAATTGACGAGTTTCAAGAAATTTTTTAGACTTTAGTTCAACACATATTTTTTTACAAACATTTCCATTTTTACGCAATATGCTGCAAGATACTGTGTTTCTCACAAAACTGCGATGTGGGCCG
Source organism: Microchrysa polita (assembly GCA_949715475.1). NCBI lineage: Eukaryota > Metazoa > Arthropoda > Insecta > Diptera > Stratiomyidae > Microchrysa > Microchrysa polita. The sequence goes on along the minus strand of OX454421.1, from coordinate 86,727,449 downwards.
CCTGTGGCCCGCGGACCATAAGTTGGACATTCCTAACTAAATAGATGGCTGATCATGCTCATCAGTGGCTGATCATGCTCATCACAAAAATAGAAAAATTGTTTTGTAAAATAATTGTTCATGTCACTTATAGTAGAAATATGTATATTCAAATATAGTTGATTCCTCCACTCTTGCCGATTGTAACAAAATTTGTCAGTGTGTAACATTGTAACAAGAAATCGAAAATTGTAACAAAATGTTACAATTGTAACACGAGTGGCAACGCTGGTGTGGAAGATCCCATCCGTAGGATCTTCCAAAGGGGCTGACATTATGGAGCCGCTACCAGTCCCCATAATCTTCCTCTTGTGCTGCGCCAATTCTTTCTTCCTTTCGGACTTCAGGTTGTCCCATAATTTTTTTAGCAGCATAACTGTTTTCTGAAAGAAAAAAAAAACATTAAAATTGACGGAATGAATAAAGTTCGAGTTATGTAATTATGTACTTACTTTGCTGTTGACTGGATTTGCATTGAACTCCTCTTCAACGCGGCTCCAGGCATTTTGCTTTTCTTTGAAAGTCATCATCATCAATGTGGCACGATAGCCCGACGTCGGGCCTTGGCCTCCTGAATCGTTGACCTCCAATTGTCGCGGTTACGTGACCTCGTCCTCCAGTTTCGGAAGCCCAGCAACTGTTGGGCGTCTTCACCTACGGAGTTCTCCCAGCGAGCTCTCGGTCGTCCACGCAACCTCGCTCCGTCAATTCGTTGTGCGTTCATCACTTTCTTTGGCATGCGATTATCGTCCATCCGTTGTACATGCCCCGCCCATTGCAAACGTTGAAGCTTCACGATTTTCGATACTTCCAGCTCATCGTACAATTGATACAACTCATGGTTGTACCGGATACGCCATTGGTCTCGCTCGCGAACGGCCCCGAAAATTCGCCGAAGGACCTTTCGTTCGAATCGGTCTAGCAAAATTTCGGAAGCTTGGGTGAGGGTCCATGTTTCGCAGCCATAACATAGCACGGGTCGGATGATCGTTTTGTACACGCGGAGCTTCGTGTTCCTGTGCGCAAGTTTCGAATTAATTATAGGGAGGACCGAGAAATATGTCTTATTGGCTAGTTGTATCCGTCGCTTAATTTCGTCGGTTTCGTTGGCGTCCTTTGATAAGTTACAACCCAGATAGTTGAAGTTGTCTACATACTCGATATTAAGGTCCCCCACTGTGATGCTTAAATTTGCTGGCGTCCTTGTTTTCGATTGCATCATGGCCTTTGTTTTGCTTTCGTTGATATGTAGTCCAACTTCCTTTGCGGCGTTATTGAGGTTATGCAGAAGGCTTTCTGCATCACCCAACCTTCGAGACATGATGTTGATATCGTCGGCGTACGCTACTAATTGAGTCGACTTGATGAGTAGCGTTCCGCTGCTGTCCATATTCATGGCTCGAATTACATACTCCAAAGCAAGGTTGAAGAGCGTCGGCGCCAGCCCGTCGCCCTGCTTGAGTCCAGTACGAGTTTCAAATAGGTCAGTGAGTCGATTCTGCACTCTGACCTGCGAGACGGTATTAGTCATCGTCATCCTTGTGAGTCGCACTAACTTTGCCGGTATACCAAAATTCAGCATAATGTTGTACAGTACGCTTCGATCGATACTGTCGTATGCCTGCTTGAAGTCGACAAAGATTTGGTATACGTCGATGTTATATTCCCAGCACTTTTGGAGTAGTAGCTTCACTGTGAAAAGCTGATCGGTCGTTGATCGACCAGGTCTGAAGCCGCCTTGATACTCGCCAATGATTCGTTCTGCGTACGGATTAATTCTCTTTTCAAGAATTTTAGATAATATCTTATAGGCCGTACAAACTAATGATATGCCCCTGTAATTCTCACACTTCAGCTTGTCACCCTTTTTGTGGATTGGGCAGATTATGCTTTTGCGCCAATCTTCGGGGATTTCCTCGTCGTTCCATATTTTCAGCAGTAGCACATGTATTGCGTTGGTCAGGCACGTTCCACCATGCTTCAGCAGTTCTGCTGGGATCTCGTCAGCGCCGGGCGCTTTATTATTTTGAAGCGACTGTATGGCAAGACTCACCTCCTCTACTGTTGGGGGTAGAACGGGAGGGCCTGGTTCGGCTAACTGCTCAAGAGCTGGCTCCGCGGGGGATGTTGATGGTGCATTGAGGAGCTCTTCAAAATGCGAGGCCCATCGTTTGTTGACGCTTTCGATGTCGCTGATGATGTTACCATCCTTGTCCTTACATAGGCTTGTCCTGGGTTGATATCCGTTCTTAACATTATTTATAAGTTTGTACGCCTGTCTAATGTTCTTATTGGCTAATCTTTGGTTTATTTGCTGTAACTGCTCGTCAAAATGTTTGCGTTTCTTACGTCTAATTAACTTATTAGATACTCGCCGAAGCTCGTTATATCTTTCTTTCTTGGCTCGGGATGCGCGTTGTGTGTATTGGCGATAGGCTTCATTTTTCGCCTCAATCGAGGCCCTGCATTCTTCGTCGAACCAGTCTGCTCGTCTGCGCCGGCCTTTATAGCCCACGACCTCTTCTGCGACCCCCTTGATGCTGTCTTTGAGCTCCTCCCAGAACTCATGGATGCCTAAATTGTTGATGTCATGAAGCATGGGCGACAGTTTTTCCTCTAGTGCTGTTGTATACGCAGCCGCCGTGGCATCATCAATCAAATTGTCAACCTCGAAGATCTTGGCAGGGTTGATTCTCGTTAGGTGCACCGAAGAGATTCTGCACCTGTAGGTCGTCTTCACCAAATAGTGATCGGTGTCGCAGTTGGCTCCTCGATAGGATCGAACATCTAGGACATTAGAAGCCCATCTCTTGCTGGTCAGTACGTGGTCGATCTGGTTCACGGTGTATTCATCTGGAGACTTCCAGGTCTGCTTGTGGATTCGTCGATGAGGGAAGCATGTAGAGCTTATTACCAGGTTTCTGCCGCTCGCGAAGTCGATAAGTCGCTGACCGTTGTTGTTGTTTTCGTCGTGGAGGCTATGACCTCCAGTAGTTCCCCTATGCCAGCTTTCATTTCCGACTTTGGCGTTAAAGTCTCCTAGCAGCAGCTTGACGTCGTTTGATGGAAGTGAGTCGAAGAGTGTTTCTAGGTCGTTGTAGAACTCGTCCTTAATCGCGTCTTCTTTTACTTCTGTAGGGGCATGCGCATTAATGAGCCAGAGATTAGCGAAACGGGTCTTAATGCGGATCGCACATAGCCGCTCGTTGATGGGTTTGAAGCCGATAACGTGGTCCTTGAGCTGCTTATTCACGATGAAAGCTACTCCAAACTCCTTGTTGCCCTCCTCTTTACCACTCGTAAAAATAGTGTGCGAATTGAGGTCGTTAATCTCGCTTTTGAGCCATTTAGTTTCCTGGATTGCAACTATGCTCAGCTTGTATTGTTCTACCTGATCCAGGAGGGCCCTTAAGGCCCCCGGTCTATTCAGGGAGCGTACATTCCAGGATCCGAAAGAGTAATCAGTTGTTCGTTTGCGGGGTCGTCGTTGTTTTGTATCCGTCCAATCCGAGGCTTTTGTTTCAGGTTTCTTGACTTGAAGTTTTTCTTAGGATGAGTTGTCGGCACATCGCTAAACCATGATAGGGTTTAATCGTTGAGTAAAGGCCATCATGGGCATGCCTCGAAGATGCTGCTTTAGTGGTTGACTTAAATGTTTTCTGTCACCTATCACGTTAAGTAACCTGAGACGCTGCAGATGTTAATGCAGCACTCAGGCGCAGCGGTTACTCGGATAATGCGGGAAAGTAACGCCCCGTAGAGAGACATAGGAATTGGCCGAAGTCCTTTTCCTATGAAACTCCTCCTGCATAGCTAAGGGTCCGCAGTTATGCCACAACTGAAGAAGATATAGGAATTAGCCGAAGCCTTTCAACCTTTATCTTCCCCCTTACGTCGTTTGAAAGTCAAGTCGTCTGTTTTTTTGCTTTCAATGATATATATGTACATATGTAAGTATTTTAATACCAAATCACGGAAAAAAAAATTTCTGACACGGAAAAAATGGTTCGTTTTTTTCTCCATTTTCAAATACGATTGACAACTCTTGTGTAAAGATTGAAACTACAAATCACTACATACTATGACTTTAAAATTCCAATAAAGAAATTTAACCGAAGAAAAATAAATGAAAATATCGTTTTCGAATGGCAATTACATCGCTGCATTTTTGCAGAATGGTTGGGGATGGCCTCCTGACTATAGGAAAACAAAGTCCCCACGGATTGGAAGTCCGCAACATTGAAAAATGGGGAAAAGGGGGTAATTTTTGTTTTCTTAGCGATTAAAAAACGGTGAAAGTTACAGAAAAATTGTCTGAGATCCAAAGAAACTACATAAAATTGCCTTAGCAATGATATGTAATACAAATTATACAAACTCCCCTAATTGGGCTCTCCTACGAAAATGTTTCATATTTTCGAACAAATTTCAACCAAACCTAACTTAAATGTGTTTCTATTGATAACACAGAACATATCGAGGAAAAAATTGAATCCCTTAATTAATTAATGCCATAGTTACGCCAGAAAAAAAAACTATTAACACGAGAAGAGCAAATGGTATCCAAATTTCGGCCGTGCCCGAAATTAGCCTTGGTCTCTTTTATACCTTCATAAAAAGTTCTATAATTCTGGAAAAACAAATTTCAGCCATGTGATTTTATGTTAGTATTCACATTAAGTTTTATACGGCTTTTTTGGAAATTTGGGTTGCTCCAATCAAAGATCCTCATTTCCCCTTTTTGAATTTGGCAAAATGGCATGTCCATAGCTCTCCCAAAATTGAAGCAGAAAGCTAAAAGTTTATCGCTGCTTGAAATGAACACTATACCACCCACCAAAAATCAGCTCAATCGTATAAAAACTACGGGTATCTCCAACAAAGGTCTAAAATGTATTTTTAGTCTAGCGCCGAATTCTACAACAATATGCTAATGTGTTGTTTATCTTTGGAAAGGTTATTTTATGTAGTATTTATGGTTCTCGGACCAGTTAGCTATCTATTTAGCTATTTTTTAAATATCTGCTAAAAACTAAAAAAAACTCCCTTTATCTAGGTTGTGGACCTCCACTATCGGTGGGAACTTTTTCCCATAATCAATCATTCAATCAATCAAGAGGTCATCCACCAACCATACTGCAAAAATCCATCAATGTAGAAGTTTGCCGACCAATTATCGTATTTTTATTTGACTAATTATTGAAAATTACATTTCATTCTCTGCCTTAAGGAGTCCTTAATGTTTTCCTTGACGTATAAGTCAATGACGTTTTAAAAATACAAATTCAAGTCAAGGAAGTAATTTTAAGGTCGCCTTGAGCTAAGGTCTCCTTAAGGTATGTTTATAAATACGGGCCTTAGTTATCGCTTGCCAAAAGTACGATTATCTCGAAAACAACGCATCGTAGACTCACAAGATTACACTTCAATAAATCAACTTTTTCTTAAGTTCGAAACAACAATGGAATAAAATGTAATGTGAGAAAAAGGAAACTGAAACCTGTGGAGGATTTTTGGTCGGCAAATTTTGACAAGTTTGGTGGCAACACACATGTAAATCTGCTACTAGAGAAGAGAAAATGTTTTGTAGATTTTTATTCATTTATCGTTTCAACACAAGTACATAATTAATTCCTCCAAATTTATCGAATTATCTTTTCCATGAAAACTTTTGCCTCCAAAGATCTTTGCGCTTGCTACATAATACATTAGGCAACAACTTTTGATATCTTTTCTATGGAAATTCTATCTATTAATCAAAATCTAACACACATTTTGCCTAGATAAACTTGAGTAATTAACAGAAAACTTATCTCCTTTTTCTCTTTTCTATTTTCAGGTATGTACAGAGATTCATCTATTGTGTGTTTGGCAACAAGATTCCGGAGGCGCACGTACTCGTACTTCCGACATTCGGCTTCTTCTTTATTTACATTAGCACATTTGTCCGGTATTTATGTACATATAGGAAACACGCGCCCTCTTGGCAACCTATATGTGAAACAACAACAACACCATATTGACTAGAACTCTAGATAAAGCCACCTAAATCGGTAAATATTTCATTTCAAAAGATATTCCCAGAGAAAAAGCATCCCGACGTTTCGTTTTGGTCCCTAGTTTTGGAGCTCTTTATAGGCATCCTGTATTGTTCCTTAGCATTCTATACAGCCACTTATGTTGCTGATACACCACGAAGTACTTGAGCTAGTTAGCAAGCCTGTATCAATATTTCGTACACCATATGCCATGCGATTATAAGTCCTGGTCCTGTGTTGCGCGCGTGTACGAGTATGTAGCAAAAGGAGTTTTGACGATACAATATTTTGGAAAGATGGGCACTTTATATTAGGATATGTCAATTGTAAGAGATAAGCGAGATGATGAGAAAATGCTTCGGGAAATTATTTCAGTCTCATATGGAGGAATCAAGCAAAGCAAGGCTATGAAATCAATCTTGCGTATCACGTACACATTTTCTTGGTCCTTCGGTACATGACGAAACACACGAGCGACTAATGGTCTCTAATGCCTATAGCAACTGCCGGTATGGTTGTTGTATGTAGAAGAGTACAGTGGCTGCGGTGTACAAGTGTATGTCGTAATCGAGCTACTTCGTCGTAATGTTTTTCTGAAACTTTTCTCAAGGCTTTTATCTATAAAAGGAAAGATTAATTTGTGCGTTTGTGGAATTGTTCCTCTATGGCCATCAACGGTATACGTGAAGATTGTATAGAGACGAAATTGCTGCAAATAGTCCTTATTCTGTATTTCGTTTGGAGCGGAGCTCCGAACAAAAAAGAAGAAGTGATTGAAGACTTGAGACACAGATTAGATGTACATTTAAATGTTTTGCAATTAATTTATTGTATAGACGTAGAGAGAAAAAGAGATTCATATATTACGTACATGTAAATGATTTCTAATTATTTTGCACATACTCGTTACAATAAAAAAAATTGGAGGAAAAGAAATTGGAAGAAGATGTGATTTATATGTAAGACTCGATTCAGCTACTACTATTCAAAATGCTCAATTAAGAAGCCAGATATGCTATCTAGAAATTGTGATGCTCTATAGATTTAACCGGTGTCGAACAAGCAAATTTTTGTCTAGATTGAGTAGAAATACTGCCAGGCTTAAGGCATTACATTAACCTCTGAAATTGTATCTACAAGGCTGCCGTATTCTCTCTGTCGATAATGAAGTTTCTCAACTCAAGTCCTACCTAGATTGTTTCGATATTAGAAATTAAGGAATATACTAGTCTCCTAAATTCATCTGCGTATCATCAGATTTGTCGTATCAGAACCACATTTAGCGCGTTTAGATTAACATTGTCGTGTTTTAGCAGTTATTTTAACCCCATGATTCTGCTCCAGTAAAGTACGACATATTTTTGTCGATATTCAAAGGATTTAAGATTCACCACAAGGTATTTGAAATAATTTTATGCTAGATTCGACTAGATTGTCAAAAGGATCGACCTCACTAGAAGCGTTCTCTTTTATCTGCATACCTTTTTATGGTCTGAATTAATTTGCATTGAATACGATCATATTGAGAAGAGTTATTTTCACTAAAAAAAAATCGCAGGACGTTGTGTCGGGATCATCATTTATCACAGCTGCATGCTCTTGGTTGGTTGGTAAAAGTGGCGGCTTAGGCAGAGGCTACCCAAAAGCCCAATTAGCGCATAAAGCGCCGTTTTGAAACCACAAACTCCGTGAAGCTTAACTAGTGTATATGATGAGGGTTAGGTAATGAATTTAGGAGTGGGGAGGTGCCTTGAACCAGGCAGTGTTATTTAGGAAATACAGCAGTTTCCCTAATTTCACATTAGCTGCATCCCCCAAGCTACCTAGAAAAGCCCTACCGAGCGTCCTATACCGGGTTCTGGCAAGACCCGGGCATTCACACAGAAAATGAAACAGGGTTTCCTTCTCATTTATATTACCGCAGCTGCGGCAATGGGCGTTGTAGGGGATGCCCAGCCTGGCTGCGTGAAGCCCCATTGGCCAGTGCTCCGTGATAACAGCAGTAAGCTTAGCGATATCTCTACGCGGTTTAGTCAGAATCTCAGAAGTTCTTTTCCAGTCGTAGGAGGGCCACATCTTCCTTGATATAACGCAGGTCCTCAGATTTCGCCAGTTGGAATTAGCAGCCCTTAGATAGTGGGTGGATATCTTACTCTTAACAGCTGCCATCGGGACGCAAACACGCTCCGCATGAGAGCTGTCAAGGGTGGCACCCATTTTGGCTAGTTCGTCAGCTCTCTCGTTACCCTCTATGTTCCTGTGTCCGGGTACCCAGAGTAGGGTGATTCTTTGTCGTGTGCCAAGGCTGGTTAATGCTTCCCCACATACTTCAACAGCCTTGGAGGTCGTCTTCACCGATTGTAAAGCCATGATAGCCGCCTGACTATCTGAGCAGATAGCGATATTCTGGTTGTTTTGTATGTCCCTGAGAGCATGACAGGCCTTCATGATTGCAAGCATTTCTGCTTGAAAAATGCTGGCATGATCAGGAAGACGGTAATATTCAGAAATACTTAGTGAACTGCAGAAGATTCCAGCACCCACGCCACAATCCATTTTAGGCCCAGCTGGTTTAGGATATTGCTGTGGCCGTATGGCCTAGCACTCCAGCAACTTAACGCTTTGAGTCTGACTGCGCTACATGCTGCCAGTTGGTTAATAAACAGATCGATGGGTAGAAGATGCAGGATGACATGCAGCGCATCCCTCGGGCATGTTCGCATGCCCCCTGTGATGCTAAGGCAAGCCGATCTCTGCACTCTACCGAGTTTTGTTACATTGTATCCTTTACTGAGCGCTGGCCACCAGACGAAGTGACCCATATGTTAGAATGGGTCGTATCACCGCCGTGTACACCCAGAGTACCATGTTCGGCTTGAGACCCCATCTCTTACTAAATACTGTCTTGCAGGCGTAAAAAGCGATACAGGCTTTTTTAACGCGCTCCTCAATGTTCAACTTCCAGTTGAGCTTTGAGTCCAGAATAACGCTCAAATACTTCGAGCTGGGCGATAGTTGCAGTTGATGTCCATTTAGTTTTGGGAGTGAGAAAGGAGGTATTTTTGTTTTCGTAGTAAACAGCATCAGTTTTGTCTTCCCCGGGTTTACGCCCAGGCCACAGCTTGTGGCCCATTTACTGACCAAACCGAGGGCTCTTTCCATGATCTGACTAATCACGGAAAGACACATTCCTGATACTATAATCGCTACATCATCCGCATATGCAACTACCTTAATCATCTCCCTGTCAAGCCTGGCTAGGATCTTGTTAATAACTACTATCCACAGTAGTGGAGAGATGACACCACCCTGAGGTGTTCCTCTGCACACGAATTTAGTCAGATGACTACATCCTAAGTCACCATGGATTACTCTGGTCGTTAGTAGTGTCACTATCCACGACCCAAGCCGTGGCTCAACTCCTAAGTCTGAGAGGGCCTCATGAATAGATTCAATACGAACATTATTGAATGCACCCTCTATGTCTAAGAAAGCGGATAACGTGTATTGTTTGTACTCGAGGCTGTGTTCGATGATACGGACCACTTCGTGGAGAGCCGTTTCTGTGGACTTTCCCTTCATGTATGCGTGCTGGGACTTCGAAAGTGCTGAGCTCTCAAGACTTTATCGGATGTGTAAGTCTATTAAGCGCTCTAACGTTTTGAGTACGAAGGAGGATAAACTAATCGGCCTGAAATCCTTCGCAGTCTCATGCCCTCGTTTGCCTACCTTCGGTATGAAAACAACTCGAACCTGTCGCCACGACTGGGGGACGTGGTTGAGTAGCAGAAGGCTTCTGAAAAGTATCAGCAGCCGTGGAACTACCAGATCCTACGTTTTCTGAAGCATAATCGGTAGTATGCCATCTGGACCTGGCGATTTATAAGGCGAAAAGCTGTTGATTGCCCAGGTAATCTTCTCCTCAGTAATCATGGAGAAAACGAAGTCACTCTGCTGTTCATCTCCATTATTCAATCGTGGGCACTGCGTGCAAGTGCTCCTGCACCCAGGGAAATGCGTATTCATCAGGAGCTCAAGAGAGTCACCAGTTGATTCCGCCCAAGTGCCATCCTCTCTTTTTATTAAGGACGGACACGACCTTGCTTTGGACAAAATCTTGCTGATTCTAGCTGAGCCTTTGACGTTGTCCAGTGATTGGCCGAGATCGTCCCAAGCGTGGACCTTTGCGGTTCTAATAGCTTTTTTGTAAATTTTCAGGCAGTCCTTGTATGGCTGCCAGAACTTATGTTTGTTGCAAATATTGAATATATCCTGGGTTAGCTTCCGTAACTCAGAAAGGTCCATGTTCCACCAGGGAGGGAGAACTTTCTTACTCCTTTTCACTGGACACGAACCCTTGAACGCTACTTCTAAAGATTTTTCCAATGACTTAACCTCCTTTTCCAGCTCCTCCACGGAGCTGATCGAGGGGTTTGTCACAGTTGAGAGTTTAGATCTACAAATCTGCCTGAACTTCTTCCAGTTTGTCGCCTTAGGATTCCTGTAAGGTTGCGGCAACTAACCGGAGACATTAATCTTAAAGAGTATCCAGTTATGGTCCGAGAAAGATCTCAGCTCTGATACTCTCCATTGTTCCACCTTAAATTTATCGTTGTCTGACAGGAGTGCTAGATCCAGAACCTCTTCCCATCCCGCGTGATTATCCGAACTCGGGAAAACGAAGGTTGGATGGTCTCCCGTGTTACACACTGTAAAGTTAGTATTTAGAATAAAATCAAAAAGCGACTCACCTCTTTCATTTATTTCCGTACTACCCCACAATGTGTGTCGTGCGTTGGCGTCGCATCCTATCAGTAGGGTTGACCTCCTGGAAGTTGTGGCAGATACCAGCATCTCCAACTCTTCCGGTGGTGCTGGTCTTCCATGGGCCATATAGGCGGAGGAGATATATAACTCTCCCATGTCTTCAGCCTCCATTCTGACAACTGTCAAATCGGAAGAACTAAAGTGCGGACGAAGAAAGGCATTAATACATTTTTTTACTAAGATGCATGTTCTTGGCTTACCTTGGTCTAGGTTGCTAGGTTGCATGCTCTACTAAAGCATTCTGAACGTGCAGCGAGTATATGTGGTAAATGATCCTACGAGCATCTTCTTAGTTTTCTTTTGTGGTCATTGTAAGAGATTTTTTGAAAATTTTCAAGCAAGTAGAACTACATTATAATAATACTACACTGAACGAAAACAATAGTACCATTGACTATTTTCCATACCTATTAACCTAACTATTTTACCCCATGATTCTCAGCCTATCATGTCATGGTCAGTACAACTATGAAACCTGGTTGATTTTTCACTTGATTGCTTTCATATTTTTCAGTTATAATCAACCATAGACCTAGTTAAATTTACTTGGAGTACAATCATTCCAACTTGCCCATAATTAAATGTTCCCCATTGAAAATCAACGCGTAATCATATTTGTATAATCAAAAATGCAGCATTGATATGGATCATGTTAATGTTGAACTTATCTATGACCCCACAGAAAAACGGAAGGTTTGGATAAAATATGTTTCTATCCAAATTGATGAACACTGAAGAGTTTTTCCAATTACATCAAAAGGAGTAATTTTCGTTATTTTTATGATAAAAAAAAAAATAATTTCCCCAGGGAAAGAACATATAACTCATAAATCATATAACTCATTGACCTCTTCTATATTTCATTAAACTCTTTACGCTCTAAATTGCATAAGAAAAAACCTACCTACAGTGGGATTCGATCCCGAGACCCTATAATTTGGAGACGAACGCCTTACCTACTAGAACTAGACCAACCAGACTATATGAGTGATGAAGTTTGTAATTTATACCATACATTGTGAGACATCGCATGAAAGAAACAGCAAAGCTAATATTCAAAAACAACTATGCCGTAGTTGTTTTCACTTGTGCGAAATATGACATGTAAACGAACATTTAATTGGTTGAAAGAACTATTTCTTGGTACAAATCAACCCTGTTCATGGTAAATTTGAAATAGTAGTATGTATTAACTTGGCTGCATAGTTAATGTTACAATACGTTTTCTCTGAGTATACTTCAAGTGATGTAGTGTACTTTCAGTAACACACTACGTAGCACAGAGAAATATACATGGAGTAGCCTTTTATGTTTGATCTTCATTCTTAAATATTTCAACTGAATTCAATGATACAAAAATTTAAATGTTTAACACCTGCCCGAATGGTCCAGCTTTATACGCATCCAATGCTGATGTGAAAGATGATTAAAGTCTTGTTCTTAACTTCCAGTTGTAATTGCTTCGATGCCAAGACAAGAATGCTGAATAATTGTTGTCTGAATTGCTTTTTATAGTGTACGAGCCTGCTGAGCGAGGATGCCGCATGCTGTTGATCGCTGTGCACGTGCTGTACGGTGCGTGCTAGCGGGACGTTGCTTACGTGTATGTACATTGCATGTGGTGGGGGTGAGATCGTGTACTATTGGGAAGCTTATTTGTTAAAAATTGATGTTAGGAGTGGTTAGGAGCGTTGTTACACTACGTCTTATATGATCGCTAAAATTTTCAATATTTTTTTTTACATCGAATATTAAATTTGTTTCTAAAGTGTGGCTTCCATGTTGCATGAAATTGCGTACAAAACTAAATAATTTTCGTTTGGAAATCCATACTAAAAATGTCGTTTCCCATATTCTTAATTATGATTCAAGCATAAAAAGATGAAAAACAACTTTTGCGTCTGTAAAGTGCGCACGAGGCTTTTATATTGCTAATGTAAAAGCTTATGTTGGTGTTCAAAAAAATTGAAGTAAATTTTAATGTGTCAATCTGACTCTTTGTCGAATCCTGTGACTTCCATCCTCCATATGCAATTACAGATGTACCTTCTTTTCTGGTGCATGCAGTTTTCTGATTTCTTTCTTTTTTTTTTCAATGAACTACACTTTTAAACCTAACCACTAATAACATGGCAAGAAAAAATATTCAAATCGAAAAAACCCAAATAGCCATGAATCAATTTTCGCTTAAATATTAAAATGCTGTCTCATTTCATTTTTTAATCCGAAAATTATCCGGATTATTTGCATTCCTGACCTTTTCGGTTTTTTTTCTTCCTGACTCACGTCCCTCTGGCATAGTCTTGGCATGACCCAAGGACCGTATAACCCCTATAATATATATATAATTACGGTAGATAAGTACGGATCCAAGTCAATATCATTTACAGTATTGAAGTGATTACAGCGCAAAGTTCTTCGAATTTTGCATGCATTGCAACTTTTTCGTTAAAAAAAAAATAGGAAAGGGGATGAAACTTTAAAAAAGACGGAAAAAGGCACAAGATATTTCCGACAACGTAATCCGAATCTTTATCAAGTCATTTAAATGATATCCTTCATTACCCGCTGTTTATGTCTATCATTGTCTGCTGGATGGGGGAATTGGGTTGTTGGCGCACGGTAAATGCAAGAGGAGAGAGATATAGTATTAAGTAACAAGCTTGATTGATGTGTTAGCATATTATTTTAGAATGTCGTTAAAGGATGGAGAATGAAATGAAGCTTTATATCATTTATTAACCAGAGGCTTCCCTCTTCGGTATTTTTGTCTGTTTTTCCTGCAGGCGTAAAATGTACAGGGTGCTTCATTCAACCAATCAAATAGAAACATAATTTTTATTTTGAAGCTTAAGGGAAATAAACGAGACACATGAGACTTTTTATACCCTTCGCTCATAGAGTGAAAGGGTATATTAACTTTGTCATGAAGTTTGTAACGCATCCAAGGAAGCATCTCCGCTGCCATACAAACCAAACCCCCATTTTGGTTCTTCTAAGAAACATTTTTTACACCAATTTCACAAAACCTAGAATTAATGTGTCTTTATCAAAGCAATTAAAAAGGCCAAAACAAATGGAATCGTACTATGGGGACATGCTCCCGCATCCCCCAATAAAATTTTCTGAGTAAATATTTTTATTTGCCCACTTTAAACCCCACACAAATATTGTTTTGCCGACGCAACGGAGCTTTTGGGAAGACAGAAGGAAAAAATGGGGGGGATTAAATACAAGTCGTAGGTACGCCCGAAAAAAACTTTTAGCCCGAGGGGAGCGAAGGGTATCCAAATTTCGGCCGCACCCGAAATTAGCCTCGGTCTCGTTTTGTGTACATAATGTGCAAGGTTTGGTATCTAATAACGCTGATATAAACAGAATCAGTGGCGAACTTACACATTTGCCGCCAGTACGCTATTCTTATTTTTCCGCCCTTACCGTCCTCTACAAGTACATTATATTGGTGAAGCGACTAAGGCTGAATGTAGAATCTGTCGCGAATGTGCTTAACATTAAACGCAATTTAATCAATTCGTTATCGGCGAAAAATTCTCAGAAAGGATTTACTCGATTTACCTCTAATAATTTTCAGTTTACCCTTCGCACAAGAATAACACATGAGCTTCGAGCTTTCAGCTTCCTGAGTCCGGAGCATTCTTCATTCTTTATCACAGAGTGAAATACATCTACAAATACAACTTTTATCGTTAACCTGCTTCTATGGGTATCCTGTTTTTTTTTTTTTTTTAAATAACGCGTAAAATTGAAATTGTTGACCTCCATATTCAACCATAAGTTTTAACTTTATGAAATTTCAGATAAACTCTCCTCTCATGTGTTTCAAATATCAATGGCGCTTTGAAGATACAAATTAAAAATGTAGAGAAAATTTGTTTTTGTTACTTTGCACTGGTAAATTCACAATTGAGACAAAAGGTGCTCTAGTATGTTCAGACTTACTTTGACAAATTATTACTTTTGGAATTTGAAAGCTCAAGAGAAATTTTAGTAGGAAAAGATTCATTTTCCAAAAGAAAACTACAATTTGGCATTGGCTGATTTAAAGATTCAAATTTTTGATTTATTCGAAATTAATTTCAGTTGGGGATTTTTTTAAATAAAGACTTTAGTTTGTGATCTTCATAAAAATCCCAAGAAATAATTTGATATTGATCTCTAGCTGATCAATGTTCCGTTACGTTACGTTTTTTGAACGTTTACCCTTTCATCAACTTCCATTTTTGTCGGCGTTTCGAATTGACAAAAAAAGTGAACATCCCTTGAAGTAGCAAGCGTTTCTGTAAGATTTTAACCGACGAGTTCTGCGAATTCCCGCTACCGTTGAGATGTACATTTTTTTGACAGCCTAGAGGATGCGTCGGAGGCGAAAATAGGGGAGCTGCTACACTTCCTAAATCTCTCTGAATGGCTCTAGAAATTTTATTTCTGTAACTTCCATTCTTGAAGTAGCTTAACGGAGTTTGTGGTCCCGAAATTGGGCTATTGGCCTGTCTCGCCTTAGCCGCCATTGTTACCAACCAACCAATTAGGATTTAGGAGCTCTTATTGTCTTAAAATATATATGTGACCGGGAAAGTTAAAAGGGGGCTATCTGGTAAAAACAAACAAGCGAGTAAACGGCTGATAAACAAATCAAGTCGGTGCATTGTATTTAATCGATTTGTCGTGATCTGATTTTTATGAAACTTGGTATCTATATACTTTCGATGATCCTGACTTGGACGCTGTTACCGGAAATGTGATTAACGGGTAGTATAACAGTAAATCTAAATGTAAATGAATTTAAATTAATTATTCGACAAGTTCGAGCATATCTTCAGCACTTTATTTGGTATATTTTTTTATTGTTGATATGCAGGATCCATTGGTGACCACAAAAATGTTTCAGAGATTGCAATGTTGACCAGTAACTGGAATAACAGTAAATCATCCTGTAAAGATAACGATGCAATTCCTTTCAATTGCTTGCCTTGATTCTATTCGTGTGATAATTTTAATAAAACATAACTAGTTATTTATCAGCAGGACACTTTATATCTAAAAGTGCATACTAATCCCAGGAAATACCCGTAAGGACAAAAGGTCCTTTTTTGCTAAAGTTCAATATGAGCAATATGGATATGAAAATGAAAGAATTAGTGAGACAAGTGCCCCGAAATACTAATTGTACATTTTTGAAATCTTCGGAAAGGATCTTCTCTCCTGAAAAGGACATTTTTGGAAAATTGGTTGTGGATAGGCGAGATGGGTTTCAAACGATAGGGACCGATTAGAAGAAATCATTGAAATGGTTTTGAATATTTTTTGGCATTTGAGGACACCAGAATATCGCTATATTCTAGTTCGAATCAAGAATATTTTATTCGCATTATCTACCCTTTGTTTTAGATTGCGATTTGTCAATAGTCTACTACTGGTACTGGTACAGCAAATATTGTCGGCTATATCTGATTTTACAGCTGACTGACATAAGTCAGGATCTTCCTTTTCCCCACAGTGAAAATAACTTTATCACGAAGGTATCATATATACACAGCCATACACAACCTTCCTGCATCGAGACATTCGAGGCTCTTGCCAGGTAGGCGTTTTGGCAACTCTTGGCCGTTTGTTGTCGCAAACGGGTGTGGTCCGCCCCGAGAGGCTTGGAATTGCAAATTGCAAATGGTTGCCAGAAGAAGAAGGGTATTATATACTCAGAAAAATATGCATGAATTATATTTTATTAAATAAAAGTATACAATTACAATTCTGCCTGATTGTGAATCGAGGCAATAGCCTTTTTAAGACAATGATGAAAGTGCCTTTGGTATTGTCAATTGAATAGATCTTTAATTATAGTCGTTTCTTTCTTGGACGGACAGGATCATTGTCCAAGTAAAACGCAAACGGAGCAAAATTTCCCCCTTCAGTAACAGCTGACTATTGTGTCATCAACCCCAACGCGATATTCCGAATTGGAACTTGCATTTGATATTATACGCCGTGCGAGATTTAATTTAAAGGAAAATGTCTCAATTTTAAAATGATTGACTCTAATCATGATTATAAACCAAATAAAATGAAAAACAAAATGACGTACAGGAAATTTTAGGGAAATTGTTTGCGGAGCCATCAGGGGGATGGCATTGGCAGATGATAAATTTTCCAGATTATCATTTTGTATGGGATTTCCAGTAAATATGGAAATTATCCACAAAGTCGAAAAGCACTTATGACATTAAGCGCGTTTTTTGCCATCGCAGTTAACGCGATTCAAAAGAAAAAAAAGATCACTGTTCTACATTTTTGTCTCACTTTCGTCCGCTCATTTTTTTAGATTTGGTGGATTTCGTCACAGAAGACAATGATATATCTGAAAAATCTAAATACTTCAATAAGAAACATTCGCTGCTTTGTTTTGAATTGTAATTTTTTTAAAGCTACTCCAACTTAGGAAACGAAATTGCCGTATTTTTATACCCTTCGCTCATAGAGTGAAAGGGTATATTAACTTTGTCATGAAGTTTGTAACGCATTAAAGGAAGCATCTCCGACCATCAGCGCCCGCTCTAGGAATTACGCCGCCCCGGGCAAGAGGACAAATTGCCGCCCCTTAGGTACTGTACCAAACAGATTGATAGTAGATAGATAGTAGATAGTAGTAGATATCCATACTATCTAGATCAGTGGTTCCCAATCTTTTTCAGTTCGTGCCTCCTTGTGAAGTATACTAATCCTGGCGCCACCCAAGAAAATAGGTGAGCAAAAATTATACGTTTATAGTTCAGGATCTATTTTCGTATTTTAAATTGTATGAAAATTTAGTTGTTAGTGGAGCCCATATTTGCTAACTAATGGACATTTTTAGAAGTACATATTAATTAAATTTCGTGATCTCCGCATGCTGAATTTCGTCGTGAGTTTGGCCGTCACCCTGGCTTCAGTGATACGTCGAGCACAAAAAATTAAATCACCCGGAGCGACCAAACTCCGCAAGATTTTTACCAAAGATTCATTCTATCCCTACAAAAACTAGCCGACTAGTGCGGTTCTTTTTAGAATCGCGAGTTTTGTCAATTTCAATCATATATGCCATATCATCGCATTTAGTAGCAGCGATTTTTTTTTAATCGAAGAAAAGAAAATTGTCGGCAATTTCTACCTCTGGTGAGTTTCGGAAGATGTTCGAGTCAGAATCTTCGCGCCCCTTACGGGGGTGCGCCTCCCAGTTTTGGAATCACTGATCTGGATGTATATGGTTATTGTAGAATCGATACAAAGAGGTTTTTCCTCTTGTACACATGGTCGTTGCTCCAAAACAATTTACATAGTGAAACCAGCTAACTTAAGAACATTTAAATAAAAAAACAACACAAAAATTCATGATCATATTGGGACTCAAACCTCCGTTCAACTATGATTCATACTCTTAAGCACACCACCACGTACCACAGTTCAGGAAGGCCTTATCGAGTTTGTTTGGAATTTCAAAATTTTAAAGCTTGATGTAAGAAGTCGAGAATGCATGCTATACATTTTTAGAAAACTCTGCCCTCAAAAATGTTGGGCCGAAAGATTGTGCTCGTTTTCATTACTAACGCTCTGCACTTGTTTTCCATAAATTCCCTAAAAACTTCAATTAGCCGGATTGATTAAGGCTTTTCAATGTGCATGGCATATTTTCATAAATGCGTCATCTCGAGAATTTTTAAAAAGAATAAGGTCAGAGCTAGTTACATCGGCTGAGCCTAGCCAAATTCCAATAATGGCATGTCCGAACACAAATTAAGGAGCTCTGGCGTTCCCTTCGATCCTTCATCTTGCTAAAATTCAAACCACTTTGTTCGTAGTTTGCCCTTTAATGCTAGATCAATCAATGCAATGGGAACCAGAACCAGCTAGATGAATCAATGCAATGGGAATTGCGAAATGCGCAAAATGTCGATGGAAATTATGGAAAACAACTCCAAAAAATTATTGTGAATAACATTTCACAGAGGAGTCTGTTTTAAACGCCTTAATGTTTTCAGCGTTCATTCGACTCCCTATTTCTCATTTCATTATGAATTTCTTCGGCAGTTTAATATTTATTTAGTGGACTTGCTCTCCTGTTACTCAATATATTACACAAAAACTTTAGATATCATCTTCCGGAAATCAAATCGCATATAAATGAAGCAATAATGAGTGAATGAATTTCGTGTTATAATTTCGTCCTCTGAAAATTCGGCAACAATTAGGGTTCATGCAAGGTCCTTAATTCTGGTGAAAAGAGGATGAAATGAATGTTAAATTGGAGGACGAAATTAATACATACAAGTAATTCTCCAGTTAGTATGTTTTATAATTTAGTCAGCGCATAACTGAGCGAATAGTCCCACTTTGCTTTTCGGAAGTAGGGCGGGTGCTACCATCACAGACGTAAAATTTGCGCGGCTCTTACTTAGCATTTTCGAATTCTTAATGCAGCACTTCGTATCAATGGTTGGCTCTTCATAGCCTCACAAGGAATATGCATTTTCAAAACACAACTTTAGCCCTTACATATTTATTTTATTTCGCCCTATTTTTATTTCATATGTAGAAAGTAAACCGCAGCCTTTCCACTTAACCGAAGTTGATATTGATTTTTTCTTTCTCTTTTTTTTATTCGAGTGCTGGCCAAAAAGCCGCCCCTAAAATGTGGCGCCCCGGGCGACCGCCCGGCTTGCCCCCCCCTTAGAGCGGGCGCTGCCGACCATATAAAAAGTATACATATATGATCAGCATCACTTGGGGAGTCGATTGGAGCATGCCCGTCTGTCTGTCTGTTGCGACGCGTTTTACTCGGCGGGTATTGAAGCTAGCAAACTGAAATTTTGCACACGTGCTTCTTATTGTTGCAGGCTGTTTGCATGTTTGATTCACCCAAATTTGATCACTGGGTCATGGGGCTGCCATACAAACCTAGCTCCCCAATTTGAGTTCTTCTAAGAAAAACTTTTTTCTTTGTGTACCAATTTCAACCAAATTTCACACAAATGTGTTTCTATAGATAACACAAAATATATGCGAGAATGGATCAAATCGGACCATGGGGTCATGGCCCTGCCATACAAACTTAACCCCCCAAATTAGGTTCTTCTAAGAAAAACTTTTTTATTTGTACACCAATTTCAACCAAATTTCACACAAATGTATTTCTATTGTTGACACAAAACGTATGTAAGAATCGATAAAATCGGACCATGTGGTCATGGGGCTGCCATACAAATCCAACCCCCCAAATTAGGTTCTTCTAAGAAAAACTTTTTTATTTGTGAACCAATTTCAACCAAATTTCACACAAATGTATTTCTATTGATGACACAAAACATATGTAAGATTGAATCAAATCGGACCATGGGGACATGGGGCTGCCATACAAACCAAACCCCCCATATTGGTTCTTCTAAGAAACATTTTTTTACACCAATTTCACAAAACCTTGAATTTATGCGTCTTTATCAAAGCAACTAAAAAGTTCAAAACGAATGGAATCGTACTGTGGGGTCATGCTCCGGTAACCCCAATAAAATTTTCCGAGTAAATATTTTTATTTGCCCACTTATTTCAACCAAGCCCAAAACTTTTGTCAAGACGGAAGAAAAAGAATGATGAGGGGGATTAAATACAAGTCATAGGTACGCCCGAAAAAACTTTTTGCCCTAGGGAAGGGTATCCAAATTTCGGCCGCGCCCGGAATTAGCCTCGGCCCCAGGGGTTGGCGAGCGAAGCGAGCAGGGGGCGAAGCCCCCTAGTTTTCCTATGCATTAGCCATCTACATTTCATTCTCTTGAACTCTATCCCGCGAAGGATAGTGGCACGTGTGAAAATTAACTAGGTAGGTGAATTTTTTTGTATGGAGTTCGTTACTCAAAACTACTCGTGATGATCAAGAAAACGCAACTGATGGTATTTTTCAACGAACCAACGTTGAAAGTTTTTAGTCTAAAAATGAAACATTTTTTATGGGATGTAAACTTCTACTTCTACTATATGTGTCGAGGACTTTCAAACTAACGGTTGCCCTTAAAACATGTACAATACAGCAAAGTTCTGGCAGCACAGAACTCGAAAAAAATATCTCCAGTCCTAAACTGGGATTTTTCGGATGCCTTTTAGCATTTCTTTTACTATTAAGAAAAAATCCGAGGAAAAAGAATAAAATTTGGAAATAAATTAACTAAAACTATTTTTTTTCTCAAATTCTATTGAACGGAATAACTATTATTATCCAGTATAGATATTGATCAGTGGAGACAGATAAATTTGTATAAAAATGAGCCATCTGCTTTGTATAACAAAAAAGGCATTTTTAGAATTGCCCGAATATTTCTATTAAAATTTCTGTGGCGGCTTTAACACTATGTCAACGATGTTTTTACCGACATTGCCACAATGACTGGGATTCAAAAATCAGAGACGTAAGCGCTGGGGAACGCTGTGGGCACATGTGACTCATAGACAGTGAACGAGAGGCATGTTGAGGCACCCTGGATGGCGTATATCGTGCATAAAGAAATTATTGTATTGTACACTTCAAACGCCATTTAAGTCCGTTTTGATCACTGAGATAGAAGCTGATATCGAGAATGAAATAAATTAGACGTCGTCGTCGTCGCAAAATGGATGATAGCAGTCTTAGTTACTTTCCATTCTAAAAAGTTAAGAAATGTGTTTCAGATTAGTATTTTTTCAAATTATGGCTTTGCAAATGCAAACATGCGGTTATTATGAGAGACTGTGAAATTAATCTTTTATACGCGTAAGAATGAGATGTATTAACGGATTCGAATGTCCTCGACGTCTCCTTTGATGCGATATCGCACATGACCGTTCCGCGTTAACGATATTTTTGTGTCCTTTTTCAAATCAATACTTGTTAACCTAGCTTTATATCTAACACACAAAAGATTGTAAAACATAAAAATTGCCTTTGATGATATTTTCTATTGAAAATTTTAAATGAATTCCACTATTTAAAATTCTGTATGTAAAAGGCTACTTTCTATAATTTGATAATAAATGATAACGGTAAAATATTGAAGTTATATCATTACTTACATTATATACAGTAAAACCTACATCTCATAAAATTTCGAAACTTATAAATTTTAAATTTATTAAAAACTTTGCATTCGATACTACATTTTTTGTTTTCATACCGCTCCCTACCTCAACTTATGCAGACTTATATGATTTGCGGTATTGATTTTTACTTCTAATTTAGTGAGTGAGACGTGTTGAAAATTTGGGTAAATTTGCTTTAGCGGTTGAAAAGATTTTCATAAATACACAAAATTTCAATTTCACATTGGATTTTGATAATTTGGTGGCGAACTTCAAGATCGATTTTCGGACTCATTTTTGAAGTTTTGGCATCTGCGGTTTTCACCATCGGAAAGAGCACATTGTTTTGTGTGGAAATCACTAAAAAAGTGAAAATCGAAATTTTTACACGATAGCCCCTTTTTAACTTTCCCGGTCACATATATTGAATTCAGTCTTTCGCTGCTTTAGATGTGTCTAATTTGAAATAATATTTGCTATAAATGTGCTGCACTCCGAAAATTTGCCGCCCTAGGCTATCCACTACTGGTACTGTCACAGGTAAAGAAGAAAAATTATTTCACGTCAATTCCGCCCTAAACCAATGATAGTTTTTTTTCTGTCAATTTTTGTTCTTTGTGATATTTAACTAGACACTAGGCCTAGATACTAACTGAAGATTAGATTATTCTGTTGAAACGGAGCACCTATATATATATGTTGTTACCCCACTGACACTTTGAATTTTTTGTAGAAAATCTGATTAACACTTGATTTGTCTTATCCACCCATACAACACTAAAATCACACAAATCCTTATCATTAAGTCACATATATTTACATTCCATATTTCCCCTTTGAATTTTTCATATCCTTTTTAACTCTATACAATTATTATGGATACACATTTTTCCTCACAAACCCATGAAACAAAAAATAGAAACAACACACATCATATTTTACATGGTTCGTTAACTTGAATGCACTAGGCTCAATCCAATTCAAAAACTGGAACAGCAAAATTGCAAATACAAGCGCAAGCAAGTAAGGCATAAGCCTGCAGGAGCATATGTATATGTAAAATAAAGGATGATGCATCATCCAACCACTCATGTCGGAAGTCAGTCTTTTTTGCACGGCATTTGAACAATGTTTGAAGCAAGTTGGTATTGCAACTATTCGCTCTATTATCATGTGTGGTGGTTTGAAATGTATTTTAAAAGTTTATAATGTGAGCTGCCATTATAACTTAATATAAAATTCCTCTACACAAACTTTCTATGCATAGATACTGCGAACACGAAAGAGAGAGATCGCCACCGCTCGCCCCTTAGTGCACTTCAAGTCATCAAGGACTTTTTATTGAGGGTCTCGGTATGAAGTGGATACGAGTACATATACACGTATCTTCTATCTATCTAATCCTTGCTATATATCTGGCTAGAATTTAAACCACTCATCAATAGAACTTGTAGTTAACATTGCGAAATTAAATACGGTAGGGATAATCTACTTCATACTATGATGGCAGCTGCATGAGCCTATATCGTCGTGTACATGCGAGGATAACAGACGACGACGATGACGATGACAACAACCACACGGTATCATCGTTTACATAAGGAAGTAGTAGTGTTCATGGCACAATATCGTCGTAATGCAGAAATGTCAAACCGGAATATTTGCCATGTCTAGATACAGAGAGTACTCGAGTTATTTCAAAAATGTGATGAAACCATGAAAATCATGTCCGGGGGAAGAGACGGCAGTTCGAAGGAATGTTCATCATCATATATAGAGCCTTAGAGTCGTGATATGGCGGAGAATTAATAGAATGAGAAGAAAAAAGTATTTGGCACACATTCCCCATATATGGATGGAGGACGGGTGGGAGGGCTTGTTTCATCAAAGTGACATTCACATTATTTGAATGCAAAAGTATGCTGCTCCATAGTCCGCACTCTCTATGCCACCGAAAGTGCACAACAGAGTACATCTCCAAGAGGGGAGGGGTTGTATTCAAACTAAGCATGCGCATCCCTTTATTGCAGTGCAAACCAACAGCTATTATATAGAATTCGCAGCAATAGTCTTTGTACTTCATCATAATGTGACGTCATTGTTTCTCCAGTATAAAGCTGTACCGTTATGTACCTAAACAGATTCCCCTCAAAACCGAAATTCACTATACATTTTATCCTGCGAAAGCTCCTCGCAAAACAGAGACGATGATGATGATTTCTCCCACCCCAGGACATGCTATACTCTTCGTTTTGCATATATGTTGTATACGAAGTCAACATGGGGTAGTGTCGGCGGAATACGGAGACAAGTTTGTTCTTTGCGTATACGGACGATATTCAAAGGATATTCTCGTGTCGTCGCACAGAAAAACGGGGTAAAACGTATTTTTCGAATGTGTAATGTTGGTAAACTTGATTGCGAGCCGGCGCGAAAGAGCCGCACACTTTGTGTGCACACGACACGTTTTACTCCTGCTGCCCGTTATGCCGATTGCGAAACTTTTTTTTTTCTTTCTTGTCGTGCCATCTCAATGCCGCCTCGCTCGACCATATATAATATGTGTACCCCAACAATGCGATTGCGAGTAAAAAGTCACCATCAGTTACGAGTGTTGAACGAACAATTCGTCATGGAATTGAGTTCAGTGCACAAAGTGCGACAGTGCAAGTGGTATCTAAACGAAATTCTTAATATCAAGACGGACTCCTTGGCGAGCTAGTATTTATTTAAGGCGCCAAAGAAATGAATTTCATTGGTACGGTATGAGTAAATTTTGAACATAATATTATATATATATCTATATATAAAAAAAGAAGAGAAGATAAAAACATAGTTGGTCCTTTTTCTGTTCGTTGGTTGAGTTTTATTGCCATTTATTCTCTCTGATCTGTCAGTGTCATGCAGTAGTTTAATTTCTACAGTTCCTGTCGATGCCTTAGTTGAAATCAAGAAGTGTTCGAGTACAGTTCTGTTTGCTCCGTTTCGTTTCAAAACTCCAGTACTAAGTTTATCGTAAAAAAATATATTTTTTTTTATTCGTTTGTTATATAAGTGTTGTGCGTATCTGAATGTTTTTGCCAAAACCTGAAAAAGTCGTATTTATTGTTATTTTAAAATAAAAAAAAGTGATTGTGAAAAAAATCATCTGTTTGTGAGTAAACGTTCAATTAACATCAACACCAATTTTAAAATTTCAGTGACACAAAGTTCTAGTTGTCGTATACTATTACATATACGTTTGACCAAACTTATGCCTCTACCTACACACTTGACAAAAAAGTCCTTCATCTCCACAAAAATATAATAGCCCATATAAACAAATATAAAATACCATATCACGACGTTTGTTCTCCACAGGATACGTACCTACTTATACAAAAAAAAATCCATACCTCATTTCCTACTCCACAAACCGTCTAAATTCTACCAAAAAAAGTAAATAGCTATCCACTTGTCACCGTCACCGTTATATATCTGTTTCTGATTGATGACCATTCATGAATTATGGGCAGAAAATAGATTGGACTTTTTTTTTCTTCCTTGTTATCACACATATGTGCCAATTGTGTGATATATCTTCCCATCAGACAGGTATCGAGTCAATGTCGAATTATGACAATAGACTTGTGTGGGGGAAAAGAGAGAATATTGTAAAAAAAAATATTCTTGTTCGCAGGAAATTTTTATTTTAAGCTGCATTATATTGATACTGTCATTTAATGGAAAATGTCCTGTTTGATGCGTCAAGTGTCTAAGGGATGAGACCAGACTGGTTTAATAGCATAACCTTGTGACACTAGCCATACCTGCATAACAGGTCATCCAAACGAGTGGAAAGACGATGACCACAATCCAAACCCCCTCGACGAAACCAGAAATATATCTGGTGCTACCATAAAAACCCCCGATCAAAATGGACAAAATGCCTTTCAGCCGTTCTGATGCTATTAAAAGGTCAAAGTAACCCTCAAGAAAAAATTCTTCAGAATCTAATCATTAATTTGTCTCGGGGTTTTTCTCCCAAAACCAAAAATTTCACGCTGGAAAAAATCAACTAGGTATTACACTATTGGGAGAGTCTAATATCACACAAAAAGTTAAAATTTATTTCTTACATTTTCTATGAAAAATCATTAAAATTCATGATGCCATATGGCATCATTGGGAGCGAAAGGGTTAAAAGGCCAAAGTAACCCCCAAGAAAAAATTATTCAGAATCTAATCATTAATTTGTCTCGGGGTTTTTCTCCCAAAACCTTCTGAGTGGTGGAATATTTCTGTTACGCTCATTCTTGAACAATGAAAAATTCAAGTTTTGCAATTCGAAAGTTTATAAATCAATTGTCCGTCATACAATTTCCAGGAAAATCTGGTAATCACTAATAACATGACCTGGGCCCTATTGCACCAAACACTTTTCACTTACGACTTATCGAATTCTGAAAGAGTAAGTTTTTGAAAAGTGTAAGTAGATTCCGTTGAACCAAAGTTTCACTCAAATCGAACTTATCATTCACAAAATTTTCAGTTTGTTTGATATGTGAATATGATTAGCGTTTCTCCAATAAAAATTAAAACTTAGCAGGAAAATGACGACTTACATTTTCATTGTAATGCAAATTATGTAGTTTTCTGATATTTGGACGTTCACAACGTCTAATTTGAAAAGGTGTATTTTTTTAAATTGGTTAAAACTGATTGTGATGTAGATAGTATGAGAATACGCATATGTTGCGTTTAAAATTGTAGAATATTTAAAGTCGCACCCCAAAGTAGGAGAAACGCTTGGGAAACACAGTCGCTAAAGTAGGTGGAGGACTCGCAAGGAATATTGGCGATACGGCAATTTTAAACAGGATGCTTAAACCTCGGGACTACACTATAGCTCTCAGAGACGCTGAAATTAAAACTAATCGCAGGCTAACACAAGTGAATTATCCATACCAAAGTTGATGATTCGTAGGAATTACACGTTTTTGACACTTTTGTTTGATTCAAATATCGCATAAACAAAATGTGAAAAATCTACGAAAATGTTTAGGTTCTATAAATCGTTTAACGGCATCCCTAAAAAATCCTCAAATTAGCAAGTTTTTTCACCTTTTTTTTTGCAAAAGAACATTTTTTTTCAAAAATTTTGCAAAACAGGAGATTTTTGTATACACAAATTCATACAAACTAAAAGGAAAGTTAAAACAAATTAGAACAAAATGTTGACTTTCTATTCGTCTAGAAGAAGTTTCTATTTTTTTACCAATAAGCAAATCTCAAAAACAAAGGGCACATGTTTGATATGTCACAATATGCGCATACATATTTTTGATGAAATTAATGATACTTAGATACTTAGAAGTCTACCACCGACTGTATCAAAATATTGCGACCTACAAAATTTCTTCGGATGACACGAATATTAGACTCTCAAAAAGAGCCCTAAATCGCACAAAAAATTAATGGACTTTTAATTTCTTAGAACTTTTACCACCATAAATGTAATTTACCAGTTAACTGAAATTAATAATTTAGTTACAATTTTTTGAAGTTTGAATTATTGAGATTTGAAAATTCCACTCTAAAAACGAAATAAATATATTTTTAAATTCGCTATCTTATCCATTTGTTTAGTGGGAAAATACTGCCCTGATTATTTAACTAGAAATTCGCTGGCATTCAACAAATATTTAAAGCTAGAAATACGCTGGTCTTCAGAAAAAATATATTTTCTTACTGAAATTAGGAATAATGAAGCTAGTGGTGGACCGTTATAAATTCTACACAAAACGTCCCAAATTTTAAAATTACCTGCCGCAACGCCAGGGCGGTTCAATTTTTTTGCAGTACAGTTATTTGAATTTAGACGTAAGAATGAGTTTTATCTCTTGGTTTCACACCATTAGGACCATATTTCTCTCTAAATCAAAACACTTATTATTCGGGCTTTATCACCAAATTATTTATTTTTCGTCGATTTAACGGTAAAATTTTAATATTAAGATAAATAAATTAGTGAAAATACGCCAAGAAAAAATCCACAAATATGGTATTTGTTAGTGGAGCACCACTAAGAGGAGATATCCGTTCTTTTAAAATATTGTTTTCCATAACGGACAGCTTATATGCTATTACAGGTTACAAGCTTGACGTTGAGCAGTCGCGTAACGTACGGTGTTCCATGTGTTCAGTGGAACACGGGCTCCGAAGCCACAGGGTCCCCAAGGCTGAAAATACATATAAAGAATATTCTTTTTTTATAGATTGTTGGATAACTGTTTTTTTTTTCAAGATATTAATTTTGATTAGTTTGCAAAACAATACGCAAACGAGCAGCAGAATCTAGCATGGAAACAAGACTTTCCGGACAGTGGCGTAACGTTTTTGAAAATCTTTGTGTTCTTCTGTTGTCCACAAACTTCTTTGTGCAGTCAAATTTTCGATTTTCATGATTTACATAGTTGAAATCCCACTGTCACCATGAATGTGCGTTGCATTGATAAAGAAAACGCTCCTGTGGCATCCTGATGCAAATTGACGAATTCCTAAATCAAATTTACGTGCTTCCAGGTTCAATTCACGAATTTAAAAATTCTGTTAACGAATTTCAATTTCAAATTGATAAACTTCCAGATCAAATTGACGAATTTTCATTTTAAATTGTTATACTTCAACATCATGTTGACGAATTTCCATGTCAACTTTACGAATTGTCAAATCATTTTGACAAATTCCCTTGTCAACTTTACAAATTGTCAAATCATTTTGACGAACTTCCAGATAAATTTAGATTCGCATTTCAAATTAGTCTTGATTTTATAAGATATTTGTCAATATGGGATGGTAATTCAACTTGTATCAGAAATACGTTCATAATATTTTGAAATTCATCAATTTAACAAGGAACTTTGTCACTAGGACATGGAAACTGGTCAATTTATATTAGAAATTCGACAACATCATTTTTAAATTGGCCAATTCGCCATAGAAATTCTTCAATTTGAAGCATGTTGTTAATACTTTTAACTGAAAGCATAGGATATTAACTTTAACTTAAGGCCAAAATCGGCGGAAATAGTTCGGCACTTTTGTGCCTGCGGCTGGACTAGGTTTTTGTGATTTTGACACTAATGAGCATTTTAAGCAATTCGAAACAAATATGGACTTGGGCCTTTGGGGACCCGTGCTCAGCTTTTCTGGGTTTTGGTCACGAAAATATTAAAGAGATGTAAAGGTTCGACTTGCGAAAAGAAGTGTTTACCCTAAAGCAGGGGTTCCCAACCATTTTCAGTGAATGCCCCCTTGCAAAATAAGCAGAATCTGGCGCCCCCAGAGGAAATTTCGCTCTATAACGGAAGAAAGCATTTTTCAGCTTATTCTGTTTATTTTGTTAAGAATTTGCCACGTTGGCAAATAATTACAGAAAATTTGCCATCATTTGGAACAATTTCACAGAGATTTTGAACTAATCAGATCAGCTTGGATTACTTTTTCGCAATTCAAAATTAAGTTTCAATGGTTACATTCATTTGAATATTGAATTGATTCCACGCTTAAACAACAGTGAGGAGACAATTCGTTGCAGCATGGCAATGTTTTAATTTGACTTGTACGAAGTGAAAAACGTAGAAGCCGCAACGGCCAGTATACAACGGAATCAGGCATTGCGGAGAGCTACATTTGGCCCTACATCCCTACTACATTACGTCAAGAATTGAGGCCGCATAATCATAAGATGGTAATTACGCGCTGAAAATGTTGCCTAAGATCCGATTTTCGACCAAAAACTCATTTTTACTGGCAAGGTTCATTTTTTGGCTAAGCGGTGCGTCAACACGCCAAATTGAAGTCATTGGAGTTTAATTTCATTCGAGTTTTTTTCCCTCGGTCTCTATTCCTAAAACAATTTTAGCAATCATCATCAAACAGACTTTGGACAGATATCCTCGCTTATATATTTTATTGTGGTTGCCGCGATTTATGAATTTTGTCCATGAATCGAAGAATTTTGCAAGCTTATGGCTTTTGTAATATAATCGATCACATCAACACGCCCACGCCCCCCTTTGGCGCCCGTCACGCCCCACCGGTTGGGAAGTACTGCCCTAAAGGCTCTTGCATAAAATTGAGCCATTTGTGATCCAGTTCGTTGAGTTATACTGAAAGAAAAGTGACTGCTCCATCATGAAAAATATGTTCACAATGTTGTGGATTTACTTGTCGAAAGATCGTTCTATAAGTCAAACAGTTTTTTTTTTATCTAGGAGCCATAAAATCAAGAAATATATGCATGCCGCTAAACCCTTCTATCCAGATAACGGAACAGTCGTTTCTCCTACTGGACGCATTTTTCTTTGGAGGAACTCTATCAAGAATCGATGAAATTCGCCATGGATAAGCCAACTTAGCCAGGGATGTCCGAGCAGTGTGCCAGCTGGCTTGATCGTCAGATTTAGGGTAAAAACTTCTAGACTAGACTAGGCGCATGTCTCGAGGAGGTTTTTTTTAGTATAGTTTCTAATTAAATTAGGTTAGCGATAAATATTCAAATAGGATATCAAGATGATCTTTACAAGTTCTCCACTGTATTTATTCAAATTTAATTTTTTGTATCAATTTATAAAATGTTCCAACATGTTTTTTAAACAGAAGATTGCTCTTTCTCATTTGTGGACTGCTGTAAATGCGATTTCTGTCAATATTTCCTCCGGCTAAAAAGTCGAATGTGGGGGGCCCCTACTCGGATTTCAAACACAATAAGTTCAGAAAAAGAGTGGCGTAATTTTTTCTGAATTTCTTGTGTTCGAAATTGGAGTAGACGTTGAGAAACACTGAAAAATACTCTCTATAAAAAAATGTTAAAAAAAACTCTCGTGACTTTGGACTACATGTTTTCGTCGTTTCGCTCTTCCAAGTTCCACATTTATTTTTGCATTTGACTTTGTATCGAAACAGAAAACCTAAAAATCAAAAAGTGCTACAAAAGGGGAAATTTCTGTGCCAAGATAATATTCATACAACAACTGCCCATCCGTTTCGTTCTAAAAATTGTGGTCCTAGTTTTCGCTACTCTACGATGCTGATGAATCTGCAGACGTGCCGTCTATTATTATTATTATCGATCCCAGTGCGGTCATTTTTCGTATAAGCTTAAAAAGACTACCCGAAATAATAGTTCTGGCCAAATTACGGGGTTGGCAAAATTATGCCCCCCACCCTACAAGGGGTGCCAATAATACTTCTTACTTTAAAAGCGTGGAATATGGGCTCACAAAATAAGTAAGAGTATAATTTCCTCCAATTACCATTATGATAAAAATTGTTAACGCCTGCATTCGAGACCCCCGGGGCAGGGTCGGATTTCGTGCATGGACAAATTGTGAGACATTTTGCTGTAGTTCAAACAATTTTTCGAAAGTTTTCCAAAAACAGTGTCTACTTTTCGAATGTTTTTGCATAGACATATAGGGGCAATGTATAGAGCATGGTGCAGCCCACAATTTGCTGAAAATTTCATAGTCCTAGCTGTTTCAGTTCAGAAGATACAGCCGTTTAGCGATGCAACCCAACAGCAGAAAAAAATTGTAAATTTTCCAAGACAGGGTCAATTTTTAAATTTTTTTAAATTTTTCCCAAAATAGGATCAATTTTTGGAAATTTGATTAATTTTGATCTAATTTTTTTTGGGAGGAGTATAATTGGATTATTGGGCATAAATCAATATAAGGACTTTGCGAGGAGCAGTAAAATTTAAATATTTTGTATTTCTGTCGCGCATAGTTTTCAAAAAAAAAATTAAATAAAATCCTCCTCGGAACATTTTGCTGTAGTTCAAACCGTCTTTGAAATAATCGCTTTCTTCCCTCCTCTTCCCACGCCCCCGTCAGAACTTTGGAGAACCCTGTCGCCCAGGACTTTTTATTTTCAATAATGAGGATAGATAGATCATAGGACATGGTCCTGCAAAATTTAAAAGGAATCAATTATCGTATTTTTCCTAGGCTACAAAATACCCAAAAGAGACGGAATATGAGAGTAAATGTATTTGATCTGTGAAAGTGTATCGCAAGTAGGGGCTACAGAGTGACATTATATTGCATGTCCCAGCCAGCATCGGCGTCATATACCGTGAACATAGCCACAAATAAGCTTTACTTCATGAATCACGAATCGGCATTATGTATCGATAGGACGCATTGAAAGTTAAATGCATGATGGTCAACTGAAGGAATGTCGACGGATCATGCATATAGGAAATATAATGGTTTTCTCCTCAAGTGTGATTTTTGTTGCTGGGGTGATTAGATTCACGAATAAAAAATGATCATTCATATAGTCTGGCTAGGGCAGTGGTTAGGGCGCGCACCTTGGGTGCATAGGGTTATGAGTTCGAGATTCTCCGTGGCCCGTGTTCTTTTTTTAATTATTCTTCTTGCGTTGAATATATATGATACTTAACTATTACATAATGCTTACGAATATTATATATATTATATATGATTATTCGTAATAAGGCGCAAATGCGTATATACACGAAATAGGGGGACATCGTCATATACTGCTTGTATGAAAACGTCATGAATGAATAAGCAATATGTGCTCACGCGTGTTGCATGAAATAATGATTACAAACGTGTTAAATGCTGGCTGGGGTAATAAAAATGAATGTCTGTCTGTCTGTTACTTATAGTTAGACTTCTAAACCACTGAATCGATTTGCCTGAAATTTGGTATTGCGGCATAGTTTTAAGCTACAGAAAGTTGTGGTACCTGTAGTAGATAATGGGGCTGCCAAATAAACTCAGCCTCCAAAAGTATGTTCTTGGAAAAAAAATTTTAATTTATGAGCCAATGTTGACCAAGTCTCACTTAAGTATCTCTCTGGTGAGTTATAGAGCTGCTATAGAAAGCCCACCTCCAAAACTATGATTTTCTTAAAAAAATGTTTCATTTAAGGATCTATCCTAGCCGAAACTTACATCAATACGTTTCCATCTAGAAACACTTCCAATATCTTTGAAGAGCAAATGCAGTCTCATAAGTCAGTCAGGGGGTTGAGTATGTTGTTGTTGTATTGCCTCGACTCCTTGAGGATTATTGGCGCGATGTATATCTATCGCTTTGTTTCCATGTCCACTTTGGTTTCACCATCGATTAGTCGATCTTAATAAATTATAGTTAGCAAATTGATTGGTGTTCATATCGCTCATAAATTTTAATTAGTGTCAAGTTGTGAGCGAAGCGAATAACGCGAGCGTAGCGAGCACTAAATGATAGTGGTAGTCCTGATTAGAGTCGATACACAGCGTACTGCCAATGAGGTCGTGACTGCAGCTGGGAAGAGAAATATTTTTTTCTTGTGGTGGAGCCTTAGAGATCTCACGTCGATTTTGTATGTCCATAATACTTAAAAGTCAGGAAACTTTACTGTGGTAGCCATATCCTCTGGATATGAGAAGTTAGAACTTGGCGAATGATTCATGAAGAAAACGCTCAGAAATGTCCTGCATAGAAAAAGAAAATCGTACTCACTTCATGCTGTGTGACTTTAATCAGTTTGAGCCACGGTGTAAGTTAATAGCACCTTGCATAGTAGTCATCCTGAATGGAAGCTGAGTATGGCAGTGGTGCTTCCTCAGAAAAAGTAAAACAATCTAAGCTCTTGCTTCAAGCCTCGAAGCATGCCATAATTATACGAGTCTCAAATGAACAGTAATATGCTCAAAGGTCAAACTCATTGTCAACCAGTCTATTGAACGTCATGCCCTACAACCGGGTAGGAAAACAAGATACGTCAGAAATAGTTTCATTACTTAAAACAAGCAAAATAACTTTCGTGTAAATATAAATGCCTTTATATTAAATCAATTCCTTAAATACCTATTACTCAAAAACTTCCATAAATTGAACAAACCCGAGAGAGAGGGACTATAAATGGTCTCCCCAAAAAGCCGAAAACCCAAACTGTCTGATAAATAAGTAAATATTGAAAAGACGAAAGCAAATAAGAAAATAAACTGGCAAAGACAATATTCAAATAAATTTTCTTTCGTCAAAGGAAATGTTCAAACATGCAAGAACCACGACGATGACGAACGAACGCCTATTGCTCCTTATCGAGGAAGTTTAAAATCAAACTCCAATGAATTTGATTGGAAAAAGGTGGCTATGATGTCGTTTGTTCGGCCCGGTGCGATGCGATGGTGGTCGGTCATCAGGTGAAAGGTTTTCATAAAGCCTGGCATTTTCGACGCATAGTCAACAAATTTATGCTTGACTAAACTTTGACTGACAAACTTCATTATACGCTTGCAGACTCTCTTCGATCGGGTGGACGGCTGACTGAATTACGCCAGACCACTTCGATTAGAATGGAAAGGTGAAAATATGTATTTTTGGGTAGGACGAGATGGATGTGACGGAGTCCTGATGAAAATATACCTAACCAGCAGAGCCATCTGTTTTCTTAGGTTGGATGTAGGCAGTAAGTCAATACT
The DNA here is from genome assembly GCA_949715475.1 of Microchrysa polita. NCBI lineage: Eukaryota > Metazoa > Arthropoda > Insecta > Diptera > Stratiomyidae > Microchrysa > Microchrysa polita. The sequence goes on along the minus strand of OX454421.1, from coordinate 86,692,960 downwards.
ACTTTGCAAGTGAAAACAATAATAAATTGTGTGTTGATGGTTGACGCGCGGCTGCTTGGTGTGTTTCGTAAACTTTGTCCGCGAGATATAGGCTGCGATATTGATGAAGACTATCGAAGAAAGAAGTGTGATATGGTTATGGGGATGAAACTTATGATTATTAAGTGTGGTAGTAGTATAGGTCCAGATATTGCTATTTCGGTTGAAAGATGTTTTGGAGTAATATTTAGAATAAAACAAAGTTATGATAATTATTGAGTTAGTAAAACTGCCTTAGATAAGAGTCGAAGTTAAACCAATTGTTAACAATTCGTAAAAGGCAAGACAAGTAATAGACCGTGAGGAATTCTCGAACGTTTTTCGACTGAACTACCAACTGAGTTTGGTCAAGTGTACTCCATTGAAGGTTAAATTCGAGGCTCCTGGAGTGGATACTTTTAAGGACTTACCAAAGAATATCTGAAAAAATTGTGCATCTAAGAGTTAGAAAAATAAAATAAAAAAAAAACGGGAAGAATGTTGAAATAAATCTATAGCAGCAAATATGTTCCTTCTAGCACTCGCGATTTTCTTCATAAGTTTCAGCTACAAGCTTCCACTAAAGCCAGTGGTGAATTGGCAGCCTTAGAAGATTGACACCTAAAGCGGTCATTTTAGGGGCGTCCTTTCTATACTTTATTCAAAACACTTTGGCGTCTTTTTCTTTTATTTTTTTTTTCTTGCCTTATTCTTAAGCCGCTCGATTGCGTCGCGTCGCTCGGGCTACGGTATTGGCATACTTTGTGTTCGTAGCAAAAATTCGACGACCAGACTTTACTCTGATATTAGAAGTGTTAGCTTTTTTAGCCAGCCTTATTGAAATATTGTAGGATTGTAAAAATAAGTTAGCTGAAACTCCTAGAGTTCGGAAGGCGGCAAAATACTATGGTGGCGAATATGAAAATTTGCCTCTAAACAATTTTTCAACATATAAAATCAAAACGGCCTCTCGAAAGCTCATCGGTATTTCACAGAACTTAAAATTTCTATACGAATTTCAGAAACATGCCGCCCGAAATATGTTGCCCTGGGCAATTGCCCAGTTTGCCCATATGGGAAATCCGGCCCTGTATGGTCTTGTTGGTATTATACCATTTCCAGCTGTCACTGCTTTTTTAATTACATGTGAAGTAAAGTCGACATTTACAATTCTTTGATACAAATGTGTCTTTATATTTATTGAAGAGAATATTCATCAAAGTATCGCTATTGTGAGGGATATTTTCATCATTTACGCACAAACGTCAGAAGTAAATGACGAATTCCAATGACGAAAAAATATGTGTCACCCCAATTTCGAACGGATTTCGCTATCTGTCTAAGGGCTAATTTCCGGTTTTTGCCATTGTGAGGCGGCTCAATCTTAGATCGTATTATTGATGAGACAAATACGTTGTTCAAAAATCAAATATTTCATTAGTCATTAAAAAAAACATTTTCCAGAAAAAATCTCTGCAATTCTTAACAAGTTCCAAAAACACTCAAAATTTAATGTAAGGATTTGAAGTTGAAAATCAGACACCCTTTTCCAAACTTTCAATTAACTCTTTTATTGACTTTGAGTTTATTGAAAACAAGAATCAAATCCTTTTTCTCCCCGTTGACGACAATTTGAACTTTAAACCGAACCCGTTATACCCAACGGAAAATCTGTCAACACACCCAACATCCTATACAAAGTCCATCCGTGGAATTGACGAAATAAACACAAGAGAATCGGAGACGCGACAAGCATGATGGCAATACGACTTGACTTTTTCGTCGAAATAAATGGAGTCCTGATTCCTCAAGAGTGATTCAATTAATAATGAACTTTCAACATCCCGTCGTACATATGTCAACTTAATTTCATTTATTTTCCTTTTATTATATTTTTTTTTCTTGTCCTCGACAACTCTCTTATTTGTCTCTACTCCCATAAGATCTTAGGTATAGCCGTATAGCACCCTCCCTCTTATAGTCGCGCATCTCTTGCAATAGTCTGGTGAAAAAGTCTACAATATCGTTTCACTATGCTGCCGGTTGGTTGCGCCTTTTTCAACTAGGCGAACACTTGATGTTATTATTGTTGTTGTTGTTGTCGTCCTGGTTGATATACCCGCGCGTGGAATAACGATAACGCAGAAGTTCATAAGTCTTATACGTTAGGTATGTATGTGAATGTGTTTGCGCTTTTTCCAAAAGAAACGGGAAATACGAAGAAATAATGTCTCTATGTAGGACTTGAATCCTCTTAGATTTTCATTTACGTTTTTATATTCTTAGGAACTGTGACTGTTCATTACAGAAATTCTTTTGGAGTGTATGTTATTTATTTGCCTTTTTATTTCGTCTCGTTTCTATTAATATATACATACCTACATATATTTATATGTCGAAATGTGAAGAAGAGACTCGCCATTTATTTGCGAGAAAATCTGTCTTTAAGTCAATTGGATGGTTATTCATTTTGTTAATATAATATCTAAATGCGATTATGTACATATTTAGATGCGGATAGTTAAGTCGCCTTTTTTGTCAAAATTACGTAATTGATATGACATGATAAGCTTTTAAAATAGGACTTGGTAAGAAAGAAAATATAAGGGTAGAGTCAAATGCCGAAAAATGGGTAACCATTTGCTATCTCCCGCTAATCCCGCTCCGTGGCTCACTTGGTTGAGTCGCACTCTACGATGCTAGTAATCTAGAGGTCCGAAGATCGAATCTCGGCGGGGTCCAAAATTTCCGTACATCTGCGGATAGGAAATACGAGTACATATCTTGTTCTTGCAACATTATATACACTCCGAAATTGTCTACAATGTAACGTTGACTCGAAATTGCCTATAAACGGCTGAGTTAACACACCATGGCATGGCATGGCACATGGGGCTATACGGTACTGAGAACAAGATTTGCTATCTCATTCCTAATGTCAGTGGCGTGGACATTATTATATTGGGAGTCAGTGTAATTTAGTATTACCTATAATTACATAGTATTTGCGTGTATTTCAGTATATTATAAATCGCCTTAATAGCACGTGACAGTAATATAACCAATATATCCTTTAAAACTAAATTGCTTTTACGCAATCTTTGCACTGAACTAACGATTTCATGTTCATAATTTTATATACATAAATGAGCCCCTTCAATCATACTTTTACGCTACTCCTTTGTGCGAGAGTAAGATGCAACTCAACCAATGTACTGGGATGACAGCCAGACTAAGAAAACATATATTAGGATAAGGTGACCAGAATCCCGAAGACTCAATGCTGTACACATGCTTGCGGAATTCGGTTTTCGGGTAAATCCTCAGTCATATTTCGATTTCTTGTTTTTAGTGCGAACAGATCAATAAGAGAATGAATAATACTGCATCATACTACCCGTTATGCAGTTATGTAGAATATTTCTGACAACCATCTCGTTCACTCAACCACCGGATTATCTTTCGGTATTACTTCACAGAGGCTGCCTCAACGTATTTACGTCATACTTCCTCGCTCTGCAGAACATTATTATATGCTGCAGACAAACTACTCATTGAGACCAATATGTTTACCGCATCCATTCCGGAAACGATTCTTAAAAGTTGCGCTAGATGTTGCAGAAGAACCTTCAATTTTAAGTTCACCCCACAACATTATAAATTTCAGTTAAACCAGCAAAATTTAAACGATTTCAAAACCGGCCCATTTTGCGATCTGATTAGCAGACCTTCAACGGCTAAAGAACATTTTTATTCAGTAGAAAAAATTGAAACAAGATTGGTGTTGACTATTCCTTAAATTCCTTATACATATATAACCTCTGAGTTTAATGCATTTCTCCTATGCTGAAAATAATAATCCTGACCACTAATCCCCTCCCCTCCCTCTTCGAAATGCTTTCTACGCCACTGGTTCTCCTTGACAAAAAATCATCTGCATGTGAAGGACAAACATATGTTTTAACACAAAAACCTACAACACGGAACAGTACTTGAAATAAAATTATACACATAAAACAAAATATAGATTTCAGATTTATGTAAAGACAGTCGTATCATCTGGTATCTGGCTTCTCATGATGCCAAAGTGCCTACTTATTTAAAAGCTTGGTTTCGTTTATTGTAATAGATAAACTGATAACTCATTGGGTCGAGAATTGTTAAGCCATGGTGATGGCATTCCATCAGGTACAGTTTCAATGTAGCTATGGAGAGAAGTCCCAGGAGAACCTCCAAAACGGTGGAAGAGTGTCAAATCCTCTTATCCACTACAAGTGTGCCAAATTCCACCTTTTGTAGGGGAATACGCATTTCTCCATGATTACATTAGTGATAACGGATTCAAAGGACATACTGTGGGCAAAAATCTTCATCAAAAACCCTTGCAGAGTCCTTTCTTTGTTATGCTTTTTCCTACAGAGGGGAATCTGATGGAGTACAGTTTTGCGATAAATTAAAATCGCATCTTTTGACAGCTCAATAATTTCCAAGTTATGAACAATTTTAGAAAACACAAAAGTTCGATTTGGGCAGCTGTAACTCCTGAGCGAGGATAGGTAGGACCTTGAAACTTAGAGGAATTGTGCGTCAAGCAGCTCTACAAGTGTGCCAAATTTCAGAAATTTCGGTCGGTTCTCGAGTTAAGGATAATGAATGATTGGTAAACATTAAAGTGCGATTATCTCGCTTAATATCAATCGTACCAGAGTCAAACTTGACACCTTAAATCGCATTTTTCGACGGCTGTAACTTCTGAACCTTGACAGCTAGATCCTGGAAATTTTAACCGCGAAAATGAACAGTATGTTGCTCTACTCTATGTTATTTAAATTTCAAAGTTGGTCGCTTACGAGTTTTCGAGTTATGGGCAGCCGTAACTTCAGAGAAAATCTAAGCGCCACGATCGAGAAGGGTTCCCGAATTATCAAAAACGAACGATTGTCAAACATAAAAGTGCGATTATCTCCCAAAATATCAATCATACAGGGTACAGGAGTCAAACTTTACGCCTTAAAACAGAAAAAACTAATCAAAAGCATCACCGACGAGCTTATTATTTGGTGAATTAGGTTTCATTCTGTGTCATGGGAAATGCTGTACATTTCCCAATGCTGTACGACAGGTCGAAATGCTATACTGTACAGCAGATGCTGTACGTCTGGTCAGCTTATATTAGGATAGAATGAGAAGGAAAACCGAAAGTTGTTACCTTTCCGTTTTCCGATAGTCCATTTGTACGGTAGTATTACCACATGCTCAATCCTGGTATATTTTCTTGATCTTAGGTAGGGATATTAATATCTTCACTCAGAAGCATTACGTGGCAGTGTGCCTACTTTAAGTTATCATAATAGCGAACAGGAGAGGGGCTTATACAATTTCTTTTAAATCACAACATTTTTTCATCTTTTATTCCACCACTTAGTGGTGAAGCCTTCCTTCAGGTCTCTATTCCGGCAATAAAAACCATTCTACTTACCGGAAACCTATCTATTTCGGTTAACCAAACATTTTCCGGTACAGCGTATACCAACAATTATTTTCAGAAATAAAGTTCTTCTTGAGCACATCATGTTTGGTATGAGAATAAACAAGAAAAAAAAACTTTTATTCTCACACAAGTTTCCTCTCGTTCATTATTTCCAACCAACGTACAAAACTTGAATTTAGTGAAATTCGAAACAAAATTTTTTAAGGTTTGTATGTACGTAGGTACCTAATATACCTAGTGTAGTCGGATTGTGGTCAGAATGTGTTGGTTATGTTCTGCGGGTCCGGTCCGGGTACTCTACTCGTATATATGGGAAACCACAAAACAACTTTAGGCTATTAATTTCTAACTGCAACTGTAAACTTTTTAAACACAAAATAAATATGCGTGCGAATTCTGCTTTTTAAAATGAATGAAATCGTGTAAAAAAAATGTATATTTTTCTGTGGACGCCCCTGAACCAAGGCTTGCCGATGTGTTGTGACATGTATGTTTTTTTTTTTTTTTTTTTATGTAGAACATTTTTAATTGGACTGTTAACATCACGCTCTATAAAGCGGTATACCAAATCACCTAATCAAATGGTGGTAATATACTTGTGTGAGAACATAGACCGTCAAGTAGTTCCAGCTTCTAATTGTCTACAGTCAGTTTAGAACCCATGATCCTGCGCTTGGAAGATAATCACGTTAGCTACACTATACTAACTATTCACCCGCAATTGCGCTCATTGTTCTTTATTTATATAAATGAAAGTGGTGTTAGTTACACCATGTAAGCTTTGTGTTCGTAGAGACGACTCATGGGATCATCGCTCAGCGATCGAAGTAAAACCACTGAACACTACATGATGAGTATATTTTCAATACAGACAAGTTCCTTTAGTCCATAGTCAATACTAGGAGAGTAGAACCATCCAAAAAAATATTTAAATACGACTCGAAATTGGATGCAAAACTACGATCGCTGAGCGATCATCACACGAATTGTCTCTACGAACACGTACCTTTATAACTCGAGAATGGTCCGACAGATTTTCATGATTTTGGGTTTGTTAGATTAGGCTCTGGCCAGAATAGCATAATAACTACTGGAACATGAAAAAATTTCACAATGTGCTGACATTTACAATGGGCTCTTTTCCACATATTTCTGCGTGTATTTCTTTAACATATGAGCGGATTTCAGTAAATTTCCTCCGCGGGATTGGTCTCTAGCCAAAGTAACAGGACACAGAGACATACGAAATATTCACAATGGGGCACAATTATGAAGACAATCTTTTTCTTATACATGTTTCTGTCTTTCTTGAACGAATGACAGGATTTCAGTAAATTTACCCCACCTTATGGGTCTACACAAGGTTCCGCCCGGAAAAGCTATACTGCTATTGAAGTAAACACCAAATTCACAACTAGCAACAATTCACAATTCGTTTTTTTCACCAGCGCCCGCTCTAAGAAGGGGCAAGCCGGGCGGTCGCCCGGGGCGCCAAATTTTAGGGGCGGCTTTTTGGCTAAAACACGAATAAAAAACTCGAAACGCCAAAAGGAAAAATTCGTTATCAACTTCGATTTAGTGTCAAGGAAACCATGGAAACTACAGATGAAATAAAAAGGGGTGAAACAAAATAAGGAATAATGGTTTGTTTAAGTGACGAAGCACAACAATTGCTTCTTTAGGAAACGCGTTAGTTTTTATATTTATCATCTATATCATTATTAGTTCTCTTTTGAAAGTTGTGTTTTAAGGATGCAAAGTCTATTCTAGGCTTTGAAGAGCCCACAATTGATACGAAGTACTGCATTTAGAATCTTAAAATCGTTAGTGATATTTGCCTCAACTTTACATCTGTGATGCTTCCAAAGGTGAAAATTCCTCTTCTTTACATCAATTCTTGTCAAAGATAAGGGCTACCTGATTTTGAAGTGGCTTGATCTGCTATCCATTCTCATAAGGAGAACTTTTGTGTTTCTAATCTTTTCCGCTACATGTTCGTTATACAGATGATGCAGAAAGTGTCGCTAGTGGCGATAAAAAGAAAGAAAAATTCGTCTTTCGAGAGCTGATAGCGTAATGTTCCAAAGATCGGTCCAAGGTCGGATTTGATTCCTCCAACCACACGGCTAGCAGTTGACCAAACCGAACAAATGACAAAAGTTAAACCCCCATCGTCTCTGTCCATCCCAGGCGTGTGTTGTCCACAACTTTGATGTTTTGTGCGCGCGGGTTTGCATGGCCCGATTGTGGCCTAATATTTTTATTCAAGCTGTAGAGTCATAGGAGATCACGTTCACTAAGTAAATATTAAACCTCCGGAGAAACCATAAGAAATTATAAATAATTAGTGCATAAACACTCAGCACATAAAAGCGTTAAAAAATATTCTATGAGGAATTTCTTGCCGAAATGCACTACCAACAAAATTTTTCCAGGCATTTGAGAAAACATGTATCCACATTTGGCAGCAATTAGCCCGGTCTCCTCGCGAATGGATTCATTGATTCATCTAGCATGGAGTGGGCCAATTTGGATTTCAGCAAGTTGAGGAAACACAGTATACACATTGCCAGAACCGCAATAGCAGTCTCCCTAATATGTTTCTGGACATGCTAACGTCGAGATTTGGCTAGGTTCCCCCGATTTAACTAGCTCTTACCTTATTCTATATAAAAAAAACTCGCGAAATGATGCCTTTATAAAAAATTAGCCACCCAAATTGAAACTACTGAAGAAACTCGTCCTCGAAGAGACTCGGCTAATTTATGCTTATCGGCCCCATCATTTTTGGCATACCATTTTTGAGAGCGGAGTTTTCTAAAGTGTGTTGAATGTTTTTGTGGAAAACAAATGTTCACATTAATTTTCAATCTCTTACTTTATTCCATACATCGGCAACGATGGCGAAGGCTATTCACTTGTAGGCAGGCTCGAAACGCAATTATCAGCCCACTAGGGAGGAAAGCTAAACGGGTACTCAGTTATGCACGAAGTAGCCTAAGCTGGACAACTGCCTTAGTGACAGGGCATGGTAATTTTAAAGTGCATCTAACTAAGATGAAAATCGTGGAGGATGATGTATGCAGACTATGTCTGGCTAAGACGGCAGCACACATTGTGTGTGAGTGATCAGCACTAGGTAGTAGGAGGCTGAGGATCCTAGGCAAATCCACAATAAGTTTGGAAGCCATGAGTGAACTTAGCTTCAAAGACATGCTACACATCAGACTCAGTGATGACTTCTGGAAATCACTGTAATGGGACGAAAATGGACCCAAAAAGTAGTGGTCTGCTTCGATAAATCTCCAAATCACATATATACGTCATTCTAAACTCCGCCAGGTTTCCGTATGACATCTGTATATTTCAATTGTGGCTGGGGAAATTCAATACTTATAGCTTTAATTTTGGAATTTCAAACAAAATCTCTTGAAGGCTATTCTGAAGTGCGGTGAAATGCGATTAAGAGTATGAATTGTGGCGGAACGGACTTCTACTACATACTCTGGGCTTTCTCAGTGGGTAGACATTCTATTTTCTGAATTACTACAGCGTTAGTTCGAGTCCCACTGTGACTATGAATTTTTGGGTTGATATGTGATCCTACGGCAGCCATCGTGGAGCCGATGAGCTATAACGACCCAGGGCTGTCAAAATCACTCGATTTAAAAATAAAATGTCTCTTAAATTGTTTCTAACACAACAACGACATAACATGTGTGCTATCTACTATCAATCTGCTTGGTACGTTACCTAAGTGGCGGCTATTTCCAGCGGATTGGTGTACAACCAGAATAACTGTTAAAATATGCGTACTCCAAATACTTTTGTCTATATCTCCAAAGTCAGATATACGGAACGGATGAGCAAAATTTCGAAGGAAGCTATTTTCCTTGCCAGTTTGAACGGATTAGGGGATTTTAGTAAATTTGCTGAACCGTATTTGAGTCTGTACCGAATACCATTAGAAGTATAGCAAGTTCGGATGAATTGGGAAGAACATGTTGATCAAAGTAATTTTTCCCAATTCTTAAAAAAAAACTAAGTCATGCTACTATTGGAAGCGCGGTCGTTAAATGGTTAATAATTTTATGATTTTTATTTGAACCCTGCATCGCAATTCATAATGAGCTCCTTTCCACAGACTTCTGTCTGAATTGCATGAACATGCTAGCAGATTTTCGAAGATGTTCCCGAATAGCAAAATAAGTATTGAAAACTTCGGAAAAATTCACAATAAGCAAAATTATGAAAACTGTCCTTTTTTATATAATTTTGTTCTGTATTTCTTGAACGAATTGCAGTATTTCAGTAAATTGATTCCACCGGATTTGTCTGTGACCAGAATGTCTCCATTGAAATATGGAAAACATTCACAATAAGCAAAATTTTGAAAACACTTTTTTTGACATACTTTTGTCTATATCTGCTGAACCCGATATCTTCTGAACTAATTCAATATTGAGTAAATTTGCACCGCACAGGATTGGATTCCATCTGGATGTATCAAATGGGAAAGCCACAACGACGCATTGGTCTGATGATGATGATGACACGATCCAATATCAGAGAGGTGTCTGTAGAAATAGACTTCATCCCAAATAGCGGAATTAAAATAAGCAGAAAATTCACAATGAACAAAATTATGGAGACGGTTTTTTTTTACACACTTTCGCATTTATCTTCTGAACGGATAAGCAGATTCTGGTAAAAATTGGACTCTACTCCAAAAATAAATTTGTAAATTTTACCTACCGGATGGGGCTCCATTGAAAAATGTAACGCTCAAAAGTTTATTTACTCCATCTTTTGTGTATGTGTGTTGATCAAATTATCGTACTTAATTAAATTATCGCCATCTCACTCCACCACTTCACTCCTTCAGTACCCTTCGTCGTAAAGCTCATGAAAAATTTGTAATATTAGCGGTTCTTTTTTTCCACGCTTTTGGCTATAATTTTTGAAGGAATTAGTATATTTCAGTAAATTCCTCCCCGTCCGTCACCTGAAGGTGAAAGTCTTCGATGAGCAATAAGAGTTAAAAGAAAATTGACTAAGAGAACAGTCCACTTTCAACTCCTTTTGTCGGATTAGCGGATATGTGTAAGTTCCACAACCACCCACCTAGGGCCGGCCCTAGGGGTGGGCGAACTGGGCGATCGCCCAGGGCCACCACATTTAGGGGCCACCACTCTCAAGGAACCTTTACTTTTAAGGGGCCACCACTCAGAAAGGGAATCTCTCAAAAGGGGCCTTTACTCGACACCCGTTTACGATATGTGCTCGAACTAAATTGAAATTTACTGATAAAAAATCTGTCATAACATGCATTTGGATAAGATACATATCATTCCCTTTCTCTCTTTTTAAACAAATTGCAATATCTGCACTCCAACGTCACGAGGGACGTAGCCAGGGGAGGGGTTCATGGGGTCCCCCATACATCGAATAAAAAGGCATGAATGCCAAAAAATTTTTTAGTAATGTATTTTTTCTGTATCATCAAAAACACAGTAAAACAGTTCTTCACTAGCAACACAAAAAAAAAATGATTTAGAATTAAATTTCTGAAATCGAAATTTGGACACCTCCTGAAACAAATTCCTGTCTACGTCCCTGAACGTCACCATTGCTCTTTAATGTTTGTTTAAAATACAAGTGACGGTAGCATGGTATGAAGGATTTGATTTTTATAACATATCGAAAAAATTTACCAATATCCAAGCTCGAGAAGGTACTGGATAAACCTGAGATTATACCATGAAAATAGGCGCCAGCCGGTAGTGATGACACCAGAGACCACTACTCCATGGATTGGTATAAGAAGGAAGAAAAGTAAACCTAGATCAAAATTTTCGAATTATGGTATGCTTGAATTTATTTATTTATAGTAGTTATTAAACGGTGCTTTCTTAACAGACCACGCCGAAAGCTGGGCATTGCTGTCATACAAAAATCTTAAAATCGCCCGCCCGGGCAATAGGACTAATTGGCGGGCTTAGGTAGTAGATACATATGTATGTCGTTGATTCAAGAGATTTGATTTTGTTTGAATCAACGGATTTTGGCAGCTGTCTGTTGTTGTAACAGCAAATAGCCCCAAAAGAATTTACGTCGTGGAACCGGCTGCCATCCAAAGGAGCATTTTTATAACAATAACATAAAAATTCATGGTCATAGTTGAGTTGAACCATGCTCTGCTATTATCCAGACTCTTAAGCGTAATTCACCAAAGCATTTGAAGAAAGGTTTTTCTTTTTCAGAATTTCAAACTTAAAGGTTAGTATTGAATTTCCCGAGCAACTTATTTTTCACCACCGTTACAAAAATATACACTTGGCACACGGGAACCTTGAGGCTTTCACATCGACGCGATGTACAGAATCGAAAATTAATGCGATTTCTGAAAACACCGCTCTGAAAAATGCCGGATGGTGCTTGCTTTCATTACTATGTAACCTTCTTCAGTAGTTTCCGATAACTCCTTACACAGATAAACCTAAATTCTTTTCGCGGGCGAATTTTTTCAGTGGATTGGTGCGTGGCTTTATTCCATAAACTCACCATCTCAAGAATTCTTATAAAACAAAAAAAAAGTAGTTATATCTAGTTAAATCAGGGCAACATATAGCCATATCCCGATTTAACAATGTCCGAAAACATATTAAGGAGCATTGCTTTTGCGCCTCTGCAAAGTGTACTGTGGTTCCATCCCTCCTTTTGCTGAAAACAAAACTACCTTGCTTCATATTTTTCCTTCCATTGCCAGATGAGTCAATGCAATTGGAAAGAACGTTAGAAGTTATCGGGAAAGACTGACAAAATAAATGATAAAACTGGTATTTGTGCATGGAATTTATCACATGAGATTTTTCAAACTTTTTTATGTGTTGAGTATTTTTTACGGCGCCGCGACTCTTTTAAAGACAACATTCGTTTCTATTTTATCTTTCCACTAAATCGAAGTTGATGTGTCCTTTCAGCTTTCGATGTCCAACGCAGTGCTTCACAAACGGAATTTTAAATATTTGAAATGACTAATGTAGTCTGGCTGGTCTAGCGGTTAGTGCGCGCACCTTCGGTGCACAGGGTCATGAGTTCGAATCTCACCGTGTTCCATGGTGTTTTTCGAACTCACGAGCTTGTGACGGACTATGATCCCACTCAGATGTTAAAACGAGTACCCATTTATGGGGATAAATAACACTGCTGAGCGTGATGCTGATCCCATTACCTCATCAAAAAGCAGTTAAGATCTTGGAAATAGGTTGTCACTAACACATCCTGCGGCCTTAGTCCAATGTTGGATTGTCGCGCCTGTTATTTATTTTTATTATTTAATGTAGAAATTACTTTTGATTGGAAAATTCAAGGAATTCATAGAAAAATTCCACAAAATGTTGTAATATTAAAATTCTAAGGTTTAGGCTGCCAACTGCGCACTCCGGAGACAGCCAATAATAAAAATAACTTACGCAAACTTATGGAACTCACACAAGCCGTCTGATGGATGATATTTTAAATGTTTGGGGAGTGAAAGGCAGTTATACAGCTGACGAAAAATTTGCAAAATGTCAGTTTTTTTCCCAAATGGAACCATTTTCATTCAAATATGCGTAAACCAAAAATAAATAAATATAATTTTTTTTTATGAATGCTAGAATCATGAGACATGAGAGAAGATTAGAATTCCGCAGGTTCTCAGCTAACTGCCAGTGACAGCAGCTCCCAATATTTGCGTAAAACGCATACTTTTTGTTTGTGTATTAATAAGGGGGTAGGGGGCCACCATCATCCATTCGGCCCAGGGCCACCAGAGTGCTAAGGCCGGCCCTGCGATCCACCTTAACGAGTTCTACTCCCAATAGGAGATAAATCTGGAAAAGTGTCCAGGAGTAAAACTATTAATGCAGCTTATCTTCATCAATTTTTGTCTCCTAAACTGTATAGCGCATTTCACAAAATTAAATTGAGTATTTCAATTTTATTCGATTTGAAAGGGAATGTTTGTGCGAGCGCTGCGAGCTTGTTTAATATAAATTTAAAATAAAACCGCTGTATATATGTACATTAAAACCACATGAGTAAGCCAAAAAGCCACTTAAATAAAAAGTTAAGTGCACATATTCCCACAATTAAAAAAAAAACATAATGAATAATCCCATACATAGATATTGATAAAATAAATCGTTTATTCTGAAAATAATGGCTTTACGCGGACGGACATTCCTCGCCTGTATGTCTCCTCTCATGATTATTATTATTATTAATATAAATGTGTATGAGCAACATTGGTCCTTTCTGCTTATCCATACATATATAACATTATCAATTTATTTATTCCACTTTACGCGCTTACAATATTTTATCGTTGCGCGTACAACATGTCATTTCCATTAAATCTGATAATTTGGGCTGTTTTTAATGTCGGAAAAATACCCAAAATACATACAAACATTTGTACGGACGGACCATATTTTTCATATGCTCAATACGTAATACACGATTGAACGAACTCGTAGTTATAAATAAATTACCAGAAATCGGATTTCCTTTAAAAAGCATAGTGCGCCTATATAAGTACATGCATATAGAGTTGAAAAAAGTTGTCCACAAAAACCAAAACAAAATAAATCTCTGGCTCTACTGCTATCACCAAATTTCCGCATTTATGAATCCTTGGTGACTTGTTACTATTACATCGTCATCATCGGTCCTTTTCGAGTTAAAATTTATTGATATGTACATAAATAGCAAATAATAAATAAATAAATTTTTTTCAATCAAGTAATATGTCAATATATGCTTTTCGGTTAGTAAATGGTGAATTTTATAATTACTTTTATAATTACCATTAAAAAAATAAATGCTTCTCCGGAAAATCGATTTCTCATGAGATCACAGAGACAGATAGAGGGACGGCAATTGAATTTTGTGGTGGGGAAAAATCGTGGCAAATACTTATTCGTCAGGTCAGGTAGTATTCAAAACGTCGAGAGAAGTTACAACGAAATCAAAAAACAATTTTGCAGTGTTCTCAGGGGCATAATGGGGTGGATATGGTGGTTATACATATTGTAAGCGGCAATCGGCTTTTTTAATTATTAAGTGAGGCCTAGGATTTTGGTTCGTTAGGGATCCAAAACTATCGATACCAGAAATATTACCTTGACTCCAAAAGTTGAGCAGCAAATGAGCTAGAAAAAGAAAAACTCGATACACTCTCTAACTGTTTCTAAGTTATCGCAAACCTCTAATGTGTGTTAATTTCATTAAATTGCAAAAATATGTGACTTGTTTTGTGTTAATGTTTGACTTCATTTTTACACTTAATTACTGACATTTAAATTGACATTGATTGATGCAACAAGCAATACAACAATACTGCAAAATCACATAATACAGTCAATTCAATTCGAAATTAGTGGTGTTCGTTTTCAAAATATATTTCTGGGGATACTTTCACAAATATTTAAAATATTTAATTAAATGTCCACTCTTCATCAGAACATCCTAGTTTGGATCTTCTTCTAACGAATCATGAATCTTATTCCGTAACTACTTTCGGGCTACGCTCAGGACAGGTCCTGTTTCGGGACATGCTCAGGAGTCATGTAGCGGAAAGCTTGAAGCTCGCACATTTTCACATAAAAATAACAGGCGCGACAATCCAACATTGGACTAAGGCCGCAGGATGTGTTAGTGACATCCCATTTCCAAGATCTTATCTGAGGTAATGAGATCAGCATCACGCTCAGCAGTGTTTCACATACAAAATTGAAAATTAGAAAATAATTCTAATAAATGAATAATAAATAAATAAATTTTGTCATCCTTGAGGGAAATTTCCTGGCAACTGAATTCGAAGAGGGAGCATAGTTGCCAGCCACACCACCTCCTGGTTGCATTTGATTATTATGTTTTGTCTTAAACACTTTTTATTATAGGATTGATTGATGTGCTTCGATTAAATTTATTGTTTGCTTGGGTTGGGTAGTTGAGATTGTCTTGCAGATAGAGTAGAATGACCTAGCCTACAGGTTTAAAATGGTGCGTTAATTTACACGTATAAGTAAAATATGTCAGGCGATGAAGTGGATCTGTACTGAAGAACGACACAACTGCTGCACGAAATGATCATCTACAATAAAACTCACTAATCCCGTCTTAGGAAATACCACTCCTTTTTCTTTTTAATTTGTGGCAAACTGTTACTTCAATATAATGACATATTCAAGCAGTGGCGGAACAACTTGACTCGGGGCCCACCCGCCAACTTCTTAAGGAGGCCCCTACGCTGAGACAAAAGCAGAGTGAAACCAATCGAAACACTCTTGAAGGTCGATCAACACTTTTCAGTCATCAGTCACAGTAATTTTCCATACAAGTTGACAGATTGCCAGATATTAATTGACTGGAAATCTGTCAATTTGTATGGCGTTTTACGTTTTTTTAGGACTGTGACTGATGACTAAAAAGTGTGAATCGACCTTAAACCAACTCTTTTAAAACATAATTTTGATGTTACAGTGTTTCTACTAAAGAACGTGGTACTTAAAATAATCTTGCTAAGAGCTACTTTCATTATTTGCATTCTTATATTGAGAATAGCGCTCTCATTGTAACGTTTATAAAATTAATGATTTTATCAATTCTTTTTTTTTATTATTTTAAAATTAAAACGCTCACGCAGCGCAGCATTGGCCTCTATAGGTGTTGCTGATATTTAAGCATAGTAAATTACTTGCGCCTACAATGGGATTCGATCCCGCGAACCTATGAGTTGAAGACGAGCGCCTAATACCCTAATGCTGCACACATACGGTCAATCCGAATTCATTCTTCTGAATTTTCGTTATGCCAAAATCTAAGTCTGACTGGTCTAGCGGTTAGTGCGCGCACCTTCGGTGCACAGGGTCATGACTTCGAATCTCACCGTGGACCATGGTGTTTGCAACTTGCTAGACAATTGACAAAAGCGGCACGTTATTAATTCAACTCTATTCCTTGTTTCAGCTTTAAATTTAAGTGTGCTCTAATTTAAATTCTTCAATTTTAAGAACGTTTGTACTTAATATTGAATTCAATGCAGCAATCTTGGCAAGACCCCTTTAAAGCCAATTGTGGCCTCTGCATCACAGCGCTAATGACCGTGTATATACGGCAAGCAAAGTAAAATGTTTTAGTCTTCAACGACATATACAGAAGCTTGAACTAAGTTTAGTACTACTCTCAGACTATTTTGTTCGTGACAGTTCATGGCAAAGTGGACTGGAACTTAGTCCGTAAGTTTAGAAAAGGTACTATCACCAAAAATGCTTCAAGATAGTTTATTTGCAGAGGGACCTAAAGAATCGTTTTTGTCCATGTGGTACTTGGTAAGGAAAAGAGTGGGACGGATTAAAAACCGGGGCTACAATTACAGCAGATATCGCAGCCATGCCTTTTGAGGATCCGGATTGTCTCGTGAATTTTCAAAAATTTTAGGACAATATTAAATTTGTTTATCTAAGTGATCTGGTGAAAGAGGAACCATAAATTTAGCATTTGTTTTGACGTCGAAAAGTGTATATCTCTTCTCGTCTACAAAAAATATCTACGTCGGAGTGTTGTTTTTCGCAGTCATGCTGTTTTTATGGTTCGATAATTCTTTAATGTGGCTTTTGGGCCCCTAAATCTCGTTCTAGGTTTTTTACGTGCTTACTACACTCCTCCGCTTTTTTGAAGCAAAGAATTTCTATGAATATTTTGACAAATATCAATCGTGTTCATGAAGACTATAATGGAGATAGCAGCTATACCAACTCTCGGATGAAAAAATGTCTCCATACTATCATCGACGCTTTTCGTGATATTCTTTTTACTATCACAAATTCCAGGGCCAAAGACGACGTGGATCTAGCCAGATGATTAAATTAAGAGGATTTCATTGATTTTCCTCTGAAAGCCATCGAGAAATTATTTCAAAAAAACTAGTTGTAAACTTTTTTGGCGTTTTGAAGAATATTATATTCTGGATCGAATGAAGATGTTGTTAAGATGCAAAGATATTGCGCACGGTGACAGCTGGATTAAACAGAAACTTAGATACCTTCTGAATTATTCCAATAATTCCACGAAACCCGTAGATTAAGAATGAAGTGAGAGTTGGCATATACATATATGGTACTCCTTATTGGAAAACGCAAGCTATTCGCCTGTGTTGATGGGCCGTGCAAATAATTGTTTTGTACATGGTTACACCTTTGGTAAACCTGATCAAGAATTCAAAATATTATCAATGAAAACCGCATCATTGGGGGTTACCTTATGGAAGTATATGAGTGTAGCCTTATGCTGCCTGCTTATGACAACACGATCGAGTTTTAGCGAAGTAAAACAGTGGCGAAACTATATAGAAGTTTTAAAGGGGTTGCTATAGACGGTTTTAGAAAAATTTTCAAGAGGAGACACGCGACACTAATTTAACGAGATTCAGCTGAGACCCTTGAATATCTTGGTGTATCTGTTTTGGTGGTAAAGCTACTTTCCGAACAGGGTAGACATCATGACTATCCTTATCATATTCAAGATGTATTTGTAGTAGCTCGATTTTTTTTTTACCAAAATCAACTCAGAGCTACTCATTTATCTTGTTCTTATTTGTGTAGAGATCAAATAAAAATGTTTCAAACTTGTATAAACCACCAAATTGGCGAATTTCTTTTCCTTAGCCCTTTCCGCGGTTCCGCCACTGTTCAAACCTGGACAATTTTTTCCAGTACTGTAGTACTTTGGTGATTACCTATTCCTTTATAGGAATAGCCCAAATAAAACCAGAAAGAGTTCTATTTCGTAAAATAACGAAAGGTCTAGCCTTCAAATTTGCTTTGTCCTTTTTCCAATAGAGTAGAGGTGTACTACTAGTGTCGTCTCAGATTGGTATAAATTATTTAGAAAAATTATACGAGGTTATGTGGATCGACACTAATAAAAATAAGCGTTAGGAGCAGTCGCCTTTCTTGCGCATGATTGCATAATTACCTTCTAACAATAACGATAGGTACTCAAGAATAATTTGACCAACACTGAAAAGAATTGCCTGTAGCTGTATGATTTTTTTTTAAACTTTTAAATCATTTCCTTAATTTTGATTGCACAAAAATAGACCTCATACTCCAATATTTTTTTTTTTCTTTTCTCCAATGCCAATGCTAACACATAAAAGAAGCTCAAGAGCCCGTGTACACCTAATTGAAATCCACTTTGCATAGAAACACCATGTCTGCAATTCTACCGAACAAAACTTATGCACACATGTACTGCAACTACACAGTGACAGTGTACATGTAGTACACACATATCCTGCGAAATCTCATTCACCTTGTACAACTACTATATAGACTAGATCCCACTTGTGCTTAAAATTAACATCAGCAAAATACGAAAAAAAAATCAGATCAACTTTTTTTTAAGTAAAAAGAAGGAGCCTTGAAAGTTAAGTGGAAAATTGTTCGTCCTATACGAGTATGGTATAGTTGAGTTGATTATTGATTTTCTTTTTTTCTCGCACGAGGCCAAGATTTTCCATATAAGAGCCAAGATTTCGTTGTTGCCAATTTTCATAGCTTGTGTATGGAATGCATTTTTAATAATGAGCAGTTCTGTGAAAATATATTTTACATGACTACACACACAGGTTGAATTTAATCTCGAAATTGAGTCCATCATAAAAAAAACGGATGGAACAGGAATCAGATTAGATCTAAATATGATTGAGAGAATGATATGGGCATGTATGTAATTATCCCCAATTTTCTTTCATCCACGGAACTATTAAGAGCCGTTTTTCATTTTCCGAATATCATTAATTTTATCCTGGGTGCGTATTATTTATACATTATCCCTTCTTCCACACAAAGCAATCACTTTCTTTCGTGATGTTGGACGTTAACAGTCTTCTTCATACGGATTTATATTTTTATAAAAACCGCGTGTAGATGTTACTAACAGTTATATTTCGCAAAACCATAACGCACAACTCTATTCTATAATTTTCCTTTGTCGATGAATATACGTCTAGTAGTTCACCTGGAAATAGCCAACATTTCCATTTTGATTTGCATATTAGCAATCAATTACACACGCAAACCCATATAGTCCATGTTGCGTGTCCTAGCTCCACTTGTATACGTCTATACTTTGTTTGATCCTATATTGCCGGTAAAATATTTCCGAAAGTAGTCGCGAATAAACATAAGTAGACGACACGACCGATAGACGGAGCCGATATTGTTTGGCTTCTTGGGAAAAAAAAAATCGATTTCATATACCGAAGGCTCTAGTTGGAAAATTGTAATACTTATGTAAACCGCCCCAGTTCCATGTAAGACTCTGCTTGACTTGAAGTCGTTTGAATATAAATGAATACACTCTCTCTTCCATTTTCCCATACATTGCGGCTGTATAGAAATAGAAATTAATGTAAACATTATTCTAGGAATGAATTCAATCGACTCTAAGGATCCATTAGTGAAAAATCATGAGAAACGCTAAAGACCCGCAAGGACATTGGATGAAGTTATTATTTTTATTATTTCAGTTTTTTTTTTGCTCGTTCAACAAAAGGAGTTGCAGCTGCTACCGTTTCGTGAGAATAGAAAAAAAATCCTTGAGATTCAATTATATCTAAATATACGGCATGTGTCCTGTAGATGAATAAGAGTCGGTTCAGTCTTCGAACACAGGTTCTTTCCTATGTATACGCACATTTATATGTACCAGCTGCAAATAAATATTTTATGACTTTATTTCAATGATGATTGGCATCCATAAAATCCATTTGATTTCCACTTTGGTATTTTCCTTTTTCCTTTACACATTTCTACATTTTTTTCGCGTGCACCATCCGTTTGTTGACTTCAATTTTAATTCGACTTTATTGAATATTGTTATTACATCGAAATGGTATTTTATTGATGGAGATGGTGCCAATAGGATGTTATCATATCGAACACCTCAATGATTATGGTGTCTCTGTTCGGGTGCGTATAGAGATATGCGGAATAGCTTCTACTCTGCATCCCTTCATTCATCCTCTCCCGATTTTCAAATATACTATTTCGTTGTCGTGGAATTCGCATCGGGGACGACGAAAGTATCAGTTTCCAATAAATGCTATGATGAAATGAAGAAGAAAAGAAAACCCAAGGAATTCTGGAAAATTTTTGGGCGAAATTCAATTTCCTTTCGATTCCTATATGCCGGTTAGCATAAACTAAATTGAATTGAGAGGGCTTATTTCGCTTTCGCCGTTTCGGAAAGAATTTTTCTGCACATATGTATATACAGTATACAGGATGGTGTTCTATATGGCTGTTAGTGTTGATGTTGGTGGAAAGAAAAAAAATGGGAGCATATGGGTTTATATTGATTTATAATAGTCTGCATATTCGGTTACAGAAATCGACAAGGCCAATATCACTTATATGGTTCAAATTTGTCAAGGTGTACATTTCCAGTTTCAGTTACAAAATATTTAAATATCTGTTCAGCTTCACCGGAATCCACATAAAGGTATGTAATGAGTTCACCTAGCGAAAAACTTGTATATATGTCTCCCGTAAAAACGGTGCCGTGGAGACTTGGTTTTTATTCACTCAATTTAAGATAAATGTTCACTCGCGTTCTGGTTGATTGTCGATGACATCTTTTCACTGTGAAATAAAGTGCAACTGCATTATTTTCGCTGGCGAAATGTCAAAAACCGGTGTGGAGACTTTCATGTGAAGTGAGTACCACCAAGCGAATTCGTTTTCACGATCATCAAAATTTTGACAGTATTTCCATGGATTTCACGTGAACTGACGATGTTAGTACCTACTTTAAGAATGAAATTAAATTCTCCTTTAAATAAAAAAAAAAAAACATTGACTTGCCAGGATGCCGGACTTCAACAGTTCCCGTTTATGTATGGAATGAAGAAAGTAGCTTTACAAAAGCTCCTGTCTGCATGCTCAAACTAGGTACTAACATCGTCAGTTCACGTGAAAAACTGCAAGCTTGCACAGTCTAAACTCGGTTTCTGATCAGGTGATCTTGATCACGTACCTTCACAAAAGCGCTGTCTCTATTAAAGAGTAATTTAGTATATATATATACTACTTAAGAGGTGTGCTCATTAACTATTCCAAAGAGGCTAAATGTCTTGACATTACACTCGATAGTAGATTAAACTGGAATAGCCACTTGGAAAACGTTTTTAGTAAGGCTACGCGTGTAATGTGGACTTGCTGAAACTGCTACGGTAAGACTTGGGGTCTTTCACCCAAAATGACAGAGTATATATAGAGTTATACAGTACTCTAGTACGACCTGTAATCACTTATGCTTCCTTAGTGTGGTGGCCTAAAACACTACAACGCAACGCAATTAAGAGCTGTAATAAGCTCCAACGACTTGCCTGTCTTGGTATCACTGGTGCTTTTTGCACTACATCTACCCTAGCCATTGAAGCTATATGGGAAATGACGCCACTGCATATTTTCATACAGGAAACTGCAGCATTGAGTGCTTTGAAAATCAACCTATCAGCTGATACTCGTGTCAGTGATCGGGGACACATGCGTATCCTGCAGCAATTTCCTGGCCTATCAATCTGCCAGGTTTCAGATTACATGATCACGGAACTGCGCTTCGGCAGGAAATTCGCCCTTCACATCCCAGATCGGGCGGAATGGGCTAATGGCAACACTTGTATAGATCCTAGAAACATCACTTGGTTTACCGATGGCTCTAAGACCGATCACGGTGTAGGTGCTGGAGTCTTTGGACCCAATACCAGGATCTCGGTTGCAATGGGCAAATGGCCTAGTGTCTTCCAAACCGAAATTCATGCCATCGAAATCTGTGCCAGGGAGATCCTGGGACATCGCCATCTGCACTGACAGCCAGGCAGCAATTAAGGCGCTTACTTCACACAAGTTTACCTCGAAAACGGTCATCAAGTGCTTTGACATCCTTCAGAGCCTCTCCAGCCGTAACTCTGTTTCCATCTATTGGGTTCCGGGTCACAGAGGCGTTGAAGGAAATTAATACGCGGACGAATTAGCAAGAGAGGGCTCATCTTCAACACTCATTGGTCCTGAGCCCTTCTGTGGAATTAGCTGGAAAGCTGCTAGAGGCGTAATTGGTAACTGGTCCTCGGACCTGAGGCATAACTACTGGACATCGCACCCTGGTTTAAGAGTTACTAAGAGCCTTTCAGCTTCTCCGATATTAAATGTCTGCGCAGGACCGAGCTCAGACTATTAATAGGCTTTCTTACGGGGCACTTTGGGCTCCGCTACCACCTTCATAAAATAGGTCTATCAAGGGAGACCCAATGTCGCCTTTGCCTGGAGGAAGACGAAACCTCCATTCATTTATTACTGGAATGCCCGGCGATCGCCAGGTCCACGAGATCACTCCTTGGGCGTGATTTACTCAGCACTAGTATGATTAGGTGCTCCTCTCTGAAGGATCTTCTAGCGTTTATCAAACGGGTTGATGACCTTCTAAACTAAAGGACTATGGCACAATATACCTTGTAGGTAGCAGTGCCCACCTCTATGGTTAAGTCCAATTGCTTATTTTTATTATTATATATAATATATATTTGTCGTCAAAGAAAAACTAAAAGCTTACACTGCTTTTTTAGAAGATATTTAGTTTAAATCCTACTGCGTTTTAAAGGATTCGTCTGGTCTGAATTAATTTTTAAGCGGTCCACATTGTTGGTTTGAAAAGCGACGATGGCATGGCGGGTCAAACATTTTTATGGAGGAGAAGATTCAGACACGTAAGAGTCCACTTTTGAATTCGTTCGCCTTCATAAATATCTTTGATTTTAGTAATTTCAAAATATGTATTCAGTTATAGGTCACGTTTAAAATTAAAATTGTTACTGAGCTGCGAGCTTCTTAGCGGGCATAGAGTCCCGCGATTATAATCAGGGCCGGATTTGCTATATGGGCAACTGCCCGGGCGGCAATTTTTGAAAAATAATCCTTGGTTTCAAATTCTGGGAGAAAGCATTTTGGAAACTCAAAAAGAAGTTGATATAATTAGACACACATTTTAATTCCATATTTCTAATTTATTCCTGTTAGGAATATTTCAGGGCGCCCAATAGTAAATTCAACTGGTGTCGCGTAGTTCAGTGAGTCTAGAAGTAGAAAGTATTTTCGTAACGCATTGGACTTAACTTAAATAAGGGACGGGATCTAGCATATACTTCAGTGTCCACTTTAATAGGAAGCCTTGAGTAGAGATCCGGAGCGGCTCAATTTTATCACTCCGCTACCGTTCGAAGACATTTAAAAATTGCCATATATATATAAATGATTGAAATTAAGCGCAAACGTTTGAATTGTACAAATCTTACATGCAATTAAAAGTGGAATAAACCAGGTGAAATCTCAATTCAATACTTTTAATTTCAAAAATCTAGAAGACGACCCATTTTTACAAAAAAAAACCGCTCCACTGTCTCATGCAAAAACTGCTCCTCGGTTCGCTCGCTCATTTCCTCTGGGAGTTTGATTCGCATCGACCGACCGTCGAGTTTTTTGGAATAGTATATACATTGCCAAAAACTCGCTTTTGTACTAAACGAGTCTCCGCTATAGATTGATCTAAGAATTGGTAACCCTAGGCAGCATACATGGAGAATCCATGGATTCTGTGTGAGTAGCCCCAGTGTCTGTATATAGTTAGTAGAAGCTAGCACACATTTTCGAGTTTTCTATCTCTACTTTATTTTCTTCCTATACTTAAAATTAGCCGCGAGGCAACTGGGATGTAGTCATAAATTGGTTTCAGGGGGCGTTTCTATAGAAATTATGCATTAGCTATAAAATTTTCAGTAAGATGTTTCTGTCGTGTGAACGGGTTTATGAAAAATTCACAATTTGTACGTTTAGATTTTCGAATTTTAGAAAAAAAAACGAAAAACTCCACTGTCAAAAAATCATACCACATGACGCTAATAAACAATTTTAGTTGTTGAGATTAAGTTATTCGTTCATGACTTCTAAAACGTTCAAAAATGAAGAAAAATCTCCGAAAGTGGAAAGCTATTTCGAAAACCTTCTGAAAACATTCTGAAGATAATGTACAGTCGATGTAATGAATGATCATTTCCGTTTTAATGTTGTCGTCATTGGAATTTCAATGCTTTTTTAAAACAACTTCGTGAGGGGTCCGAACTCCATGAACCTTCCCCTGGCCCCATTACTCGGAAGCACCATATTGTCAAGCAAACAAAATTACATCGGTCACTCGCGCCCTGATTACAGGGACACTTAAGTGTTCTGTGGCCACTGAGTTATGATTTTCAAGTCGCTCATTTAGCGGCAATCGAAAGCGTCTCTTTGACGTGGACAAATTGCGTGGGTATGGAATTTGTCGACCGACCGACACGTGTGTCTGACTGGATCTCGGCTATCGAATGGCAGCTCATGACTAAAAGGAGTCGTAGGTATGCCATGGTTCGGTAGCACCCTGGTCACCCTAGATTGCCGAGCCGCACCATCTCTCCAAAGCGGGGAGACTTTTTTGTCCGTTAACTTAACCCTTGGTTTGCATGGTGGTGAAAACTACCTTAAAGTGTATGGTGGAGTCCCAGGGACTCCTTACTTCAATCTTAATAAAAGCAAAACCAATGTTGTTTTCGTAAAATTATCGATAAATATAGTTAATATTGTTCATCAACAATAGGTTTTAACTTACATTAGGAACTTTTAATGAGTTTATTTTCTAGAACTTCCAGTTAAATTTACAGTCTCAAAAATCGCACAAAAGAATACTCACTCCTTAAAAATAGTAAAATTTAAACTTTCAATAAAAATAATTTCCATTTTTTACTAATTTTGAATAGATAAACATATCCAATTATAAAATAAACATAAATCTTCTTAAATAGCATGTAAATAAAAAAACGTGCATTGCTTCAATTCAGATAATGTTCTGTGAATTTTCTTCATACTTTTTTGATCATGACGGGAATATTGGTTTGTAATAAGAGTTGCGAATATAAATTGTCTTCCTCCATTATTTGTTTCAGCATGAGAAACAGTATATTCTCTGATTCCGAGGAATTTATCACAACTCCATTATCAATTTCATCAGTTAGAAGGTTTACCTTTAGGGTTTCTAATGCTGTGAGCCTGTTGTTCTGGGCAACATTGTATATTGTATGTATTGTACATACGTGAAGTCAGGTTATCTTTTTTCAGTTGTGTAATTAATTGTGTCAGGAACTAAAGTCTTTTTAGTTTTGGGCATACATTTTAAGATTAATTGAAGACATAGGGATTGATTCCACAAATGTCGAAAATAAGAAACATAACTACTATAGGTCATCGAAGAGTACGACGGCTGCATGAAAAAACAGTGTACATTTCGATTGCGTCTACTTCACCCTTGGTGTAATTATAATATACATAATTATAATTTCTGGTTAATTTGTCTCAGAAACAAAAGTGTGGTCATGGTGTACCAAAGAACAAAAAAAGACAGCCTTTCTCTGTTCGGAAACATAACTAACCAGTGTGCAATCCAAATAATGACTTCTTCCAACCATTTTGTGTCGGAACACTAGCAGGATTTTACTCCAAAACAATGATATGGGTAATATTACATCGGTTGAAAGCCATGAAAATAGCTTGATAGAACACAATACTAAAATGGATAATTGCTCTTATTGCATAACACAAAGTGCATGGTGGAGTCCCACGGACTCCTTCTACCGTTATTACTCACCGAAGCAAATAGCGCAAGCACACGTCGTCTTCTGTCCAAGTCCACCGCGCTACTGGAGGAAGGTACTAAAACGCACTGAAACGTATTTGCCTTATTATAAAAGTTATTGATAAAAGTAATCTGAGGAGGAGTCCCTGGGACTCACCATGCAAATTAAGGGTTAATAATATTGGTTTCCCGGGACATTTGTACGTTTGAAATTGCGCTGGGCCACAGCATACCGCTTCTGGTACGTTAAAGAGTAAAGAAGTTATTTATGTCAGAAAAGGCTCATTAGCTGATAGCGTTATCAAATACTACTGTCAAATAGCCACTGCAATGCTCTAAAAACACAAATTTGCCGCAAAATTAGGAGTAGGAGTTCGAGCTTCATTCTGAACTATTTTAGCTAGAAACTTAAAAATTGTCACCAATAATAGCCATTGCGATGCTTTAAAAGCGCTTTCTGCTTCGAATTATGTCAAAATTTTGTTAAAATATGAGGTGTATGAAAACTTTTTTCGAGGTCGCTTGCGGGCAGGACAGAGAACCTTCGCGGGGCGCAATTTAACCCGCGGGCCATATTGCGAACAGACCTGGTCCAGACTATAGATGTTCATGGTGTTTTTTGTACTCTAGTCTAGGTTTGTTTAGTGTAAGGTGAACAGACTCCCGAAGGCTCAATGCTGTACACATACTTGCGGAATTCGATTCCCACACAAATCTTCAGCCATACTACGTTCCCATTCCAGGGACAGTTTCAACGTAGCAATGGAGTGGAATGTTAGGAGAACCTCCAGAGCGGTGGAAGGATGGTATAATCTGGTTTCGAGATTTCTGGAGGAGAGTATTAGTGATGCCATCCCGGTCCCCTGAGCTCACAAATTTTAACCGATTTAAAGGACATATTTTGGGAAAGAACTTTTATCTAAAGACCCGCGTGGAGTCTTTTCTTTGGTATATTTTCCTGTAGAGGTTGATAGGGGAATCGCATCTTTTGACGACTGTAACTCTAGATAATTGGTAGCTAGAGCTTAGAAATGTTCACCAAGGGCAGTACGATGCTCTAACTACAGGTTTGCCAATCTTCACAATTCCGCTCAAGAATTTGGTCAAGTTATGGGCAATTTTCCGTTAGAAAACATGAAAGTGCGATTTGAGAAGCTGTAACATAGAGTAAGCTTAGAGGAAATATGTGCCAAGTAGCTCTACAAAATTTCTTTAAATTTCAAAAATTTCGGTCGGTTCCCGTGTTATTGAAAATGAAGAATTGAAGTGTTATTATCTCGCTAAATATCGGGTCAAACTTAACACATTAATACGCATTTTTCGGTGGCTAACGTGTACAGTTAGAGCTTTGAAATGTGTGACCGTGTAATTTGAAGGAAATGTGAGCGCTAGGTAGCTCTACAAGCATACCAAATTTCCGAAAGATCGAGTAGGGTTCCCAAGCTGTTACAAATGACCTATTGCCAAACGTAAAAATGCAATTATCTTGCTAAATTTCGATCGTACAGGGGTCAAACTTTTGGCGCCATAAAGGCAGACATGGAAATTACTGATCACAGCTCTTATGGAGGAGCTTATTATGTAGCGAAGTATAGATTTCATCGTTCGGCATGGAGAATGCTGTACATTTTGCTGTACATTTCCTAATGCTGTACGACAGGTATAAATGCTGTACTGTACAGCGAAATGCTGTACGTCTGGTCAGCTTAGTTTAGTGTGACTGGGATTACAATAATAACATAACCCAAACAAACCCAGTCATTTATCGGGAGTAGCCACTGTGACCCAAATTAACCCGGAAGAATTGTTAACGGTACTCCAGCAGCCATTGACTAGAAGCTACCGGTGGCAGGTTTAATGTGGTGATAAGCCGACCGCTACGCTCATTGGTTGTCTGTGCCATGCCATGCATGGGCGTAGCCAGGATTTCGATCAGGGAGGAGGGGGTTCAAACCGAACATTTTATCAACATTATGATTTGATGTGGGGGAAATTGTCGGTCGCAAATATAGTGTCACGCAAATTTTAGAGAGAACAATATAGGATGATCTTTATCATATTTTAAGGATAAATGGCACCTGACTTTTGACTTTTACTCCTACTTCTGATGACATGAAACGATTTTCACCTTTTAGACCGTATCCCGTTAGTACTTTTCATGTCCTCTGGGCTGAAAATTTGACTCTTTACAAAGTGACATCGTCAGTTATTTTTAAAACAATATTTGATAGGAATTTATTGGAGATAAACATTCTGCGCTAATTAACCTTTTTGTGGTAACCAGCACATTCCCGAAATATTTTTCTGCGTACGCCACTGCTTAGCAGCAGTGTCGTATCTATTTTTTTTTTGCCTTAAGACATTGTAGAGTGTGGTTTTTTTAGAGTAGGTATACTACAGCAATAAGATTTTTTTTTATCGTGATCATCGGGCAAAGAAGGACACAAGCGCCTACGCCCATGCATGTTTATTTACTGGTTACTGGTTTATTACAATTTTGAAACGTCACCCCCTTATACTAAGGTAATGGTTGGTGCTTTAGATCTAAACTCCACATTCTTTTACAAAATAAAACACCCACACACACACCTAAAGGCATGCACATGATTCCATCTTGAAAAGCGCGCAAACGTAAGACTTCAATGGAAAAGACTACGAATACTGGCCCCTCTCTTGCCTAAATTTCACATCTTAAAACCCCCTCAAAAAGGATGAAACATTATTATCCATAATCTGTTGTCTATAAACACCTATTTTTGTTAAAGCACCCCAAAAACTTATCCAACCATCTTCACTTCAAATAAATTTCCGTCTATCATCATTGTCGACACTTTGTTAACTTAATTACTTCCTAAAACAAAGATGCAAGAAAAAATTCCACCGACTCTTCGACTTCATAAATTTCAGGGTAAATTTCTCATAAAATCTCCGGCAGTCACTTTGGATTACAAACATTGACGTACCGCGCACTCCAACTCCCCACCGCCACCGTTCTCAAATTTTGTTTGTTGGAAAAACTGTATATGCGCGCATTCTATATATCCAACCCAATGACCCATAACTAATTACAAATCCTTAAGTTATGCTTTTAATGCGGACGAACGCTAAGAGGGTTTATTTCATTTCGCCCTTGCAAAACGGAACTTTTTGTTTTAGCTTAGCACGACCAAGTTCCCTCGCCTCGCTCTCTCTAGCTCTGTTTGATCTGATGCGAACATGGTGAAAACACTGACATTCATGACGGTGATTAAGCTATAAGGAAATTTCTTGAGTGCATCAGGGGACAAAGTATATGAAGTTCAATTTGGACTCGAAGTACAAAATGCACTTTCTATCTATATCTATAGTAAAAAGGACTCAAACAAAGTTTTGTCGTATGAAATGTTTACCCGTTGTGTCATTTATCCTTTTTACAGTTAGCAGCCGAATGGGCGACTCGACAAAAACACTGGCTGGTGGCGTGCTAAAAACAAAACCGCTTCGGCACTAATAGGATTGTGCTGAAATTTGCCAAAAAAAACAAAAATTGCAAGACACCAACCGAAAACGCAAATGCGGAGACCCAGCACAACTTTTTTGTATGCCAAATGAACATTATGAAGTCGAATAACTTTCATAACTTTCTTATACAGTCCATGGTGCTGACATTTTGGCCCCCCCCCCCTCCCCCGTGCATTTCCCTCTACTTCTTCGCTTCTTATTCTTGTTATGAAGTTTCCAGCGTGGCTAGGCGTTATGCTCTCGCTATGCTCGTGTGTATATGATGCAATTGAAAGTCCTTAACCGCCACTGTGCGGCTGCTTGATTCTAGCAACCAAGTCCAACTTTCCTTATTGGCTTGTGTTTGATGTTTTATTTTCCAAGACATCTTTTTTTTTTGTTGCTTCAGGACCTGCCTTAAAGTTTCTCTTCTTCGTCTTTGACTTTCGCGAAACTTCTTATCTACACCTCGGTTATTCCAATTTGTATTTTTTTTACATATTATACATAAGGGTGTGGAAAATTCAAGTTTTTGCAAAAATATATAAAAACCCGAAAAAAAAGTTCGATGAAAGTCTGGAAAAATAAAAACGATTTTAAAGACGACGACGACGGAAAAAGGTGGAGAGAATTATATTGAATGATGCGTTTTTTTTTGTTGGTAAAAATTAGAAACCATTCGAATTTTCCAAGAAAGAACAAAAATTGAAAAGTTGTATCATTCGATTGGCCAACACTTGAGTTATTCGGAAAGTCTTTGCGGGTTGTTGTGCTCATATAGCCGCTGGGCGATTCGAGCCGATAACTTTTTTTTCATATAAGGAATGAATTTTGACCGACTATATATCAACTGGAATGATTTAATTTGAGTTTTCCTTTTTGTTTAAGAGAAAAAGTTAACAAGTGTTTGTTCGATACATGTTTTTGATGTAAAAGGAGAATCGGTTGCCTAGGCAAATTTCGTCTAAACAAATGTTTTTTTTTTTTCGAAAATGTGAAAAGTTTCAATGCCAGTTATTTGAAGTTAGTATTCAATCTAAAAATAAGATGATTTTGAAAAAAGTTGTGCAACATAGAGGATATTTTTTTGTTCGCCAGTATCTCAATGTAAAGTTCAATTTGTTCCGAAATAAAGAAAGAAATTCTGAGCTCGCGACACTCACTTTCCTCTTCTGGCCATCGTCTTACACTGATTCTGTCAGGGAAATGGACCTTGAATGGCTGCCGATGGTTTAAGGTTATTGATCATACCCGATACTTAACAACTTAACTTTCATTATCTTGTCAGCGTTAAAGTTTGAAGGTACCAAAAAACTGAAAGTGACCTTTGCGTATCTCCTTCCAAAATACTAGCGCTAGTCTCTTTTGTAACATGGGAATTTGATCTTAAATTATATCTTAATCAGATCAAATCACTCTTAATTTTGTTACTAGCTGAAAGAAGTAATCAAAACCATATGCCATTCTCATTATCCTTAGGTTTTGGATTTTTCTGTAGGTATCAGCATCCTTTTGAGCACAATGTGGTTCATCTCTATATGGCAAAAAAAAAATAATTAGATAAACTGATGGACATCAACACACGTTAGTCCATTAAACTATAACCATAAACTTCTGCTATTTAGCACCACTCAAAGGTAATTTGCCTCACTATGTTACTCCCCGGATCTATAATTAAATTCTCTTCTAACCGGCCAACAACGTCATTAGTGCAGTCATATTAGCATTTCAAATAGAAAAAAATAGAGTAAGGCTAATTTTTGTTGTATTCGAATCAGTGGGCTCCCAGGAATCTAGAACTGATTTTGCTAAAAAAAAATTTGATCGGAAAGGTCTCAAAAAGGACATAAAAGGATACTCTTTAATCCTTGACCGGAGGTCGGCATGCGGGGTATCATATCAAAGGGGACGTCGAGTACATTACATATCCGGCGTTTGTTTCCTGTTTCAAGGACCCTCAAAGGAATAAATCGAGCTTAAATGGAAATTTTTCGCGTTTCTCGTGTATCTTTCCAAAGCCATAACTACGAGAATAATTCAAGTTGTTACTACTTTTATCACTTTCCAGAATCTATAAGAGCTGAAGATTCTACCATTAAATTTGCTAAGAAAAAAGTTGATCGGAAAGCTCTGAAAAAGGACATCAAAGGAGACTAATTACACACCTTAGTCAAACGTTGGCATGTGGGGTGTCATATCAAAGAGGATGACAAGTACATTCCATATCCAGCATTTGTTACTTGCTCCAAGGACCCTCAAAGGAGAAAATTGGGCTCAACTTAATTTTTTTTGGGTTTTCTCGTATCTGACCTTTCTAAAGCCGTAATTTTCCATTTAAGCCCGACTTATTCCATTTAGTGTCCTTGAGACAGGAAAGAAGCACGGGATATGCAATGCACTCAACGTCCTCTTTGATATGACACCCCACATGCCAACGTTCGATCAAGGTGTGAAACTAGTGTCACTTTATGTCCTTTTTCAGAGCTTTCCGATCAATTTTCTTCTTAGCAAATTTAATTGTAGAATATCCAGCTATTATAAATTCTGAAAAGTGATAAAAGTAGGGACAACTTGAATTATTCTCGTAGTTATGGCTTTGGAAAGATACACGGAAAACTCGGAAATTTTCCATTTAAGCTCGATTTATTCCTTTGAGAGTCCTTGAAACAGGAAACAAACACCGGATATGTAATGTACTCAACGTCCCCTTTGATATGATACCCCGCATGCCGACCTCCGGTCAAGGATTAAAGAGTATCCTTTTTTGTCCTTTTTGGGACCTTTCCGACCAACATTTTTTTTAGCAAAGTAAGTTGTAGATTCCTGGGAGCCCACTGATTAAAAAACAACAAAAAATAGCCTTACTCTATTTTTTTCTATTTGGAGGCCTGATTTGGGATATTTTGACTGCACTACATGAAAAGGATACAAAAAGATAGATACCACGTGTGTCCATATACTATAATGTGTATATGGTAGGAGTATAGGTACATCGCATGGCATCCTATGATGATAATCAGATAAATTTCAGTTGTGGGTAAGCAACACTTAATAAACCTGTTCATACGCTTAAAAGGATACTACCATGTCCTGTCCATTCGCCCTGTATGAATGCTTACACACTGTATCTTTTTGGAAAGTGTCCTACAACGCGGGTGGGTGAAATTTATTTACAGAATCAGGATAGCATCATGTGTACGCAATAGACTTGAACGTGAAATACAAAGAGTAAAGTCAAACATGACACACTTATATGTAGCATAAAATTGGTTACCAATAGAAAAGGATACCTTTCCGTCTTACCGCCTTCTCTGCCGCCGGAGGACACATATACAAAAGAGAATGGGGGTGCCAGCGTAGTGATGTATGTTTGTGTATAGGACCCAAAAAAGGACGTGCAGAAAACAGTTTGGAAACCGTAAGAATATTGAGTTAATGATATAATTGAATTTATACACATTACGAAGAAACTGATATGGAAGAAGGATAGATAGTCTGTTACATTTCGTTTCTTGTCAGGATGTTCAATGTGTCGCAGGCGGGTTCTTGGTGCTGAAAAAAGAAAATGTATGGCAATGTACTTTGAGCGATTCAGTTGAATTGAAGTACACAGCATCGATCTGCTAGATCTGGACGAAGTTGAGCCCGTCCTGAGTTTGATGATGAGTCAGGATACGTACATAAGTGCACTCAGTCGCTCGAGTAGCTAAATTTAGGTTACTAAAATGTTAAAAATTTAATTTTTATTTTAAAAGTGGTAGTACAGATTTGACAACCTTTTCCGGAAATTACACCTTCCAGCGGAGATCCTACGTAGAGATTTTTGGGGTTCAAACCCCCTCTGAAATAAATTAAGGATACATTGGTGGAGAATACGGGTTTTGACTTTTTTGTAAAATATATGTGTTTCCGCAATTGTTATTATTTAAGTAACCTCTAATTCCTTTGCTTATCTATAGCTGGAATATTTAGATTTTTTTTTGCAAATAAACTTCACCGAAATACTGTCTATCATTAGGAAAATAAAGATTAAGTACTAAAAAATGATTTTTTTACTCCCCTCCCTCGTTAGCTAACCTCCCAGGTTCGAGTACTTTTTGTATGTTTACCTCCTAACTACTCCTAAAAAATTTCTGAACTAAACAATCGTCTAGGTTCTCTACAACCCTCTTTTGGGCATTTATTTATTGGCCTTCAAAACAATTGAATTTTAGAGATTGATTTCCACAAAGTCGTTTCCATGGACGTAGCCACGGAGAGGCAGGGAGGGGCGCTTGCCCTCCTGACCAATGATCACAGTAAAAAATGTCTCACTACAGTACTATATCCTGTAAAAAAAATTGTTGCGCTATACAATCCTTGAAGGCGTAAAATTCTCCTGGCACGACACAAAATTTTCTGCTGCTGTGAATGTAGTCTCAAAGATTGACTTTTTCGTAGTTTTTTAAGCCTTTGATATCTGGGACTGGGATACCCATGTGAGAGTGTGATTAGTCGACAGTCTCTCATTTCATCTAGTCTTCCGTCTGCAGTGGCGCAACGAGGATTTGGTCCTGGAGGGGGCTAAGTTCATTCATATTACTAGATATTTGATGTTGCTGCCGCAAGTTGGGGAATGGTGCTATTTTTCAGTGCACTATACAGTAGTGTTTTAAAGTGCAGTTATATTCACGTGTTTTGTTTTTTCTATCTAAAAATGTATTTTCGCAGCGACAAATGTTAAAGCAATAACACTTTGCCATGTTAAGGCCTGGAGAGACATTGGTCGAAATGAGAATGAAATTTTTGTCCGCTGCGATTTTCTAATAAAATGCATTGTCGTGAAATATGTGGCTTCATAAGCTACAATCCGAAAACGGTTCCATAATTTTTCTCGGCCATTTTATATATTATTTTTCGATTCCCGAATGTCGACCTAGTGTTTCACGTTGAAAATATCTAATGACTGGGGAATCGAAAAATAACACACAAAATGACCAAGAAAAATTTTGGAACCATTTTCAGATTGTATAGCTTATGGAATTCCCCGGCATTTGCTAAATGTTCCAAGATAGTAAGTATGCATTTTCATTGAGAAAATCGCAGCGGACAAAAATTTCATTCTCATTCCGCTCGAGGTCTATCCAGACCTTTACTGACTAATTTTACCGGGGCAGAAATAGTAACACCGCACGGCGCGGCGCCGGCCGAGCAGATTTGAGCTACGTTTTCGTAGAGACAATTCATGTGATGATCGCTAAGCGATCGTAGATTTGTATCCAATTTCGAGCCATATTTGCATATTTTTTTAATGCTGCTACTTTCCTAGTATCGACTATGAAAATATTCCCATAAAGTGCTTAGAACCGGTGGCTTCACTTCGATCACTGAGCGCCCATCACATGAGTCGCCTCTACGAACACAAACCTTTATTAAGTGGATTTGACTAATCGTTGGCGATCGTTGGCATTATCACCCGCCGTGGTATTTAGCAGTCGAATTATATAGGGTAATTTCCCAATGTTTTGCTATCAGAGCAAAATATGTAAATGTACAACAAAAAATAGGAATTCAGGCTCAAACCAAAAACTAAATAAACAATGGGAGCACTTAGAGGACTGTTTCTTGCAAAGAATTGGTTTCGAATGAGGATTGATACGATAGCGACTGACTGACTATATATCAATCAAAGATCAAAGGATGCAACAATTGAATCCATTTAACTGGATTCAATTTTTGCAATTGTTCATTTCTTATTACTAAAAATTATTTGTAGGTTCAACAATGTAAATTTAAATATTCAGTTTTGTTTTTTGTGTTGCCGGAATCGTGCATTGAATTAGGTGCAATTTTTGTATTTCCTCCAGTGCGATTCACGAGTTTCAAATAAAAGTTAATTTTCGTTTAATGAAACCAATATATTTCGGGCGAAATGCCCATCATCAGGGTTTACTATAAGATAAACAAAAATTATATAACTTTAACATTTTCTTTACATTAGAAATAAATAAATTCAAACGTTTACCTATTTTCTATTTTTTAAAAATCTAATCCAAACAAAGAATTTTTTCCGAACAAAGAATGACAATTAGCTAGTTGACAGAACATTTAGATGTTACGTTTGGATCGTATTCATGTAGAGCATCGAGGACCTTATCGATTTTATCTTCAGGAACGGCTGTAATGTGATCGTCTACATATGAAAACCAGAACAATGGTACGAAATCTAGTTTAAACAGCGCTTCATTAACAAGATCTTCTAGCACTCGTTCGACTAATATTGGTGCAAGACTTGACCCCATAAATAAGCCAGATTTCATTGAATACAGATTACCTTTGTAACTTAGGTAATTGCAATCAATGAGACAGAATTTAAGTAGGTTTAAAAATACTTTTTTGGGGATTTTGGTATATTGGCTGACGCATTTATCAAAATCTCTCTCTATAAGACGCAGAGCTAAGTCTGTTGAGATATTTGAAAAACAATCTGTTACATCAAATGATACCAGTTTGTGATTGGTTGGTATTGTTCTTTTAATGACGTGTTTTACAAATTGTTTAGAATTCTTTAGAGCGAAATTAGATTTAAACGCCTTCCTTAAGATGTTAGCAAGGAATTTTGACGTTTTATATGCCACAGAGTCTACCGTCGAAACAATTGGTCGTAATTTTCGATCAGCTTTATGAATTTTCAGCTGACCAAATATACGTGGTGGAATCGCTACATACGTTCGTAGGTTTTTAGCTTGTTTTCCGTAATAAATTCGTGACATTTATTGTTTAAAGTTGATATCAGACGATTGTTCTTCCTTTGCAAGTAAGCAGTAGGATCTGAATCTAATTTAACAAATTTGTTGGTTTCATTTAACAAAAATTCCATTTTATCCTCATATTCGGTCTTGTTGGCAATGATGGTGATATTGCCTTTATCACTCGTAGAGATGTAAATTCCCGGATGCTCTTTGAGAAATTTCGATGTTATCTTTGCAGCTTTAAAGAGAAACTCGGACAAAATGTTCGCATCTCTTGTCTACGTGCCTAAGCTAAGTGAATCGATATCTCGTCGATGTAGATACTTCGTTCCAAACTTGGATTTAGCCATGCGTCCACACCTAAAAAACAAGACTATGTTCACCAACCTTAAGTCAAAAATTCCTAAAGAAGAAAAATCAGGTGTAGTTTATAAGATAGATTGCGAAAATTGCGAAGCAACTTACGTGGGTGAAACAATACAGAAGCTAGGAACTCGTTTATCACAACATGAGAATGATACGAAAAAGACCCTTAATAATAATTTGTCGGCCTTAGCCAAACATGCGATTAAGAACAAACACCAATTCAATTTCAAGGAGGCCAAAGTTTTATCCAGCGATAAAAATAAAACCAAACTACAAATTAAAGAGGTCAATCAAATAATTAAATTCGAAGAAACAGCGTGCAATGAAAAAAGTGACAAAAAAGATTATTCCAATACTTATTATAATTTAATTCAATTTGGACTGAACGATAATTATACTTTTTGATTGTACTACATTATATACCACCTAGTACTTACACATGTCACATATCGTCCAAAAAACGTAACATCTAAATGTTCTGTCAACTAGCTAATTGTCATTCTTTGTTCGGAAAAAATTCTTTGTTTGGATTAGATT
This sequence comes from Microchrysa polita, assembly GCA_949715475.1. Lineage (NCBI taxonomy): Eukaryota > Metazoa > Arthropoda > Insecta > Diptera > Stratiomyidae > Microchrysa > Microchrysa polita. The sequence goes on along the minus strand of OX454421.1, from coordinate 86,655,568 downwards.
TTTAAAAAATAGAAAATAGGTAAACGTTTGAATTTATTTATTTCTAATGTAAAGAAAATGTTAAAGTTATATAATTTTTGTTTATCTTATAGTAAACCATGATGATGGGCATTTCGCCCGAAATATATTGGTTTCATTAAACGAAAATTAACTTTTATTTGAAACTCGTGAATCGCACTGGAGGAAATACAAAAATTGCACCTAATTAGTAAATTTAAATATTTCTATACGAAGTGTCATACGGAAATATCTTTTCTCGATGCGTTCTTCAACTGCAATGAACAATTTAATTTTTAGTCGCAATGCCCCACACTACATTTCAGCTGGCCCAATATTAATATTTTCGAAGCTGGCGGATTTGTTTTTTGCGAAAGCATTCATTTTGCAAATATCACTTTTTGCAAATATTACTTCAGACCAGTGTGTCTTCCAATTTGCAGAAATTATATAACTTTCTATGGATGTTGTAACGTGGACAGCCCACGTTTCGTACTTTTTATAAAATGTCCAACGAAATGCATTCTTTCATATCTCATTTTGCAATTTTTCCTTTGACAATTTCTGGGTCTGGGAGGGGCTTTAGCCCCCTTAGCTCCTCCCGTGGTTGCGCCACTGTCCGTCTGGCTCCGTCTGGGTTCTAGTCTAGGGTCTATTTAGCAATATTTGTTGGTCCTCTTCAGAGGTTATGACCTATTTTGTCTAAGCCGACTGTGCCTGAAACGTCTACAACGATATTAGTTTTACTCTACCAATCAAGTCCAAGAAAAGCCCACACAAAAACCGATAACAAGAATTATGTTTCAACCACATTTTAACCGCTGAAATTTGAGTCCCACCAAATGCCTTCGCCATCACAAAACACACAACACAAAATGTTTTTGTCATTTTAAAACCCAAACACGACTTGACAGAAAACAAACTTTCTAAACATATTTCATTGTTTTCCCCAAACGACTGAAATTCTCCTGGGCTCCAAATGAAATGGCCATACAACATGTCTGCTTAGAAAGCCACGTGAATATGAGCAAAAAAAAATTAGAAAAATCACAAAATGTAATCAACATTCACGCCAAACTCCCCCCTTTTTACACAGAGTAGAGTGTGCTTACATGTATACGTTACATCCATTCACAATCATGAAAAGAAGACTATACGTCAGAAAATGTCGCGTAATCTCTACTATATCCTGTATGAGTACCATATATGTATATACATATATCCTTATAACTTTTCACGACCCAAAACAAAAACACAAAACAGCAGAGCTTCACTGTACTATGTACAACCCAGCTAAAAGTTGACACAAACAGTCGCTTCCCTATTGTTGTCATGTTTAGGAATTCAGATAAAAACGGATATTTAAAAAAAAAAAAATTTAACGAGAATGTGGCTGGGAGACTTTTTTTGTGTATCATGTCAAGGGACATTTTCGTTGCGATATCCTACAGTCGTACTCCTAAGCGTAATGTTCTTTACATGGTATTTTAGCGTGATTGCACTTTTTTCGAGGCGTTTACCGAATTCCACACTGAGACTCTGTCACTGTCACATGTGGAACTCTACTCTTGTATGTACATATGTACATACAAAATGGGTTAAACAATACAGCTGATTGACAGACGAATCAGAATTGTACAATATAATAGTGACAAGAAAACGAATATTGTATCGTTCTTGTCGCCTGGTGTCTATTTGGTCTGAGAAGAACAATTTGAAAATAACATGGAATTTTGTGGGGGTGTTGTTTCCATTTTGCATTGTTACTAGTGTCACATAGAAATTTGAAAAATTCATACTTACCATCAGTTAGAATGTTTGAGACATCAACCACATTTCTAAGTTTAGATTTAAACAACTTTTTATGCAATCGAAAGATTCTTTGGGTAAAAAAATATGTTTACGGATAATGTTATTGTGAATGCAAAAATTATAAACATTTTTTTTTTATAACCGCCGATTATTTGATATTTGGTGACATTGTTGTATTAAGATTTTGTAGCTCCTTTGTCTTGATCTTTATGCAGTATTTTGCCTTTTTTGATATATTTCTGAAGAAAAATGCGAAATTTTCGATTCGAAAGCATACAAATGGGATCAAAACTTGCTAATTTCGTTTTGGATAATTTTCAGTCAGTGGCGTATTTTAATGCACATATTTCAAACTTGACAGTTTCAGCTGTCTCTGGTCCACACGGGCTGCCAATTGGTAGCCCGCGATGCCAATTGAAAGAAGTAATCGCTTTCACACTAGCAGCAATCGCACTTGCTCCAAATTGAGATATACAATTTATTTATGCTCTAATGTATCATTCAGTTTTCAATTATTGTACAACGGTGTGCAATTTAACGAATACATAGTGACAATTTAGCTACTTTGGTTGTTTTTTTTTTGTGAAACTGTAAACTTATCGAATGACCTAACATTAATACAAACAAGCTCAGTTTGCACGGGTACTTTTGGACCAAGTAATCCATCCTCTTTATAAAAGTCATGGAGATATTCAATTTTGTTGGACTCTTGGTTAACTCTTGGAAACTGTAAGCTTATCGAATGACCTAACATTAATACAAACACGCTCAGTTTGCACGGGTACTTTTGGACCAAATAATCCATCCTCTTTATAAAAGTCATGGAGATATTCAATTTAGTTGGACTCTTGGTTAACTTCCATTGGTGGAATAAGGCACGAAAATCCTTCAAACAAGGTGCGATGAGCTGCAAATTTACCGTTATAAATGTGTCCAAAAATGGAATGAACAGACCTATGCGATAGTAATCTTCCACATACATCCTCTACTTTTGCGTTTGCACTATGGAGCTGTTACTTGACTATTTCGTGGGAAGATTAAATCAACACTGGAAATTTTTTTTCGCAAATATTGTGTGTTTTTTTGGAATACTTTCTTGAGAGCAGCATTCGCATCACAGCGTATATTCCTTAGTAGATATAAGATCGATATCAGTCTTTTGTAGGTAATAGCTGAGTGGCATTGAAAATAAATATTCGACTGCTAAAATTGCAATCACGAACTCTGGATTAAGGATGCAATTAATGTAAGGAACTTGCATCTCGAGAAGTCGCCATGTCGATCCAATTCATAATTATACTCAATGAATTAATCACAGGATCAAACAATTCCAAAAAGTCATCAACCGCGTGAAACGTTCAATCCAACGTATTTGGCAAAACTATTTGAGGGACTTCGCTTGTGTGTCTCCTTTGGCTATATTTTCATTGAGTAGATAGAGCCTTTCTTTTTTGGCGAAATAAGTTGTACGTTTCCGTTTCCCAGGGCATTTCTAATAGCAGGAATCGTGCAGACTTTGTGTTTGACGGTAAAAAAAATACCATCTCCACGCCAAGTAGTTCGGTTAAACTTCACTTTAAACATGGTGATTTAGCATATGCTTCAGACCTTATTTTTACAGGAAGCCGTGATTACCATTTGGGTTTAACAATCAAGGAGCTTTTGAACAAACATTAAATTTTTGACGGCGAACTCCTGATTCCGAATGAAAAACAAACTGAAATGTTTTTGGTTATAACGATCCATCGAAGAGTGCAAATCGCCTCCAAGTAACAAACTCATCTAAGCACACACGCTGAGTTTTGATATCCCTGTCGATCCGAAGTCCCGATCGAACCCAACAAAAAATCATTCTGACTGACATAATGCATGGATAGTTTCTAGTCATGCATCTCATCTAGTTTAAAGATTTCAAACAAAGGTAGGGTTCAGCCCTCATTCAAAATACTTCCTTGACAATCCATCATGTGAACAAATTGAAAAATTTTTATACCCTTCGCTCATAGAGTGAAAGGGTATATTAACTTTGTCATGAAGTTTATAACGCATTGAAGGAAGCATCTCCGACCATATAAAAAGTATACATATATGATCAGCATGATGAGATGAGTCGATTGGACGATGTCCGTCTGTCTGTCTGTCTGTCCGTCTGTCCGTCTGTTGCAGCGCGTTTTTCTCGGCCACTATAAAAGCTACAGAGCTCAAATTTTGCACACGTGCTTACTATTGTTGCAGGCTGTTTGTATGTTTGAATCACCCCAGCCCTCCAATTTAAGTTCTTCTAAGAAAAACTTTTTTATTTGTGCACCAATTTCAACCAACCAAATTACACACAAACGTGTTTCTCTTGATAACACAAAACATATCTAAGAATTGATCAAATCGAACCATGGGGTCATGGGGCTGTCATACAAACCTAACCCCCCAAATTTGGTTCTTCTAAGAAAAACTTTTTTATTTATGCACCAATTTCAACCAAATTACACACAATCGTGTTTCTCTCGATAACACAAAACATATCTAAGATTTGATCAAATCTGGCGATATAAACCCAACCCACATTTCGTTTAAAATATTTATCGAAAAAAACTCTTGAAATCTGACTCCAGGTTAATAACACTACACGGAGAGAAAAAATGTAGTGAAAGGTATTAAAACTGTAATAAAAACTATTGTACAGTGCGTACTCGATAATCCGGACTATTGAAAACCAGGGTCGATCCGGACTACAGAGGAATTCGGACTAGTGGAAGCCTTTAATTTGCTCTAAATTTCGAGGAAATGGACGAATTTGATCAAATTGTTCGAAGAATCTGTGTTCTAGTTTCGACGAATTTTACTCTGTTATTCTAGATTTTGTTTTTTCCAAGAAGAAAGAAAATTGTTGTTTTTATTTCGGACGATAATATCACTCTTATTGTGAGAAAAAAGTCAGATTCGGATTAGAGAAGCTCTTGAAATTCGGACTACAGAGTGTACAATGTAATCTTTGAGGTGATCCGGATTACTGGAAATTCGAGGTTTCGAGGCTTCGGATTATCGAGTACGCACTGTATTTGTAATGATTTTTGACCCTACTGCAACTGATGTAAAAGTTATTACATCTGTAATAAAAAATGTCATTGCACTGTAATAAAATTAACAATTGGTTGGTAATAAAATTTGCCAGGAACATAATTAGGCGATAATAGAAAAAAATACAAAAACTGATTTTTTTATTTTTACCTTTTTTTTATTTTCTACTTCTATTTTATCCTTAATTTCTTTTTGCCTATTTTAAATTTACCTTTTTACGATTTGCTTCTACTGGGAATTGAACCGGGGACCTATCGTTTCGTAGTCCTACGTCCTACACCTAAGCTATCTAAGATTACAAGTTATGCGAATAAATTAGTCGTCTTATTTTTTGACAGTTTCAGAATTATTACGCGCTCTTGATGAAAACTATTACACAATGCAATAATTATTATTACAGACAGTGGTGAAAATTACCATAAACACAATAAATGTTACTATCCATACAAATATCATGCAATGATTTTTGTCATTACACTGCAATCATTTTTCCAATAGGCCTGCACCAGTAAAAACAACAGAATTGTAATCAATTTCACTACATTTTAATAACTTTCGCTAAAAATTTAGTGAAATTGTATGTTGTGAATTTCATTGTATGATTTTGTTGAATTCATTGCACATATTTCTCTCCGTGTAGACAACTGAAACCCCAAAAATACTGTACTAATTGTTCAATAAGCAAGTGAGAAACGTCACATCTCAGTGAGTGTGAAGTCTTAACTTATCTTTTCTTCACTCAAAGTTACCGTCCTCTTGTTTCACTTAACGTCCAAATTAGTCAGTAGATACCCTCATTCCCCTGGTAGTAGAGTCGTGTACCTTTATTTATGTATTGATTTTTCATTGCAACTCACTAAACTAAACCTAAAACAAATCCACTTTTTTACCATCTTTGTGCTGTGTTGCGCTGTGTTTGAATTGAAACAATTTATAAAAAATTCAAGAATGAATAGAAAAACAAAATACTCTTCTCCAAACTCTCATAAATATTACTGCAAATTCTATGATTATGACACGAGCCAGATGTCAAGACTGTAGGTACATATACCTGGAATACTCGCGAATCAAACCACCCGTCAGGGAATTTACCTTGTCATGATAACGGTGTTTTGTGCTTCGCAAAAACAACATAGAATCGTGCCTGGCTTTTTTTTTCTCTGATCCCTTCCCTTGTCGTCAATCTTTAACATACCTAGTTTGTATATTCAGGATAGAAGAAGGAAAAAAAACAAAACCGTTAGATTTAGCTCAAAATTGACGACTCAGAATCCCTCCGCATCTTAAATGGCTTAAAAGAAAGGTATCGTCAGGGCATTATCATTATCACGCGGAAGTGTGAGATACTCTCTTCTTGAACAGCTATGTATATTCCTATTTCTATTGGTATCTAGAGCCAACTGCGGTAATCCTTGTAAAATTTTCACACAACATCCAGAAAAGAGTAATCCTGATTGATAGCATGACGACATGGAGGCTGGATGATAAATGGATTTCTTTCGTTTTCGTCTTTTTTTTTTTTTCCTCGGCCTGATGCATGTTTTTGACTTTTACTTCAAGAGAGATTTAGATAGAGGTATACATCTCCGTCACATCGAAGCATTTTATTTGTATACATTTTTTTTTGCAAAAGTTAAACCAATACCTTATAGAAATAAATCCATGTTTGAAATGGAAATAGAGAATGTGATACTTCTTATTGGTGTGGAAGTAAATCGATAAGATAACAATATACAAAATGTGAAAGAAATCTTTTGGCATCAACATGAATATTGTGCGGTGCGGTCTTTTTTTGTTGTCATTGTCAGTATTTATTGTTCGTTTAGTTTTGATTCTGTGAAATAAAAACTAAGGATTCCAGCAGTAAGTTGGGGGCCTATTGCTAGAGTGGTACTGATTGGATTTTTTTTGTCTTGATTTATTACAGGCGCAGTTGGTGGCGATGGTGGTGATGATGGCGACGATAAGGAGAAGGCCGAGGAGGAGGAGAGAGAGCGTCTGGAGGCCATTCGTGAGGCCGAGGATCGTCGTAAGGAGAAGCATCGTAAGATGGAGGAGGAAAGAGAAAAGATGAGACAAGAGATTCGTGATAAGGTGAGTTAAAAATTAAACTATTCTTAAGACTAATTTAAAAAAATAAATCTATAATTTAAAAAGTGCGATCACTCATGTTTTCCCCTCTGAAATAATAAATTTTGTCGGAACATCATCAACTTTTAATAATTACGACTCAGTCCTAAATACGTGTGTGTTGAGATATGTATGTATTCTTGATCCCTCATCGGGCCAGCGCCAGATTATCCTGCTATATGACGTCCCTGTGTAATTTTGATGTTATCGTCCTCCGTAAATATTGTTAAGCCTTAAAGTAAAACAGTCGTTTCACATGGTAAGACGAATAGTACGCAACATTTTTATTTTAAATAAGTTGGTTCCCTGCCCGTTCATGGTAGGACTGTAGCAGCAGTTAAAATACGGACTGATTCGTAAGACAAACTTATTTCTGAATTCAAGCTTTCGGTTGGGCCACGTTGGTATATGGTGTAGTCCATTCGTTCCCAACATTTTTGGAAATATGACCCCCTATCTTTAAAAAATTAAGCAAATGGGCAGCACCGCTATGATTTTTTCTTTAATTTTACAAAGTTTTATCTTAACATTGATTCGTTGTCCATTGAGAGAGGGCCAGACGGGGCAAAACGCCCCGGGCCCAGGGTTTTGTGGCCTGGAAACTTAACCCTGGAAGGTCATGCTTATTTTTAGTACGGAAAGGTCATATGCTAGGCCGAATCGACGACGCTCAACTTTGACGCCTCATACACATCACCCAGCCGCAAAATATTTATGAAATTTGACTGTGTATCGCCTTGCTCAGCTCCCACTCTTAATTTATGATCTGTCGATTCTGTAGAATTTTGTCCACCCGAAATACAATTTTTTGGAGTAAAGTAGAGCGTCGATTATCCGAACGGCGATTACATATCTCTTCGTTTTTTTCTTGAATTCAAATTTTAAATTATGAGTCCTGTTGAATAAAAGCTGAGTCGGACATTATGCCAAAGTTTACTGGCATCCGCCGAAAAAAATGATATTCCGAGGAAACTGTACTGACGAGCCTGCTCTACAACTTCAATTGTTTTAATGACAATTCCAAACGATGTACGAAACTCAAATAAAGTTTGCTGCTGCTAACTTTATCAAAGTACTCGAATACGACGTTTTCGAAGAATGGGAAGATGAAATCGTTTGTCTAAAAGTTATTCTAAGTACATAACAAATTTTGAGTCTGATTTGCCGCCATTTAAATTACTTAGTGCTATTTTTGTTGCACAAAATCTTGAAACGATCTTTCCAAATATTTGAGTTTCTTTGCGAATATTTGGCACTATAGCGGCAGCGAGACAACCAAATTTCGATAATGTTGTTAGTGAATTTGTTGCCTAGAATAAGCTGACCAGACGTACAGCATTTTGCTATACAGTACAGCATTAGTCAATGTACAGCATTGCCAATGCCACCCAAAGAAACCTAAATCACTACAAAATAAGCTCTTCGATGAGGCATGTGGTCAGTCTTTTCTGTTTCAAAGGTATTTTTAGCAAGATAAATCGATAACCTTTCAAACTATCGCTACCAAAGTTCAGAAGTTACAGCTGTGGAAAGATGCGATTTTAAATTTTCACGAAACGATGCAAAAATCTACAACCTCTGTAGGAAAATTCTAACTAAAGGAGTGTGCAAGGGTTTCCAGATAAAGTTTTGTCCCACAATATGTCTATCAAATCCAATGAAATAACCTAAATCCCCAGGGGACCACCAACCGCTTAAGAATTCTCTACCCAATGAGGAATCAGATTATCTATCACCAAAGCCTCGGCATATTTGTTACTGCTGTGCGCTACCAATTCTATGCACTTCGATATTAGAGAGTGCGAAATTGCGGGTTCGACTCGTAACACGTTACAAAAATGTTCGTACTCCAAACAACTAAATGATTACTGTCTCAGGGTCTCGGATAGTGAAAGACAGGGAACGAGTCATTATCATCCGTACAATGCTGGTGAGACTGCAGCCTCGAGTACTGAAATTCAAAAGTTGGAAAAGCACTGAGTATGGACCGTCTAAAAAGTGAATTGTAGGCGAATCGGATGTAATCAAGAGGTAAAAGCTAAACACGTGCAAGAGGTCATTTATCGTTAAAGGAAGATCATTCTCAACTGTCCTTTCTTTAAATATGGTTTTGAAATGTAACACCTTTTCTAACAAAATGGGACCGCGAATTTAAACTGATAGGAAATCTTAATTTTTGTCCCAAATTTTAATTACATACCTACCCCTACCCCTAAGAAAAATCCGGGCTTATGGAGTTGAAAAAATGTTTGGGTTTGCCCCTTTTAAACGCCTTTGGTTATTATAGCTATATGATGATGATATTCTGTCGTTGAGAACATCGAGAAGTTTTGGGTAATTTATGGGTCCTGTTTAGTATCAACAGAACATTGCTTTCCGTAGGTTCACCACATAATTCCGAGAATATCGGCTACTATTCTGTCTCAATTCTGTTTACGAAGAGATCACTTATTTTGTGACATGCATAACGCTCGCAAATTGGATCAGAAATTCGACTGCCTAATTTTCCTTACCTTCCAAATTTGTCAAGAATAGCAATATTTGTGGGATTTGTTGGCAAATGCAATAGTTTATTCCATTGTATTGTGATTAGAGAACCATTTTTGTTTATGCCCTGGCTCGCTTTGACATACTTGTAATCCCGACTATGCATTAAGATGCATTCCTATAGTTTCGACAGTTGTAACAGATAAAATTAAAAATTATTTGGTAATCGTTATCCAAAACGTCAACCTCCGTATGTCCTCTAAGGGGTCCATGCACCAGACTGATGGAACGACATATAGGCCTTCAAGGAAGTGCCTACAATCTTCATCGATTTTGGACGCCTAATATCAGCCAAATACAAACAGTATTCAGCAAATTCCTATACGATTCTCTTGCCAAACATAGGCACTATAAAAACAACTGTAGTCGTCAACTGCCTTACAAAATGAAGGTTCTGGATTTTGGTACATCATATTTGTAAATTTCTATGACCAGTTGAAGTGCAAAAACAAGACAAATGAGAACCAAAGCAGGACATTCGGCGTAATATGTATAGCAAGATCTCAAAATCGGCATGAAAGGGACATGGGAAATAATATGGTTGAGGGTTTGCGTGAAAACCGAACTCCGCGGAAGTCTGGTCATCTTAGCCTAGAATAAGCTGACCATACTCCAGAAGAGCCAATGCTGTACGCATGCTTGCAGAATTGGGTTTTCAGGCAAAGCCTCAGCCCCTCCCCTTCACGCCGATTTCGAGAAAGAATAATATCTCACGAGGAATTTATGTAAAGAACCTTTGGAAGGCATGTTTCGGTTGAAAGTGCGACTGCCACAAGAACAGATCAGCTGGAATTTACTAAGATAACTTAACATTGTAGCGAAAATCAGTATTGTGAGATAATCTAGTGATACAATAGGATTCTCATTGAGCGGCATTACGGCATATGTTCATGTTGTACTAACTCGCATGACCAATCATGCTATTAGGTATGCAGTTATATAAAAATTTTCTCAATTAAAATCACAACCATCTCGATCATTCATTCGCCGGACTATCTTTCGGTATTACTTCCCCCCTGTCTTAGCGTCTTTAAGTCCTGCTTCCTTCCCCGTTCTGCAGAACATTATTGTATGCTGCAGAGACAAACCACTCACTGTGGTCCATTTTTACCGCATCCAACTCCAGTGCGGGAACGATTGTTAACGTTAGCGCTCGGTATTGCAGACGAACATTCAATTTTAAGCTCATCCACAATCTTCCAGGATCGATCTTTCAAAGTTTAGAGCGTATTCTGCATACTGATAATTTTAGACGATGGTATATACTTCTCAGTTCTTCCTAAGATGCTTTGTCGCCTGACGGGATCAGGCTACCGCGTATCATTCCGGAGTATCTAGTCCAACTTCGATTAAGTAGGTATACCAACATTAAGGTGGGAATTATGAAACATGATCGCTAGTGCCACGTTGTTCGACGTACAATATTTGCTTCACAGTGACAAAACTATTCTTTCGAAATTTCAGCTAAACAGCAGAATTGAAACAATTTCAAAAACTTGAAGAAACGGCTCATTTTTCGATCTCGTCAGCAGACCTCAAAGAACCATTTGGTAATGACTATACCTTAAATTCCTTATTTTGAACTTCGCAATTTAATTCTTTTCCCCTGTGCTTCAAAAAAAATTATCCTGACCACTGATCCCCTCCTCTTCTGAAAACCTATCTACGCCACTGGTTCTTCTTGATAAATTAGAATTTGAAGCACAAACGAATGTTTTAACACGAAAAGCTATAATAGGGAAGAGTACTTGAAATATGATTATAGACATAAAATGGTAGCTTTCCTGGTACGTTTTAAATGTAGCTTTGCAGTGGAGTCTGAGGAGAACCTCCAAAGCAGTGGAAGGGTTGCTTATCCTGGCTGCGATATTTCTGGAGGATAATATGCAATTCTTCATGATTAAGAACATTTTGTGGAAAAACAAAACTTTATCTAAAAACCCCTGGCAGAGTCTTTTCCTTAGTATACTTTTACCTATAGAGATTGACAGAGGAATCGGATGGAGTACATAGTGGCTTATTATCCATCGTTTTGTGGTAGGAAAAATAAATTAAAATCGCATCTTTCGACGTCTGCAACTTTTGAAGCTTGGAAACGCTCAGCATATATCGAAAGTGCGGTGCTCTACAAGTCTGCCAAATTTAAAAATTCCGCTCAGGAATTTCCAGGTTATGGACAATTTTCGATTAGAAAAGTCAATATTGCGATTTGAGCATATTGCCGTAACTTCCGAACGCAGATAGGTAGGACCCTGTCATTTGAAGCAAATGTGAGAGCCAAGTAGCTCTACAGGTTTGCCGGATTTTAGAAGGATCGAGAAGGGTTCCCGAGATATCGACAATGAACGATTGCCAAACATAAAATTGCGATGCTTTCGCTAAATATCGATCGTACAGGGTACAGGAGTCAAAAAAAGCAGACAAGATCGACCACAGGCTCGTGGCATGGCGAATGCTGTACACTTCGCTGTACATTTCCCAATGCTGTACGGCAAGTCGAAATGCTGTACTGTACAGCAAAATGCTGTACGTCTGGTCAGCTTACCCTAGAAGGCAAAATAAATTCTTGTTTGACACTTTGCTCTGAAGTAAAAACGTGAAAAAATTTACATGTAATTGTAAATAATTGCAAGTAGTTTCCAAAGAGTCTTGAAATTATCATATGCGGAATTACTTTAATAAAACATCGAGGGCCCCAACGAAATGCAAGTATCGGGCCCGGAATTTGTCTCGAAGGGCAGGCAGGCCCTCCATTACATTTGTAAATTGGCTGATAACGGTAAAAAAAATCTGAGCGTTGAAATTGCATTTTTATGATTTTGTCGGAAAACGGTAAATCTTAAAAAAAAAATTAACTTTTGAAGCTTCAAAATTTTAAAGTTTTGAAAATATGTGTCAGATTTGGTCCACTTTAAATACTTTTTAGGACATCCCACAGCCACAATTTGACCCAAATTTAAAGCTGTATCCACACTGGCTGCTAATTGGCATCTCTCGAAGCCAAATGACAGTTGTCATCCCAAGTACACTGACTGTCAGCTGACACTTTGATAACCGCTTGTCGGGTTTAAAGTGATAATTTTGCAACATTTATTTGTTTTTTTTTTTTTTGTGAAATTGTATAATTTTTGCAAGGTCTTATAATAAATTAGTTTGAAAATTATATTTAAAAAACCTTCAAAAATAAAAGTTTGATTATGACATTTAACTCCATTTGGTAGCTAGTGTAGATGATAAATATAGGTAGTTGCCAAATGGTTCGCGACGCCAGTTTTTTGACGAGCTGTCAATTAGAGTTAGTTATCGCAATATTCTGTCGAATATATATCAAAATTAGGCATTTCACCTGGGTATCGTTTTTTGATTGAAAATGCGTTCTGCATGTGGAAAGACCTGCAACTATAGACAAATTTGCCGAGAGTCTTTGACTGTACTAATTTATGCTTACCTTAAAGGCATACAGAAAGTAACACCCAAAAGGACAGAATAGTCCTAGATATTATCTGATTGAAAGAAATTTAAAAAAATGCAGAAATTTTTTGTAAGTTTTTTGTATGTTGAAAGGATTGAAACTTCTTTCGGTAGCACTATGCAAAAAAGTCTGTCAAGTGTCAATTTGTTTTTCTTCCTCAAAATAATTAATTTTGAGTAGACTTCACGCTTCACGCAAACATCCATCCGTAACGGTTAAACATTTTTGCCCCAAACAGAGACATCGTGTCAAAAGACTACAAAAATTAAAATCCAACGATACAATCCTATTAATTAGCAATTTTTAAGAACACTTGCAAATGCCTCTTTCATAAATTTTCAGTTTCTTTATGCATTCAAGCACGTTCACATTCAATCAGAAAACAGGAACTTTTTGAACAAAGACATAAAAACGAAAAGCAGCAGCGAAAATCATATCTAGGTCAATGGTAAAACACGAAATGGACGTGGAGTTCAAACAAAAAACCTCCATTTCAAAGATTTTATATAAGCGGAAAAAGAAAAATGTTCTGATGGTCTTCTTCCTTGCTTTTCCGCTTTTCGAATATTAAACAAAAAGAACTTGTCTCACACTTGAAAAGGATACGCTCTTTTTGAATGGGTGAGTCTTGTCAGTTTGTTGAAAGCTGAATGCAAGTGAGTTTTAATAAAGACAGGACGTGTATTTGTTAACGTTACACTGCGACTACAGTGAGGCAATTCTCAAGGTGTTGGCTGCCGGTGCTGCAGCATAAAACTGAGAAAAGGAAATGAAAAGTGAAATTAAAAATAGTCGTAAGACATTGAAAAAAGCAAAATAGAAAATTAAAAGGTAGTAGGTGTAGCATAACTCATAGCAACACCTTCGCCTGGGGAGTAATCTTGGAGTAATCGTCGTTGTGGTGTTGTTTTCAAAGATTTTCTTGCTTTCGTTGGCATTGTCTGTGCGCGCCGGTAGGTACATATAATACTTTTTCCGTGAAGGTTCATAGCGTATAGCATACCTCGTTTTGTTTTTTTTTTGTAGTTCGAAGTAAACTTGTTCGTCCTTGTGTGCTACACTTATTTTGAAAGAGTCGTGTCAAAGGATATGGTTGTATACGGATTGTACCGGAAATTCATGAAAAATGTATGTTTTCTTCAAACTAGATATACCCATAATGTATACGTTCATAAGGTTCACATGTTCGGAAGTACACACATTGTGCGTGCAGCGTGAAGGACACGAACTTGAAGAAGAAATCTCTTAGGGTTAGCCAAAACGTAAATACATGTGTACATATGACCTGGAATAAGCTAGCACAACTCTCACTCATTCATATGCATGCGTTGGTTTGGTTTCTTTTATTGTTCTGATGTTTCGAAGGCAACCACTGTCTCTAATAGAGAAGTAAAATAAGATTCGATTCTAGCTGGTTTTCGTAGTTGCAATGCCTTTTATTTAAATTATGTAGGTAGCTGCCGCATTGAATTCGGTAATACGTAATGTGAAATATGGCGAAAAATAATAAGAAACCAAACGTTTTGCGCACAACATAAATTTCATAAAATCAATTTCTAATTTCCTTCACTAAAGAAATTACATGAATCAAGAAAAAAACAAGGAAAATGAATTTTTCTTTCTGCAAATTTCCCTTAAATTTTTAAATATTCTTTTATTATCACTGGTAAATATAAATCCCTCAAAATGACAACTTTTAAGAAATTATAAGTTCAGTAAAAAGACAGAAAGAAAGAAAGAAGAAAAAGAAAAACGCGGAACAAGCTATACAAGCACCAAGTTTCCTATTAAAATTGCTAATGAAATAGGTTCTTCGCGACGCGACGGCAACGCTACACATAGTATGTAGTACAAGGACCCCTCCCATGCGATTTTCTATAGTACCTAGCTACTATCTGCGTTACGTTAGAAAGTGTAATTACACTAATTAGCATTTTACAAGCACAAAGTAAGTACCCGTTGCTATGGAAATTAAATTTTGTACATTTAAAATACTCTTCTGTTTCTTTCTTCAGGCATTATAATGCGTACGTAAAGTGATTTTGGGGATATGAAACATTTTGCCTTCAGGATTAGACATTTTTAATGAATATTCATTTGTAACTGATATTTACAGAACTGTTGCCGAATTTTTAATTATCATGAAACCAAAAAAAAAATGTTTTTTTTTGTATGATTCATTCCTGATAAAATTCTAAACATTCTCATTTCGTGATAATTTTTGTTGTTGTCATCTCATCTCATCTATTCAGATATGTTTGGACGATAGACACAACGAAAGGATCTAGGACAACGGTCAAATTTCATTTCAAAACTATTTGACCCACTCGACGACGACCTCTTTGACATCCGTGAAATTCCGCCGCATGTCCTACATAGTTTTCCGCAACTTCTCTCAGTTTTAGAAAAAAAACAAAATCCCCTACAGTTATTTACTACCTAAAATTCACTAGAGAAATATGTATATAAATATGTATGTGTATAGAACTAAAAAAAAATTGCTTTAGAAAGAGAAACTTCCGGCAGGATAGCGCCTCTTGAAATCTGGTCAGAGTTTCATTTTCTGCATTTTTTTTTTTGTCTTGAGTTCTTGGAAAAGCTGCAAGGAGTTTTCCTGATTTTTTGTTCTTCTCTTCTGTTTTCCTGTTTGTATGTTCTCTACGTATTGCACTTCTCTCAATTAAAATCTAGTGAAAAACATTTTTTTTTCTAGTCTGCAGCAATGATCCAAGTTGTGATGAGTTATATGAAAAAAAAAATGATGGGATAGTTCGAGGTAGGTATTCTACAGCAGTATATGCGGGAAAAACTGAAAAGTAGGAAAATTAGAAGAAAAATATTATTCAGGACAAAAAATTTTCGTGTATACACACGTAGATGAGAGTCTTGACCTGGTTATATAAAATTCAGTCCATTTTCATGATATAGAATGCAATTCGTTTTGTATTCCATTAATAGGATGGACTTTCTTCGGTGATTTATTAGAATTGCTTACTGGTTTTATGAGCTGAGTCTCAAAAATCTGATATTTGCGTTAAGCGCACGTAAAAAAAAAGTGTCAAACTACTACAATGAAATAGTGAATCACCACTCCTCAAATGAGAAAATATTACTAAAATGTGACAGGCCTTTAGAAAAAAGGAAAACTCTTCCAATACCTCTCGACGGCTTCTCTATGGTTGTTTCTGTTGCCAGGATGAGCAGCAAGAGCCCATTTATAAAACAGCTTGCGTACAAGTCCGCAACTCAGTGGGACATTTTCATGTTTTCAACAAATGCTAATGTACAGTACTGATGCAACCTCGAAATGATTTATACATTATTTCGTGACGATTTGCTTTTCGAATTTGACTCTTTTTGGGTCGTTCAACAAAAGTTGAACGAAAGTTGAACGTGAGTTGAACCTTAGTTGAAAGTAACACTTTTTGGGTTGTTCATCAAAAGTTGAACGAAAGTTGAACGTGAGTTGAACCTAAGTTGAAAGTTACACTTTTTGGGTCGTTCAACAAAAGTTGAACGAAAGTTGAACGTGAGTTGAACCTAAGTTGAAAGTTAAACTTTTTGGGTCGTTCGACAAAAGTTGAACGAAAGTTGAACGTGAGTTGAACCTAAGTTGAAAGTAACACTTTTTGGGTCGTTTAACAAAAGTTGAACGAAAGTTGAACATGAGTAGAACCTAAGTTAAAAGTTACACTTTTTGGGTCGTTCAACAAAAGTTGAACGAAACTTGAACGTGAGTTGAACCTGAGTTGAAAGTTGAATTCAAGCTGAATTCGAGTTGAATTCGAGTTTATTTCGAGTTGAATTCAAGTGGAACCCAAGTTGAACCCAAGTTGAACTCAAGTTGAACGTAAATTGAACCCAAACCCAACCTCTGTTGAACCTTGAATGGCACCCAACACTCACAGGGTACCACCTAGCCCAACTTCCGTTAAACCTTGAATGGCACCCAAAACTCACAGGGTACCTGTAATGCCAAAAACGTAACGCTTTTTCGTTATGATTTTCGTGACGCTTTTCAAATTTATGTGCAAGAGTCAAGACATCAAAATGTCGTAACTCAAAATCTCCAAAAAATATAGGGTGGCACACAGAAATCTGACGATTTTAGAACTGTCATAAAAAATCGAAAATCCATTCTTCAAAATATTTTGCCACTGACCACAATAATTGCGCAATTTAGATGACACTCTTTTGAAATAAAAGTCTGGCTGGTGTAGTGGTTAGGTTAGTGCGCGCACCTTCGGTGCTCAAGCTTATGAACGAGTTCAGTTTATAGTGTTTTTGACTCAGATGTTAAAGGAGTACCCATTTATGGGAGTAAAGAACACTGCTGAGCGTGCGGTTGATCTCAACATCTCATCAAAAAAGCAGTTAAGATCTTGGAAATCGGATGTCACTAACACATCTGCAGACCAATGTTGGACTGAAAAAAAAAAATAAAAATTTATTAAAAAAAGATCACGCTTCAACATTGTGTCCGTTTTCATCACTAAACTTTTAGAGTTGTCTTGGACAATATTCTTTCACTTCCCGCATCATATCAACTTCAATTCGGCTGAACTCTTCTTGGGTGGATTCAGTTGATTTGTTTGTTTTTTTTTTTTATAAATGCAAAATATCAGACTCCCAAAGAAAATAAAGTCAGAGCTTGTTAAGTCGGGGGACCGATTCAGACGTCGAAGAATCTTGATAGACGCTGCCGGAAAACTATTTGCGAAGAGCGGGTATTGAGGCTGTCACAGCCTGTACTGCGGTCTTATTTTGCTGAAACCACTGTTATTACCTTCTGACGCACCATAAAAGGCTTTTAACCAAGGAATGGAATGCTAAGCACCATGCTTCCTGGAAGACCGTCGTCGGTACCGAATGGATATTAAAGTGGATTTTCTGGAAAGACTTTAGGGCCACTGCCGAAAACGATTTCAAAAATTTACTGATGGAAATGAACACCTTGCCTTGCCAGGTTTTTTTTTGCTCCGTCTATATGGAGTCTAAATTTGTAGTGCTCATATATATTATAGTCATCGATTTGGTCTAGGGCACTGTTTCCCAACAGGTGGTCCGCGAACCAAAGGTGGTCCGTGAGAGACCCGTAAGTGGTCCGCGCGATACTATATGGGGATTACTTCTGAAAAAGGAGTTGTAATCGTGATTAATTAAAATAACATCCATGAGCTTTGAAATAAAGGGTGATTTTTTAGGAACATTCTTTTTGGCAGCACTGTTTTTGGCAGCTCACGCGGGTTTCGTGTATTGTGTTACTGTCAAAAATTTTCAGTGTCGTCTATAATTTAACAATGAATCGACTTACAGACGAACAACGCTTGCAGATTATTGAATTTTATTATCAGAATTCATGCTCGGTTAACAAAGTGCATCGTGCACTTCTTCCATTTTATGGTCAGTTCGGGCAACTTTCTGAAGCGCTAACGTGAGATGATTATGACCTTTTTTTTTGCCAAAATGGAAGAGCTGGACTTGACTGACATGTGGTTTCAACAAGACGGTGCCACGTGCCACACAGCATGCGAAACCATGGCCCAATTAAGAGGCGAGTTCGGAGAATAGTTTATTTCACGTTTGATTCTGGTCAATTGGCCGCCTAGATCGTGCGATTTAACGCCTTTAGACTATTTTTTTTTTGGGGCTATGTTATAGCTATAGCAACAAGCCCGCAACTGTTGACGCACTGGAAGCCAATATTGAATAATTTATTCGTGAGATACCGGCCGATATGTTGAAGAGAGTATGCCAAAATTGGACCCAGCGTATGAACCATTTGAGGCGCAGCCGCGGTTAACATTTACATGAAATTATCTTTAAACATTAAATTATAGATCGTTCTATCGACTCAAATAAAGATTTCATACATTTTTCTAAATTTTTTCTATTTTTAACAGAGGAATCGAATTTCATCGTCATTTGCGTGGTTCAGTGAATTCAACCCGCTTACGGTTCGTTGATCTTGTGAGCGTGGTTCGACTGAACTGTGGCGCGTGGTTCGGCCGAACTTTTTTGTGAATGATTCGACAAAGCCTATAGGTTTAAAATTATTTCAATACGATGCGGTCACAGAGGAGGAATGTGGTGTTTTCTTCTGATGTTTCCAACCATTTTTGCCATAAGGTGTCAACTTTGTTGTCGTAAAAAAATTATAAAAAGTATAAAACCGTGCGAAAAAAATCCCAAAATTCCCTTCATTAAAAAATATGGTGGTCCGTAGAGATTCATATTCCAGCAAAGTGGTCCGGAGTCATTTGCGAGTTGGGAACCACTGGTCTAGGGCCACCTGAGTTGCTAAATGCAGCCGTGATCATGTTTGATTGATTGATTATTTTGATATTTTGTGGTCATAAGTTCTATCTGGAAGGATTTTAAATTGGAAATTACTGGCGTGAGGATTTTTTTTGACAATGTATGTATATGTTTATGCGGAAGGGGATATCTCAACCTCTCCCTCTAGAGGCAGGGCCGGATTTGGTATTTTGGTGGCCCTGGGCCAAATCGATGATGGTGACCCCTACCAATTTCCAACCAAAATTTTGGCTTACATTTTTGTTTTCCAATTTTTGATTGTCAATATTCCTTCCTTGCCTCGTTCTTTATACCGCTCCATGGTTCCGCGTTGCTCGACCTGCGGTGTAGGCATATCGCCCGTTTTGGCGATAATTTCTCAGCATATTTCTACAGGCAGCTCTATCTTGGATCGTGTCATCGCCGAGACCAATGCGTTGTTGTTGCTTTTTCATTTGACACATCCAGGTGTTCTTCGGTCTGCCTCTGGCCTTGGGTCCATCAAGTGGAACTTCCATTGATATCGCTCTCTTTGCGGGGTTCTCAGGCGGACGCCTTTGAACATGGCAATACCAATCCATTCGTCGGTCTTCGAGCTTTTCGGTGATTTGTTGGTCTATGGACAAGCTGCCTCGGATGTAGCTACTCTTGATGTGGTCCCTTTTGGTTACACCAACTGACATGCGTAACATTTTCATTTCAGTCGCTGTCATTTCTTTCGCGTAACCTTCATACATGGTCCAGCATTCTGATCCATACATGAGTGCGGGACGTACAACCGTTTTGTACAACTTGCCCTTTAGCTTCAGTGGCATTTTCTTGTCAATATGTTTTTTGTTTTATTGTGTTGATACAGCACGACACTCCAATGTCTCACCTTGTTGGCCTGAATGTTTTTTGCACACGTTATATTAGTGATTGGCAATCTTTTTGATGTCGCGGAAGTCTTCGCTTTGCCAATGTTTTTTTTTTTTCAAAATAGAATTTTGATAGTTAATCACCGTTATATATTTTCCAGTAAGGCGAAACTGCAAGCACGAGAACTGGGAATGGCAAATGAAAATTATCCCCTTCCTTATAAACATTTTCAAACATAAGCCACAAAACAGTTTTCTTCTTCTTTTCTTCATTTTTACTGGCTCGTTATACCCTTCGCTAATAGAGCGGAAGGCCATATTTTTTATTTTGTCTAATTGGGCTTAGCAAACAAATAAAAAATGAACACTTTGCTTTGGACGTATAGGCCAAAATATCAATGCCTTAAATTCTGCGACTGGTGAGTTGTAAATGTTTCATAAAACCCCTTTTAGGTTTAAGGAAAAAAATTGGAATTGCTGCCACTCTAAAATATTTATCTTTTGTCATCATCATTAGTTAAATCACAGCAAATTATGATTATTTTGTCGAGCTTTCGCTGAAAGAAAAATTGTATTGTCAGACTATATTTGCGCTTCAAAATAAATCCCAAATTCCTGATCTGTTTTATGTGTTTGGCACATACGTCAAAGCCGTAAAAAAATCGGTCAAGGTGTATCAATGCTTTTCCTTCGCCAGGCATTTGAAATACCATCCGTCAGATGTATGCGACTTGACCGATTTTTTTTACGAAATTCCAACTCCATTTCTGCGGCTTTCATTCTTTAAGGATGTTTTGCTCATTATCGGTAGACATATCGGAGTGCTTGTAGTAGACAGCCTAACCTTTAGAGGTTTAAAACAGCAATTTTTGAAAATATCTGCGCATAAGCATTACTTGAATTTTTCAATCGAAACAAATTTCTAGATTTTTAGCACCGGGTAATTCCACGGCATTTTTTCATAGAATAGACTTAGGTTTATCCTGAAGTAGTTTTTGTAGTTCGGACATTTAATAGAAATTACCGATAAGATGTGAAACAACCTTGCAACCTCATTTTTATTTGACTTTGCATCAGGTATACTTTGATTATCTTGTTGCGTGAGGGCCCCCAGACAGTGGAGCACTTTTTGAGTGGTGGCCTACGAAAATAAAAGGTTCTATGGTGTGGTGGCCCTTAAAAGTG
Organism: Microchrysa polita; assembly: GCA_949715475.1. Lineage (NCBI taxonomy): Eukaryota > Metazoa > Arthropoda > Insecta > Diptera > Stratiomyidae > Microchrysa > Microchrysa polita. The sequence goes on along the minus strand of OX454421.1, from coordinate 86,634,196 downwards.
GTGGCCCTGGGCGACTGCACAGTTCGCCCACTCCAAGGGTCCGGCCCTGTCTAGGGGTCATCCCGTGAAATTGTTTAAGGTTGTAACGTAACAAAAAAAGCGTAACGAAACTTTAAATGAGTAACATAACATGAAGTAACATTTCATGAGAAGTGTATAATTAACATTAAAAAATATTTATAAAACCGACCACTAACAGAGCAAACAGACCGTTAACATACCATTAACAGAGCGTTAAAAGATCCTTAACATAATATTAACAGACCTTCTACATAGCGTTTACAGATCGTTAAGAGAACATTAACAGACCGTTAAACAGAAAGATTAGAGAAATTATAGGGCATCAACAAGAGTGTTAGCAAAACGTTTAAAAAATAACAGAATGTAAACAGACCATTAACAGAACGGTAACTTAAGGTTAGTAGTCCATTCACTGAAAAAATTATTTGCTAAAAACAAGAAAAAACAACAAAAACAGCCAAGGAATAAGTTTTCCTGATTTAAGATGTACATATTTTCTTGTTTCAAGAAAAGTCTTTGCTTAAAATAAATAAATAGGCATTAATGCTCTGTGGCCGTGATCGTTCGGTCGCCACTCTGTGGAATAGACACTCATAGAGAAACGAGTTTCCAAACTCGGCACGACTCGTCGCAAGTTTATTATTCAGAAGAAGATGATAAGAAATATTCTTATCGTAGAATAATAAACTAACAATGCGACTAGGAAGTGGTATGGCTGACAACCGTATCACACTCCGAATTCAGTTGTTAAAAGTGGTGGCCCTGGCCCTGTAACGTTGATGACTACACACGGTAGTCATCAACGCACCATGCTCCACTAGGAGTTACGGTAATCAAGAGAGAGAGAATGAATTTTAACTGTAGAATACCACGTTGCAGTATGATGAGTGATTAATGACACAACCATCATCTGTTACCGAAAAGGGAAAATTAGATGAAATGATTCTAATATCTACAACCCCAAGAGAAAATTTCTCGGATATGGTTTTTTTCTTTCATGTTGATTTCATATTTAATATTCTGCAACACCAATTTTTTCGATATTCTTTTGAAATAAAAAAATTCCTGAAATTCATAGAATTCATTATCCTTGAAAATTACTCAGCAGATAAACATGCAGATAAAATAAATCATTTGATATCATATCTATGTATACACGCATACACAACACACATATCAGTAACACCACAAAACACCGCTAATCTGAATTTCGCAACCATTATCCTGGTCCTCATTAATTCTGCGTGTACCATATATAAATTTACACAATTGAAATCCCGACAAGACACTCTGTACAGTACAGTAGATTAAACCAAATTAGAATCATTTACAATGTACGATCTGACGAAACATTGTTTAGAGGTGCGGATTTTTGTACTCCGGTCCGGTGTAGGTTGGGTACTTTTGGTCATTTTAAAACATAAATTTTCTGCTGGTATTATTGTATAGCAATTTTAGTAATTATGTGTGAGGAGAAGAAGTTTGGCTATTGGAACGGGATTTGCTCCGGCATAAATTCTCTTAGAAGTAGCCAACGTTAGAGGAATTTATTTTAACGACAACATCATGTATCGACAATTTCTCTATACCCATTGAGATACTGATCACCTATCTTCTGATTTTGCATACACATTATATAATAAGAAGAAAATCGGTTCGACAAAGAAGTACGAATTTTTATCCTACACCGAAGTCCAAAAAAAAAAGAGAAATTGTTGTCTGAAAGGATAATACCATCAGCCAATATGCTGGCACGCGTTTTCTCGCAGCAATACTTCATCATGTGCGTATTCAGAATATTTTAGATTAAAACCAGATATATAGGGGGAGTCCGGGAGAGTTGACCATATGGGAGACTTGAACCAGTTGAGTTTATTCTTTGGAATATGACGACTAGAGGTTGATTTTTTGTCAGAAGGTGACCTATTCTAGGCCGCATCTGAATACCATATCCAAATGTCGGACACTTGTCTGTTTCGGAAAATAAGCGGAAAAATTTATTTTTCATGACAAAAAGTGAAAAATTAATTTTTCAAATAATTCCAATTTTTTTTAATCGATAAAAAGTCAATACATTTGTGTTAGTGCAGACATCTTTTTAATTAAGTTTTTAACCAGTATATAACGAGTTTTCCTACTTTGGTGAATCGTGGTCCAGCTCAGAGCATTTTTACCCAAAAAAGCGCCAACCGGGAGACTTGAACCATATAGAAACTGACAGCTATATGGTTCAAGTCTCCCGCCCTTAAAATATATGTAATTTCAGCTTATTTTTGGAAAATGTATCGAAAATCTATTCAGGAGTATAAATTCAGGTGCGGAACCCCTTTAACTTAAAAACCTTTCTTAGCCTTGTGGAAATGGCGTCCGGGTGGACATAAATTAACATAAAAAAATCACATAATTTATACTAGGATTCAATTGAACGTTCTTAGTCCAGTCGCACAAGCCAAAAAGAACACGATTATGTTTTTTTTCGTAATATATGATGAGAACGATAAAACATTTTAACATGTCCGTCAAAAATATTACTTTTTTGGCAATTTCAAATGTATGGTCATGTCTCCCTCTATGGTGGCCCAACTCTCCCGCCAGTTGGGGAGACTTGAAACATTTTAAGGATTTTGAATAAGGAGATCTGTGCCATACACTATGGATTTTTATCAATAAATACCAATCAAATTTTAAAGGTAACATCACGCACTATGTAATAAAAAATTAATGGCATAAATTTATCCAATGGATAACTTTTTATCCGCGATGAAGCAAAAAGTGACTCAACTCTCCCGGACTCCCCCTACACATCCAATGCTTCTTCACATTAAATTATAAGAATAATTCATAAATCGCTTGTTACACAATCGCCGAAATCGCCCTCACGCTTCCTTTGCTTAATTCGATTACATATGGTGGGGGGAAGCTCATTTAAAATTCATCAAATCTGAAGTGAAATCGCGTTTTGCTACGGCCTACGATATTAATTTTAATATATAAGAAAGGGGTGAAAGACTCGTATACTTATCTCTGAAAATTTCAAGTTTATATTGCGCTCAAGTTATATCGCAAAACTTGTGCAAATATTTGACTTGACGGTGCCGCATTTAATTGTATATGGATAAAATATTTCAAATTGTAACAATATTTATGTACACCAATGTATTTATTTACAGATCAGATCTTTTTTTTTCTTGTTTGAAATTTATGTTTCATTGAGTTACAAACTTTCAGAACAATATACCTGATCGGGGTCAAATTGACTCTAGTAGGGAGTCCGTCTATTAAAACGACTCCCTAACGGAGTCAGATTGACTTCTTTAAGGACAATCATCAAAGAGCTAGTGAATTTTTTCATTGAGTTGCTATTAGAGAATTTTGATTTTCCAATAAGCTTTTCTTCTATATTCATTCATTTTTAGTATATTAGTTAGGTAACATTTAAGCAGTTTTACATATAAATATTTAACATAACCCAAATAAATTTTTCCATTTAAGATAAAAGTCATTTTATTTCAGGATATCCTCATACTTATTTATCGAAAGCCGATTTTAAAGACCTATGTAAAACCCTTGAGGATATTATCTCTGAACTCTATGATTGAATCTGGGTCAGAAAACCAATCGTCTTCAATTCTCGAGATTGTTTGTCCACACGCATTTTTCATTTAACTCCATCGATAATTCAAAAGAAAATTAAATCCAAATGAAAACGGAAATCTACCAAGCAACCATAATCAGCTATATTCGTGAAACATTCGCCTTGGTTTTTATATGTCACGTAATCGGTAGATCTTAAAACTTTTCAACCCAGATTATCGTCCTTGGAAACCATAAAATGAAATCTGATTAAAAATAATGATTGCTCTGCGCGGTCTTCGACGTCTTATATAGTAGACTAGAGTAAACGAAACTAGGCAATAAAATCTCCATTGAATTGCCCATGATTTGACTTGTTATTTCTTTAATTCGAAAAATGATATCATTAAATAGCGCATAATGCGATTTCTAAAAGGATTTTCATGGCTGAGTCCATTCGTATAATGACTGCATACATCTATGCATTAAATATGGATGATGAATAGCAATAATAATTTCGTATTAACCCACAGTAGGAAACGGCAATTAAAACAGAATGCCGTCTATGTTCGTTAGTAGTCCTTAGTCAAAGAATATTGCTTTTCCAAAGAAATTTCATGCTTAACTCTCTCTTCTCTCTATTTCGATGCGATCGTTTCCGACACATGTTTATGGTCAGACACAAGAAAAAAAGCTCGCTCAACGACCATGTAATCGTCACAAATTCGTCTGTCTTTCGTAATTACACTCCTAAATTACCAGCAAACTTAAGGATCGCTTTCACTTTCTGAAAAGAACTCACAAGGATTATTGCGTGGAATAAACACAAAGGCACATCCATCCATCCATCCATCGTTCGTATATACTACGAGTGTCCTTGCAGATTCTGTGTAATTCCATATTTAACCAGTTGGTTGGCTGTACAAGAGTATCTTCGCAGAAAAACGTATCGAAAATGTGCTAGTGCTGAATTGCATGTCTATATGGATATACACTTCTTGTACGTACAAAATAAATAACAACACAAAGGATGCTTTAATTCGTCTATACTACGCTATGCTCATCCGACATGACACGACCATATGTACCGCACAATGATATAGTACTCTGTAATTATTCCTTGAACAAGTTAGTGGATTACATTGTATTTTGTCGGTAATTAGCAAGGATACGTTTTGGTTTGCATGCTACGACGCGCGTCTCGTGTATCCTTTTCGAGAGAAGTGAAAAGAGAAAAACCTCTAAAAAAATATTAATTCTCATTAATTCGTTTTTTTTTCACTCCCGCCTGAAATGATGAGTATTAAAATCGAATTACTAACATCCCTTCAGGGATGAGTAAAGATTAAGAAAATCTCTGTGAGGGATATGCGCTCAGATGTATTGTGATAATGTCGAAAATATACATATATATGACTGGAGATCACGCATTAATCGTTTAAGTAATTATTGTTGGTTTTTCTAATCATGAAAACGTTGGCCGAAAAAAATAAAATTAGATTTATGCTTTGGTTAATTGTTGGTAGACAATAGAGGCGTTCCGTTTGATACTACATAAGGCGTGTGTTTTGATTTTTTGGACTTTCGGGTGGTTTATTTTAGTGTAACTACATCTGGTTGTCGTGCTCTGTGGCCATGATCGCCCGGTTACCACTCTGTGATGTAGAGCACGGCTCGTCGCACGTTGGCTTTACCCTATCCTTTAGAACAGTGGTTCCCAACTCGCAGATGTCTGCGGACCACTTAGTCTTGAAGGGAAAAGCTACGGACAGCGCCCGCTCTAAGGGGGGGGGGGGCAAGCCAGGCGGTCGCGCCAAATTTTGGGGCGGCTTTGTGGCTAGTACTCGAATAAGAAAAAAGTGGAAAAGGCCGAAAGAAAATATTTATGTCAGCTTCGATTTAGTGGAATGGCAACCAACTACAGATAAAATACACAAAAAGGAAAGTTGTGTTTTAAAGAAAAAAAAACCTTTCCAATGATTGATACGGAGTGCTGCGTTTGTAATCATAAAAAGCTTAGGAAAAATTGCCAAAATTTTACGTCTGTGACTCTGGCACCCGTCCTACTTCCGAAAAGCCAAGCGGGACCGCGTATGAAACGAGAAATAAGAAGTCGCGTCGCAGTAGACTCATCACATAAAAGCGTTAAAATCAAACTGAAAGAAATTGTATGCCCGAAACTACTACTTTTCGCAGATGAGTTCCTTTAGTTGATTCCATTAGCATTGATTCATCTAGCATTGAGAGGACAAGTTTTGAACAGGTTGGTTTAGATTTCAGCAACATGAGGGATGGAACCACAGTACACATTGCCAGAGCTGTAACCAGTCTTAATATTTTTCTGGACATACTAATAAATCGAAATATTGCTAGGTTCTCCTGGTTTAACTAGCTAGCTACTCAATTCTCTATACAAATTATCAAGATGACGCATTTATGAAAATAAACCACTGAAGAAATCAGTTTGCGAAGAGATCCGTAGTGTATAAAGATGTTATCGAAAACTACTCCAAAATATTAGTAATCAAAACGAGCACCATTCTTTGGCACAACATTTATCCAAGCAGTATTTTCTAAAATGTGATGAGGGTTTTAGTGAAAGAAAAAATTTCGCATTATTTTTCAATCGTCGCGTCGCTGTGAAAGCCTCCAGGTGTCAGTGTGCCCTCTGCATATTTTTTGACGGCGGCGAAAAATATGTCGCTCGGGGAATTCAATACTATAATTTTAGAACTCCAAATAACCTTACTATAAAGGCATGATGAACTGGGGCGCTTAGGAGTCTGAACGAAGGTGGAACAGGTTTCTAGTGCATACTTTCTGGGCCTTCTCTCAGGATCAAGATTATATTTCTTGAATTACTAGGGCATTGGTTCGAGGTTCTACTATGACCATCAATTTTTGTGTTGTATTTCTAAAAATGCTCCTAACCAACTAACAATTATAGCTCTATAATAATTCCATAGAATTTTTTCTTGCATTAGTAATAGAAGCAGATTTCGTGATATAAAAACTGAAAAATTACATTTGCCGCCGTTTTTTTTTAAACCATTATCATTACATCATTACTTTCGTGCCTTGTGCATTACCTCCGATAACCAATGTGAAAAGAATAAGTATTAATGCCATTTATAGGAGGCTTATTGAATCACAGTGATATCTTATGAAAAAAGTAAGGCGCAGTTAGCATTAAACCCATGACCATCGTATCGCCCCCCGTCCTATGCCTTAACCAATCTAAACATTGCTCGTAATCAGTTGCAGTTGCTTCTATAGAAATATTTAACAAATTTTTATAAATTCTGTTCTGCAATAAATCTTTTCTCATTTGATTTTACCATCAGTGGCTATATAAAAACTGACAATCATCCGTTTGCAGTGAGAAGATTTTACAGTGTTTCAATCCACATATTTATCAATAAAATGTATCCAGTTTTTGTGTAGAGATTTTCTTATGGGTTTAGAAATTGACAATGAGTCAGGACTTCAAAAAAATTCCAATGAAGATAGTTGGTTTCCATTTTGGTATTCCAAAGTACTTCATCACTCTCAACTCTCCCAAAAATTACGAAGTCCTTACTCGTACAAAATTACGATAAACAATTTATCGGATGACAATTAGACGTCATATACTATTAGGATGAAACAACACTACTGATTATCTGCTATAGGAGAATATTGCATGTGTGTGTTCATTTGTGATTGATTGATTACATACATACATATATGCTAGCAGGATTACCCCTGTGTGTTTTGCCATCCAATAAACACAATAAAAAAGTATTAATGGAGAACTTTTTTAGCTTCATATATTAAGAACAAGTATTACAGAAGCATTGCAGCACCATTTTTGAATTCGTCATACAATCTACCTTTAATTTGGCTTGAATAGTACCTAAGGGGCGGCAATTTGTCCACTTGCCCGGGCTGAAGGATTAAAAATTTTCCAGGATGGTTCCCTTACCCAGTCAGTTGTGTTCAGATTTTTGTTGTTATTTTACAGTCCTTTCTGGTCGATACCCTTTTGTAATAATACGATGTTTAGGACAAAGCGGTCGCACGAGATTTGTAGAGCACGGTGATTTGGCGACATTCAACCAAGTGAGCGTAGTTCTTTGGGATGAATAGACTGAAGCGGTATCGATATGGAGGGGCATTTTCTTGCCGCTGTAAGCGAACCGAATTTACCCCATAAATCACTTTCGTATTGTCCGTCACCGGTCTTCCCTTTTGCAAAAGAAAAAGCATGCGGCACCTGCTTGTCCCATAAACATGGTTTTATTCCTAGAAGGTGATTCGATTGAACATTTTACTGGTCCGACTACTTTTTGAAGCCATGTTCTGTCAACAAGAAAAAACTCCGCAGTAAGACGGGCATTTGCTCGCTGCCTCTTTTCTTCCAACATCATTCGGTACTACAACTATTTGGCGATCACTTTCTTATTTTTAACCGTTTTGACGCCCGCTGTGGATGGTTAATTCTTGATACTCTCGCTTCACAAAACTTTGCCAAATTGTCTATTTTTAATTTTCCCTTGTCAATTTGGTTTTTTTTTCATTCCTTTGCTCGCCGAATATCCAAGCCAGCAAAACTCTCATCTGATTCAAAGCAAAACCTGCTGCAATTTTTAAATTTTGCAATCGAAAGAGTGTTTGACATTGACCCCGCATTCTGCTTAATAACGAAAAAATTATCATTTTATGAAATCTAAATAGCTGAGGAGAAACCAGGAATATATCATACGGAGAAGAAAGAGGATGATATTCCCTCACAAGCCACTATATGCGCATGGCAAGTTGCTGGCAAGGATTGCCTTTCATTTGGACCCGAAGTGGAGTACAGAGTATCGGTGGAACTTCAGTCGGACGTTAATGAAATTGCCAACTGCACTGTTGTGAAGCCGGGACATATTTTCAATGATGATCTAATTCTTACAAATAAACCTCGACCACTCGATATCATCATCAGATGCTCTCTTTCTTTCTAAGGAGTTTGCAAAGGGTCTAGGGACTTTAATTTATAATTTTTTTTAGGACGCGTACACACACAGTGCGACGCCGAGCTTTTCCGGGCCGGGCTATTCGATGCGTGCACACACAATGCAATGTCTGCAATACACACAATATGCTATGTCGGGCCTGGTGATGCGAGACGATGCGATTGATTTGAATGGCAAGAAAACCCGATTTTTTAAGGGAATTTTATTTGACGCTGATTCGTGCTGCTTGATGCTGATATTGGCATGATCTGTGATACATACTTGTCCATTCGGCATGGCCGAAACATTAAGAAAATTTAGGGTTGCTGATTCCATATTTGATGTCAAAAACATGAAGCAATAAAATTTGGGACTACTGTTTTTTTTTTCGTTCAATCGGCGTGGCAGAAACACTATTGTAATTTTGGGTCGCTGATTTCAAATTCGAGGTTAAAAACAAGAAAAAGTTTTAGTATTTCCCACCCTGAAATAGTAGGTAACACTATTGTCTCGGGGAAATACTCGGTTGTGATTCACTACATGTTTCCACAGCTCACCTGTCCACCGATAAATACAATCATTTATTCCAAATTCACGCGCCATCCGAAATTTTCATATGCATACGCGTACGCTACAAACCGGGTTGCGCTGCTCTGCTAGTTTCTACAAATGTTACCTCTTTGACCCATTCATAGACATAGCAACAATGCTTGTCAAATCCGAATGCTGCCTTTTTTTTTGTGTACGCCTACGCTACAAATCGGGTCGTACAGCACTGCAAATTTCCCGAAGGCTATTTTGTCGACCAATCCACCATAACATTACCTACAAGCAAACCATTTACGAGGTATACCGTCAGGGGAGCACCTAGCCTTTCGGCCTTTATCTCCCGGTCCCTCTAAATTTTTGGACCTTCGGCTTTTTACTGACAAGGTCTTATTATCAGATGGCGATTTCTTCATCCAGTGAATGCACTCACCTTCAGAAACCCAACCCCGGGGCTGCATCACCAGCTCGACGTCTTGCTTAGCAACCTCCAGCCACTACGAGGCCAACACCTTGATGGGTAAGGACCATGGTCCCTTGGGCACACCCATCCCGGTAGTTCACTATTCGCTATAGACTTGTCTATAGCAGGTGTGATCCTCCTTCGGCCCCCTATTGGTTAAGCCTCACGTAAGAACTCAGATGTGCACATCCCAGGCTCGTTGGACCTGTGACTACGAGCCTGTGCAGACTCGTAGCGCTGCTTTTCACATCCAGGTGGCCCCTTCAGCTTACTAGTCAGCAATGCGATTCGGGCAGTGTGGTCATCAATCCACAAACTAGTTAGATATAGGCGCGTAGGCATTTACCACCAAGGCCGTTCTCCCTAACTAGCCCCTTCAGGACTCGGGTCATGCGAAGCCGTCAACTCCGAAGCTCACACGATTTACCATACGATGCACTCCCCCACCAGAGGACACTATAATCGTGCTTGCCATTTAGTGACATCCCTCCCGTAAGTCATGGGAGGAGGTAGGTCACGCCATGAGCCACCCGTACATAACTCAGGAGCTCGGGAACGTTATCATGGCGTATCAACTGTACCAGGGGCCCCCTTGCGCTGCTAGGTCCGTGGTGTCGCAACTCACCAAAGATACAGCCATTTCTGGCTGATGTCACAAGGACACCGACCCCCCTGCGGGGTAACATTACCTACAACAATTCAGCCGTTTAATGTCTGCAAATCCAGAACACTATACATACATACATACATGGAATTTCCTATTTAATGATAAAACAATCACAAAGCGCCATATGTCACGAACCGATATGAAATCAGAAATCGTCCGTTTATCTGAACCTATCAGCATCAAACATCGCCAAACAGCATGAAACATAGATTACGCCATGCCACTACGAAGCCTATCTGAATAAAAATCATGCCTTTCATGTGGATCTCTCAGCCCTGTTAGACGATTTCAGCAGCTGGAATGCGCATTCCCGCTGCTGAAAAAACCGGTTTATAGCATAGCACGACGCGACGTCGCACAGTGGGGCGAAAAACCCGAATTTTGGAAACAATTATAAAAACAGGTCAATCTTACCATTCTAAATCGAATGGAATTGGTTTCACGCAGATAGGATCAGCCGTTTTGAAGTTATTTCGATTTTAAGGGGGGAGAGGGGATCATTTTTCAGTTTTTCCTAATTATTTGAAAAACTATAAAAGTTACAGCAAAATGGTTCGAGGACGCATGAAACTACTCAAAATTACCTTTGCAATGACATATAATACAATTGACTTGTTTTGATAAATTATACCCTAGACCCAAAAATAAAACTGGATATTCTCATTTTTTGACATTGAAATTTTTTACTGTAACTCTGCAAGAAATGCTAGTTGAGCCACATAATTTAGGGAAATATTCTTAATAAAATGAAGTTGATGTTTGCCAAAAATTGAGTTGCTCCGACCAAGGACACGCCTGATTCGCCTACTAGAACTTGTTCAAGTCAAAACGTCCATAGCCAGGGGGAAGGGAGGTAGTAAATTTTGGCTGAACGTCAAGACAGAGTCCCTTTATACTCTCCACCAAAAACTAGTTCAATAGGATGAAAACTACGGTTATCTCCGGTTCAAAGGACCCAACATATTTTACAGTAGATATTCAAAAATCGTGTCTAAAACAGCCAACATGACATAACACAATGGGTTATAAAAGTAGCCTAGGGTTCTATGGGGTTATGATTCTTACATATCAGTAATCTTGGCACTTTCTGGAATAATATAGCATAAACAGATGCTTGGAGGCACGTGGAGGTAGTTGTTAAAACTCAATGTGAAAAATCCAGTTAGGGTCAAGAAGGCTCCGAATTCCCCACAATGACTTCTGTAGAAGCTGTGATGACGAGGAGGAGGAAGAGAGCGTACATCACTTACTCTGTCAATGTCCTTTGGCCGAGAAACGAAACCGTTATCTTGGTTCCAGGTATTTTTATGGTACGGACGATCTTCGTGATGTGAGCCCTATACTGCTCAACAAATCCATTGTTAGCACGGGGTGGTTCTCAGCTTAATAGGTTATTAGATTCGAACTATACAGAGGTCTAAGTGCGCTTTGGATAAACTCAGCAGCCCCTTTACCTAACCTAACCTAGGGTCAATTTGACCTTCAATGATTAAAATTAAATACTTTTTTTGTGCTAACATATTAATTATAACCTAAATATTGAAAATAAAATCATAAAACAAAGTTTTATCCGAATTTATAGTCAGGGTTTTCACTGAAACTTGATTATGGAAAAATGTGCAAAAACTGCAAAATCAATTCTCTACACTTTGAGAGCCGCTGATTTCTTACTGTGACAGATATCGGTCCGAAATTTTTTGTAGAAAGAAACTTCAAAATGGTTATTATGCGATGAATCATTCACAAAAACTCTCCAATAGTTTTTTGAGTTTTTGCCTCTACCGCCCCACTGTGCGTCGCGTCGCATAGCAAGCAGGCTGAATGGTACAATCAGGTTTGTGCTGGTTCTCATTTGAATGCTAAGAAATTGTTTTTCTTGCGATGGGAAGCATCGCATCGCATTGCTTCTGGTGTGAACGGGCACTTATGGTCAAAAAAACCTTAAGGCACACCTTTTGTGACAAATGTGAAGTTGTAGTCAGTCAGTCATGTCGTGTCATGCGTATAACATTCATACATGGGTATCAACCTCCTAAAATTCTGAATGAGGCTCTATGTTGCGGAGTCACAAAATATTAGTTTCATTCTATGCTGTGATGCAAACGAACACCATTTGGTGTCGGTAAGCTCCGATACGAATAGCAGAGGCACAAAACTTCTCATAACTTTGATGCTCGTTCCGAAATTTAGGCAACAGATGCTGGACATCACCCTCGTTTCAGAGGATCAGAGAATATATAGCATTTACTGCAGAACTGGGGGTATCGATGGATCACTGCTGCTTTGGTAGAACTTTCGAATAGGCGAACTACAAAACTGCCAGCAGGAGGGCCTTCTTCGTAGCCAAGAAATCCCGACTGCGATCAAACCGGGAGAGCTATAAGAAACACCTTAAGGTGTTTAAAAGCGAATTCAAAGGGTCTAAGCGAGACCTCTGAAGGAATTGAGGAATCTAGCGTGGTTCAATGTGGAATCAGTAGGCCGGGCTCAATGGATCCACTTGCAATATAACGAGACAAATGTGTCCGAATTTTGATCTGACCCAATCGTTAGGACTATTATTATCTCTTGAACGAGGGAGTCTAAGGAAAGTAGTGTAAGTCATTACGGGTCATTGCCTGATTGGAGAGCTTCTAAGACGATGTCGACGTCCCTATTATAATGACTGCAAAAACTGTGAGGATGAAAAGAAGGAAGAAACAATACATCACTTCCATTGTACCTGCCCTGCTCTGGCAAGTAAATGCAAGAAGGCTCTAGACTCCTTGTATTTCGTGGACTTACATGAACTGAACAGTATTAGGGCTGGATATCTTTTCCGCTTTATCGAGCACTCTGGGTTTTTTTACAACTTAAGACCACAGTAGTTTCTGGATACCCTGTATATTTATTTTCCAAAGCACTTGTGCGCATATATCCAATAAATGTATCACTTCAGTTATATTCTAAAAAACAAACTTATCCTTGATTTACCGCATTCGCCGGGGCGAGGAAAACTTGACTAGTACTCCTAATTGAATAATCGAATTAAATTGAATTGACAACTAGAAAGTTTTGCATTTAATTTGCCGATGAATTCAATGAGACGTGATGCATATCGTGTATATGTACTTGAAGTTGGCTATATGTTCAGTTATTATCAAATGGAATAAACTTGTCCGTATATAAGCATCAGATGAAGATTATTGTATCTCAAGACTAGAAGCTTACGTAATCTTTGCAAAATCTTGACATTTAATTTGATTTGATATTTAGTTTGTTCATTCAGACGGCACATTGATAAGGATGCTGATGAGCTGATGCATAAATGCGGTATTCATAGGAAGATGTTTGGATTATATCTCTGTGCATTATGCATACAGGCACGTAGCCAGGGGAGGGGTCCATGGGGTCCGGACCCCTCCCGAAATGTTTGCAGAAATAATCGAAGTCAGCGTTTTGATAACATAATTTTAAAAAAGATTGACGTCTTCTTAGCTCCGCTATTTATTTAGACATCATTACTCATTCACCTAAATAGCAGTCGATTTCAGAGTTTAATCAATATTTTCAAATTGTTAGCTTAGTTGAAAGTGCCGCTAGTAGTGATGCGGCTGAACACTACTAATTATGTGCAGAAAATTACTATTCGCATTCGGTACAGAATTCTCGTTATTATTTATCCTAATTTGCCTAAGAGTTTGGTGTTTTGAACTTTCCGCTGCTGAGGTTCTAAATGTTGCTAAGAAATAATTTTAGAGCGCGATGAACAATAGTTTAGCCTGAGCATTGCTAGAAAATCCAGAATGCAACATAGTAGAGATTTACAGCTTACACCTATGGCTAAATTAATATATTATTCATTTAAAAATGTGCATGGGATAGGGTGGCCAGACATCTCTCTTTAGGTGATATGTCCTGCTTTTACTCTCTGTGCTCCCCATTCCAGCCCAAATGCCACGAACGTAAGTTCGAATCCCAGAATTCTTCCCACGATTCCTTAATAAAAAAACAACCGCAGATAGAAAAACATCCGTTGTAGCCTCGCCACATTCCGAAATATTCCAAATACAACTTTATAACTTTATTGGCGTCAGGGAAACTCGGCATTTAAATCATGCTGATGACCAACATTGTGAAACATGCAGCCACAATCAATAATTTGCCCTATTATTAGTTGGAAACGGTGGCGCGACAACGGGAAGAGGGTAGACCGAGAAATTGTGAAAGGAAAATATGAAAATAAGAACCACACAAGTTTGAGTTCTGCCTGCCAGTGATGTTTTTGTTTACCTGGGAAGATATTAGCTCAACATCAGCCCAGATTTTGTTTGTGCATAAATTCCTTTTTTGTATTTTCCATGCCTTTTTTCTAAAATCCGGCTGCGCGCCTTGATCTAACTTGTAGACCGTTGTGACATACATTTAAACCCTCCATGGTCAACCACAATGCTGGAAAGAGTGATTCTCGACTCGTGTTCTTACGACGCTAAAATACGCAAAAATTTGCATTTGTGAATGCAACGGGAATAGCATCATTACTGGAAAATAGCACCATCATCAACTTGCGACAGCAGCTTCAAATGTCCAGTAACATGGGCGGCCTTAGCCAATTCCAGGATAAGATCCAAGTTGTGCCACTGGTTGGAACTCTAATATATAGTTTTTCTAACGATGGACCCTAGTGAAATAACCATAAATTTAAATCTTCCTTTCGGTGCTCCTAACAAACCCCGAAAAAAGCCTTTCCCTTCTTTTTAATTTAGAATCTTTGCTATTAAATACTGAACCGTTCTAGCAAAAGATCTCCAGTAACACATATTTTACAAAATCACACTGTTCATTTCGAAAAGGACTTCCCCTTAATTTCTTTCGGGATACATGGAATCTTGTAGTAATTCTTAGTGTACTACCCTGTTAAAATTAACATAATAACACAGACCATAATTTCAATTTAAAGGTTGAAATCGTTTTCATAAAATTTATAGAAAACTAAAAATAGTACGGGGGGCAATATTTGGACCCCTCCCGAAACAAAATCCTGGCTACGTCCCTGTATGCATACATTATATTGGTTGAATAGATTCTATTACAGATATGTAGTTATGTAGATGTTAGAAAAGGATGCAGTGTTATATAACAGAAAGCAAGTAATGTCTTGACAGGTTTAGATAAATCATATCATTGCACTTTTAAGATTTTTGTTCCTCGACGCGACCCATGTGATTATCTACAAAGGTTTTTTTTGATAAAAGTGAAGCTAAAATTATCAAAATAATACAGATTATTATACAAGGAACATATTGTCTGTATGTGCGCATATATCACTAAAAACCAGTTGTTTAGGTATGATAGCTGAGCGATAATCGCACAAATGCTCGTAAAGGCGATTCATGTGATGATCGCTCAGCGATTGTAGTTCTACGTCCAATTTTTAGTCATATTTGTATATTTTTTTAATAATGCTTCTTTCCTAGTATCGTATGTAGTCTGGCTGGTCGAGCGGTTAATGCGCGCACCTTCGGTGCACAGGCTCATGAGTTCGAATCTCACCGTGTTCCATTGTGTTTTTCGAACTCACGAGCTTGTGACAGACTATGATCTCACTCAGATGTTAAACGAGTACCCATTTATGGGGATAAATAACACTGCTGAGCGTGATGCTGATCTCATTACCTCATCAAAAAGCAGATAAGATCTTGGAAATAGGATGTCACTAACACATCTTGCGGCCTTAGTCCAATGTTGGATTGTCGCGCCTGTTATTTATTTTATTCCTAGTATCGACTATGAACTAAAGGAACATGTCAGTTTAGAAAATATACTCATATAGTGCTCAACACCGGTGGTTTAACTTCGATCGCTGAGCGATCATCATATATGAGTCGTCTTTACATACATTTACCTTAGCCTTAACAACTCATATCTTACGGCTGATTAAAGCCGACGCACTACAAACTTCTCGCTCGCAAATTTGCGAGTACGTTTTCCTCGGCACGGCCCCAGCGGCTCTAGCGACTGCGTCTTGCCCATTGCATATATAAAAACTCGTTTTTAGTTGATAATCGCTTGGCCTAGCTCCACAATGAAAATTATCGTCGAATGAACCGCGCGGCTATTGTTGTATATAATGCCCGCATGAGTGGTGAACGTGGTGCACTCGCTTGTTTGTAGGCGTCGGGCGACGGCTGCTTGGGGTAGGGTAGTTGTTTCGCACAACGGTCGTATTAGTTCGGCCGATATACGAATCAGCATGTACAGGGTGTCCCGTTCATGGTGGAGAATCTTTTAATGGTAGATAGTGTGGCTCATTTGGGGAAAATTAATGTTCTACGAGACACCTCTATTTTGAACCGTTACAATGTAAAAGCACTTTTTGTAAATTGTGTCAAAATACCTGACTTGCCGAACTAAATCAATATTTGCCAAACCACCAAACATGTCATCCAAGATATGACTTCACTTTCCAAAACTACATAAAATTTCCTATAAAACGACACCTCGTCCGTTACGAAGTTGCTCGTATCTTCCGAGATACACCAGTTCAAACTTTGAAGAAATTTTAAAATCGGTTTTTCATGCAAAATTCAAATGATAAAATCGTAACGGTACTTTGAACTGACAAATCTGCAAAGTTGAAAAAAGTTGCCTCATTATGTTAGCTCTCGAACGACATATAAAAATTAAGGGCTCACGATTTGAAAATTTGCGAATTTAACGTTTCAAAGGTAAAAAAATGTGGTTTTCGTGTAATGCAAATCATCTGATATGATGAAGATAAATTTGTACGATCAACACAGTTCATTTTGTTGGGCGAAAAAACTTTACATTGAAACCACATTTTTTTACCTTTGAAATGTTAAATTCGCAAATTTTCAAATCGTGAGCCCTTAATTTTTATATGTCGTTCGAGAGCTAACATAATGAGGCAACTTTTTTCAACTTTGCAGATTTGTCAGTTCAAAGTACCGTTACGATTTTATCATTTGAATTTTGCATGAAAAACCGATTTTAAAATTTCTTCAAAGTTTGAACTGGTGTATCTCGGAAGATACGAGCAACTTCGTAACGGACGAGGTGTCGTTTTATAGGAAATTTTATGTAGTTTCGGAAAGTGAAGTCATATCTCGGAAGACATGTTTGGTGGTTTGGCAAATTTTGATTTAGTTCGGCAGGTCAGGTATTTTGACACAATTTACAAAAAGTGCTTTTACATTGTAACGGTTCAAAATAGAGGTGTCTCGTAGAACATTAATTTTCCCCAAATAAGCCACACTATCTACCATTAAAAGATTCTCCACCATGAACGAGACACCCTGTATAGAAAGCAGTCGCGCGGCTCTTGTTGCTCTTGCATGCACGAATGGTGAACGTGGTGCACTTGCTTGTTTGTGGGCTTCGGGCGACGGCTGCTTGGGGAACTTGCTCTAGAGCCGCTGGAGTCGCTAGAGTCACTGCGGCCGTGTCGAGGACAACGAACCTTTAGAATGGCCTACTGTTTCAGAATGAAGATCTACCCTCTCTATGTGTTAATGTATGTGTATTGTTCTAATTGACTTCTGTCCAATTTATGCTGCTCTGTTGGCATTGGCATAGACCTCATTTCAGTCAGCGTGTGACATCGTATAACTTTCATCTTCTTTTTATATTATTACAAAACTTTCACCGACAATTCCATTATTACGTAGCGGAACTTCTTTTATCTCACCAACATCCATAATAAACTTTTTAAGTATTCAAATTAACGATAGAAGGAACACTTGTCAGTCACTCCCGCCATACTACTCCTACATCCTGACTCCATCGGATGATAATGATGATGATGAACAATACGACTAAAGAAAAAAACAATTCTAATTCTTCTTGTAATGTCATTAACTTGTGCTGTCACACAGACACACCATTCATGAATAAACTTTGGGTTCTGCCAAAATGAAAAGTATCTTAATCACAAAATAAGACGTCTGTGAATATTGATAATAATATGTGTGTATGCGTTACGCAACAGAGCCATTTAAGAAAATGAAAGAGATCCTTGAGCCTTGACGACATCACATCACCAAATATAAATTAGTTTTTCTATGCACGAAATTTGGCATATATTTCATAATGTTTGCTGTTATCAGTCGCCGTTGCTGCTGCTCGCGCGGTTGCAAACACATACATTTACATTTTCAGACGAAACATTCAGAATTTTGAGTAGAAAACTTTTCTTACTAATATATTATATTGTGCAATATGCTACACACAATGCTTTCAGAGACAAGAGTCAAGAAGAGTGTATGTTCTTATAGCATATATCCTTGCGACAAATACCGAGTATGTATGCCATAAGAGTTGGTGTTTTTGCTTGGTGTCGTGTATATTCACCCTCACTCTATAGCATACGTCCTGCGTGTTGACAAAGTGTGGGCATTATCTGTAGATGAAACGAAAGTACCAGGACGAGTGAATATTTGAATGAAAAATGTTTTATTTATGCATTAAATTTTTGATCATAAATTTTGTGTGTGCATGGAAAGAACTTTGAATATAAAAGTCAACATCATCTGTTACGAATTTGTATATGTGAGTTAGACACGCACTCGCCCATATATTTAAATTTTATCCTATTTATCGTTACATTAATCTTTATATTGGAAATATTAAGAAATTTAGCTGAAATATGAAAAATATATATTTTTTTCGGGCCATTCTCCAAACATGTTTGAAGTTTGATTTCGTTCAGCAAGTGTGCAAGCCTGACTTTCAAGCTACACATTCATATACCGCGCTTGAGTAACTTTGATTTTCGTCTACAGACAGATTTAGATTTTAATTGGATTTGTCGTGTATGTGTCCTCTTTGGTTGGAATTTTCAACTAAAGAATTATAGAACAGGTGATAGATCCTCGGAAAAGGTTGGAAACAAGACTTATTTGGAGAAAAACTTGTTTCCTTTTGGTTTAAAAAAAAATATAAAATAAAACTGATAAATAAAAAAATAAGATATTTAAAAAAAATCAGAGCGTTTCGGAACGGATGAAACTTCTCAGGGCAGCCAACTAGAACTCAGCAAATTTCAACCAAATGTGCGCCGAAACAGGCTCTACATCGTCCCCTTAAATAAATAAATAAATAACAGGCGCGACAGTCTTACGTTAGACTAAGGCCGCAGATTTGTTAGTGACATCTAATTTCCAATATGATAACTGCTTTTCAAACATTGTACGACTCACCAACTAGCTCGCATAAAAAATATCGTTAAGTCCAACTTTGAGTTGAAAAACTCCACTGGGATGATCACATTGGACATTGAAAAAGCGTTTGATAGTATTTGGCACAATGGGCTGATATACAAAATTCACAATTTTGGGTTTCTTATTTATATCACCAAACTTATTAAAAGTTTTCTCATAGACCGCTCGTTTTATGTTAACATAAATGGGTGCAAATCCACACCATTTGATCTCTTAGCAGGTGTCCCTCAAGGTTTGGTACTCAGTCCATTACTGTACAATATCTACACAAGTGACTTGCCAATTCCCGATAATTGTCAGGTCTGTTTATTTGCAGACGATACAGCAATACTGTCTTCAGATCTACTGCCTGTTAATATTATTGATAATCTTCGAAATGGATTCGAAATCTTGAACCTATATTTAAAAAAATGGAAAATTAAAATTAATTCCGAAAACACAGAAGCTTTATTTTTCACCAGGAAGAGAAGCCTGAACTTCAATAAAAAAGTCAAACGACATGATAAGATCACTATATCCCTTAATATATCGAGAATCTCCACTATCAATTCAAAATAAATTGTTGATTTTTAAGAGTATATTTCAAACTGTTTTGTTATATGGTGCCGCTGTATGGGGTTCCTGTGCGGAATCACACACCAAAAACCTTCAAATTAAACAAAATAAGATACTGAAAATGATGCTTGATCTACCCTTTTACTTTCGTGCCAAAACTTTACACTCTATTTCGAATATTTCTACGATACACCATAAAATCACGCATATCAGTATTAATTTCAAATTATCTTGCGCTAACTCACGTAACCCTCTGATTTATTGAATTAATTTAACACTTTTTAGTCCATGTCTCCGCGCCATTCTATTTACTTATAAATTTATATATATTTTCTTTTTTGGCTCAAAATTGCTAACCGATTATAACGGTATTATATTTTAATACAATTTAGTTATTAAGTTTAGTTGTTATAGATATAGAGTAAGTAGCTTAAGTTTTTATATAAAAATCCGGTATAAGAGGTTTTAACCTATTTTCCTCTTGCTTATTGAATAAAAATTAATCCGCTAGCTTCAAACTCCGTTGAACCGAAATGTATTATAGATGTAAGAGCTCATTTGCTTATTCACTTGCCAATTTAAACACTTTGTATTAAAACACTCTCTTTGTATTTTTCTTTTCTTTTATTACCCTAACTCCTAGTGGAGCATGGTGCGCTGACGACTACCGTGTGTAATCGTCAACGTTACAAAGACAACTGAATTCGGAGTGTGATTCGGTTGTCAGCCGTACCACTTCCTAGTCGCATTATTAGTTTATTATTCTATGATAAGAATATCTCTTATCATCTTCTTCTGAATAATAAACTTGCGACGAGTCGTGCCGAGTTTGGAAACTCGTTTCTCTTTGAGTCTCTATATCACAGAGTGGCGACCGAGCGGTCACGGCCACAGAATGGTTGAATGAAATTGAACTTGAACTTGATAACTGCTTTTTCCTTGAGGTGTTGACTGTTGAGATCCAATAGTACATTCAAAGGAGTTATTTATCCCAATAAATGGGTACTCGTTTAACATCTGAATGAGATCATATTCCGTCACATGCCTCGTGAGTTCGAAAATCAGTAAATTGAATTCGCCCATGGTGAGACTTGAACTCATGACCCTGTGCTGCGAAGGTGAGCGTACTAACTACTATACCAAATATTTTTTTTTAATAGACCCCTTTCGTCGTCTCTATGTCAGAGAATCTAGAAAATTAAAAAACAAAAACGGAAAACAGAAAATTCAGAGCGTTTACATTTGGTCCGATTTTTTCTTTATGGTTCGCTTTTTTGAACGGGACCAAAAGAAAATAAGGTCAATTATTCGAAAAAAAAATTATATGCACGGGTTCAAGAAGCCGATGAGCAGGTTGAGACGCACAGTTTGGTTAACGTAACGTTTGCAAAATATTTTGGGTTGATGTTGAAGGGGCCCAGTTTCAGGTGAACTTTTCTGTATAAAGTTGATGTTCGAAGCGGAGGAAGACATCTAAGCTTAGTCCAATTCAAACAGTCAAAGTATGAATAAGATAGATCAGTTTCGCCCATAGTCATCAACAGTGGCGTAACGTTTCTAAAATATCTTGTGTTCGAGATCAAAATGGGGGCCCCCATGCAATACAATTGTTAAATCCATTTTTTGAAAGGATTTTTTTGTTAGGCTATTCTTGTGTGGTAAAATGCGATTCATCACACACTATCGTCCTATTTTTATTACACAATTTGACAGTACAGTAGAATCCGTCTAAATTTCAACTCTGGCCATTTGATGCATGACTAAATTGTTTTTTTTTTGCAACAAGAAGTGCAATCTGATTTATAAAAATAAATCGACGTCAAAGATTTGGTCTCCGCATTAACTGGACAGAACAGAACGAATAAATGAGCCAATTGTGGGGTGTGGGCCTCTACTGTAAACGTTACATGTATTTGTAAAGATATGTGAATTGCATTCAATCAGGCATGAAAATTTGGTTTGCGGTTTTGCTTGAAATCGTGAAAATCTATATCCGCTTTACTTATAGTGAAAAAGTTGGTGGATTTTTTCAGTTATGGATTTGAACATTAATACCAGAGCTGTTTGTTTAAGGTTTCAACAATTCTGGAAATAATCTTCATTCATCTTGTTCTGCTATCTGTTCTCATAGGGGGAAGTTATGTGTTTCCGATATTTTCCGCTATGTGTCCGCTATACGACGGACGGTAAGATAAGTGTCGTTAGTGTCGATAAGAATAACAAGATAATTCTTCTTACGAGAGCTGATAGCGTAATGTTCCCAATTTTCGTATCAAAACGAATTTTTAACCTTCCAACAGATGATTTAGCCTATCTAGTAGTCTTTGTAGAATATTTTGGTCCTAAAAATTTTGCTAGAAAATCAGCTTGAAGAGAAGCCTTAGAAAATTTTTAAATTCATCAGGAGTAAACAATTAAAGGGATTTGCTTATGAATATCGCAGCCTTACTATAAGTTTTGTTTTTGCATACCATACCTTTCCTCTTCTCTCCCGTTATCTTAAAATAAAATATTGTTAAGTTAAAGAGGCTTTCGACTTAGAGAGAGAAATACGGCTTAGAGCCTTAGAGATTGCATTTTATATAAAAAAAAACTGACGGGCACGATAGTCAAACCCTTAATTTGTACGAGTTAAGGAATAATCGGTTTCGACTCAAAAAGGTTTGAGTGTACTTATCAATGTCAACGTTGTATTTGTAACAATATTTAGGGAAGGAACCAGTGCAACTAAGACAAAATAATAAAAATTCGAAAGCGGGAAAAATTGGAATTTTGCGGAATGAGAGGACAATGAGGCAATTAATTTAGCAATCTCCCGGATGCAGTGTGTAGTTCTTCAGCGCAACAGTCAAAAGTATACTCCAAGCTTCAAACTTCTTCAAAGAAGAAAGTTCCGCCAAAAAGCACTTCTAATGTCTTCATCCCCTTTAAATCTAGCTTCAATGGACCCGAAATCAAAAAGTTATTTTAAATCGCAGTTCAAAATGTATCAATTATCGTCACTAGGCTATGAGGTGAGGCCCCTGGTGGCTGGGGGCCCGTGTTCGACCGAACACATGCAACACCATACGTTACGCCACAGGTCATAAAGCTGTGAGGTTAAATAACGCATAGTCGTTAAGAACTACTTTTGGCGTGTCTTTCCCTTTGGAATGTGTTATCATCGGATTTTGTTAAGTTTCCTAATTGAGTCCTGTAATACGATTGTCATCACCATAATGTACCATAACAAAGCTCGCTGCAAAGTCGCACCTAAAGCATAGTTACCGCGTCCCCCTTTTTCCCATGGTAGTACACTCAAAAAATTGGGCTATCTAAAATTAAGAAACTCTTTTCTCATTTGCAAAATTCCCGAATTTAGACAAAATTTCTCAACATGTGGAAATTTCTTCTTGAATCGATCCTATTTTTAAGACCTTCTTTTGAGAAATAGGAAGTAGATTCAAACCTAAACCATTATGCTCAATTCAAGCAAACAAATGCTTGATAATAGATTTTTTTACATTTTCTATGTAAAGCTCGTGGAAAAGCTTTAGATTATATTGGAGCATTGTAGTAGGTTAGTCAGAAGTGTCTCTGGTTCAGTGGGTAGCGCGTTTGACTGGGAAGAATGGTGTTGCGGGTTCGATGTTGGTTGGATGCAGGTTTCTTTTTTTATTTTTGTTCAGATTCTCTTGTCTTTTTCATAAGAAAAGTTTGCTTGCTTCAAGATTACTTTTCCTTAAAGCGCTGCTATTGGCATTTCACTTGGATCAGTGTGGCTAATTCTCAAAAGAAGACAAATATTTCTTGGCTGTTTTTCATTGTCTTTTTTTCTTGATTTGAGCCATATTTTCTTTACTTTTGCAGGCGATTTGGTTCAGTGTAGGCAAACGAAATCAAAATAAAGATTTACAAACTATTTCCTAGACTTTCATCGAAAGACGTTTGTTTTGTATAAAAAAAAACTCCTTTACTCAATTTTTTACACGTTTTTCTTCATTCCTATCAGGCTAGAAACAAGGTTCAGGCGCATTGTTTGCTGCAAAGGATCACTAAATACCATGTTTGAGGCAACTTCTAATCCAATTTCAAACTGGAACAACTCTGCTTGCAAGGTCAGCAGATTCAAACGCGCCAACAAATTCGTGTTTCCGATGTATAAATTTCACCTACGTGCAAAGTTGAGGACTTTATTTACATTGGCTTTTTTGTGCATGAAGCTGTCAAATATTACGAGAGATGATTCGCTATAAATTTGGTCACTCACACAATTAGATTTTAATCAAAAGTTTGGATTTTGTTTTTAATTTAAATGATGACCCGGTCCAATTTACCTCGTTAATAATTCAATTAAACATACCTCTCCTTATACCCAAGAAAATTGCATTCGGAAGCCATATCTCTATCCTGCATAGAATAAGATAAATTTATTGATAGTTAGGAGTCCTGGAACTTTTAACCCTTCGCCAGGCACGTCCCGCGATCAACGCGAACGGGCACGTGGGGTCTTTAAAGACCCCAAAGTTGATTGAACTTACATATCCTTGAACATGTCTCAAATTGTAAAAAACACACATTTATAAGTACTTTGTTATGTTTTTGAATATGTTTAATATAATTATTCACAATATTGTTGTTCTTATGGCAGCTGTAAACATTTCAAGCGATTGTAGCAATCAATGTTTTTACTTTTTTGTCCCTCTGCCTTGCATTCAAGGAAAACTTAGTTCCTGTAATAGTGAGGATAATTTACTACTAACAAATTATTGAAGTATGAATTAGCAGTGCCCGTACACTTGTCTTTAGCCATTTGTAGATGCCTCTGCGACTTTATTTGACGTAGAATAAGCTATGGTAAGAATTAGTGGAGGCTAAAATTTGACCTCCATTGTTTGAGATTCGCTAAAGTGAAGGTGTGTTTTCCGCCCTATATCAGAAGAAGCTATCGCAGCAATTGAAGAAAAAAGTTAGAAGTTGTTTTCGTGAATTTCTCAAGCCAGGATAATTTCTGGGAAACCGATCCATGGTACATATAATCTCTTCCTTTACTTTCATTGTAGCCAAGAATGATATGAGGCTTACCTAGGTCTTAAGTTCAGGTGAAAAGACGCAATAAAACTACAGGGGAAAACTAGTAAATATATCGAGATAGTCTAAATAAAAAGGCCTCGCCATAGAATATAGAATAGAAAATATTTGTGATTTTTTTCAAGCATATTCCTGAGCAGAATTTATGTGGATTAGATGTCCTACATGTTCCCCTGGATGGGCGAAACCCTCTAAAATTAAAAAATAAAATAAAAAATATCCTCTGGGGTCCCAAAAGACCCCACGTGCTCGGTGAAGGGTTAATACCGAAATTCTGCGTGAATTTGGTGGTAAGTTCGGGGTTTGCAATGCGGGATTTAGCCTCTATTGCTCCCCTGAGCACTAGCCAAATTGCCACATTCCGCCACTGGCTATGCTGGAAAGTGGTATAAAATGCATTCACATTGCAGGCAAAACGTAAACGGCCGCATATGATAATTAAAAATTTTAAAAATTTTTTTGACAATATATTTTTACAAAATATTTTGGCTCGAAGGACGTAGTCAGGAGAGGAGTCCGGGAGTCCGGATAACACCGAATTTAAAAATAAAAATTTACGACAACATGCAAACTGAAATTATGCACACTTATTCATGCACAAATTATGAACGAATAGCCCCATCAAATAAAATTACCTATACTGGCAAATAAGACGAGAGACGGGAAAAGGAAAAGAAACTCCCATTTTACGTAGGCTTACGGCGAATTTTGAAGGGGACACTTCGATTCGACTTCATCTGAGGCTTTCGAATGATCTAGCATTTTTACTTTTTCCGTTGTTTAATGCAATTAACCTATTGTCCGATTTCAAAAGATTTTCCGTTTTCGGTGAAAATTATATAACCTAAGAAAATCGAAAATACAAGCCCTCATTGCTCATTGATCTTATTTAGCAAAAGTCTCCTAGTCTAACTAATTTTCCCGCCGCCAGTAGGCAGGCGCGCACAGAGGTTTTACGGGGCCCGGGGCATATAAATAAAAGTGGCCCCTTTGAGAAAAAGAACATTTGTCCTTGGAAACTCTATAAGTGTTGTTCCTACTACAGGATGCCAGGATGCTGGTACCTGAGAGAGCGGCATTAGGGTAGATAGATAGGGCGCTCGTCTTCGAATCATAGGTTCGCGGGATCGAATCTCATTGTAGGCACAGGTAATTTTCTATGCTTTTCATCATCAACATCACTAACACCTATAGAGTTCAATGCTGCGCTGCGTGAGCATTTTTATCCAAAAAAAAAAACAATTGATGAAATCATTAATTTAATAAACGTTACAACAAGAACGCTTTTCTCAATGTAAGAATGCAAAGAGTCAAAGTAGCTCTTAGCAAAGTTATTTTAAGTACGATTTTCTTAATTTTAGTAGAAAAACTGTAACGTCAAAATCATGTTTCAAAATACTTGGTTTAAGATCGATCCACACTTTTTAGTCATCAGTCGCAGTCACAGTAATTTCTCATACAAATTGACAGATTGTCAGTCAATCAATTAACTTGTGTAGAAAGTGACTGTGACTGATGACTGAAAAGTGTGGATCGACCTTCAAGACTGTTTTCGATTGATTTCACTCTACTTTTTTTCTCAGTGTAGGGGGGCCACTCAAGAAGTTGGCGGGAAGGCCCAGAGTGAAGTTGTTCCGTCACTGCTGATGGCATTGCAAAAATCGAAATTCTTTTCTCTTCATAGAAATTACTAAGACCGAGTGTGCACTGATCAATAGGAGAATTCTATCAATTCTATTGTGTGGAATCCGTTCTATAAGGTGCATATCGAGCGTATAGAAAGAATTCAACACAATTTTACACGGTTTGCCATTTATCAAATTGGCTGGCGTTTCAAGC
Organism: Microchrysa polita; assembly: GCA_949715475.1. Lineage (NCBI taxonomy): Eukaryota > Metazoa > Arthropoda > Insecta > Diptera > Stratiomyidae > Microchrysa > Microchrysa polita. Next base: position 86,607,265 of record OX454421.1, on the reverse strand, counting down.
CAGATTATAAAACTCGCTGTTCCTTATTGGGTTTACAAGCCTTAGATTATAGAAGAACATTTTTAAACGCTATGTTTATAAGAGACCTGTTTTGCTCTCATATTGTTTGTGAAGATATATTAAATAACTTTCAAGTGAGAAATATTCCTCACAATTTACGGCGGAACAACCTTCTTGTTCAGCCTTATCATAGAGTAAACTATGGGCTTAATGAACCAATTACAAGGTCAATTATTCTGTATAATAGTTTGAAGGACTTAGTTAATTTTAATTGTACTAATAAACTAATTTTTAAAAGAAGTTATTGTGATAAATTTCCTTATTAATATATTTTGTTTTCAGTTTTTTTTTTACGATCTGCTAGAGTTTACACTCGATTGATTGATTAGTCACTTACGTACGGATAGTAAGTAAAGTGATGCCGAGAAGCCTAGTCCCGGGACAAAAGTTTCTGTGAGGCCAAAAAAAAAAAAAAAAAAAAAATAAAAGTCTAAAACCAAACCAGTAGAAAACGTTGATAAATTTTGCTAGTTCGAGAGCATAGTTACAGATAAGACTACAATGAGTTAACAACAATCAGAGAGAGACTTGAATAAATATAAGTTTATGGAAACTAAATAAGAAATAGTCATTTAAAGGGATCCATCGTTTTCAGTTTCTTGGTTAACACATTCTCTATAAAACACACATAGTTCAAGGACACTCAGATTTTAAGAGAATACCGATTAATTAGATAAATTTCGGCAGAGTGTGCTGTTGGTCTCAACACCTAAAATATATCAAGATCAGTGCCAATTTTAGATTTAGCAATTTTAATTGACAAAAGTAGGTGAAGGGAAATCCTATAAGGTCCTAGAAATGCTTTGAATAACGCAAAACAAGATAAATAGAGATTTAAATAAAATTTATCTGACATCAATTCGTGTAATAATTTCTTAGACGTATGCGCACTACGAGACCACTGTCCCTGCGGGGCCCTCTCCAACGCGGGGCCCGGGGCAAATTGCCATTTTTGCCCCACCCTCTGTGCGCGCCTGCCAGTAGGTATACTGAATTATAGTTCATTCGGAGTGAATGCTTCTAGTAAGATAAGTCTTAACTGAAGGCGCATTTACATTACAATTAGAGGTGACGTTGTGATTGGGCGCCCTAGATTTAGGTGTATACAGGAATAAATTGAAACGATCATCTTCAGTTTTTCAAATGCATATTACACAGAATTTAACACCAATAGAAAGTTTAAAAAAATTTTCCAAATTCATTGACTATTGGGAATCGCCTTTAAAGGTTGTTAGGATTTGGTAAAAAAGAATTCTGGTCAAAAACCACCAGTAAAGACTCACGTTTTCAACTAATAAAACCGATATTCCATTTTCTCTTCTAAGTTCATCATAGCGGAGATGATGATGGATGATGAGCGTGGTTTTGACTTGGTGGATTTAAACTTTCGTATCCGCGAGCCGTTTGTTAATGGGTGACACTATAACTTTTTTCAAATTATTAAAATTTACCGATGTTGAAAATTTGCTAAAAATACGAGTATTAAAATTTCCAATCCTCGTAACTAAATTTTCTGAATTTTTGAATTGTTTGAATTCGCTGGCCTTTTTTTTTACTACACAGACAAAGAGCTAACGGAATCAATTTTTGGAAAAAAAACCCGTTTAGTTAAAATGTGTAAGGACCCATCCCAGCCGATAGTTTTAGGCATGAGAAACACCTACCTAAACGTAAACTTTATTCATAAGTATAAGAACATCACTTCCGGCTATATTGGTCCTGAGAGGGACCGTTCCAATTACCCGATTTAATGTCAGTCCTTCCACTTAAAAACCAACTAATCATTCCTAATTTACTCGTGCTAAATTCCACCTCATCCCTCCAAACCATTAAAAACCCATCATGACCTTGTCCCACGAAAGAAAAAAAACACTTCCCATTTTGGATTCTTTTTAACATAGATTCCCTCCAGACATTTTTGATATTTCTTTTCATTATCATTTACATTAAGCAGAACACGTTAAGCTTGTACAAACATCAAGATTTTTCACAAATGCCCTCAAGAAGTTAAACTCTGCCGATTACCATAGGAATATCGTTTCGGAAAAATCGTAGCCTGAAAAACAGGATAGTCTAATACTCGAATTTTCTATCTACATATTTATTTTGTTCTTCGAAGGAAACGAGGAAAATTTAGGTACACATATACATATATATTTTGCAATCCCGCGGGGAGTTTTTCCATTTAGGCGAACGCGGGCATTATATCCTTATTATTATTATTTGTTCGTTATTCGAGGAATTCTAATCAAATTTTAATCAAAGCTGCTCAAAGAGCATTTTCTATCGCTTTTCTATAAATCGATATATAGTAGGTATACGGATTTTGCCATACATATCGGGCCTAGGCCCAGTCCCCGCCACTCTCTCTACGATAGGACTCTTGAATTGAATGTCTATGGCGTGTGGCGTAGCGCGCGTATCACGACAGAATATTCAATGATCCGTTTCAGATTAAATTTTACGCTTGACCTCTATGCGTTTTTTTTTTCGGCCGGAGGCAGGGGCAGAAGTAGATACAGTGTCACATTTGGTTTGGTAAAATTGGATTTTTGCGTGTTTTTTAAGTGTATGCGATATAGGCATTTTTTTCCAAGTATGATGTTCCTTTCGTGAAAAAGAGACGATACAAATTAACATACAGACGTTATTTGAAAAAAAGAATCACGTTCCTCTACTTTTCTGTAAAACCCTCCCAAATCTGCAGTATGGCTTAGAATTGGATCATTTTCAATATACGAGCTCTTAAGGATGTTTATAGGGATAAGAAACTCTTATTCGGATACGGAAAAGCGACTCTTTGTTCATGTAAATTTTATTCATTATTTTTTTTCCAAGCGGCCAAGGCCCGACGTCGGGCTATCGTGATTGATGATGAAATGTTTTTAATACAGAATTGTGATTGTGAATTTATATTGTATTTTTTCATTGATTTTAGCCTTTTTAAGCTATAACAAAAATTTAATGTATTTTTTCCTTCCTATTGCAGTATAACATAAAGAAAAAAGAGGAAATCGTGGAAACGCAACCTCAAGAGGAACCCAATCCACTGATGCGGAAAAAGAAAACGCCAGAGGAGCTTGCGGCGGAAGCAGAACAGGAAGACTTAGATGATTTCACAAGTATGTACATATTGTGTTTGCAAATCTAAACAGCTCTAAAGATAAAACACATAAATAAACCCATTGCGTGCCATGTGTCACTAGTGAACACACCAAACTCGATTTGTCACAGGCCAATGTATCGCCGGTGAAAACCACAAAATTATTCCTCCCAGGACGTGCATTTCGTTCTCGACGGTTTTGGATAAAAAGATTTTTTTGAATTTTAAACGATTCTTGTTTCATAATGGGGGAAAATGGCTTGGGGAAACTAATAGCAACAAAAAACAATTTTACATCCTAAATCAAAACATGACCGACTAAATTAATTTTCCTAATTTTATTCGAAATTTACTGAAGTTTCTGAATCTTTCTCCAAATGATACCTACGGCTTATCAAAATTCAAATTGTTACAAATATTATTTAGCTTATTCAACAATTAAATTATTTTTGAGAAAAATGTTCACCGGTGAGTAGGGCGAACAGATGATGAAATTGAAAAAGAGGAACATAAAATAAATAACAATAAAAAACAGTCTCTGACAATGACAACATTGAATCTCAGATTCGTACAGTCGTACATTTTTCATACATGGTTTTTTCCTCTTCCGAATCGAAATTCAAAACTGAAAAATTTCTTGCGTTTATTAGATTAATGTAGGTATGTCTTTCCATTCCCCTTATTATATGGGGTAATTGCGAGTTGGTGTGCATTCTAAGGACATCCATAATTCGTGTCGGATGTATATATATTTCATTTCAAACCTTAAACGACACCTCTTCTACAATTTTTCACGAAATACGACATGATTTCTCTCTTTCTTTTTTTTTTAAAGAAACAGCCAATACTTGTCTCAAGATAACTTTTTACCAGACGTTAATTAAAACCGGACGAAAACTGGGGACGTAACGAAATAATATATTTTTCATGACGACAACAACAGCTACTACCGTCTACCATCAGCCCACCATCTGCTGCCTCTGACCATAATGGTACATCCGAAAAAGAAACATATTAGATATTTTGCCTAGGAAATCGTGTCCTTTTTAGGTTGGCCTCGCCTTGGACTTTCTTGTGCATACACTTATTTCGAAGAATATGTATAATACCATACTATGACTGGGCGTTCAAGACCATTAATTATGAAAGATGTTCAGCGAATAAATTTTAGAATGTGTCATTTACATTCACAGTGGACCGTAATTAAGTGGGACTAGAAGACTATAGTTTTGAAAATTTATTATAGCCGTTAACGAATTTAAATATGCGAGAAAAGAAACTTCTTTAACGGATGGACGAGAAAATTTATTGCATTTTTTTAAAAGAAAAGTGGCAAAATTGAAACCGTGATAAAATCTTTATGGTTTTTAGTCATAGTAAATTTGCTAATAAAGCTAGCCGGCTTTTTGATGAATCTTTGGATGAATCTTTCTAAATGTACATACATTCTATTCAGTGCTACCCAGACCTACTCTGAAATGCGCTGGCAGAGGTATTCAAAAACAAAGCGAAGATTAGAATCGTATATGGTAGGAAACCAATCCAAGGAATGATGGGTGTAGCCACGGGAAGGCAGGGAGGGGCGCTTGCCTATGAAAAATACGGATGAAGGACCAATATAATAGGTGCGTTTTTAACTATCCAGTACAGGACAAAATAGCACAACACATACAAACTAGAACATGAAGTTGGCTGTATAGAACACAATTTTCAATAAAAACAGTAGAGTTTTTCCTTCTACGAGATATTTTTATTGCTTAACTCTCTCTCTGGGAGCGCGAAGGACAAGCTGAATAAGGAGGAAAAAAGTGGAATATACGAGATAACATGCCCCGAATGCGAGAAGGTTTACGTAGGTCAAACACGCCGATTAGTAGGAACCCGATTTGACGAACATAGGAAAGAAGCGGAATTAGGGAAAAAGAACCCCAATAGGCAGATAAGGTCAATGGTAGCGAGGCACATAGTAGAGGAAGGGCATGACATTAGGTTCGACGATCTAAAAGTAATAAAACAGGTAGACAGAGTGAGCAAACTAAACGCAGCAGAAAGTATCTACATCATCAAAAACAATAAAAACCTTAGGTTGAATCACGACGAAGGAAATTGTACCTCTAGACTCTTAAAAGTAATTAAATAATCTTTCCAGGTAGCTTTAGGATAAAAATGTTTGTATTTATAGTAGATTAGGTCAGGTCCTCTCTTTAGTCTGAGTCATGAACTGAGGAAGGGAGCTTGTGACTCCCGAAACAATTGTATTCTTAAGCAATAAAAATATCTTGTAGAAGGAAAAACTCTACTGTTTTTATTAAAACGAACGAGAAAGCATACCCGAAAGGAAAAACAATTTTCAAATTTGTTTGGAAGTTGTGCTGTTCTGTACTGGATAGATAAAAACGCAGTTAGTGTAAATACAAATCAGACATCTTTTCGTTTTTTCCAGAGGCAAAATGTTTTTCTTCTGTCGTTTGATTGAATTGCAAAAACCATAGGTATACAACATTTTCAAAGCAAACAATAACCAAAATCCAACATATTTTTTATTTTATGTTTTTTTATGATTGAAGCATAAATTATAAATATAACCAAGGGTTTACTAAATACAAGAAGGTTTTCCAATGTTAATAGAACAAACGAAAAAATTTTATGTACATATAATATTATAATATAATTACAGTGCAATCCGGATAGTGCGACCACCAAGGGACTGGCACTATTGCCTCGTACTAAGCGGACGACGTACAAAACGGACAACCATTGTTTTGCTTTTGAAATTCTTGTCACTTCATTCTAAATACGAATAAATTTAGCTTTATCCTGAAGCATGGGCCCGCTTACGGGAATTCCCCGCACGTCGGTATAACCGGACAATTCTCGGTATACAAGGTCGTTAAAAGCGGTTGGTCCTTTTAACCGGAGTCGTACTAAACGGATATACATTCACAGTTATTTGTATGAAAACCAAACTTGTGGCTACGTCTCAGTCGCTAAAAGCTGAAGGTCGTTACAAACGGCGTCGTACTAAACTCGTAAGTTCCACTGTATAATGGCCGTTTCCGTCCTGGTTTTCGGCAGTTCTGCTTTTTTTACCTTAACTTTCCATCCTGAAAACACGTCGAATGTCGTGCTTTGTCCTGTTTTTTAATGAGGAACACACTTCAAATTGTTTTGTAATAAAAACTCTCTCTCTTTCTCAAAAATTATTTCCAATTGGCCAACGTTTCATATTATTGAAAAATTCGAAAGATAAGCAAATATAAATCAGTCAAGTCTCTGTGCTATTTATCTTTCTGGTTGTTGTTGTATTAGCAATTCAATATTTTTTTTTCTATAGAATCGAGGGGGTTTTGAAAGCTCTTGGATGTTGTAACAGTGCTACGATGCGGTTTATACACGCTGTAAGAGAATTTTTTTATAAACTGAACACACATTTGAACCCACGTTCTGGCAATTCAGAAATAGAGTGATCCTCTACATCTTTATCAATTTTTAAAGTAACTAGACACAAAAAAAAATTCACGCGAGATGCAATGAATTGAATTACTTCATCAAATAAGGATCAGCTACATTCTACATACCAGACACATTTCGTGCTGAATATACTATACATTGTTGCAGTAGAGTCGTGTATGTGAAGTGTAGACGTGGAGCTGTAAATGGGTCCTTCACTTGAAGAGCCAGCCGCCAATCCGATCCACATGTATTGGTGATCGTGTTAGCGAACCAACTCTTCTATTGATTTTAAGAAAGTGTTTTTGCGTCAGAAAGTACATACATTGTATTGTCATCGTACTAAACGCTATGTTGGGTATAGAAATTGATTGATATTCCGTCATCCAGCTTCCCAGCTCAGCAAACGGATTGACGTATGGTTCTAAATAATCTTTAGGAAATTTCCTTACCTAATTTAAACGGGTTGGATACGATATCCCCAGTCACAAAATCCCCATACCAAAATCCCCAAATCAAAATCCCCATAATCAAAATCCCCGAAATTAAAATCCCCGAAATCAAAATCCCCGAAATCAAAATACCCAAAACCAAAATCCCCAAACGAAATTCCCCATTCCCCATTCCCCATACCATCAATACGTAATAATTTAACCACTAAAATGTTTTACTGTTAAATTTTGAAGAAATATTTTTTCAGCTAATTATACAATTTCCGCTAGAAATGGATTTAAAATACCTAAAAACTTTGTAAGAAAAGCAGTAACAGGCAAAATATACATACATATCAGTCGAACTTCCCATAAGCGGACACCATTGGGGAAAGAGTTTTTGTCCGCTTATTGGAAGTGTCCGCTTATGAGAATAGTTCACGAAGGTATAACATTTTATAAAATAGATTTGAACTACGATCAAGGAATCTATTAAAAAACTGGGATACAAATTTCTAGTCTCGACGGGTTCGCAAATTCTTTTTCTTAGTCATTTCATTCCTATGCTCTTTACACTTTTTCAAAATATTTTTTATCTTTTATAAACGTTTTCATCGTTTCCACATGTTTTTCCAAAGCATTTTTTCGAGAGCGAGCACACTATTTTTTTGTACCTGAATTCTCATGTGACTTGGCATTTTTCTTCAATTCGCAAAGCTGTTTGACACTTGCACGAATAAACGCCGCAACATAAATTGAATTTACGCGATAATTTCTAGGAAAAGGGCGAACACGAACCGAGAGATAAAAAGGAACCGCAGTCGTTATCAGTTTACATTTCCCCTACATTGGGTTTTGCGTGCTTAATACGCGAAAGACCCATTTTCTAGTAATCGCAAAACTCTTTGCCCGAAATACAATTCTGTAATGTAAGAATTTGTTTTTTTTTTTCTATGGAATTGTCCGTTTATTAGAGACTCGCTTGTTCAGAACGGGTATGAAAGTACTGTCCGTGTCCGGTTATGAGAGTGTCCGGCTATCAGAAGTCATTTTCCTAGTAAAATATGTGGAAAAACGTTGGGGAAAATAAAAGTGTCCGTTTATGAGAAATGTCCGGTTATAAGAAGTGTCCGTTTAGGGAAGTTCGACTGTATATCAAATTAGATACAAGTGAAGTTTGAAGTCCATAGGGACATAAAAAGTACTGAGAGTTCTATGTACAGTGGCGCAACCACGGGAGGGGCTAAGGGGGCTAAAGACATAAATTCGGAAAAGAAAAAATGCAAAATGAAATATGAAGCAATGCATGACTTATATAAGATACATATAATGAGACATATTTTTGTACGAGATTTTGTGAAAATATTTCAAATTAAATCGTTGCAAAAATATTTTCTAGTAAAGTAAATAACTGTGTCCATACACGTTTTATGCTTCAGTTTTATATTATAATTTGTCCTTTGCAAGATAGGGTACTTTCACTGTCTATCTCACTTCAGCAGATGAGGTTGCAAGCCTGGAGATTGTGGCAAAAAAGTGGCGTATTTCCTGTCGACACCTATTTATTTTATCAAATACAAAAGTCGTGGAAGTTTGTAAAAATCAGAAAAATGACAAAATTAAATTATTTCCTATCGTCTAGAAAAGTCCAATTTAATCGAAAATAATTTCCATCAATTTCGGTTGTTTCTGTTTTATAAAAACGCTCCAAGTGCAATACTGAAAAAGTGAATTGAAATTGAGTTTCCACGAAATCAAGAAAAGAACGTGAATAGCGAATCTGACATTACAGTCACCTTTCCACGAACACGATGGCGATGCTACACTATTACATGACGGTACCACTAACGTAGAATCATAGTTATTACAAGATAAAATCACTATCATCTGGCACCAGAAAATTTCAATGGATGCTTAGTCCCTTCCATGGCAAATTTCTAGTTGCATTAGGTACTGTCTGTACTTACAAGTAAATTGTCAAAACATTAGCCGCTGCCATTTATCGAAAAAATCTGAAATTATTCTCCAATCCCTCTGCCTTTCAACATCTTTAACACATTTGTAACAATATTTTTGGGTCTAACAACCAATACTGACCGAACAGCTTGAAATTGATTTTGAAAATGTTAGTGACAGACCCTACGAATAATTCAGTATACGATCATGATGATCAACAAATGTTGATCTGGTCCTTGAACTTGAAAACCGTGAATTTGGATAAAGCATGTTGGACAGTATACATGATTTCCAGGCTCAATACAAAAAAAAAACTTGAGAGGCAATTTCGCGCGTGGTAAATTTGGTACCTTTTTTGTGCTAATTTAAACCTTCCGGCGGGCGGAATACTAGTCCTAACGCACGATCGGTTGCAATGCATCTGACAGATTAAGCGCAGAAAATTCCGATTTCAATCGCTTCAATATTAAAAAAAACTTCTCTCAACTCGACCGCTTAAAAACTGTGAGCTTATTTTACTAAAAACACATTGAACGATTTGCTGAGCCCGAAAGTTCTACACAACGTTATCACGCAATGTGAAGAGTATTAGAAGTGAAACTTTCATAGAAAAGTAGAAAATAACACAATTGGGCGCAATTAATCATCCCTCCCACCCCTCAGACAAGTGGTAGATAGAAACTGAAAACTGCTTTGGGTAGTTGATCGATAACGATTAAGCTACCGTGAGTTTCAGTTAATTCCCTTTTCATATCGATGATTGGCGCAATCAAAACTGGTCACTTAATCTGTCAGATGCATTGTGCCCGCCCGAAGATTAAATTTCACGGTAGATTTTTAATTTCCTATAGCTTAATTTTTGAAAAGGTGAACCCATCATCCGATCGCCTTTTTACTTGCACGTACATTATGTACATATAGCACACTTGGTGAGGTTTAATATTGGTTCAACTTCTGACGGAGGGTCTCTTTGACAACGGCTTTTAGTCATAAATCGTTCTTTATGTAATTCATTAAAAACAAATGTTTTTACATTTTTTTCTTTTGTGAGTTATTTTTTGAATTGATATCATAAATCGGCTTGCTTAAAAAAAATCCTTGTCTCGCCCCTGGCGTCATCATCTCTCATCTTTCACAACTTTGTAGAGAAATGTGCAACTTAAAAACTCTCCATCGAATTTGAAAGTCGCAATTTTCGAAAATTTCGATTTGAAAACATTAAAATTTTCGATAACATTCATGCTGCTGGCAACCTGGATCACTTAGCTATAGTTGAGATTTCTCACTTAACAAAATTTATTGAGTAATGGGAAACGGGTTAAACGCGGCACTGAATCTCTAGAGCCTAATATCGCTTTTGAATAGTAAATTTGATAGTTGATTTATAATAAATAAAACACCAATTCAACCGTTTTAGTAATAACAAACCTTTTTTTTCCCTTACTCTATTCCAGAGCTGAAAAATCAGATAGAAACACAAGTAAACGAGTTAAAAACACAAATAGAAGGAAAATGTGTAATGCAGTGATATGTCATTAATATAATAATTATTATATTTAACCATAAAACAATATTCATCATATAACCAATCACACCCACACCAACAACAACAACAACAAAAAACATCTGCAACCATAACAAACCAAAACAAGCAAACAAAGGATCATCACTAAACAATAAACATCTGCATACAAAAAAAAAAGAAGAGTACTGTTCAACAAAAGCACCATCTTAGAGAAGCATGTAGTGAAACATCAGCGCGTAGTTACAAATGAGATCCAACATAATAAAAATAAAAAGACGAGAATTAAATAATAAAAATATAATAAAACAAAAGTAATATGAAAGCTAGCCTCCAGACAAAAACAAAAAGGAACAAAACCGCAACCAAATCATTATAGCAATCCGATTACCATATGACGAAAGAACAAGGACCGCACCAGGAGTAGTAATGAAGATAATCAGGCACAGAAATATATATACAACAACAAAAAAAAAACAATGAAAATATCAGTTTCAATCATCAAAGCATAAGATTAGCGACAAACATTTTTTTTTTGTCAGTGTGATTTTGTATTTTGATATACAGGCCAATATAACATCAATATCGACATCAATACCATCATAAATATAAAATGTACAGAACAACAGCAACAACATTAGAACTGGAATATTCAAAACACCCCCCCGAAACAACAACAAAAGAAGTGTATTTTGTTTAGAGAGAACAAAAAAATATTTAAGAAAAACATGCCAAATATTCAACAACAACAACAATAGCTGTTTGTGTTATGATTGTCTCTGATGCTGTATCGTGTCATCGAACATCCTTTTGAAGGCGGTAACGAAGTCGAAAGCAACGTGTATGTAAGTATTTTTCGTTTAAACACAATCACATCATCACAAATTAGCTGAAAATCGCTTCCAATTAAACGTACATAATGGAGTGCTTTTGAATTTATATTAATATAACGTTTTAGTATTTTTTTGTGTTGTTCAACCCTTATTATTGTTATTGTAATTATGACACTTAGTCTCCAGTTATTTACTATTGTAGATCAGAAGATGATATAGTTTTATTTTGTTAATGTTATGTATAGTTAATAAATTGAAAACAAAAAACCTTAAAAAATATATAGGTATTTATATATAGTAAAAATTCATATAAAAAAAAATGCCAACCCAACTGAGCAGATTTATCTCTAACGTGTATAATAAATAGTTTTATACATCAAAAGATAAAAGAAAATGTATAAAAATTGTGAAAACCCAAAATATATATACATACAAGCAAAGAAAAATCTAAATAATGCAAAGCAATTGTGATATATATATTTCAAAAACAAAAAAAAAGTTCCCAAATATTAATTAACTCCCATATTCTTATAATAAATCTTTAACATTCACCAATATTGTTAGATTTTCTTGTTACATGATTTTTTTCGCTATACTCTGTTTGTGAAGCTTTCACCACCACCCTTTCTCCATTCGGAAAATTATCGTATGACCTTCTATATAAAGTAAAAACATTATGTCGGTACATTGGGGATTTTTCATATGTCTGCCTATAATTTTCTTGATCGAAAAAATGTACGAAATTGCATTCAGAGCAAAAAGAATGACACGAAACAAACATACGGTACCTACTCACAAAAAATGTATAAGAAAAGCACAACTTCTTCCCACTCCAGTCAGAGTTGATTCATTTCAAACCTAAAAAATTATAAAACATACAAACCAACCCAACGGAATTCAATGTACTATTTCGAGAATAAAGAAACTAAAAATTTAAATGAAAATTGAAAATAAAAAAGTTCTGGTCAAACAAAATATCTGTGATAATTTTCTGATTGGATTTGTACGTAGCCAAAACAAAGAAAACAAAATACCCAAAAACGTTAAAAAAAAATCTTTAAATGAAAAAATGATTTTATTTACGGGAAAAAATAATCGTGTATTGAACAATTATTCGTACGGCTAGAATTGCATTGTTGAAATGACGGTAATATAGGATTTCCGACATTTTTTGTTTGTTTTTTTTTTCGTTTTATCCAACTGGCCAATAATTATTATCGGCAAACATACTTTTAATTTTGGAAACATTCGCAAACGAACAGAAAGCAATATAAATATAAACATGTGTAATTAATAACGGTATCCGGGTTCATTTAATTAGGACAGACGTATAAATTGTCGAAACGCATACCCCTAGGGATTTATCCAAATTTTCGATTTTCGGCGATTGGTTTTTTTGTGTTTTTTTACTAACGAGACTGCGCAATCAATGAGTGAATTTTATAGAAACGGGAAATCAGCTTCTTTAAGAATCGGATGATGTAAATAAAATAATATGAGGTTTTCAATGTGAGATTATCTCTGTAAGTTAGCTCCCATTTCTTCGTTCAATATTTAATTCGTCAGCAGGTCTTTGCGGGTTATCAAATTCACTGTCGGAACAGTGAGTCAAGGACTCTCAAACAGAATTGAATATGAAAAACGATTAGGAAAAAAAAATCCCACAAAGCCTTCAATATAATCTCCAAATCATAATGGAAAATTGAATTAGTGGCTCTTACCATTATTGATTTTGTATTTGGGGATTTTTTTATTTCAGACATGCGACCATAGGAAATCTGGTTACAAGGTTGAAGATTTTGATTGTGAATCCAACGAAACTTCACGTAAATAAAATGACAGCACCTTCTTCAGTGGCAAATTTAGTCATGAGGATAATCTGAATAGAAAGCCACTACAAAAATTTGACTTGTTTTATTTACTCTACATACTTTGTAGTTTGTACATACTCGTATTTTCGGATTTCGTACAATTCAGAACTTATCATTGTAAATCGATATACCATAGGGATTTTAAAATCTGTACTTATTGTTGTGCTTTTGTATATAAATAATGTGACGTGCATATAAATGTAGACTCCATTGCGTAACTCTATCTAATGTGTATGCATGAAATTAGTTGCTTAATTTAATTTATTTTTTTTTGCGCATATTTATTATTATATTGTAGAAATGCTCCGCATGTCAGTATTGCAATAACTCTTTAGTTGATTAATTTAAATTTAATTTTCTTAATAAGTGATTTACCTAATTCTGTATAGGAGCGAGGAGCGTTTGAAAAGTTTCCGCTCTGACCTAAGGGTGCGCCCATAGTTTTTGTTTCATGAAACATGTCACCAACATTTAACAGTATGAAAAAAAGATATTTTGTCCATTATTTAAAATTTTTTGTATGTCTAAGAAAACTGCGACGAAGAACCATAGCCCATGACAACTCCAGAGCATTGTTTACGACTATGTATTATGAACTAACCACGCGATGAACGTCCAGAATGACTCCAAATAAGTAAATGATCGGCACAGGCCAGAGGCGTAGCCAGGATTACGTTGGGTTGGGAGCATGGGGGCTAAATTTTTTTCCAATATCATGATCGTTGTCAATAACACTAAGCACAATTAAGATTTCCTGTCAATTTAAAATGTCGGTACCAAAATTATTTTCTTTTTTAATTAATAATAATTTAAAAAAGACAATCCAGAGCGACTTGTGTCATGTTTTAAAGGTAATGGGTGTGAGCTCGTTTATTTCTAATTCCGTTTATCTTTTCACATCCAACTCGCCTACGATTTTCGCTTTTTAGACCGTAGCTCGCTATACTTAGTGCTCTCTACCAGCAAGGCCGGCCCTGGTGGTGAGCGAACTGGACGGACGCCCAGGGCCACCACATTTATAGGGCCAGCAGTCAGGGGGAACCTATACTTTCAAGGGGCCACCACTCGGAAAAGGGATCGCTCAAAAGGGGCCTCCACGCGAGAGGTATGTAGGTACTCGAACTAAATTAAAGTTAATATAAAGTTAAATAACTATGATGTGATTTTACTGATAAAAAATCCGTTATAACAGGCATAGGGAAAAGACATCCACCCCTCTCTCTTTTTTTTGAAACAAATTGCAATATCTGCTCTCCAACGTCACCATTTATGTCTTTGATGTTTATTAAAAATTCCAGTGACGTTAGCATGGTATGAAAGAAGGTTGATTTTTAGAACTTATCGAAAATATTTACCAATATCCAAGCTCAAGAAGGTACAGGATAAACCTGAAATTGAACCACGAAAAGCCGGTAGTGCTGACAGAAGCGGCCGCTACTTCATGGATTGGTATAATAAGGGAAGAAAGAATAAAAATAAACCTAGATCAACATTTTCGAATTACGGTATTCGCATCCTTGAATTTGTGCTCTCTTAACAAACCACGGTGAAAGCTGAGCATTGATGCCATACAAAAATCTTAAAATCGAAATTAGTGACTGGAAAATCTCATACATACGTGACAATTTTGGTTTAGATCACAAGAAGATTGAATTGATGTTTATCATGAATAACTTAACCGCACGCACGTCACCGATGTCAGACCCATAAATAAGGATCTTAGTTTCCTGCATAGAAAACCGGCGGATGTATTATATATACAAACACGATGCACCGCGTGTACAAAATTATAGTCTAACGCAGTGCTTCCCAATCGGGGTTTCGTAGAACACTAGGATTCCACGACGAATTCTCAAGTTAGGAAATGAGTAATGTAGAAATTACTTTTGATAAAAAAAATTCAAGGAATTCATAGAAAAATACCACAAAATATAATTTTAATATTCTATGGTTTAGGCTGTTAAATGAGCACTCTGGTGAATGCCAATAATTAAATAACTTACGCAAAGTTATGAAACTCACAAAAACCGTCAGATGGATGATATTTTGAATGTTTGCCGAGTAAAACGCATTTATACAGCTGACAAAAATTTCCAAAATTTGAGTTTTGTTTCCAATTGGAAGAAATGGCTGGAAATATTTTCCTTAAGATATGCGTAAACCAACAAAAAATAAATAAAAATGTGCCTGAGATTTTTTAATGAATGCTAGAAAGATGATCTTGAGAGAAAATTAGAATTCCGCAGGCTCTGAGGTGATTAAAAACAACTAACTGCAAATGACAGCATCTCCCAATATTTGCGTAAAACGCTAAAGAGTTTTTATGAAGCACTCATCAGTCGCAGAAACCACTGATCTAACGTAAGGGAAAAACATTCAGCCAATCACGATCAGATGCTTTTTGTTCATGTATTAGTAAGGGGGTAGGGGGCCCAGGACCACCAGAGTGCTAAGGCCGGCCCTACTGATAGCAGACACCAATGTCAAGCTCAACACGGGCTTCTTAACTTCGCTAATTTTTCCAAGCCCTTCCCTTGGCTGTAGTTTTGCTAGAAAATAACTAGTTATCACCAAATGTACTACAACCGGAATAGTATTCAAATTTTATTAATTTCTCGCAGAGAACTAAATGTGATGTTTCCTTTTTTATAACGGTAAAACATCGGTAACCAAAAAGTTAATAAATGGTACATTTAAGCCCTGGTGCGGTGTATGTGCGCATGACAGTCTCTTAGAGGGAATTCACACTTCCGACAGGATTAACTAAAACCTGGATTTGATTAACAATTCTACAATATTGTACTGCAATTTGAATTTAATGTCATATGATTCTATCTTGTATCCAGAGTTGTGACTAGATTAATTTTAATCAAGTCAAGGTTTTGTTGGTAGTCTGTATCGGCTATTAGTTTCCATGTTTCGGAATATCTGAGACCCCAAAACAGAAATCTTTTTAAAATTGCAGATGAGGATCCCGCTTGGCTACGCCTAAGCCACAGTGCGGACAGAAACCATACATAGAACAAAGAGAACATTATCTCGTTGTTGCCGATCAACGAATGGTGTGTCAGGGGACTGATCATATAAATATGTGCAAAACATCGGGCACGATCATTAGGACATGAAATAGCAGTTTGCGGACTGTGTGCCAACAAATGAAATTGAGCTAATGTTTAAATGAAATTTTTTCGCCGATTGGTGATCGTTAAAGAAGCATTAATCTACCACCAAAGATTAGTCGAAACCAAACGGAAGTGCTGCAGTCATTTATTGGCTCAACGGCTCCCATAACGATAGTGCCTCGCCTCATTCATGCCGACTCTATGTTCAGTATTATAAGAAACCTACATCTCTCTCTTTGTTGCCACCTCATAGGGTGAGTATACCTAGTAAAGGGCAAGCATGAATCAATTCCCGGGTTAGCAAAAGTGTTTATTCAATTGTATACTATGCGAGAGTGTCCTCTTAAAAGTCGTAACATTTTTCGACTTGGTTACTACGTGTTTGCACGGTCTCGTGAAGAGACTTCATTATACATATGTATGTATATATCAACGCCGCTTCATCTTCCGATCCTACGAACGTTTTAGACTCTTGGCCAGGTTTTATAAAGTTAAATTGATATTTTAATATATTTTAGTATGTCACGCGCGGTAGCTCAGATGTTTGAGTGCCACTGTGCGTTGCTATAGTACAGACCGAAGATCGAATCTTGGCGCTGGCGTAGATATATTTTCGGATAGGGAGGAAATCAGTGGTCAGGACCATTCCTAGCATGATCTAACTCAAAATGCGTACCAATTTATAGAGATAAATAATTTGGCAAAACGTGATGTTGATGTAAATACTTCTTCAAACAAAACTTCGATCTAGAATCAATGTTGAATTCTCGTACCACTTATTAATTTTTAACCTATAAGTCTGTTAATTATGAGAACCATCCAAAATAGTACATTTTTGCAATAAGAATAGACACTAAGTGAAATTTTTCACATTCACGTGGCAGTACCAATTATTCGAAACGAACGAGTTACCAGATACCAAATTGCTTTCGAAAGGAATACGAAAGTTCCGGCTCTTCCGTTTTGAATTATATAAATAGGCGTGTTTTATTGTGTTTATCTCGTGTAGGTTTGGGTAGAACTTCATATAAAAAAATTACATTTACCCGGCTAAAGTTCACGCATGCAACCACCCTACACAGGATAGAGCTTAGAGGAATCAAATGTAGATGGCGGACGCATAGGGAAAATATGAGGGAGTTTGTTGTTTCAAACCAACTGTGAGGGTTTTTCTCATCATGAGAAAAGATTTTGCAAATAAATAATCATCTTTTGTGATAAAATCCACCAAATCTACAAAGTTAGCCAACGAGTGTGAGTCAAAGATGCTCAAGAACTGTCAGATGCGAGCTGTTTGGTCTTAACCGGGATGTTAGCTGCGATCGTTTTTTTAGTCAGATTTAACCCCGATACGAAAAAAACGCGGCAAAAATGGCCCCAGTTCTTGGGACTTTTCATCGAATCGGGCTTAAACTAAGCGACTAAATCGTACCGGTACAATTTTTCGAAAAATGAACCATCACGTCTCCCTAACTTTGGAGACACCTAAATCAACAATATTGTAGCTTAAATTTGTAAGCAAATAATGCAGACTGTGCGCTTTTAGCTCACTCTCATCACGAGTTATATTCCTATGAGTCAGCACCCAAATTAATATGATAATTTAACAAAACAGTTTCTTTTCGCTTGCGCACACATTTTTGTACAGACTCACTCGCTACTAGCATATTCTTCGAAGACAACGAAGACACGCTGTGATATCGTTTGGTATTACCAGCGTAGAAATAATTACCCATTAAGTGGGGAATTTTTAGAGGTGGTACAATTTAAATGGTGGTACGATTTCGTCGACTGTCCCAATTAGTGCTGTTCGGTAGAAGTTACAGTTAAAACCGCACAGCGAAGAAAACGTTACTCGTCGATGACGTTTTTTGTATAATCTTCACCTTAAGGTTTCCCAACTGATCGAAATCCGGCAACCAAGAGATTTTTTTCGGTGATTGCGGGTGATTCAAAAATTAGGTTTCCTTTCAAATATTGAGCGCAATTGATGAGGTTCATATCCGAACCGAAGGTCGATGTGGCAAGATCACGCCACAGTAAGTTAAGGTGACCAGACGTACAGCGTTGAAAAGTGTACAGCGCAACGTACAGCATTTGTGCATTTTCTAAAAGATTCTTTCGCTCTGCTCCCGCTCCAATAAATTTAAAATTACTTCGGCTCGACTAAAATATTTCGCTCCGCTCCAGTTCATACTAGCGATGTTGATATGCCATATCGCCGGAAATATTAAAAGCTATGAAGGAGTCTGTGCAAATATGGCGTGTATGAGAAGTGTGTAGCTATTGCGATATGTTTTTCTTCGGACAGTGTATCTCTTCGTAGAAATACCTTATGCTGTATGTAAAATAGGAATAATTAATTAATGCTAAATTTTCGATGCCTTCAGGCAGCGCAAGCTGGGCGATAACTCTTTGCCTGGCCATGTTTCAGGGGCTTTTTGTATTTTTGATTCAAGTTTCGACAGTGGCCCACTCCTTTTTTGATTGAATCGCAATTGAAAATCTAAATTTTAAAGATAACTCATGCGATACCTACGTCTCCAAATATATTTGACTCATTTGGGTGACATCAAAGAGACGACCCTCAGAAGTTTTAAAAAAAAAATGATTTATCAGTAATGTCCTCTAAAAACTACTGTCAAGCCACAAGTCAAGTGAATAGGGTCTATTCAAAATAAATTTCATGCTCTAAATAGGTAAGCAAAAGAGACAGCCCTATGAAATTTAAGCATTTTGTGCTGCATGTTTTTCGCAGAGCTTAACATAGGCGAAATGCAAGCACTGATAGGTAGAATGTATTCCATTTATGTGTTCTTTTGGCAGACCTAGTTGCGACCGTTACAGTGAGTCGATTGAATTTATGCCAGATATACTAGGAACCCCCACCAAGTCGAAATCAATTTTTATCATAAGCAGAAACTTCAATCGTCAGAGAGGTAACCCTCAAAAATTTTAAAACTTGATAAAGCCTAGAAATATGTACTTCATAGAACGACGTAGTTTGTATAACTTCCTCATACAAATTTTTTATTCAAAGAAGAATCCGTAGAAAAAAAATAGATCTTGCATGAGTCTTGACTTGAGCCGTTTACATATTGACTTGCTTGACAATCAGCCAAGAGGAAGGATCTTAGCTGTACAGCATTAACCTCTCAAAGATCTGGTCACCTTACAGTAAGTGGTTTTGTCAGCATCCAATAATGTTGTGCAAAAATATGAAGCAAAGTATATTTTATAAATGTATTAAGAAATTCAAGACTCATTGACACTAGTAGTCGGTAGAATTTTTCAAAAATTCTACCCGAAGCAGTTATATTTCAATTTCAAAATCTCCCTGAGGATATCGTCTTGGTAGAATATTTTTAGGAAAAAAAAAATTGTAAACTTCATTTTTTAATTTAGTGTAACAATAAAAAGTGGGAAAAAAAGGTTGAGCAAAGGGTAGGGAGGGGAGGCCCTTATCTACGCCACCGAATCTCTGTGTTATAAAATATAATTTCTTGCTAGAAGCCATCTTGAATCCAACGACATGATTGATCAATACAGTGGGCGTCAAATGCCAAGGTAGCTAGGACTGGGCACTAACGCAGTTGGATGATGGAATTCCGCGTACCCACCACTCTTCTCTGAGGCCTTACACGGTCGGTTTAAGCGTTCTCCAGCAAACATTGCAAACATTACGTAAGGTGCTTCGCTCGGTAACAACTAAGTAGGCTGGCGGAGTAAGGATTTTTTTTATCACTTGTCTCCGGAACTAGACAACATCAGTGCTACCTTTTTTTTGGTATCATTAAGTACAATATCATTAGTTTTATTTATGGGCCTTGTGTAACTACAAATTGGACCATAGGATGTGCCAAAGACATGAGAGCTATTACTATCTCTAAATCCACTTCATTTGTTTGTACATTTTATTAATTGACTTTTTTTACTATTAAATGCGTAGACTAGAAATCTGCTTAATAGCACTTTTTTTTACTTATACACATTCTTTCTATATTTATATAATATATAAAAAAAACACCTTCAAATTTTTCAATACTTACTATATATATGACTTCTTTTCTCTTCATTTACTTATAGCTGGAATATTCTAAATCTATTTAACAAAATGTTTTTCTTCATATATTCTTCTTCTCTTACTATATTCAAAAACTACATCTCTATTTCTACTTAAAACAACAACAACATCAACAACTGCTAATGTGTGTACTTTCGCCTGCTCTATCAATCTATATATTTCGATTTTTACGTATTGAAACAGCAAAAACCAGAACAACAAAACTGAAAAGACCCTTTCAATACAAACTTGGCTGTTTTGCGACATGCCTATTAAAATGTCTGTATGCATTTCATTAAAAAATTAAAAACCAATTTGAAAAAAATGTCGATAAACACCAATATACACATAAAAATGCGAAAAAATTGCAATACTTTTGGTTTGTCTGCGTAAAACAAAGAGTCCAATGAAATAAATAAAAACAAACAAAAAAATACATACCTATATATATATACAAGCCTTTCCCGAATTTCCACCTCTCACGTAAACATAATCATACCTACACACTACCTTAAATGCAAACAATATTTTAATGCCCATATTTAATATATTTAGCTAGCAAGCATCACCTGACATTATAATAGACAGAACAAAAAAAAAACACGAGAAAAATCATTTAAACTAAAACAAACAAAAATATCTCGATTAAATCTATATAGCAAACAAATATGTGTGTCAATTATTACAAACCGTAAACAAACAAACAAAAAAAGAGAATATAAATTTAAATATTTAATTACAAAATATTAATATATGTATTATATTTAACACTAAACCCAATAAATTAAAGTAAAAAATATATTTATCTTATCGCATTGCCCCTATTATAATTGATTGTTATCAAGAAAACAACAAACAAAAATACAAGAAAACTCACTTAATTAAATAATGTACTATTAAAACATGAAAATTTCCAAATTTACCATACATACAGTCAAAATAAAAAAAAAATATATTTCATTATTACATATATTACTTCAATATTGAAATACAGAGAAATGAAAAAAAAGATATTTAATTAAATATGTTTAACACAAACAACAAACAATTAGGGAAACTTATAACAGAGGGAATTATTAGACAACAAAATAAAAAATATTAAATGACTAAAGAAAAATAGAATTTTTGTATACTCTACACACCTATTTATTATTATCAACAATATGTAGATAATCATTAAATTATTTAGGAACGCTTTTATGTTTTCTTTATATTATTTATTGCGTAAACGTTTACAATATAGTTCAATTTGTTTAGATTGACCCAATAAAAATTAACCGAAAAAAATAAGAAAAAATTATTTTGATATTTTGTGTACAGACCAACAAAAAAACAACTCCCGACATTTTTCCTGTTAACGGTAAAAATAACATGCAATTTTGACACATATGTATGTCTAAAAAAAAAACTTTAAAAACCTGCAGCAAACGGAAAAAAGGAAAGGCAAAAACATGCAACATATATTTAAAAAAAAAACAGACACACACATGCATTAAAAATTATAACAAGAAAGAAATATACAATGTGAACTGTCAACAACATTATATGGACTTTGTACAATATAAACTGTCAAAATTTGAAGGAACAAACAAAGAAACTCGACATATACATCTATCGCTTTGTCTCCTATTGTATCTAATCTACTCTTGAATATCTTGTCTGTCTATCTCTCTCGCATGCTTTCTTGAACCAACAAAAATTGCAAATTTACTGAAATAAAATCATTGACACTTACCTATAAGTTCCGTAAAAAACTACAACAGAAAAACACTCACACACACAAACAATCAACCAAAAAAAAACATCATGTTCTAAAAATCTTAAAAAACACATTCATCGAATTGTACGGAAATTGTTATGAAAAAAAACTTGTTAAAACTGTTTTAGATCTCCCGTTTTCCTTTGTTCATATAAATTGTTACGCAAATCACTATAGTGAATGCTGCTAAATTAGTGAAACAAAAAAAAATCGAATAAAAAATTAAGAAAATAGCAATACCAATAGCGGTGGAGTCCAAAATTTATAAAAAAAAAATTGACTCGGTATCTATATCTGCAATAAGAGTGCACTTGTGACTTTTTATTGATTTTTTTTTTTCATTCCAAGATTTTATTTACAATATACATTATTAAAAAAAAATTGTTGTTCAGACGATAGATTCATGTGAATATAAAATGATCGTAAATATAGAATGTTGAAGAATAAATAAATAAATGTTAAGACAATAAAGACGTGTTACAAAAGGTTTTTTTTTTCTTTTGGTTCACGGTTCGGTTTTCTACTATACATACTACACAAGCAAACAGTCTTATGGTGGTTGTATTTCTTTTCAGCTTTTTTTTTGCACACAAACATAATGTTCAATATATGCATTTAAAACTATAAACACACACATAACACAATGTTTGTAAGTGTTTTCCGCTTAAAAGAATGATTACAGTGATGTAACATTTAATGTGCGTGTTTTCCAATATTTGTCTAAATGTACTATAAGTGTCGTTATCTCTGTTTTTTTTTTTATAGGAGCTTTCGATGTTTTTTTATTTTATGTGCCAGTGATCAGTGTTCTTTCTCATGTTGTGGGAAAAATTATTAATAGAAACAACAGTAAGGCGATTAGACGATCCAAGAAGCCGATATTGAAATAGGCTGAGATATTACCGCCAAAACTGGCGATGTGAGCAACATGGCGCGCCATGGAACAATGTAGTAGGGCAAGGAAAAAGAATAAGAAAAAAACAGACGAAGTCTTTGGACCCATAACGGTACGTTCTTTAGATTGATATATGACCAAAAAGTAACGCCATTCAAAATGACGATAAATGTCATAAGGGAAGCGTTTCTCTGTCGTAACTACAGAAAAGTACCATTAATCATAGAAGGTGAAATACCGTTATAATGTAATATACGTTCTCATAATTCCAGGAAGACATTTTTCATTTGATCACATTTTTTAATGTCTTCTGGCTAATGTAGTGGTTAGTGCGCTTACTTTCGGTGCACAGGCTCGTATGTTCGAGTCTCACTGTAAGGGAATTCATTTGATGGTGTTTTGCGAACTCACGACACATGTGACGAATTATGATCTTACTCACACAATGGCGCCGGAACACGGGGGCAGCGGGGGCAACTGCCCCTCAATATTTTGGCTAAAGGGGCAATTATACTATAATTTATTTTATATTTTTATACATATACAATGTACATATTCAATCTACTATTGTAGTAGTGGATATTTTTTTTCCATGAAGGAATGTCTGGTTCGCAGAAAGTTGCATACAACGGCAAGGCTAACGATAGCGAAACTATTGACCGTTGATCAACGAAAACGAGGAAGTTCTTCATTCTCCTTGTCAGAAACCGTGCCGATGGTAGAGCATCTCACAGTAAGATTGGGCTGCTATGCTCGATTGTTGTTATGTTGTTGATCTTCGCTCACAGTTAACTCTTTTGAAGAGTATGCCGGGAGCTTCGCTTACATGTTGCGCTGAAATTGCTGATCACTTTCGAAGCATATCGAGCACAGCCAATTAATACGGCTAGTAACATTACTTCTGACGGTTCCAGCATCAGCAGCATAATCAGAAAGGTCGTTCAGTGCTTTACGACGTTTTTAACATGGCTACATTCAACAATGACACAAAAACGCCTGACACATCTAATCCGTCTCCATCTTTACAGGGATCGAACAGGGAATTTAGATTACTAAAAAAATTCTTAAAAGAAAGAATTCGTTTCCCGAGGAAACCGGAAGACAACCTTTGGGAAAATCGTTTGATCTTTAATTTTATAAAACTATAAGAATATGTTTATAATCTTCAACACTTCGGAATTAAAATGGGATCAAAATGGGTAACAAAAAGAAATTTAAAGGTTAGTCTCATATTGAAGACTATTCTAGGTGGTTTGTTCTCTAATATTTTTCATAATTACTTTTTGGTATCGTTGCACAGGATATTAAACGGCTAAAGGCAGCGACGCCCTGTGTGTTGAAAGCCGTTTCTTCAATTTTTGGATGCTTTGTAAAGAAATTTGCGATTGAATATTCTCTAAATTAGGTTTCAAAACCCAAACTTTCCATTTGAAAACATAGGAATCGAAATTTGCATATTTTGTAGTTTCGCATTTTTATATTTTCAAATCCGATTTTTCAATAATTTAGAATTTTTATGATTTTAAACCGAAGCTTTCGAAAATTTGTGTTTGAGACCTAATGTAGAGGTTATTATAGCGGAAGTCCTAACTATCACAATTTAAAAACTAAAATCGCCAAAAAATGCAAATTTTGTTCAAATCGAGATTTTTGAAATTTTTGAAAATGTTAATTTAAAATATAAAAGCGCAAAGTTGTCAAAACTTCCGATTAAAGAACATTAAAAATTACAAAAATTTGGAATTTAAAAATGAGATAATGAAGATTAATCCAAAATTGAAATTGCCTCACCTATTGAGGCACATCCTGCACAGTAGAGCCGGTCCTGTCTAGAGGTCCGGTATATGGTAACCGTTTAATTTAATATGAATTTGAGAAAAAAAATCTTGCCCCCCCAATAAAAAATTCGTTCCGACGCCACTGTACTCACATATTAAACGAGTAACTATTTACGGAGATAAATAACTCTGCTGAGCATTCTGTTGATCTCCACACCCAATCCAGTTAAAAGATCTTGCAAATTGGATGTCACAAACACTATAAAGCAACTATTAAAGCGAGCTAAGCTATCAATACATACCCAAAGATGGAACACTGATTTTGGATGAGTTTCGTCCTACTCTATCAAATGGAATTTTGTGTTTAAATTTTTTTTTTAAATATGTGTGCTACTGAGAACTATGCATCCCTTTCTAAAAAAAAAGTACCAACTCCTTGGTATCACTACAGCATACATTTATAAGTAAAGCCTAGTACTGACATCGAGAGTGAAATTTTCGTCCGCTGCGATTTTTTCAATGAAAATGTATTCTTACTGTCGTGGAATATGTGGGGAATGCTATGGGGAATTCCATAACCTGCAATCCGAAAACAGTTCCATAATTTTTCTCGGCTATTTTATGTATTTTTTCCGATTCCCCGGTTATTTCATTATGAAATGTCAAATGACCGGGGAATCGAAAAATAATACATAAAATGGCAGAGGAGAATTATGGAACCGATCTTGGATTGTAGCTTACGGAATTCCCCATCGTTTGTGACATATTCCACGACAGTAAGTTTCCATTTTTATTGATAAAATCCCTTAGCGAAAAATTTCACTCTCGATCTTAATTCAACCCTTAAAAGCGCATTTTTATGACAACTCTTTTCTGGCTGGTATAAATTCAAATTGATTTGAACCGTTGTAAAATCTACGACACTGTCATAGTTTGATGGTTGAATTATATATCTCGCGTCAGCATCAGCATCGGCAGAGGCATCGGCATCAGCAGAAAAATTTCAATTTAGAACACACGCATTTGCCTTTGATGACCCACATTGACAGCAGCGGCAGAAGCATTTTTCTGCGGGATATCTAATTCAACCATGATTCATTTAAGATAAAGAGTCTTGCGGAGTGGATCTTTACATCTCACCTCAAGCAAGACTACTGTCTGTCGGTACTGGATTTCTCGAAGGTACCCTGCTCTAGCACTTACGCCGCCCCGGGCAAGAGGACAATTTGACGCCCCTTAGGTGCTGTACCAGGCAGATTGATAGTATATAGTGTAGATGGACGTCGTTGTTGCAGAATTGATTCAAAGTATTTTTTTTTTCGCTTGATTCGAAACGGAGTACATAGTGGAACCAGCTGACGTAGGAGCATTTTTATAAAGACAACACAAAAAATGCGTGGTCACAGTTGGATTTAAACCAACGCAACGTTCAGCTATCATTGTGCCTGTCCAGACACTTTCCATTTTCATTCGTCTTTAGGGTTGCCACCTAAACCAGGTCTCACGCCCGGCAGTAGTGACATGGAGAGAGCTCATCAGTACTTAATTTTGGAGGGATGTCTCCTATGGTAATCGTTTAACAGACGATTCTAATTCCATTAGTTTGAAATTTCTACATGAAACGGAATGAAGGGTCAGTCACTCATCCAAATTGTAGGCATTTCGTGTCGTATGATAAATGACGCATTAAGCAATATTTGGAAAAAAGCCTCCATTCTCGGTATGTAGCGACGCAATCTAGATATATCATAGATGCAACTCAGCAGTATAATGCCGTCATAGTTTATAGTTCTTAAATTTATGGCGGATGCGAACAAACAACCAACACAGACGGCGTTGTATGTAGGCTACTATAAAGCCTTTTTAAGGACTTAAAAAAATATGGCAGGGCATGCGGATCCCGAAGAATTGGAACCTAATGCTCGTAATTGTAGGATGTTAACAAAAATGTGACCTGCTTTTTCATGTCGTACTAAAGATAACATTTAATTTCCCCAGTCAGACCCTTTTTGTCCCAAAATTTAAGATTGGCTCTACTCACGTTATATTATATTATGTATTAGTACCCCAGTTATAGGGTCTCATAAACTACTTCGATTGGCATAGTTCTTGTATAGCTTGTAGGTTGCAATCCAATCCACAATTATGGATCAGGAAAATGTCCAGTTGAGGCCACAATAACGCTCTGTTCCAATAAAAATTGCTGTGACAAGTTAATCCTTTGTGTCTGTTTCATCAATTTCTCCCCATTCACCGAATATCATTTAACTTGATGGCCCGAATCTCGACTCAAAAATGCTGAAGTATCCATCGCAATGCGATTGAAATCCTACAGCACTCCGTCGTAACATGTATAGTCTTCGGAAATATGATTGAATCGAGGCAGAATTATAGAGCACTCGGATTACGTTTGCGAGAAGGCAGCGTCCTCAACAGTTGCTCTGGCGCTAACTACATGAAAATTTAGGGGATCTCAGGACGAAGCTGAACTGTCCAAAATTTAAAGGGACTCGGCAACTAGAATTGAATTTTGAATTTTTGTTGCAATCCAAAGAGAATCGATAGATAGTGAGCAGAGCGATTCGTGCAATCTAGAAAGAGCTTACGCTTGCGGCGTAACCGCGCCGAGAATCGTTGATGGATAATGCGAATCGTGAGAGGTTCACGCCGACAGAAGAGGTGTTTTAGGTTATGTATTTTGTTCACGTTTGATACATGGTTTGTCGTTGGTTCTATAAAAAAAAGTTAAATTCAACATCAACCGGCAGGATTTTCATGAGCCTGGCCCTTCTACGCGATTGCAAATATTGAATATGTCAACAACTCACCATCTATTCATACTATTAATGAAAGAATTTATCATTTACACGTCCTGACCAAAGCCACCACTCATATTTAACGATAAACAATGAACAGATGTGAATAGAATGTTGAAAGTGGAAACGGACCTTGAAGACGATAGGGAAGACGAAAGCGCACCTGTCTGGACATAGCCATTCAACTCTTAAGCGCGATGCACCACAGTTCAGCAATACCTCAAAGAATTTGTTTAGAATTTCAAAATTAAATTTTGTAAAGCAAGCTTCATGTAAGAAATCGAAAATAAAGGCGAAATGTTGTTTTTTCTAAACCACTCAACACATTTGCAAAAAATTCTGCTTTCAACAAAGTCGTGTCAAAAAATGCTGATCGCGTTCATGATTAAGCTCCTGCAGTTGTTTTCCACAAATTTCTTAAAAACTGCACAAACGACAAACTACAATTAGCCGGATTTCTTATTCAGGGTTTTTCAACATGCCTGGCTAATTTTCATAAGTGCGTCATCTCGAGAATTTTTATAGACAATAAGGTTAGAGCTAGTTAAATTGGGGGAACGTACCAAGCAAAATTTCCATTTCAGCATATCCGAACACAAAATAGGGAGCTCTGGCCATGTGTTCTGTGGCTCGATCCTTCGTCTTGCTGAAACCCAAACCACCTTGTTTGTAGTTTGTCCTCCAATGCTAGATGAATCAATGCATAATGGGAAGCAACTGAAAAAATCCATCCACGCGAAGGTTTGGCGAATTGAAGTTAAATTACGCTGCGAATGGTCGATGGAAATTATGGAAAACGACTCCAAAAAATTAATGACGAAAATAATGCATTTATGTGCTCACGCTCAGCGTTTATGAACTTCCCTATTTCTCATTTCATATGCATTTTCTCTGCAGTTGAATATTTATTTAGTAGACGCGCTCTGCACTTACTCAACAAACTAAATTAACCTTCCGGCGGGCGCAATACTATGTAGTCCTAACACGATCGGGCGCAATGCATCGGACAGATTAAGTGCAGAAAAAAGGATGAAACTAAGTTTTTGGATATTTTAGACTCTTATTTATTATTGAATTATCTTTTTGAAACAGTTCTACGAAATTTTAGAAACAAATACTGGCTCACAAAGTTGTATACCCTTCACATTTTCAATTTTCTAGGAATATACCGCTTTCAATCGTTTCAATACAAAAAAAAAACCTCCAACAACTCGACCGGTTAAAAAATGTGAGCTAATTTTAGTAAAAACACACTATTGAACGATTTCGTGAGCCTAAAAGTCAACACAACGTTATTACGCAATGTGAAGAGTATAACAAGTGGAAATTTTCATTGAAAATGCGAATATAACACAATCGGGCGCAATACATCTGAGAGATTTTTTCATCGCCTCCCGCCCCTCAGACATATAGTAGATAGAAACTGAAAACTGCTTTGGGTACACTCTAAAAAGTGAATTTCAATTTTTAAATTTCCGCTGAAAATGCGGTAATTTTAATACTTTTTCCCACTTATAATCACATCAAGAATGCATTTTTCAACAATTTCTGTGTAAAATAAGAAAATTACACCAAAATCGATGTGAAATGTATTTTTACACTACACTTGTGTATAATTCAGATTTTCTGGTGCATTTTTACAACGTTTATGTGTTTAATTCGGTTTTTAGGTGTATTTGTACAACGTGCAGTTGAAGTTTTACTCATTTTTTGTAGCGTGCTCTCTCCAGTTATCATACTTCACTTAGCACAGTGAAACAAATTTTTTCAAAAATTCTCTGTGGGCCAGCTGGTTGAGTCGCACTCTACGATGCTAGTAATCTAGAGGTCCGGAGATCGAATCTCGGCGTGGTGCAAAATTTCCGTACATCTGCCGATAGGAAATATATAGTGCTTGCAACATTACACACTCCGAAATGATATGCAATGTAACGTTGACTCGAAATTGCCTATAAACGGCTCCCATGTGAATGAAAAACTAATCAACAAAACTCGACCTATACTTGTTTATATTTTATACATATGTCCTTAAATAGTTTTATTGGTAACTGTATTATTTGAAAAGGTTCTCTACTTAAATCTTTACAGCGAAAAAAAGAGTGAAAAAATATATAATATTACAAATTCCAGGTGGAAACCGCATTATGTTCCTATTATTACGGAGTGTTTTTACACATAGCGAAGTGTAAATTTGCTAATATGTATATTGGAGTACTTTTTAAACAAATTTCATGTAAAATTACACTTGATTTGCAAATTTAGATTGCAGAGTAATTTCACTATTATAATAGAAGTAAGAGTAAAAATTTCTTAGAGTGTAGTTGATCGATAAAAATTAAGCTACTGTGAGTTTCAGATCTCCTTCCCTTTTCATATTGCTGATTGGTGCAACAAAAACTGGTCACTTAATCTGTCAGATGCATTGCGCCCGCCCGAAGGTTAAAACTTCAGATCTCATCTTCCGGAAATCAATTCAAATTCAATAAATGAAACGATAAAATTACGTGCTATAATTTCGTCTTCTTTTTGAAAATTACTTGCTATCGTATTCCTAATGGCAGGGGCGTAGACATTTTTTTTTTACAAGCGGGTAAGCGTAATTGCTTGTTCCACCACACTGTGAACACGGCAAATATTTTTACTGAGTGCTGTACTCTACAAAAATCGCTGTACTGCGATGTTTCAAGTCGTAAAAATGCGTGTAGGACGGTTTGTCTCAATCCCCAATTGTTTTCTTTATCGAAAAATGTCTATGTCGGGGATTTAAATACTCCGAGAAACAAAAACGCACACTGTTGCGGACATTGCATTTGATATCCGGACTACAAATCACAAGTAGAATATTGCGTCCAAGGGACCTAAAAGGGACTGAGTAAAGACTAGCTAAGGTCTAAAAAAAAAAACAGAAATCGCAGGCGGGTTAGATGCAATCAGGAATTAAAACCAAAACGCGTAAAAGTAGCATTTAACGTTACAAGGTGATAAAAGCAATTTCTCGATAGTCCTTTCTTAAAATCGGATTCAAAATGTTCAAAAACTTTTCTAAAATTATTTTTCGAGCAACAATTTCAATTAAGGGCAAACTTTGTTGTTTTAATTAATTTAGACTCCCATATAGTGAGTAGACTATTTTCGATGCAGGTTTTTTGTTTTTTTAGCTTAGATTCTTGGCAACTTGGTTTCACAGGTTCTGTACTGAGGATTGCACTTTGTAGGCGACTACACTTTTCACTAAGCAAAATAATTCGATTCAAATTCAAGTGATTATCAATGACTGCATTGCTTTTTGTAAACATTTCGGGAGTGGTCCGGGGATCCCATGGACCCCTTCCTTGAATAAGTGCTCGCGCGTTAATGAAACGGATTCTCGAAAATGTCTTGAATATTATCCCCATTTTGTGTGAATCTCTCGCAACGATTCAAAACTTTTCGTCTTTAAAAAGCAGCTTTGTAGCACCTGCAGCCAATTTAAGGTAGGTAACTGTAAATGTAATTAAATAGTTCTTTTGCTATTTTATGTGAAACAAAAAACAAAAATTCGAAATCTAAAAATTTAATTTTAAATTTTGAAAATTCGAAATTTGGATAAATCCCAAAATTATCAGTTCAAGAAATATTTTTTTTTTTTATTTTTTCGTTTCAATGATAATCTTATTCATTTCAACATGTACTTCAGCATTGTGAAGCTATTCATAATAAAATGACAAAATAATTCATCGTTATAGAAGAAGATTCTCTGCAATCTCTTGCAATCATACAATATATATACAAATTCCATCATAACTGTCGTAAAATCTTATCGATGTATGTAAATTCCAATAATACAAAAGACTTTTTATGATATATATATAATATTGTATGTAAGGATTGTTCAATGTTTAATGGAAAACAGAAAAGTGTTTTAATATAATCGCAAACAAAATATGTACGTTTCATCAATAGCAAAATTCCAGAAACAGAACAGTCAAAATCATCTTATCAACGCAGACAACTGAACATGAAAACAAAACAAAACAAGGACATCAATTGAACACAAGAAGATATACATTTTGTTAATATATTATGTATTTCTTACAAGCATCTAATTAATAATAAAACAAAAAAAAAGAATAATATATATATACAATACCTATATTAGTTAAATAGTAAGGCAACAAACAAATTCACGAGACAACGACACTAGTACATTTATATTATATAATATACATAGAAAATTTAGATTTAATCAAGGAAAAAAAATCCATAAAGTAGGATATGATTTATTTGATACCGTTATGTTTCTCCATCGCCCAATAAAATACTTTGAATTCAAAACCTGCGGCAAGCATTCCCCTGAAAATTTTTTTAATAAATATGCATTATGTGTTTTTGTATAAATTAATAAAAAGTTTTAGGGCATCTTTATAGCGATATAGGCACTGAATTGAAATTATTATTATATTGTTGACAAAACGCTATTATTATTAAAAATTATATTAAAAACAAAAACAAAAAAAAAAATGAGGTGCGCACTGGACTCTATAGCATTTTCAGGTCAAGTAAATAACTCTCCGAAACAAATAAATAAATATCCGAATCAAAAAAATGCGTTTCTAAATCAAAAAAATACATTTCCGGATCAAAAAAATAAATTTCCGAATCAAATAAATAAATCTCCGAACCAATTTGGCTCGGAGATTTATTTATTTGATTCGGAAATTTATTTTTTTGATCCGGAAATGTATTTTTTTGATTTAGAAACGCATTTTTTTGATTCGGATATTTATTTATTTGTTTCGGAGAGTTATTTACTTGACCTGAAAATGCTATATATATGCACAAGAATTATAGTAAAAGCGTTTGTGTGCCTATTCTAAATAGACAACCGAAGAAAAAAACAGAAAATATCCAAAAGACAAAAAAAAAATCAGGCAATACATTAACATACATAAAATACATGCACACAAACCATAAACAAGGCAAATTTTGTGAGTGTATATATATAAGTAACGTGATGAAGTATATATATATATATTATGTTAGTAAAAGTGAAAAGTAAAAAAAGATATATTGTTATTTAGAATCTTAAGAAAAAACAATGAGAAAACAATATTATTATTAGGAGACACATGCAGAGAAAACTACTTTGTTGATACATTTTAGGTAAAAATTAAAAAAAAAATTAATAAGCAAAAGCATTGGCTTCGGTTTTATTTGCAAAACGCGCATTAAAATGCACTTCTTTATTCCGAACCTCACTATTTCTTAATTTCAAGATAAACGACAAATAATTGCGTATCTATCTATACGATGTACTTTCTTTTAAAGAAAACATATATACAACAATACCCTATTTGGGTTTAGAGACATGCTGCCACAATTTTTCGCCTGTAAACGATTTTATGTTATGTTCTATAATCTAAATTAAATAAATTCCATAAATAAAAATATTAAAATTGTTGAACTTGAAAGAAAAAACACTTGACTTAGCGTTGCTTTTAAAAAATTTTATTGTAACTTTAAATCTAGAGACGAGTTAATAAAGCAAAAAAAAACGAAACAACGCCCTAAGCAAACACTTGTAGGATTACTGTGAAAAATAAATAGGCGCAAATATATATATATATATATACATACATATAAAAGACATAAGTGAAATTAGTCATAGAAAACCTTAAGGTCTACATATTATGTTGCTAGACCGACTGAAAAGTTGTTAAAAATTTATTATTATAAAAATGAAAAAAAAATTAATAAAATTAACGTGAGAAGAAAAAAACTGCATAAACAATATTATATACTTATATACATTGAAATTATATATACATATATACATTACGTACATACTTAAAAGAACAAGTAAATATGGCAACCAAAACGGAATCATTCAACATTCCAGCATATATATATATAGAACGACGCAAAAAAAAATCACATTCATTTCCATCACAAATTCATTCATATCTTGTTAGTATATCGTCCAACACCATCACCACCACCACCACCACACAATCGTGAATCAATTTTTCCCACCTTGCGTATATATAATATCCATATTGTAATTTGTCCGCAAAACTGATGAAATTGGCCAAAAACGCTTAATTAATGACAAAAAAAAAAGATACACAAAACGCGTTCGGTTAAAATCGTAAGCAATAACACAGCGAAAGAGTATTTATCATTATTTCCGCATGAACCGGAATTTCAAAATAAATGTCAAAAATTAGTGAAAATATTTCTAAAAACATCCCCGCGCATTTATAAATTTACAAAAAAAAACAAGCTAAAAGCCCTAGATAAATTTTTATCTGTATCTACATACATATATATGATTGTATGATCATCATTAATAAACATATATATAGTTGTTGTTATTTATATCTAAACATTTATAAATGTATATTGAAAAACACTGAGAACAAATAATAAATGGGAAGAAAAATTAAAATCCAATAATTAAAAAAAAAAATAAAACATCCGAGTTGAGTTTTAATTATTATTATTATTATAAAATATAATAAAAAATAAAATGCTAATAAAATGAAAATAAATGCGAGCGCAGCTTATACGTAGCGGAGACAAACGAAATACATTTACATACATAGTAATTGATTTATCATCATCATACATACATTCACCAAATAATAAGAATAATAATGTGACAAGACAAGATTATATTACATTGTGTGTGAGTTATTCATCGTAATTAAATTTAATAATATCGTAACTAAACAAAAAAAAGAGAAAAAAAATAAATAATGATGAAAACAATAAGCATGGGAAAAAAAGAGATATGAAAGGACGAACGGAAGTGAATGAAGCTATAATTGCAGTAAAAAAAAACAATGAAAATCCAATAATTAACTTAAACAAAAATATTTCGTTTAATTCAAAAGGAAGTAAAAAAATGCAGACGAATATTATATTATACTATTGCTATTGATTCCCCCACAAAATGTAGATATACACGTTTTGAGCGCAAGTGTATATAAATATATATAATATATATTTATTGAAAACATGTATGGACAAATTGACGAAGTAAGAAACATGAAAAATGATGTTAAAATAAACAGAAAAATTAAAATACAACATTACGTGTTTGTTTTTTAGTTGGAAAGTGTTTCTTTCAGAAATCAATTTGGTAAGTTTTAGACGATAGCGGGAATATACCAGACCGAACATCCTATTTGAACTTTCGATATAGGGGAGACTGGGGCTGGTTCTAACAAATTTTAAATCTTAGCTACCCAACCTTTTGCGTTAGAGACATGACTTTCTGCCATATAATTCGTCATTAATAGGACTTTTAATAGAAATTATTAAAATTATTGTAAACGTATTACATTCTGAATAATAAGGCTTTTTTCCTAAGAAACTCACAAGTTAAAACTTACCCCAGCCTGGGGTTGGTTCTAACAGCCCTGGGGTAAGTTTTAACAGGAAGGATAATCATCGAATTTGAACTTTTTGCAAATAATTAAACTCCAGTTAATCTACAAAATCAAGCTTTATTTTTTTCAGTCTCATATTAATTAAATACAACGATCAGTATCATCATATTCAGTACTGAGTGATATTTTAATGCTAAAGATAATTAAATAACAAAACTTTAGCTTTCATAGCAGTTTTCTTAAACTCAAAAAATTTAATAAACATCTTCTTTGAAAAACAATCAGCCCCGGTCTCCCCTACATCAATGCTTTTCAGCCTGTACAAGATGATGTAACCAATAACTAAGTGCCGTCAATGCTCGAGCCGTCGCAAGTTACTTTTATAAATACTCGCTACGCTCGTCGTTTGCGTGGAGTATTGCCAAGTCGACGCCTAGCTAGGCTGTACTACGGCGTGTGACGTTTGGAATGAGACCCACTATAGTCAGGGGCGGCGCATAAGGGCCCGCAGGGTCCGCGTGGCGGGGGGCCCACGAGATTTAGGGGCCCAAAAGGCACGTGAAAGATTGCTCGATCAATAATAAACAGGACAAAAAACAATATTCCGACGAAGATGTTTTTTGTAGACAATAAGGGATATACACTTTTCGAAGTGAAAACAAATGCTAAATTTATTGTTCCTCTTCCAACATAGGCCCCTTAGATAGGCCTATTAACATTAACATTTCGTGTTGTCCTAACATTTTTGAAAGTTCATCAGACAATCCGGATCCTCAGATTTTCACCAAAAAGAAACTTCCAGTGTTGAAAAAGTTTTCTTGTATTTTTATAATCATTCATAGTGCAGAAAAAATTTGGCGTTCTTTCATAATTGACTTGAAAATAGTTCGAAATCAATATACTCGTATTTTCCATACCATAAGTAAATGTATACAATGAAAGCACGTCATTTTGTATTAAGTTAAACTTTCAAAATCGTTCTGCCTAGTTTACTCTAAATTGATCTAAAATAAGAAGTCGGTTTCCGGCTCTATGAACACCTTATAAGCCTCCATCACGGAATAAATTTGATCCTGGTATGGGCTGTGGCAGTTGCTGTAACTGTAGCTGGGGTTTGTAATCGAACCCACGCTCTTCCTTGCAAGTAGGTACCATATGACCAAAACGATTCTTTTTGACCCTCTGCAAATAGACTATCTTAAAACATTTTTGAAGATAGTACCTTCTCTATATAGGGTGTTTATACCGGACTAAATTCCAGTCCTCTGTCATGAACCGCCAAACACGAACAAAATAGTTCGCGTTTGAACTTAGTTGAAACTGATTCGTACGACGTGTAAATGTTCTTGAAGACTAAAATATTTATCTTAGGGCTGTGGTGCTGAGGCGACATTTAGTTTTAATGGAGTCTTGCTAGGGGATCAGGCTGTGCTACGGCGTCCAACATCTGAAATGAGACCCATTAGTATCGTGGAGAAATGGCCGGGCCTACGAACCTGATGTCGTACCTCATTCAAAAATTTTAGCATAGTTCAGTGAATAGTAACATACACTTTTCTAAAATAGCAGAAAAACTACGTCTTATACACTGAGACAAAATACACGTTCTGTAATTAAGAATGTTTGTTCTTAATAGTAGAACGTTCACATTTAACGCTAAACAATCTTAAAACAATGCTGTTTCTCTTTAGTTTGAGTACAAAAACTGTTATATCCTTATTTACAGATAAAATGTTCTAACTTTAAGTACCCCCAGAAATAAAACAGATCAGAACAGATTGCTGTATTGAATTTAATAATAAGGACCAAACATTAAATTTGAAGGATTTCGTCTTCAAATCATAGGGTTCCTGGATCGAATAACAATAATTTAAAAAACGTTACAACCAGAACGCCGCCATTCTCAATATAAGAATGCAAAGAGTCGAAATAACTCTTGGCAAAGTTATTTTCCGTACGACGTTTTTAATTTTAGTAGAAATACTGTAACGTGAAACATGTTTAAAAAAGTTGATTCAGGTAAGCGTGTTTTCGATTGATTGCACGCTGCTTTTCTCTCAGTGTAGGGGGGCCCACTCAAGAAATTGGCGGGAGGGCCCCGAGTGAAGTTGTTCCGCCACTGACTATAGTATCGTGGAGAGATGACCGAACTGGCTGGACGAGCGTTATGTGTGGTAGTTTATACAAAAATTTTACGAAACAGAGGTGTTCACCGAAATAGAGAACATGCCTATTTAGTGATACCTAATAGCATAGCACAGTTAGCTATCTCATTGCAGTGAAAAGTAACAGACACTTTTCTAAAATCGCTGAAAAGCTACGACTCATCTCGTACAGTCTGGTTGGTGCAGTGCCCGCTCTAGCACTTACGCCGCCCCGGGCAAGAGGACAAATTGCCGCCCCTTAGGTCATATACCAGGCAGATTTATAGTAGGTAATATGTACGTCGTTGAAGTGGATGTGTAATTCCCCATAACATCCTTGCAGACTGCGCAGCCGATAAACTCGAATTAGCTGGATTTTTTCAGTGTGGAGCGTTCGTGGTTTATTTTCATAAATGCGATATCTTGAGAATCATAGGCGTAGCCCAGGAGGCACGGCAGGGAGTGGCGCTTGACCCTCCCTCCAGGGCCGGCCTTAGCACTCTGGTGGCCCTGGGCCAAATGGATGATGGTGGCCCCTACTCCCTTACTAATACACAAACAAAACGCATCTGATCTTGGTTGGCTGAATGTTTCCCCTTACGTTAGATCTGCGACTGACGAGTGCTTAATCAAAACTCTTTAGCGTTTTACATCAATATTGGGAGCTGCTGTCACTGGCAGTTAGCTGTTTTTTAATCACCTCAAATTCGAATCTTCTCTCATGATCATATTTCTGGCATTCATTAAAAAATCGCAGGCAATTTTTTTATGTAATTACCATTTCTTCCAATTGGAAACAAAACTGACATTTTGCAAATTTTTATTAGCTGGGTAACTTTTCATTTACAAAACATTCAAAATACCAAGCTTAGCATCGGCATCAGCAGAAACATTTCAATTTATAACACACGCATTTGCCATTTTTTCTGCTTCTGCTGCTGCTGTCAATGTGGGTCATCAGAGGCAAATGTGTGTGTTCATAATTGAAAAGTTTCTGCTGATGATGACGCGTCAAATCCATCCACCATCCATCTGACGGTTTTTAGGAGTTTCATAACTTTGCGTAAGTGGTAATTAATGGCATTCACCGGAGTGCTTAGTTGGCAGTCTAAAACTTAGAATTTTAATACTACACTGAGAAAAAAAAAGTATGAAAACAAAGGTTTTTCATTTAAAATCAAGCATTTTTACCCTTAATTTTTGCGCAAAATGACACACTGTTCAAATCAAATACACCGACATGTTATTTCAAAAGTTTTACTAATATTTCGAAGCAAATTGCCGTCTTTTTAAATTAAGAAGGCGAAACTTTAGTTTCAAGATATCTGATACTCTTATATCAAGATTTGTCTGTTTTGAAACAAATCCACAACATTTTGTTTTTATACATAAATTTAAGTGTTAAGCCCTTTAAAATCAAATTACATTAGCGATTGAACCCAAATGGGTTACTCTTCCACGCATGGATCAGAGTAGCCAATTTCAAAAGCTGCAATTTTATATGTTTCTTTGTCGAAAATTAAAAGATATGATTAGTAAAAAAACGGTTTATTAAATCGGCAGATATACATTGAGATACTAATAGTAAAACAAATATTTATTCATAATTACAAACGTTGTACTTTTGAACATTTGCAAGTCCCATACTAACTTAATACTTAAACATACCTCAGACTTATTTTGGCTCAAAATTATCTTTTAACTATAATCGACAACCTATTGAATGTTTTTGTATATAGTATATTTGTTCCACCACCACGGTTCGAGTTTTTGAGCCCATAACATCCGATGTGTTCGAGGATGCTGAATTTCTAGTTCCCGAAAATAAAAGAAAATATAACTCTAGGAAATTCGGAAATTCACTTGCTCATATACTTACTTTTACCAACATATGTATGTATTTTGGATGACATTCTGACATGAAATCTGCAAACCATTATTTTGCACCGGTTGGAAAATTTTACAATATAAATATCACCTTCTCTAACAATTTTTTTATAATCACGAAAAACACTCAAACGAAATCTACTTCCTTTTGGCGGCGTCACTTTACTAAGAAGATATGGTTGTCAATAATGTCAATTAATATGTCATTTGATTCTATTTAGGATCAAGAAGTATTCCATCTTAAAGTCGTGGAAACATTTTAAAACTAAGTGCACTTCGTTTTATTCCTTGGATAATTTTTCTATTAAAATTCCACAAAGTTTATTTTAAATTGTATAATTATTTAAATTAATGTTCTGAGCATTTTCAAATTAACTGTTTCAATTTAATAAAATGAAGAAGTCAAGAAACTTTTATTTTAAATAATTCATATCTTTGTTTTAAAGGTTGTTCTGAGACCAAACATTTAAAATAAAATTGGTCATATTTTGATACGAAGTTTTACAGCTAAAATCAAGAATTTTTCAAGAAACTTGAAAACAAGTGAGTGATCTTTTAAAATCAAAAAGTTATTTTTTTCTCAGTGTATGTACAACATTTTGTGGAGTTTTCTATTCATTCCTTGAATTTTTCA
This sequence comes from Microchrysa polita, assembly GCA_949715475.1. Lineage (NCBI taxonomy): Eukaryota > Metazoa > Arthropoda > Insecta > Diptera > Stratiomyidae > Microchrysa > Microchrysa polita. The sequence continues at coordinate 86,567,568 of OX454421.1, read as the reverse complement.
ATCAAAAGTAATTTCTACATTACTCATTTCCTATATTTGAGAATTTGTAGAGGAACCCTAGTGTTCTATGAAACCCTGTTTGGGAAGCACTGCGTTAGACGATAATTTTGTACACGCAGTGCATCGTGTTCCTATAAATAATACATCCGCCGGTTTTCTATGAGGAAAACTCCAATCCTCATTTATGGGTCTGACGTCGATAACGGGCGTGCGGTTAAGTTATTCATGATAAACACCAATTCAAACTTCTTGTAACCTAAAGGTGTCACGTCTTGTAAAGAAACAGTATGAGATTTCCAGTCACTAATCTCGATTTTAAGATTTTTGTATGGCAGCAATGCTCAGCTTTCGACGTGGTCTAAGAGAGCAAAAAATGAAGGATCCGAATATCGTAATTCGAAAATTTTGATCTAGGTTTATTTTTCCTCTTTCTTCCCTTATTATACCAATCCGTGAAGTAGTGGCCTCTTGTGTCATCACTACCGGCTTTTCATTGTATAATCTCAGGCTTATCCTGCACCTTGGATATTGGTAAATTTTTTCGATAAGTTCTAAAAATCAAACTTCTTTCAAACCATGCTACCGTCACTGGAATTTTTAAAAAACATCAAAGACATCAAAACGTTGGAGAGCAGACATTGCAATATGTTTCAAAAGAAATGTTTGAAAAATGGATGTCTTATCCATATGCATGTTATAGCAGATTTTTTATCAGTAAAATTACATCATCGCTATTTCACTTTATATTAACTTTAGAACTAACTTTAGAACTACATACTTTAGTTCGAGTACATATCTTTCGCGTGGAGGCCCCTTTTGAGTGATCCTTTTTCCGAGTGGTGGCCCTTGAAAGTAAAGGTTTCTTGAGAGTGGTGGCCCCTTAAGTGTGGTGGCCCTGGGCGACCGCCCAGTTCGCCCACCCCTAGGGCCGGCACACAGTGGGGCGAAAAACCCGAATTTTGGAAACAATTATAAAAATAGGTCAATCTTAATGTATTTGGCCATTCTAAATCGAATGGAATTGGTTTCACGCAGATAGGATCAGCCGTTTTGAAGTTATTTCGATTTTAAGGGGGGAGAGGGGATAATTTTTCAGTTTTTTCTAATTATTTGAAAAACTATAAAAGTTAGAGCAAAATGGTTCGAGGACACATTAAACTACTCAAAATTACCTTTGCAATGACATATAATACAATTGACTTATTTTGATAAATTATACCCTAGACCAAAAAATAAAATTGGATATTTTCATTTTTTGACATTTACATTTTTTACTGTAACTCTGCAAGAAATGCTAGTTGAGCCAGCATAATTTAGGGAAATATTCTTAATAAAATTAAGTTGATGTTTGCCAAAAATTGAGTTGCTCCGACCAAGGACACGCCTGATTCGCCTACTAAAACTTGTTGAAGTCAAAACGTCCATAGCTCCTCTCCAGGGGGAAGGGAGGTGGTAAATTTTGGCTGAACGTCAAGACAGAGTCCCTTTATACTCTCCACCAAAAACTAGTTCAATAGGATGAAAACTACGGTTATCTCCGGTTCAAAGGACCCAACATATTTTACAGTAGATATTCAAAAATCTTGTCTAAAACAGCCAACATGACATAACACAATGGGTTATAAAAGTAGCCTGGGGTCCTGTGGGGTTATGATTCTTACATATTAGTAATCTTGAGACTTTCTGGAATAATGTAGCATAAACAGACGCTTGAAGGCACGTGGAGGTAGTTGCTAAAACTCAATGTGAAAAATTAAGTTAAGGTCAATTTGACCTTTAATGATTAAAATTAAATAATTTTTTTTTTTCCAAATTTTTTTTTTTACTTTTTTTATGCTAACATATTAATTATAATCTAAATATTGAAAATAAAATCATAAAACAAAGTTTTATCCTAATTTATAGTCAGGGTTTTCATTGAAACTTGATTATGGAAAAATGTGCAAAAACTGCAAAATCAATTCTCTACACTTTGAGAGCCGCTGACTTTCATCTATGAAAGATATCGGTCCATTTTTTTTTGCAGAAAGAATCTTCATAATGTTTACTATAAGATAAACTATTCACAAAAGCTCTACAATAGTATAAATTTTTTGAATTTTTGCCTCTACGGCACCACTGTGCGGCCCTGCTCCCTCCCCCTGGCTGGCGGTTGATCAAGGATACATTTTTTTCTTACTGTTTACTGCTTTTTCATAAAAAATCGATGCTCTATGAATGAAAATTTCAGTACTACAAATCTGCGTGTTGGTGCACTCAGAAAAATGGGCCCCGTAAATTTAAAAGTTTTTGTACCATTTATTTTAATTGGACGTCAAATTTACCAGATTTCTTCACAAAAGTAAACAGATGCAATAATTAATATAACTGGACGAATCCTATTGAGATATTTTGTATGGAATGAAATGTGTCCCGTAAATCCAATGGGACATCAGATTATATTTCGATCAGTTTGTCCCATTGAATCCCATTTGTTTTATATAGCGTCCTATTGCATTAATGGGGTAGGCCTTTAAACCTTCCGTTAGTCGCAATAAAAAATGTAACACGAATAGATGCAATGCATCTATTAGATGCCAACTTTGTCATCCTGCTGTAAGGTAATGAATATCTTCATAAGGTTTTTTTCTTCATTATCTAAATATTTGAAGCCTTGTCATACCAATAGTCAATAGCCAAAGATGAAAATCGGGTCTGTTAATAATAGTTTTTTTGATAAGGAAAAGTCTTAAAAAAATGAAATTTTTTGGAATTGTCTTACATAATTGCAGTTTTACAGCTTTCTGAGCATAACTAAATTTTAAAATAGGCATCAATGGTAAAACAAAGGTGTAATAGTGTAACTCTAAAAGTATTGCACTTATAGTAAATATTTTTTTTATCGTATACTGATGCGCCTATATCAATTACACGTTCAAATCAGTTACACGAGTACTCGCAATGCATCTAATAGATGCTTGAGCCTCCTACGTAAAGCTAAGGGACCCCACAATTTTCACTTTCAGACTAAAATGCTTCCGTACTCGGTATACGAAGCTACTATGAGTTAGAAAGTGGAATTCGCAATAGAAAAGAAGTTAAGGTAAAAAAACAATACGTGGCATCTGTCAGATGCATTGCGTCTAACGGAAGGTTAATTGAATTTCAAGCATATAGCTGTATTTTGCAAGATAACCAACATAATGCTCCGTGGTCGAGATCGTTCGCCTGCCTTCCCGTGACTTGGTAATTTTTAAAGTGTACTAGCAAATCGGATGTTCAATACTCGGCCTGTCCAAATATCTTGATTCTTAAAAAATGTACAATGACATAGCGTGATTGGTATAATAATATGGGACTTATAAAAAAATATATTTCGATCATATTAGGAGTGAAACAATTTTTTTTTTTTTACATAGGATTGATCCTATTAATTCAACAGTATATATCCTATTGGAAAATAACTAGACCATGTGTTTATTTTAAAATGAGTCAACTATTAAATCAAACGGATATTTATGGAGTGTAATGGTTTCAATATTTTTGAAGTGATCTGATTTTTCCTATTGAATAAAAATAATGGGACAAAATGATTGGTTTAATGGGATTTCCCATTGACATTTTTCTGAGTGTGGTGTTCAGTTGGCGCCTGGTGTCAATCGCAATTTTAAGAAAGATTTCAGTCTGGTGGTCTCGGTTATTCCGAGACAGGGATTATAAAAGTAAATCATTCGCATAATTCTATTGAGACTGCAGTTTTAGGCATGTGATATCCGAAACTTGAACACCCGCATGTAGGTGTCATCAACATAATCATATCCATATCCTATCCGCGTTTGGGTGACCTAGCCTTTCGAAACTTAAATTATGCCCTAAGTGACATCCTATGTAAGTTCTCTTTGTGAGGATCCTAACTACCTATGTTTCCGATCGTGTTGCCCAACCAACCTAATTCAAGAAAATTTTTCGCCACCAAAAAGCCCACATTGTCCATGTTTCATCACTACATGACTTCTAGGTTTAAATTTGTATACTTTATAGAGCCATGTTTTACCGTTATAATAAAGGATTCCTCACTTGAAGTTTTCTTCGAGAAGTTAATGGATTTAAAAGCATTTCGTCTGCAAGGGATAAATTTTGTGGCAAAGGTCATGTGATGTATTCAAGAGTAATACTCATGTAGACGCCATTTATCGTTAAAAGGACAAAGATCGCTCTAGATTTACCTTTCTCAAATGTTAAACCCTTTTTCTAAAAATATTTTTGTTGTCATATGTTTAATGAAAATGACATACCCTCCGACCCACTAAAAAAAAATTCCGGGATAGGGGCATGATGTTGACAAAATGTTTATGTCTTGAGCAAATCCAGCCTACGCCCATATTGAGAATTTTTATAAAGAAGACGTTCAGAGCTAGCTAAATCGGGGAATCAAGCCAAGTCCTGATTTAGCATGTCCGAAAAAAGGAGGTACTGCTACTGCGGCTCTGGTAATGTGTACTGTGATTCCATCCCTCATCTCTTTGTTCGAAATTTGTCCTTTAAATGCTAGTTGAATCAATGCAATTGGAACCAACTGAGGCGATCCATCCACAAGTAGATTGGGTTCGGGATTGAAGTCAAATTGCCGCCAAAGGTTTATAGAAGTTTTCAAAACTCCTGCATGGGTATGACGTGCACTCCTCCGATTCAATAGACTAAATAAAGTTTTAGACCTCACTTCCTGAAATGAAAGTGCGACGTTTCGCATATAAACTCAATAATAAGATTACGTTCTATAATTTCGTCTTCTATTTAAAAATTAGGTGGATCTCCCCTTTGGTAAGAACAAGGGATCATGCATAGAAAGATCAAATATAATACTTAATGCTGGTCAAAAAAAGAGGTATTAAATGCTCAATTGGAGGACGAAATTAGCACATAAATCTCCAATTTCTGTTTTTAAGTAAAACTTGAATAGCGCATAACTTCGGAAGTGCGGCGGGGGCTAGCATCACATTTTACGCAAATCCTTCTATCAATTGTGGGCTCTTCAAAGCCTCTCAAGGACTTTGCATCTTCAAAACACAACTTTCAACTTTTTATTTCATCTGTAGGTTTCGTTTCCACTTATTGGAAATTGATATTGAATTTTTCTTTCTGGCTTGAAATTTTGGTCAAATGTTTGTTTTGCTAAAATCTTGGAAGGTATTGAAAATGGGCCAAATCGGACCACGGGTTCCCCTACCTCCCATACAAACTACCCCTCCTTGATATTTTAATTAGGCCATAACTTTCGGTAGAATATCGCTATCGACTTGAAATTTTGATCAATGTCTCATTCTGACATATACTTTGAGTTGATGGAAAGGGGATTAGGTCCGACTACCCCTACCCCTACTTCCCCTACAAAGTTATATTCAGTCATATCTTTTGATAGAATGTCACGAAAAACTTCAAATTAATATCAAATGGTAGCCGTTGGATGTCTTGACAAGGTAATAAAGATGTGTCAGGTCCGACCCATCTACCCCTCCCTCCCCAACAAAAAATATGAAATTGAATATTTTGGGTTTTGCGTGCCTTCTAGGTCTGTACATGGGTATAAGGTATACACCTCGGATGAATTAAGTACAGGATATCGTCATGTAGAAAATTTTGGTAACCATTTCCTAACATGTGGTCGTCTTCACTAACACATTGACATCCACCAGTGGATTAGAGGTATTATTTGAATGTGGGGGCTGCCACCTGACCGAATGAACCTTTTACCCTACTTCCTTGTACTCTTGTCAAACGAGGTCAATCAGCTGACATGAAAGTCAACAAGTGCGCTCAGATGTTTTGAAAAGTTGCAAACTCTTTAAAACTTTGCGATGAGTTTTATGTTTCATCTCCTGTACGTAATGTTTTTCAACTGTTAAATATCAAAAGATTACTTCAGTTATTTTTCCCCTGTAAAATGTGATTGAAACACGTTTCAAAACTATTCGTTCAGGCGTTGAAACCTTTAATTTGCTAGATCATTTAAAATTGTTTGCAACGTTTCGAATTTGCTGAATGTTAGAAAAGATGAAAACGTCAAACGAGGTCAAGCAGCTGATTAAAAAACCAAAACAGAAAACAACAGTTTGGTTACCCTCACCGACGCACACAGACAGCTTATGAGTCTGTCCTTTTCTAATTCGTCCATGGTATAACACTCATCGTGCTATTCGCACGATTAGAACTCGGTCTCGTAACTTTGTCATTAAGTTTGTAACGCATTAAAGGAAGCATCTCCGACCATACAAAAAGTATACATATATGATCAGCATGACTTGGGGAGTCGATTGGAGCATGTCCGTCTGTCTGTTGCGACGCGGTTTACTCGGCGGGTATTGAAGCTAGCAAGCTGAAATTTTGCACACGTGCTTCTTATTGTTGCAGGCTGTTTGTATGTTTGATTCACCCAAATTGGATCACTGGGTCATGGAGCTGCCATACAAACCTAGCTCCCCAATTTGAGTTCTTCTAACAAAAATTTTTTTATTTGTGTACCAATTTCAACCAAATTCCACAAAAAAGTGTTTCTATACATAACACATAATATATGCAAGAATTGATCAAATCGGACCATGGGGTCATGGGGCTGCCATACAAACTTAACCCCCCAAATTAGGTTCTTCTAAGAAAAACTTTTTTATTTGTGCACCAATTTCAACCAAATTTCACACAAATATATTTCTATTGTTGACACAAAACATATGTAAGAACGGATGAAATCGGACCATGGGGTCATGGGGCTATCATACAAATCCAACCCCCCAAATTAGGTTCTTCTAAGAAAAACATTTTTATTTGTGCACCAATTTCGAACAAATTTCACACAAATGTATTTCTATTGATGATACAAAACATATGTAAGATTGAATCAAATCGGACCATGGGGTCATGGGGATGCCATACAAACCAAACCTCCTTATTGGTTCTTCTAAGAAACATTTTTTTACACTAATTTCACAAAACCTTGAATTAATGTGTCTTTATCAAAGCAACTAAAAAGTTCAAAACGAATGGAATCGTACTGTGGGGTCATGCTCCGGCAACCCCAATAAAATTTTCCGAGTAAATATTTTTATTTGCCCACTTAGCCCAAAACTTTTGTCAAGACGGAAGAAAAAGAATGAGGAGGGGGATTAAATACAAGTCATAGGTACGCCCGAAAAAACTTTTAGCCCAAGCGAAGGGTATCCAAATTTCGGCCGCGCCCGAAATTAGCCTCGGCCCCGGGGGTTGGCGAGCGAAGCAAGCAGGGGGCGAAGCCCCCTAGTTTTTTTTATTCGAGTGCTAGCCAAAAAGCCGCCCCTAAAATTTGATTAGAGCGGGCGCTGGTTGGTGTAGTAGGTAGGGCGCTCGTCTTCAAATCATAGGTTCCCGGAATCGAATCTCACTGTAAGATAATTTTCGGAGCGTATTGAGGTAAATTAAATGTCGCCAACACATATATGGAGGCCAATGCGGGCTGCGTGAGCTTTTTTTATTTTCAAATATATAAAATAATATAAGAATGCAAAGAGTCAAAATAACTCATAGCAAAGTTATTTTAATTACCACGTTCCTAACTTTAGTAGAGTTGATTTAAGCTTGTTTTCGAATTCTGCTTTTGACTCAGTGTAGGGGGCCCACCCAAGAAGTAATCGGGAGGGCCCCTAGTGAAGTTGTTCCGCCACTGGCTTTGATTTTGGTTGAAATAGCGGGTGGACTTTTTTTCTGTATATTGGATTTTACCGTTAGTATCAGAGATGTTTATGGGTGGTTATTGTGAATAATTATTCAAAATGTGTAACGTTGTATTTGTAACATATTTATTGGCGTGAGAATCGGGGAGGGCCCAGGAGACTACACTACAATTTACAATACCATTATGAACAAACATATTTTCTAGAATACCATGGTAGGCGAGTCAATTAGGATAGCCATATATTTCGCAAAATGTTAAGATTAGCATTTTTCTCTACTTTGGCTAAGGCTGTGCTTTGTTGCTGATGTCACCGTTGATTATGCAAAAGTCCACAAGTGGACCTACAGACCACAGCCGGTTGGCTAATCCCCCTTTATGAGGATTGTACTGCCAGTTTATGAAGATTTTATAATTATAAGCTTTCAGAAAATAGTGTGTGTCTTGTCTATGCCATAATACTAACCACTAGATAAGATGTACGAGAAACCGACCTTTAACCTTTAACAAAAATGAAAAATCGTTCAACTGTTCATTGCCATATCCATTCAACAAACGAACTGATTAAATGCTACTTTAATTAAAAAGAAAAAAGATTATTATACTCTGGCGAACAATAAAAATTAAATACCACAATTAGCTTGCTTTGAAGTAAGTTTTCAACCCACAATCACAGCAGCAACAAAGCAAAACGACAAGCAAACAAAAAAAGAACCGAGTGAAAAAAATCAGATTTATCCCAACAAAAAACCGCCGCCGCCGTGCCGTGCCGAAAAATTTATACGATTGAGGACTCTCCCGGCTCTCTGTGCGTTTCATGAAAAATGGAGCGATAAGAAAAGAACCGAAAAAAGACAAAGCCAACTGCGAGATACTTGTACGGCGGAAAAGTAGAAAAAGAATGTTTTTTAGTAAGCATAAGGTAATGTCATGGGTCAGTATGAAAGGACCAGTAAATTCCCGGATTAATCTGATTTAACTCCAGAGAATGTTGTACATATTGTTTGTTCATCGTCTCGTATACAATTTTTTGTTTGTCGTTCTTTTTTGGGCGACATCCTGTGGGAGTCCTTTATTTAAATGAGAAAAAGGAAATCGGCTGTGTGTGTTGAGTGTTTTTGGTTGGTTTTTTGTGCGTTTCAGTACATTTAAACATTTGCAGGCATATTTATTTCGTAATATTAGTCATACTCGTTACTGGTGGATTTGTGCAAGGTCCTCCTATTTGGGTACGGTGGTTTGGGAAATGGCGAAACACATCTGTTGGGTGTAAATCTTTATAATCCTTTCGTTTGCATAGTTATTACAGTAAAAACAATTGTACTCTACCCATAAGTATGTTAATGTGGGTGTGAGTATAAACTAAAATTAAATCCGAATTTATAAATTGTATTATTTTTTTATTTAAAAAAAAATATACGCGGCCTAGTTTTGCAAAGAGACAAGCTGCTTTTTGTGAGAATGTAATCAAATAAATTCGCAAAATATGTACCTACATGCGTTTACTTGGTATACTGCTTATTGTTTCTTTTAACCAATGAGACAACAATTAAACAAATCTAGATCCGGAAAAAACATTTCTGTTTTTACTTTACGTGGGAAAAATGCAATGAGGATGGGTATACTTGTTAGCAACCATGCATTTTAGATGCGCTGATAAGGTTGAGTTTTATCCAGCTCTTGCTATTGAAACAACTAAATATTTTATTCCAATGACGAAACACATTCTCATCCAACAATGAACTATCGTCGTCACACCATATTTAACTTTAATCAGATTCTGTTTCACAACTTCGAATTGACGCTTATCACGAATATATGTCCTTGCATGCAGCCTTTTTTTTTTGTCGCTCGTTTCCATGAAGCGTATAACCAATTTCGACAACTCAAACAACTTTGGGAAAACTCGGCATATCGTACATGAGAAACTCATCTGAGATGTCACCATTAGCGATTAAAGTCCCCAATCCCGGCAATGTCGACATATTTGACATTGAAATGTTGATAATATGTGCACAACATTATAAGACAACTATAGTGAAGCCTGAACAAAAGTTCTAGTCATGTCTAATTTCAAGATTGTCCGTATATATACGACGAGAATAGGTACGCAACGCACACACGCTACTATCATGTCAAGAAAAGGATATGTAAATTAAACGTCGACTTATGAGGATAGCAAAAGCAAAGTATATGCTGTGTATCCTTGTACCTTTTCATACTGAAAACTTGGCAAAGCTGTTGTGAAACGATAACAGAAACAGATGTCTACTACGGGACATGTCGTTCAAATGTTTTCTCCCGCGCGTACACGTATACACCCTCGGCTTAACTTTGGCTTTAAGTCTCTATACACGCTTAGAGTGTTTTCCTTTTCAGGACACGAGACATGGCAGCATGGAGACGATGTGGCGCAGGAAACATTTTATCCATTCGAAATTCAGTAGCGAATGTCGAGATACATGATTGTACTGAAGGAACTACATTTCATCTACATTTACAATCTATGTGACAAACTGCCACTTGAGTTACTGTTTAATGTAATTAAGAGGAATATGAAAGGGAATCCTACTGTTTATTGTAATGGTACAAGAACATTATCTTTGCATGTGCATGAAGATATTTTCTGAAACAATATTATATGGATATTACAGTTATAAGTACATTTTATAAGTATACATGAATTACGCAGTTTTTATAAACAATCTATTAAGGATTTACGAAGTATACATCGATACCTTAAAGCACAAAAGTGCTAAGTCCATTTTTTTCGATATTGAGTTTCTGGCATCATATTATTCCTTGTTAAGTTCCCCTTCGACTAGTTAGTCTTGAAACAAAATTTGCACATCTAAATCCAAGATAATTAACATTTACAAGAAGTGCTAGGTCCTAGGTTGATCCAAAAAAAATTGCACAATAGTGCTAAGTCCAGTTATAGTGATATTTTGTGCTAGGTCCATACTTGGAACAATTAGGCAGCTAAATTTGAGGTAATAACTGTCATAAAACGAATGAATACCATTAGGAGGCATACAAAGAAATGGCCAGGGTTGCTTCCTGATTCGAATAAGATGGGTTTGTGTGCTCGATCGCACCATAACTCTAGATGGGATGATTTTTTTTTTGTAAAGTGCTTGCATTGGCATAAGGGTCAAATGACGACTGGTGGTCAAAGCCATAAAATAAAATTGTTTAATTAGGATTGTCTATTTTCTCCACAAAAGAAAACCTCCTTAACATGTATTGGGGTTTGTACCAAATGCCAGCTTACATTGCATTTTGTATAAGGTCATCGCTTTCTATAATCTACAATTCAACTTGAAATCGGGCATTCGCATGTTCAAAGCGTTGTACCGATCATGATTTGCGACAAAGATCCATATTTCGATCAGCTCCAAAAGACATACTTTTTAAAAGGGTTAGGTTAGGTTAGGTAAAGGTAAGTTTATCCCCAGCGCACTTAGACCAGACTTGGTCCGTTGTGATACCTCTGTAGAACTCGAATCTATAATAACCTACTAAGCTGAGAACCACCCCGTGCTAACAATGAATTTGTTGAGCAGTATTGGGCTCACATCACGAAGATCGTCCATATCATAAAAATACCTGGAACCAATATAACGGCTTCGTTTCTCGGCCAAAGCAGGACATTGACAAAGTAAGTGGTGTACGTTCTCTTCCTCCTCTTCGTCATCACAGCTTCTGCAGAAGTCATTGTGGGGAATTCGGAGCCTTCTTGCAAGATTTCCAATAGGACAATGCCCCGTTATAACCCCCACTACATTACGAATATGCTTTCTGTCCAAAGACAGTAATATGGTTGATCGACCAAAATCTAGCTTTGGCCATATAATCCTCGTCGTATTGCAAGTACAACCATAGGTCCATCTTGCATTGGCCCTGCGTTCAACAAGCAAACCATCTACGAGGTATACCGTCAGGGGAGCACCTAGCCTTTCGGCCTTTATCTCCCGGTCCCGCTAAAATGTTTGGACCTTCGGCTTTTTACTGACAAGGTGTTGTTGTCAGACGGGGATTCTCCATCCGGCGCATGCACACACCATCAGGAATCCAACCCCGGGGTTGCATCACTAGCTAGATGACTTGGGTAACAACCTCCAGCCACTACGAGTCCAACACCTCGATGGGCAAGGACCATGGTCCCCTGGGCACACCCATCCCCGTAGTTCACTATTCGCTATAGACTTCTCTATAGCAGGTGTGATCCTCCTTCGGCCCCCTATTGGTTAAGCCTTACGTCGAATTCGGACATGCACATCCCAGGCTCGTTGGACCTGTGACTACGAGCCTGTGTAGACACGTAGCGCTGCTTTTCACATCCAGGTGGCCCCTTCAGTTTACTAGTCAGCAATGCGACTCGGGCAGTGTGGTCATCAATCCACAAACTAGTTAGATATAGGCGCGTAGGCATTTTCCACCAAGGCCGTTCTCCCTAACTAGCCCCTTCTGGACTCGGGTTATGCGAAGCCGTCAACCCCGAAGCTCACACGATTTCCATAAGATGCACTCCCCCACCAGAGGACATCACAATCGTGCTTGGCATTTTGTGCTTCCCTCCCGCAAACTATGGGAGGAGGTAGGCACGCCGAGAGCCACCCGTACATAACTCAGGAGCACGGGACCGTTACCGCCCGAATGGTCTTTGTACACATCCTCGCCATGGCGTATCAACTGTACCAGGGGCCCCCTTGCGCTGTTAGGTCCGTGTTGTCACAACTCACCAAAGATCTCTGTCCAACTACAAACAGCCTTCCTCGGCTGAGTGTCACATGGACACCGACCCCCCTGCGGGGGCCCTGCGTTCAACAGCGGTTTTTATTATCATTGCACAAGCAGCAGATGGCGTTTCTATGTTGTAACGATCGCCTTCAGCGGCACTAGCTGACGCATGTCGCGCCAAGTCGTCTGCGCGTCGATCCCCTTCGAAGCCACTATGACCCGGTATCCAGCATAGCGTAATATCGAAGAAACGACCCATCTCTCTAAGTACTAAGCGGCACTCCTCGATGACCTTTGATGTATTCAGCACTGATTCTAGTGATCTAATAGCAGTCTGACTATCGGTAAAGAGTATAACGTTCCTTTCTGTGATGACGTACCTACCCAACCAATTTAGGTCCTCCAAAATCGCTGAGACCTCGGCTTGTAGAACACTACAGAAGTTAGGGAGACTGAGAGACAAGTTAATGTTCAGTTCCTCAGAGTATATTCCGATACCTACTCCTGCGTCCGTCTTCGAACCATCAGTATAAATTGCAATGGATGCACTAGGGAGGGATATGCTATCATCTCATCATTTAAAAGGGTTACAGTTGGAATAAAACCGAATTCCGAAAAAGTAAAAATTGTTTTAAGCCTAAGAATTTCTCACTACGAGTATGTCCATATAACATGTTGGGAAGCTCTTTGTCATGCTGGCTGAAACGCAGGTTATTCGGGTATTAGCAAAACCAAGCAATAAACTTGTATTTGATGATTATGGTAAAAAAAAAGATCTTACAGATGTCGGTAAAAAAATCGCTGCACTTTACAATGCTTTCATTCCAGGCACTACGCAAAATTTTCTACTGCTGAGACTGTAGCCTGGAAAACTAAAATATTTGTAGTTTCCCTTGATATCCGGAACTGGGATATCTACGTGTGAGCATCATGAATCGATAACATAATTACATCAGAAGAAATGTTTGGCTTCGAGCTGCAGAACCGTCACATGAAGGTCTCTCCGTAAAGGTTGTGGAATTTAACCTCATCCCATCATACCAGCAATAAAACTTAGCCACTGTTAATATTTTGTTAAATTTGGAGAAAATCTTATCAAAACCGTAATCCGTATTTCTATAAAAAAAATTTTACAAATTTTGCTTAGAAGAAACTGATCTCTTGGTTTATTTCTTTTAAATCTCAAGTGGAATATGCAGTCCGAGAGACAATTTTTCGTTAAATGGTGTAGAAAATCATTCTCGACTGTCCTTTCTTAAAATTTGGCTGTAAAATTTGCCTAAAAATATTTTCGGGACCGACAATTTCAACTCCGAAGAAAATCATGATGTTGAAAAAATTTCGGGCTTGCTCTTCCCCTGACCGAAATCCTGTCTACGCCCATGCTTCCACCAATGGAATGACGACTTAAGATCATCCATGTCATAAAAGTGCGAACAATGACAGAGTAGGTGTATCACCCCCTCTTTAATCCACAAAACTTATGCAGTATTAATTTTGATGAAATTGAGTTTGAGTCTCCTGGCGAGCTCCAAAGTAGAGTCATAACCAGTTGTAACCCCCATCACACTACAAATGTGTTTCCTGTTCAATAACAGCAGAATAATAGAAACGAAAACGTTTAGTATTGACCAGATCATCTTCTGGTCATCTCGCGGTCATGACTCCTTTTCATAAACTGATGAGACATATTTGCTTCATGAATACGAACTGGTGGAAACACAGTGAGATGCTTGCGTCTCATTGCGAATTAACGTGTTAAAAATAGTCTTTCTATATCCAATTTTAACGACAATATGAACAAACATTCTTCGGTTAAGTCCATCGTTGGTATAAAACGAATCGCTCAATAGTGCTAAGTACATTCCTCTCGTTTTCTCTAATTTTCTTCAAAATTATAACGATTGCTTGCCAGATTTTAATATATTTATCCTTTTGACAGTGTAACCCGCTTGAAAAGCTAACAATATTGGCAAAAAACTAGTTTGCTGAAATGGGAACAAGGTTTGAAACTTTGTTTTCTCGTTTTCTCAAAATGTTGAGAAATGGACTTAGCACTATTGTGCTCTGTCTAAGGTATCGACATATATCTCAAAAGATAACAAGTTGGAAATGCTCCCCGCCAAAGAAATATTCACGAGCTTCAAAAAGGAATTGATATTACCTCAATCCGCCTGGGTATGGACCCAGTTCCGCATTTTTCATTTTCGATTGTTGACGTTCAATTTTTAATTTTATTTTTTTTATTTTCTATTATCAAATATCAATTTTGAATTAACCAATGGGAGGGCATCATTTAGTTCATTTGACTATTCTAAAATAAATTTTCAATTACGCAATGGGAGGGCATCATTTAGTTCATTTGACTATTCTAAAATCGGGTTACGCGCTTAAGTCTGTGTGCTTTTTTTCCTTTGGCGGGCGAGACGCTCTCGCGTCTCTTGATTCATATATGTATATACACACGATGTAATGAAACTCCCGAGTTATATATTATTGGGTATGGGTATGGTCTAACCAGTGGCGTCACGTTTCTTAAATTTATTGTGTTCGAAATCGAAATGGGGGTCCTTCCTTGTTTAAAATTTCCACTAGGAAATATTGACAAATTAAAGCAATGCGGAAGAGAATTGGAAATTCAGCGACATGTTCCAAAGGTTTTACATTTTTTGTAACAAAAATTTAAATTTAAAAAATATTTTATACGGAATAACTAGTAAGATCGTCTTCATAGCCGGAAATATCCTTTTTGACAACCATCAAATTAATCGTTGGTGTATTCATATCCAGGTGGAATTAAATCGAATCGAACCAAACTCTTGGTAGAGCTTCCCAATCTTAAATGTGCCATGGATCGTCGTGCATTCCTCTACAAAGTTTAGAGTAATAGTAATAGTTTGACCGTTTGGAAGTTAGAGTCGCCTAGTCGTGGTCGTGGGATTACCACGTGAAGTGCAAATTTTGATCGAAATTGTTCACAGTTTCTATTTGAAAACATAAAAATTTACAGTTTTGTTAGGACCTTTTAGATAAAAAAAGATTCCCTAAAAAGGGCAAACTTTGACCCTATTTTATGTTTTGAAATCAAAATTTTTGAAAATTGGGGTGTTGAAACTCTATGTGGAGCATATTCTGAGTGCACATTTCTCTACAAAGTTGAGAGCACCAGAATTTATTAATGACAAAAAACATACTCGTTTTTAGACTGCAATCTAAAATTGACTACCTCTCGACCTTACTAAAGGAATTACATAGGAAACTCGATAGATCGAAGCTGAAGGGGAATGTACATATATTACTTTGTCTTATGGTGTTTTCGAGATATCAAGTTTTGCTAAAAGAAAATTCGAGATGTCGAGTGCCCTCTTATTTCATTTTCTATGCATTTTATTAGAAATTATTTTCGCAGCGAAAAGGGACCTCCCGGCTTTATCTACTAATTTTTAATAAATTTCCTGATGGCTATGGATTTAACGAATGAACGAAATGTAACTCGGATACTCGTTCTGTGTGATTTCAAAGTATTGCATACATAAAATAAACTTCCCAATTTAAAAAACAAAATCCATTTTGAAATCCAATCACATCTTGCATCTAATACGCTCGAAAATCGATTTTAATTTTAAATGAACTTCGAAAAGACTTTGTTAACTCTCAATCACCATTTGACCTGTACACTCGTATACACACCCGTATAACGTGATAATCACTGCCAATTATTTCAAACGACAAAATTATAAACGAACAAAATGGTTTTTTAATTACTCGAACATAAGCTCGCGTCCGAACAACCAAGAGGTTGATTCTCGCGTACAGACATCAGCATCATCCTTTCGATTTTCGTCCTTTATCTTTAAGATAAAACAATTTTCTTCGAACAGCAGCATCTTGTTGCTGTTGTTCTATGTAATAATCATCTTTTCACCCTGCACGGGTCCCAAGTCCTATACGCAATCTATGTTCCATCAACAGGAAGCAATTTTAATTAGTTCTCCGACAAAATTGGTACGTATTAAACGAGCATCTAGCAGATGGGTCCGCACCGATCCGGTGTTGCGTGAACTTTGTATTTATCATCGGCATCGCGATCCTTAAAATGGACTACTCTACTTAAATATATTATTCCCTAATTGAGTCGTTTCGGATAAAATCCAAAATCCCTTAACATCATGTATAGTGTCTAATCTAAATTTATGACATCAAAAAGTTTGTCACTTTCTAATTTGTTTGAAACAAGGGTATAGCCGGAAAGGCGCGGTTTACTTTTAAAATTGCCTCGGAACATAATAAATTTTCCAGTTATAAGGAGAGTGTTAAAATATTTTGCGTTTTATTTAATTAATTATTTTTGTTGATACGTTTTCAAAATTATCGAGGATTTGTTTGATATGTAATGGAAATCATTTAGTTGAGAAAGCATTTCTCAAATTTGTTTCATATACATAGTTGTTTTTTTTTGTATGTGATTCCCTATACATAATAGTGTAATGAAGCACGCATTCAATCCATTAATAAAATTCCTATGCCAATTTCACATTTTATTTCACGGTCGATTGCGCGCTCACTGAATCGAAATATGTCCAAGAAGTGTCCTTTCACGTATTAGCATTGTGCTAACCATATAGCCGGTTTCGACATAAAATGAACATCAACAGAGAGAACTGCACCTAGTCTATTCGTATTCCCATAAATAGATTAAAGATTAGATTCGTGTTTTCTTCACGGCATTGTTCATAACATAAGTTCTATGGGTAGACGATACAAAAGTATCTTTATCCACGATGTCCTATTTCATAGCCGATCGAAACATATATAATTTGTTAGTATGGTTCCAAAAAAACATCTCGTCAAAATAAAAAAACGTATCCCTCTATACATACCTTCTATTGTATTCTGTATTATATTACGAGTGATATTATAAGATGTTGTATTCTTCATCATCTCCCGGCTTTTTCGCTGAATCTACTTATAAGAAGAGTATCCTGCCTCGCTCATCGTGTTTTCACAAACACGTCCTCTATAATATATTTTACGATCATGGACATTATGGATGTAACGCGATAGAGTAAGGGATGAATGCCATCACGATATCATAAAATTCATGATAACCATTCTTTTATTATTTCGCGCCTTTCTTTAAGCCGAAAAGGGGTGTTGTTGTTGCGTTTTCGCGAAATAATAAAATAAAGGGATACGCGGCGTGCGAGTAAAGTTATCTGACATTTTCTTCGTTGATGATTTACGCGAGAGCATATTGTGTCTATTTTCATACTTGATGTTGTTGTCTGGCAGGTGAAAGAATTTGATATCGTAAAAATGATATCAATTGTAAAGTGGAATATTTTCACCTGTGGGTGCATATGAGAATAAAAAATATAAAATGCAGTAGAATTTCGAAAATGTGAACTAAAAAATTAGTTTTAGAAACTTTACAACAATAATACTTTTTTATTGCAAAAAATGTAAAAAATGTCATCATACTCTAGAGCAGACGTGTCAAACTCGCAGCCCGCGGGCCACATGCGGCCCGCCTTGAAGTTCTGTGCGGCCCGCAGCCATGTCGAAGCAGCACAATGTGTATCAATTCATAAATGTTGAAATTGGTAAGGTGAACAAATTAAGCCGTTGAACTCAAGTCTACAAAAATTACACTAAAACTCGTCAGTGGCTTAAGCAAGATTATTTTAGGTTGGGATCCCGAAATGCAGTAATAAAAAATTGGTTGGCTTTACCGAACATGAAGTGAGATTTATTTGGAAAAATGGCAAAGCTCTAAAAACTACAGAAATCTTGGAATTGTTAACTAAATCACCTGGATGTGAAATTACAACATAATAATCACAGGCCAAATTCCAAGCTGTATTGGTGCATGAGTTTGTACCATATTACAAAGAAATTATTGTCTCTTTTAGCCACCATTCTGTTTAAATTAATTTAATCTGACTATTTTGTTATTTTGGGTGACCTGGATGACTGGTACTAAAATTTTTGTATCTGTGCCAAATTTGACGCAAATCATGTTATTCACAAAAAGTAATCGGTTGTTGCAAAATGGCAAAAATTGTATTTTCGTCGATTAATTCGCTGAGACCTTAAGTATTCAATAGACTTGAAATATTATATTTCAAGGTAGGTGGGTAGCTACCTTGACTTCAAGTGAGGTTGACTATAGAAAATTTTAAGGTCTCCTTGAGTTTCTCCTTAAATCAAGGATGCATTGACTCGTGAATATAAGTGATTTCTATGAAAAAGTATGGAAAATGACATTTAATTTATTGATTTTCGGC
The DNA here is from genome assembly GCA_949715475.1 of Microchrysa polita. NCBI lineage: Eukaryota > Metazoa > Arthropoda > Insecta > Diptera > Stratiomyidae > Microchrysa > Microchrysa polita. The sequence continues at coordinate 86,548,860 of OX454421.1, read as the reverse complement.
ATCCTTGACTCAAGGTCTCCTTGAGTTAAGGAATGTTTATAAATACTGGCCTTATAGTCTTTAAATGTTTTTTTGATACCCTTCGCTTACTAAGCGAAAAGGGTATATTAACTTTGTCATGAAGTTTGTAACGCATTGAAGGAAGCATCTCCGACTATACAAAATATGTATATATATGATCAGCGTGACGAGCTGAGTTGATTGGACGATGTCCGTCTGTCCGTCTGTCCGTCTGTCTGTCTGTCTGTCTGTTGCGACGCGTTTTGCTCGGCCACTTTAAAAGCTATCGAGCTGAAATTTTGCAGACATGCTTCTTTTTATTGCAGGCAGTTTGTATGTTTGAATCGGTAAAATCCGACAAGGGGGTCGTGGGGCTGCCATACAAACCTACTCCCCAAAATTAGGTTCTTCTTAGAAAAACTTTTTTATTTGTGCACCAATATCAATCAAATTTCGCACAAATTTGTTTTTATTGCTGACACACAACATATGTAAAAATCGACCAAATCGGACAATGGGGTCGTGGGGCTGCCATACAAACCTAGTCCCCCAAATTAGGCTCTTCTAAGAAAAACTTTTTATTTTCTCAGCGATTGCAATCAAATTTCGTGCAAATGTGTTTCTAGTGATACCACAAAACATATGTAAAAATGGACCAAATCGGACCATGGGGTCATGGGGCTGTCATACAAACCTAGCTCCCCAAATTAAGTTCTTCAAAGATTTTTTTTTTTATTTATACACCAATTTTAACTAAACTTCACACAATTGTGTTTCTATTGATGACACAAAACATATATATGAATAGATGGAGTCGGACCATGTGGTCATGGGGCTACCATACGAACCTATCCCCCCAAATCAAATTTGTCTAAGAAAATCGTTTTTATTTGCTCACAAATTTCAACCAACCTCATGGAAATGTACTTTTATTGATGTTACAAAACATATGCAAAAATGAATGAAATCGGACCATTGGGGTCATGGGGCTGGCATATAAACCCAACCCCCAAATTAGGTTCTTTGAAGAAAAACCACCAATTTCAACCAAATCTCATAAAAATATGTTTTAATTGTTGCCACAAACATACGTAAAAATTGAAAGAAAGGCCATGCGTTCATAGGGCTGCCGTACAACCCCCCCCCCCCCCCCCACACACACACACACTACGTCTTTGGTCATTCTAAGAAACCCACGTCCACCGTTCCCCCCAATAAATCTTCGCCACGGCACTTATGTGAAAATTCAAGGAAAAGCATGGAAACGGCGAGAATTGAACACAAGCCATAGGAACGCCTGAAAAAACTTTTAGCCCGGGGGAGCGAAGGGTATCCAAAAATTAGCCTCGGTCTCGTTTTAAATAAAATTTGCGGATTTTGGTCGCTCCAGTAATATCAATATCAATTTTGCTCATGACGAAATTCAGGATGCAGAAATCATGAAATTTAAATAATACTTCCTGAAATTCAGTAGTTCCAAAATGTGGGCTGCACTAACAAACAAATGTTCAAACAATTTAAATTGCGGCAATGGTTTCCTGGATGAAACTTATGACCAAAATTAAAGCATTCCTTGCCCATGGCATGGAGGCGGGGCAGGATCAGCAGCTCTCGCAAGGGGGCACGAACTGGATCACCACTGCGCTGATCCAGATCTTCTGTCATATTTTAAGAGTAATATTCTGTAATCAACTTTCGTAACACGATTATATAACAGTTTTTGAAATTTTCCTCCTGCGGCCCACCTAAACCTGAGGAGAGTCTTATTTGGCCCGGGCCAGGTTTTGAGTTTAACACCCCTGCTCTAGAGTTTAAGTACATAATATATATTCCAATTATATTTTTTTATCCCCGTCACTATGTGAATGATAAAATCGGAACACTACGTCATGGGGCTGTCATAGAAACCAACCCCTGCAAATTAGGTTCTTCTAAGAAAACTTGTTTCTTTATGAATTATTCTTAACCAAACTTTACCCAAATGTGTTCCTAGTAAAGTCTCAAAACATATCTAGGAATGAATGAAATGGGAATATTACGTCATAGGGCTGTCATACAAACCAACCCCCAAATATTAGGTTCGTGTAAGAAAAACTTTTTTTCTTTTTGAGTTTTAACCAAAATTAATCCAAGTGTGTTCCTGGATTAGCCTCAATGCATGCAGGAACAGATGGAATCGGAACACGTCATAGGGCTGTGGTATAAATTGTTAACGCAAAAGAAGCTTAAGTTTCATTCATACTTCAGCCGCGCCCGAAATTAGTCTCGGTCTCGGTTTTCCAATGATATCTTAAGAGAATTGACAAAATATAGCCCAATAAAAGTCAGGTTTTTCTTCCTTTTTCTAATTTTATTGCTCTAAATTCAACAGTTCCAACAGTTCAAAGTTCAACAAGCAAAATAGTTACTTGAAAAAAAAAGTCCTAAATTGTTTCATGTGGAAAAACACTGGGTTTTTTCTCCCTGTTTTTGTTTAATATGTAGTGGCAATATTTCTGTCACTAAAAATGTGGGGAAACTTTCCAAAAAATAGTTTGAAGTATTTGTTACGATGGAGTTAAAATTTGGTTGACAAAAACGTCTCTACGTAAAATGTTGCTTGGGTTAAGTTGTATACGGAAATGCAAATTTTCGCTGGACGTCAATGCGGAGTCCCATTATACTCTCCAGCCGAAACTAGTTGAACAGTATCAAAACTAGGGATACCTCTCATACAAACGGATCCAATAAATTTTACAGGAAATATTCAATAATCGTGTATAAAACAGCGAACATCAAAAATGAAAAAAACAGTTCGCACCAATTTGACCCCCGATCAATAAAATTCAATTTTATTTTTTCCCAAAAAAAATATTTTCTACTCTTTTTACTTTAACATATTTTTAATTAATTAGTAGCTTAAAATAAAATTAAAAAATAAATTTTTAAGCGAATTTATAGGCAGGGTTTCCATGGAAATTTGATTTAAAAAAATTTGCATAAGCAACAAAGTCAATGTCTCCAGCCGCTGATTTCTTTCCGCGAAAGATATCGGTTAAATTTTTTTTACAGAAAGAAACTTTGAAATGTCTGTTAAGCAATAAACTATTTACAAAAATTTAAAAAAATATATATTTTTTTTGATTTTATTCCATTACGGCGCCACTGTGCTCCTCTGACGATACTTTTGCAGCTGATGGGCATTGCAGTTTTCTGTAATGAACAAATGTGTGTTTATAGCCTAATTTACAACACAGGGTGTCTCACAACTCATATGGTACATACAATACCGGATGATGGCACAACTCATTTCCACATGACCCCTCTATCTTTAACCGTTATAAAGTTTTAGCATTTTTTGTAAATAGTGTCAAAATGCTCGACTTGCCAAGTAAAATCACTATTTGCCACACTACCAAATATTTAATCCGAGAATTGACTTCACTTTCTGAAACTGTATAAATTTCTACATAGAATAACTCTTTCCCCAATTAAATAATTTTAAAAACTTCCCAGATACTACCATTCAAACTTTAATGAAAGTCGAAAATAGATTTTTATTTGAAAAGTCAAATTGTAAAATCGTAACGGTACTTTGATTGAACTGACGAATGTGCAAAGTTGACAAAAGTTGCCTCATAATGTTAGCCTTCGAACAACATATAAAAATGAGGGTCTTAGTATTTGAAAAATTGTATATCTTACGTGTCAAAGAGAAAAAAACCTGGTTCCAAGAGAAAACCAAAGTAAGCGTTTCCACAATTTTTATACGAGTTTCATTTAGTAAACAAGATTTTTTTAATAAAAAATGAAAAAAAAAACACGAGACCGGCTTACCTATGACTTGTGTTCAATCCTCTCCCCCACCATTTTTTTACTTCTGTTTTCACATAAGTTTCGTTACCTCGATAAAACAAATTTGTGTTAGGTTTGATTAGAATAACTGCACAAACAGATAAAAAAAAATTCTCAGAAAACTTTTTTTTTGTGGGAGGGGCAATGGCCCCATAGTTTTTACAATGTGTCTTTATTGAAAGTAGAAAAAAATGTAAAAACAAATATATGTTTTTCTGTTTGTGCAGTTATTCTAACCAAATATGTTTTATCGAGGTAACGAAACTTATGTGAAAACGAAAGTGAAAGAATAGGGGAGGGTTAAACACAAGTCATAGGTACGCCGGAAAAAAAATATAAGCTCGAGAAGAGTGAAGGGTGTCCAAATTTCGGCCGCGCCCGAAATGAACCTCGGTCTCGTGTTTTTTTTCGTTTTTTATTAAAAATAAATCTTGTTTACTAAATAAAAATCGTATAAAAATTGTGGAAACGTTTACTTTGGTTTTTTCTTGGAACCACGTTTTTTTTTCTCTTCTACATTGTGGAAACGTTTACTTTGGTTTTCTCTTGGAACCACGTTTTTTTTCTCTTTAACACGTAAGATATGCAATTTTTCAAATACTAAGGGCCGTATTTATGAACATTCCTTAACTCAAGGAGACCTTGAGTCAAGGATGCCGAAATTCAATAAGTTAAATGTCATTTCCCATACTTTTTCATACAAATCATTTATATTCACGAGTCAATGCATCCTTGATTTAAAGAGAAACTCAACGAGACCTTGAAATTTTCTATAGTCAACCTCACTTGCAGTCAAGGTAGCTACCCACCATCCTTGAAATATAATATTTCAAGTCTATTGAAAACTTAAGGTCTCCTTGAGTTTCGCCTTAAATCAAGGATGCATTGCCTCCTGAATATAAATGATTTCTATGAAAACGTATGGGAAATGACAATTAATTTATTGAATTTCGGCATTATTAAAAATAATCGATTATACGATTAAACGATGATACGATTAATCGAAAAAAATTACCGATTAATCAATAATACGATTAATCGAAACTACAAATAATCGAAAATACGATTAATCGAAAATACGATTAATCGAAAATACGATTAATCGAAAAACACGTTTTTCGCTGCTTAGCGGAAGATTTCGTTTCATTTTCCCTAGTCAACCCCGTTCACACGCTGCAACTCCAAAAAGTGGCTGTTTCGCTGCTTCGCGGGTGACGTCTGGCAGAAGACGGAAATTAAAATTTTCATGTCCCCGAACGAAATTAGTGGTAAATGAATGGTCTCGACTCTCTATTGACGGTCCCGAAGTCATTTTTCGCTAGTCACCCCCGTTCTCCCGCTGCAGCTACACAAAGTGGCTGTTACGCTGCTTGCGGGAAATGTCTCGCAGTAGACGGAAATTTTGTTCCGTTTGCGTTTTACTTGCACAATGATCATGTCTATCCAAGAAACAAACGACTAACTAACTTCATAGCAACCCTAATAATAAGATCCTCGTAGCCGAACACCAGTATGTTCTTTTAAAACTATATGTATAGAAACCTGAGAAATTCTTCACTAACTACGGTCACGATTTCCTACTTGTCCTTCCCATTGCATCATAGTCAAAAACTGTAATCATAACACAAATCTTCTAAGAAAAAAGGCAAGAACCACTCAAAGTAGATTGCATCTTGTAGACACGGTACATATATACTTTCGAGTAACCGAAGGGCATCATCAGCACACAGTTCATAAAGTCTAACGACAAGATCAACCCAAATTAGTTGAATGTCACATGGAAAAGACTTCATAACACCAAACGATATGGGTCAAACGAAATTACATGGAACCCAATCATTGCCATTCCGTTCCGTCTCTATTACACATACAGCAGGATGAATACACAACAGGACATTGAAGAAGGACTGAAGTGTTGTTGTTTCGAAAACTTTGGAGAGTGCTAAACGGTGTCTTGTGAAACGGGAGCATTTATAATCACAAAACTTCATGGTAATTGTCAAAATATAAAAGTTTGTTAGCATGCACGTGCATAATTTATTTTTATAGAGTAAAAACTATTTTCGAAAGGATAAATTATAGTTCGAAAAATAATCACAGTTATAGACAAAAAAGACATACTGATTAAAAGTCTAAAAGCTGTCTGTTCCTCTGTATGCAAGTTTAACGTCCCACTGTTCACTGTATACATATTCCGAACTCAAACAAAATTGGCCGTGACCTACAAAATAATTTTAAAAGTACTCTTAGAATTTTCAACACAAAAAGCCATTTCTTTGCCCAAAAAGAACGCTCTCTCTCTCTCGGATGTCCTTACACACAAAGTCCCTTCTTCCCGTGTAGAGTTTAATCAGAACAACGTGCGATAGAAGCGACATGTTCATGGTTCGGTTCAGCTTCCTTCCGTTTTCTATTCTCGCAGCAGGTTTACTTGTAAAAATAAATTTGATTACCACTCACTGCAGTTCAATTGCTGTGCAAATACGCCTTTAAAGTTAGAATTTAGCCATTTGCGAGCCCCGTGTCTGATTGCTCGACAGAACACAGTGAATAGAAGACATACATTGTGTCAGTGTGTGTGTTGGTTAAATAAAATTTGTAGCTATATGTACAAGTATGTACCTATGCATCAAGGATATCTGCATTATCTGTTCGGGTAATAGTTCTGATAGAACTCGTAGAATTGAAGTGCTTCTATCAATTTGGGAGCAGAGCTCTACACCAGTACGATGCTTGTGAAATGCAGAGTTTGTCTACTTGAGAGACAAATACATACTTGTGTCCTTTTGTGCCAGCCAGACTGAATTTCTTTCTGGCACATATCAAACCTAATTTCTTGGTCGTTGCATGGGAATGGTGTTTTTGGACTTTTGAAATTTAGGCCCCGCGTACACAAATGGTTTGTAGGACCATTCATCTTGTGTCTAATTATGGAATTTTGATTTGATCCTTCGCTTAATTTATGTTTGATTTTTTGAAGACAGCTAAAGAATATGTAAATAAATAAATTTAAAATGTTTTTTTCATCATTATTAGTTGTACTTATCAAACATACGAGTATGTTATGAATTATTGTGTCATCATATTTTTGAAAAATAAGTAGGTTTCATGCACTCGCATTGAGACATTCCCGCTCCCGCCCTCCTATTAAATACCCGATCCTTTTAAACTCAGGAATTTATGGAGCACATTTTTCTCAAGTATATTACGCTCACATCGCACAGTATCGCGAATTGAAATATCCAATTGTTAGATACTTTTATCTATTATCTTTTGACATGGTCCAACAATTTCACACTCTATCATCATTCCGTCACGGGCTCATATCCTTTTCGTTGCTACTTGACAAAACGGTTGCGAAGCGATACGTGTACACAGTGTTTCAGGAGAAAATATGTATTTTTGTGTTATATGGTTCACATACATCGATGCGATGCAGTAGGTACTACATACACCACGTCCCGGGACATATTTCTTTTTTCCTTTTTTTTTTTGTTGAACAGAATAAAAGCACATAAGTTGAAGCAGCAGATTTTCATGGTCGGTTAGTATACACCAGAGTGGATGTTGTGTTATAGTGAGGATATTCATCAGCCAAAGCTATATACGAGGGGGATATGGCACGTCACTAACCTCCGCACTAATAACTTTGCCAGCACTCCGAAACGAGACATTTATCTGGATTTCTGTTAATCCGACCGTAAAGTTGATTTCAAGTACTTTTTTCCCTAGCTCCTGTCGTCACAGAAGTATACGAGGTGGAGGTACTCGTATGCAGACGGTGGCGATAGTAGGGTGTATATGCGTTGTGCAGAGTTGATCGTTGTTTAGGTGCATACAGTTTTATAAGAACGACCTCTGAATGGCAGACCCTATGCAGTCACTATATAGGTAATGCGATGTAGGGATCAGGATGAGCCATTCAATTCGTATCCATATGCTTCGAATCGAGATTTCTTGTTAGAGTAGCGTGATGGGAAGGAGGGTTTACATTATAGTATCACGTTGTGTGCTAAGTTTCACGTGGTTTTAAGAGTTTACGAATGACACGTTGTAGTCACCTATTAAAAGTTATCTGATTTGTTTGCTTCAAGATTATCGAGTGCTGTATACACCAGTATAATGTTAATTGTTGTGGTGTACTTCGAATTACTTTTTACGAAAATTAATGAATTTATTTTAAAATTTGTTAATTGCATTAATGCATATTACAACGTAGTAATCAAATGAAACAATTCGTTAAGGGTAGTCATACTACCAGTGGCGTAACGTACGGTATTCCATGTGTTCAGTCGCACACGAGCCGCCAACCATTAGGGGGGCCCTAACGTAGTGAAGAGGAGTTGGAAATGTTGGACTGTGATTTAAAAAAAATATTTTTGTTAGACTTTTGGGTCATTGCAACGTTGAAGCTCGATTAAAAGCGGGAGTGCTCTTGGGTGAAATGTTTTTCTTTGTTTCGATGTGGTTTGAAGCGAAAATTTCAAGGAACTTTTTATTGTTGCGCTGAAGAGCTGCATTCCTGTTACCAGGGCCTCAACTTTTGCGAGGCCCATACCTAATGCTCGCATCCGTCCTGTTTTTGACAAGACATGTCACCTGTTATCCTGTCATCCTGCTATTACCCCGAATGTTTTGCTTTTATCCTGATTTGTCCTGTTTTTGTACGTCAAGTAGGCATTTCACTAAATGTCAGACAGCTTTGGGGAAAACTTCACTTGAATTCATAAAATTTTACATAGATGATTTATGAATAATATGAGAGCTCTCTTTCTGTAAGGCCTTAGACAAGAGAATCGTACTGACATTGCTGAATAGTGTTAAACATGGTTGATGATTGGAGTAGGTACAGGACATTGTAGTTAGTTCCCCTTGAAGGCATATACTGTAGGGATGTCAAAAACCGGCCCGTAACCCGGTTTTCGTTTTTTTTCGGTTTCTTGCAAAGCCGGTTAGACCTTTCGGTTGTAACCGAGCTCAAAGCAGTGGCGTAGATAAGGGGGGGATTAAGGGGATCAATCCCCCCCTTCAGTTACACTTTTTTTCTTGTTACTTTAGGTACGTGTGCAGTGTTTCAAACAAACCTGAAACCATATTCAGAACTGCAATAGAAAATTTAGCACTTCCTCAAATTTCATTTGTATAATAGAAGCGTGTAGATAGAATAGAAAACTTCAGCAGAGGACTTTACGTTCATCTACTTTTCCAAATTGGATCTAGAAATGCTGCTGGAAAAATTAAATGTAACCACTGATTGAAAATTTGTCGCCGGAAAATCTTAATGTTCCGCTCTTCCAGAAGTGGAATTTCCAATTTGCTTCCAATTTTTAAGCTTCTTTTATTGCTTGAGCTTATCAACATTCTTTTTTGTTAAGTTAAAATTCGACGAAAGGTTTTATCGTATATATCAGGCAAAGTAATTCTTGACTTTCTCTATAGTTGTTCGCAATTTAATACGAAGAACTCTCAAAGCTATAACCAGGATTCGTTTTTTAAACTAAATATAATATAAAAATAAATTGTAGAAATTCCCAAAATTGAAAAATATAGTCATATGCAGGCAGTAATTCGAAACTAATTAACAAACAAACAAACGAAATTCCGCGGTGCCCTAGGGTTGATGATTTCTCAGGGGTTCCGCAAAGATATTCAAAAATTGGAAAAATGCGAACAAGTTTTAAAATTCCGAAGCTTAGTCTGCTACACTGTACCGGAAATCAACTTAACTGTAAAATATGTGACCAGCATCAGAGACTCAACGGATTTTCTTTTACAACTTTCTACTATATCAAATGGAAAAGGAAGTAGTGTGTACCAGAAAATAAACTATATTGTAATAAAACATTTGTGTCGAGGTTCTTGGGATTTAAATTAAAGCGAAAATAAATTAGAGGATTAAATAAAGAGTTAATCAAAACTTTTCTACAATTTTTTTAAACGAATGTTAACAGTCCGAATTTTAAGTTCTACTCACATTTTTGGTATACTTTACAAACAATTGGCTAATAGGTGTCAAGTTTGGAAATTTTAGAAATATCTACGCACGAATTTCTGAGTTATCAGAAAATTTCGATTAAAAAACACAAATACTGTACTTTATCCACGTATACTGGGCATTCCCAACGACCTCTCGTCTTCACAATTTCCCTTTTCTGGGCATATAACTATATGATTTAGTAAAAAAAAGCCAAAATTATCGATGAATATTTTCAGGACTCAGTTTTTTTCGTATGGTATAATTGCTATCTATTTTGCACCAAGATTTGCTAAAACTGCCAATTTGAAGTGTAATAAATACAGAAATTGTTATTCTGAAATTCAACATTTGATAACCGTGCGTGAAGGTGTAAGTAATCTTGCAAAATGATCCCCCTCCTCTCCGAAAAGCTATCTACGCCACTGGCTCAAAGTACCGGTTTTCCGATTAACCGAGTCTTTTCACTGATTTGCTTAGAATTTTAGTGAAGAAAATGCATACACACTCGTATTGCTGGTGTTCGTGTCGTATGCACAATCAAATCAAAGATACAAGGAGAGGTCATTTGACTAAACGATGGTTCTACGAATAATAGCAAAAATGAGAGTGTTCGAAAATATGTTTAAGGGCTGAAATTTGAAAACCAAATTTTTCATAGGGGACAAGTAATAGAAATTGCAGACCGAAAAATCAAGAAAATATAAAAAATTGTAGGAATTTTGAAAGAATATTTTTTTCCGGCTTTAACCGGTTGGACAAAGAACCTTCTGGGTTAAAACCGGGAGGAGAAAAAACCGAAAATAACGCGGTTAACCGTTCCGAAAGTACCGGTTTTCGAACTAACCGTCCGATTTGTGAAATCCCTAATATACTGCCCTTCACGGGTCGGGTCCCCATTTAGGACATACAGATACTGAAGTTGACATGTATATGTCTTTGCGGAGGCTACCTGAGAAATACTGGGTGTCGTTCCGTGAAAAAGCGTCACGAAAAACTGTAACGAAAACGTTTAACGCTTAAAATCGGCCTTCCCGTAGTTCGATCTTCACCAAAGTTGATATACATTATCCTTTGATCGCTCTGATTCAGATTCGATAATCACGATTTCGATAAGTTGCGGGAATAGCGGTGAATTCGCCATTGAAGCGAACGAAAATTCATCCTTCAATTGGTCCTCCTGGTTCTCCCCGTGGACCGATGTCGGCGAAACTCGAATGGAAGTTAAGTGGTGCGATCCTTAATATTTTGATGCCAGCACTTCTTATCAGGAAGATGTCCTTGGACACAAAATGTCCTTATTTCTGTGGGAATGCATTATAGACGCTATGTATAACGATATAGATATCGATATACAGAATCCGTTGCGACGAATCTTGTAAAATCACGACAAGTTGATTTTGAGTTTTTTAAAGGATATTACCACCAAAAAGGACATTTTTCTAGCATAGGAAACAGAGTATGGGCATTATGGGTGTCGTTCGAAAGGTGATATTTGAGGCACTGTATGTGATCGGTTTTAAATTAAAATAAAAATAAAAAAAATAAAAAATTGGTGTCCCAGGGGGGGGGGGGTTTGAAACATGGTCCTAACCGTCGTCAATACTTTCCAAAAAGTCAACAACGACCACCAAGCCGCCTCGACCACACTGCGCCTTGTCAGTACGAATAACTTTAGTGATCATCATCATCTGGTCTGAGAGACGTGCAACGGATGGCTAATGCAATTGCCTGGTTCAATTGCAAATGGCGAGCAGGTATAAACTAAATTTTCGATTGCATATGCGTGCACTTTTCAATTAGGCACATGTAAAACGCGCGCGTCAAAAAGAGGCATCCAAAATGCATACGATTTATCGCGTAAATTTACGAAGAGTAGAAAATCAAAAATTCCTCAAAATATCAATAGTCGTTTTAGTATATATCTTCAGTATGATGATCACTAAAATCAAAAGAATGTTCAGGTAACTAAATAAAAAAGAAAAAAATTAACGCCCCTGTGGCGACTCGAAAACGTCACCCCTTGCACCAAACACCTATCAACTAACCTACTCGGCTATGCCGACCTCGATCATGGCAAGTAAGCGATCATCACAGAGTGGGCAACGGAAAGCCGGCCCCACACCGATCGGAGTGTGGCACACACGGCACAAAAGACCGGTTCCAAGAATGATACCTTGGAGTCGCCCAACCACACTGCTGCACTGCTGCTGCACGATTTTTCGTATCAATCTTTTGTGCGGTGTTTGCCACACTCCGGCCGGTATGGGGCCGGCTGAAGAATGATATTGTGTGTTGGGAACATTGTGGGACGTTGACAGTGGTTGTACAGCCACTGAACGTTGATGTCCGTCACCACACCGCAAATCATTGATTCGTTGGACATTTCTTTCTCCATTCAGCAATATGTAAACGCTCTGCAAAATGTTCGAACATGATCATGTGATGATTGCAAGATTTATCGGGCCAATCTTTAGTCGATGTACCCTGGTTGGGTATCCGCCGGGTTTGGTGCGTGTGTTCGAGTCCCCACAGCAACATATATTTTTTTTCTTTTATTAGTGTCCAAAATAATTTTTCAGCTGGGTGATAACTTTTTGGAACATATTTATAGTAAGTAGTCTGGCTGGTCTAGCGGTTAGTGCGCGCACCTTCGGTGCACATGGTGTTTTTCGAACTCATGAGCTTGTGACGGACTATGATCTCACTCAGATGTCAAACGAGTACCCATTGATGGGGGTAAATGACACTGCTGAGCGTGATGCTGATCTCATTACCTCAACAAAAAAGCTATTAAGATCTTGGAAATAGGATGTCACTAACACATCCTGCGGCCTTAGTCCAATGCTGGATTGTCGCGCCTGTTATTTTTATGTAGTAAAACACGTATCATTATTTGAAGGATATTAGGATCTGTACGTTGGGTTGTTCCGTGACAAAATGTGACATTGTAAAACATAGCGAAAACCTATCGAAGCTTCAAGCCAATCTTTCAGTGGTTTGATCATTGCTAAATTTGGTATACATTTTCCTTTGATCGCCCTTAAGGGCTGAATTAAGATCGAGATTTTTCGCCCAGGGATTTTATCAATAAAAATGGATACTTGCTGTCGTGGAATATGTCACAAACGGTGGGGAATTCCATAAGCTACAATCCGAGATCTGTTCCATAATTCTCCTCGGCCATTTTATGTATTATTTTTCCAATCGGAAAAAAATACAAAAAATGGCCGAGAAAAATCATCGAACTGTTTTCGGATTGTAGCTTATCGAATTCCCCAGCATTCCCCACATATTCCACGACAGTGTAAATACATTTTCATTGAAAAAATCGCAGCGGCGAAAAATTTTACTCTCGAGGTCAGTACTTGGTTTTACAAAGAATCGACAATCACTGATGAGTTGCGGGAATAGCGGTAAATTCGCCGTTGAAGCGAATGAAAAGTTACCTTTTAATTTGTTCTCTTGGCTCCCCCTGTGGAGCGATTTGGATGAAACTCGGAGTTAAGTGGTGCGATTCTTATTATTTTGGTGTCGGCACTTGTTATGTGAAAGATATCCTTGAATAAAAAAGGTCCCTTTTTCTTTGGGAATGCATTATAGTCGATATGCACATCAAAATACAGTATTCGGTGAGTTGAGTCCTTTAAAATCACCACAAGTTCATTTTAGGTTTTCAAAGGATATTATGTACATATGTACCACCAAAAAGGACACTTCTCTAAGGAAACTGACAATGGGAATTATGGTTGTCGTTCGAAAGTCGATATTTGGGGTACTGTATGTAATCGGTTTGAAAGGATTTTTGAGCTTCTGGAGTGACAAGATAACCGCTGATGCAATGTGAATTATTTTGTAAGCAATAACGTAGACATCTACATGATCTAAGATTTTTCCCCTAAGGGAAAACTTCTCGAGGTTTTTTTTTCAAATTTTACCGGCCCGCCTAGATAATTTGTGATTTTATCTGGCCCTCTCCTTAGAAAGTTTGCCCATCTCTGGTCTAGCTAGATGTTAATACGGAGATAAGAGTATTCAGTATTTTATAAGAACATCCAACAGATGCAATTAAACACAAATTTGAAATTTTTCGCGGCATTTTATCAAAAAAAAAAATGGCTGAATATAGCTTTGCCGGGGTGGTAGGGATAGGGGTAGTCAGACCTATTCCATCAACTTCAAGCATATGTCACAATTAGGTATTAATCAAAATTTCAGGTCGCTACCGATATTCTGTCGAAAGTTATGGACGTAATTTGTATGGGAGGTAAGGTAAGCCTTGGTCCAATTTGGCTCATTTTCAATACCGCCCAAGGTTTTATCAAACCAAACATCAAACCAAAACTTAACAAAACGCTACCTTCATTATTTCGGGAGTTATTATGCGAACTGACAGACACACGGACGGGCGAACATGCAGACAGACAGACGGACATGGCTTTTTCGAATCATATCATATCATACTTTGCCATACCTCCGGTGGCTCCTTAGAGGTGTTACATAATATCGGCGTAACAAAAACAATATACCATTTTATAAAATATATAAAGAGGGTTTTTTGTAAAAAGAAAAAAAAAAGAATTTTTTTAGCAAAAAAAAATATTTCAGGTAATCAAGAGCATATTGCGGTGCACATTAAAAAAGTGCAAACGGGATGGATTTAAAAAAAAATAATTAATCGGGGATCAAGGTTGAATGTGAGAGCTGAGATTTTCAGAGTTCAAGGCGTCTGCATTCAGGAGCTGCAGCCATTCGAATTTGCGACCCATCTGGCGGCTACGTATTTGGAGAACGAAGGTGAGACCTTTCAATTGCCACCAATTTCACTTGACAGTGGTAGAGATGACATTTTTTATCTCTGAGTTGCAGGAGCGTGGGTTCGAATCCCATTGTGTCCAAAGATATTTTATTGCTCGTAATGCAGCCTGTTTTTATCAGTTGTCAAGGACCCTCGATACAAGAGAGATAGAGGTAGAGAATTTTTTTATGAATCGCTACTACAATAAACAAAAACATTACACGTTTGTGTATAATCGAATTATTATAATATAAAACCAAAGATAATGTAACCTTAATCCTAGCTCAAAACTGGCGGACGGTTGAAGATTTTCTTTAATTCTCTGAATTGAGCAAGTTAAAAAAAGAACCTGAAAACCTATAGAGTATCTAACTGATGAGCTGGCATGGTCAAAATAATCCAATCTTTATTTTCAAGCGGGCAGAAAAATAAAAATCATTGTTACAAGATTTTTTATTTCAGAAGATACCTGTCGGAAAATATCTTCTAAATGTATTGCGAAATTCGTTCTATCTAGGATTTCGTGCAGATAAATACATTTTTGAAAAAATTGTCAAGGCTCGTGATATAAACTTCTTTTCCTGCATGAAATATAGAAATAATGATCTTAGTCATCGTCTATTCCACCCCACTAATTGCTTCGACACTAAACTATCTATTGTTCGCAAAAACGACAACTTCGTCCTGTCAATCAAACCATAAGAAAAATACTTTCACGTCTTTCACAAAATTACATCCTCACCATAACGATGCGAAATAACATGTCCCATCTACCATACACATTATTATATCCTTCGTCGTCGTCTTCTTCAAGAAAACCACATTGGAATGCTAACTTCCGTCAAGGATATCTTTAGTTGCCATTCATTTTGCGAACGAGATTCATTTTTGACAACGATTTTCACAACGAACAATGCCTTGCTGCATACAGAACAGAATAGAGCGATGACGATGGCGGAAGCCACGTGAATATCATCTTTCGTCATAATTAATGGACTTTATAGTACGTCCTGCTGTAACATCTCTTGAATTAACTTTGACACCACCGCAGGATGTGTGTATGCGAATACAATATTGGCATAGTATGTTGTGTGGTTTCGCTCGATATGGTTAGCAAAAAAAAAGATCCTTGTACATTTATAGAAAAATTCAAGCCGTCAAGTTTATTAGTGGGAAAAATTTGTAGAAAAGAAATTAAGAGGTCTGTAATAGACAACTTGATTGGATATCAAATCGTCTGGAAGAATAAATTGCCAAGGAAATGGATGGGACTTCATACAGTTCACAAGCATTATGTATACGTATCCACATTCACACAGAGCATATCTAGCAAGGGAATTGAGTGGTCGTCTTTATGTTCATTTCGCGCCTATTACTGTGAAGACATCCGTATCCTTATACAACTTGGCTCTTGGTCGTCTTAAAGAATCTCTTGTGTTGAGTGCTGCGATGCTCTCTCTCGATTTTGTATTCGGTATATATAGCAATGCCCAGCAACTGACAAGAAGAAAAGAAACCAGAGAAGAGCCTTGAAAAGCCTAGAAATGTAATGAAACGTATGTTAGCGCGACGTATCTCTGTGTGTACGAGTATATCCAGGACATGGCGGCGTGGAAGAAGGCAAAAAAACTGTTCGAGTTAATGGCGTTTTTGTGTTCATGGTCTTCGGGATATCGGGCGAATACAACTTAAGAATACCAAGGGTTGCTTTCGCATCTCATGTTCCAAAGAACTGTATCCGTGCGAGTATGTACATATGTATAGTCTTGAGATGCTCACGTTACATTTTTGCCGGCGCCTCATTAAAGTGCTTTCCATTATTGCATTAAATAGAATTTTATTTCGGATGAATCCAATTACTTTAATACATGTATTTTAGTTAATGCAATTGCAAAATGTGAAGCATACGGAATAGGCATTAATTGTATTACATACACGAGGCATGTGATGGAATTTAAATGCGAGTACGTGAATATGTGGGCTTAATATAACATTTTTCTGTGAATTTAACACAATTGGTAGTAGCACGTTAGAAATGATCTGAATTTTAAATATACGAGTACGTTTAGCTTTCGGAAAATTCTTCTAGTACCACAAATAATTCTCAGGTTGATTATATTTTTACCAGCAGGCCTGATCAGCGGAGTAAGTTTTAGTAGTGCCCCTCGGAAGTACAATAGCTGCAACTGCTCCCTATCCAGACACGGACGACATAGCTTCTATGTCAATTAACAACCTCGACAACATTTCTTAGCACGATCAACCTTGATCGTCAGACATATTCCTGCCCACAGGTGCTAGGGCGATAGTACAATAAGCCCCCCCCCCCCCCCTCCCCGAATTCTAATCTAATCTAACTGCTCCCTGATCAGTCAAAATTTACAATTTTTCGGTTAGCTAAGTGTAATGGGCTGACTCAGACACATAAGTGTCAATTTTTGAATTCGCTTGGTTTCTACAAATGTCTTTGATCAGATTTATTTCAAATCATTTACATTTGTAAAAATCCCGCTCAAATTCAAAAATCGACATTTATGCGTGTGAATCAATCCTAAGGCAACAGCTGTTTTGACAGTTCGGCCATAACGAAGTGGCATTGCCATATGATAAATTTTGCCACTTCAGCTGGCGGCCATGGGTGGAATGGGGATTGGTGACGGCGGTCGGGAGAAAACTGTCACCGAGATGACAGTTAGTTTTGGCGGGGGATTTTTTTGGAGTGGGGTGGCCGACAGGTCTGATGGTGAAGAAAGAAAGGAGAGTTTTTAGGAGCGAAATGGAAGTGTTTTAAACGAAAAAAATAAAAAGAAAAGGAAAAAGTTTGGAATTGAGACGACAGGGAAGCTGCACTGAGGAAAGGAAAACCCAAGAAACAAAGGGAAAAGGAAAGGAAGATAAGTGCACGGTTTTTTTTGTGTAGGTTATGTGCGTGATGACTTGTGGTTGTCTCATTGTCCCTGTGAATCATTACCTATACACTTTGGTCCGAAATTTTTCGCTTTATATGATCCCAGCTTTTGTCATAAAAAAAAAAAAAAAAACAAACAAACAATAAAATAAAAGCAAAACAAAACCAATTATGGGCAACTAAGAGGATACAATATTCCCTACGCCCATTCCTGGGTATGTGATGGATGGACGGAGGCGCGTGTACCATAACCATATAATAACCAATATTATATGGCTGCGCTGCCAAAATGGAGCCGGTGGTGAATTTATTGGCCGGGACCGAAAATCTAGGTTCGTAAAAGCCAATTTGTTAAAACGGCATCTGAATGGCCGCCTTTACATTGCCTTAAAGAAATTTTTGCGTCAGGCTGGTGACAGCATGAGCGGGATGAGGAGGCTTTCCTCCTCATTGTATATTCCCGCAGCAAATTTAATCTTTGCCACTGCGATAGTTTTCCCGTGGTGGACAAATTGCGAGGGAATGCAATTTTTCGACCGAAATGGGTGCAGCTGGCGAACTCGGTCATCGTATGACAGGCCTGCTGGGCTAGGCGCAACTAGAAGCGCCTAACTACCCGAGGGCGTGTACGTTGTTTGCCGTAGTACGGACTGCACCCCCAGTAGGCAACGAGGGAGGTCGGTGCACCCATAGTAGGAAGATGGGTTGCGGAACCAAGTCTTTTTGTACACCACGGGAAGACATTAGCGATCTGGTTATTTGACAGTTACTTTGAAGCGTGAGGAAGGCCTCGCCCTTCCGCTCTCGTCGTCACCAGTCTTTCTTTTTTTTTCCCAAATTGCAATCCTCATGTCGTAATCGTTCACCCTAGGCATGCGAATTCCCTTCTTTTAATGTAGAGGACAAGGGGCAACGGGCAGCACAAACCCAGCCCAACACTACCGCTCTGAGCTACAGCAAGCGCATGCCGCTGCTCGCTCGTTGAGGAGCCCTTCCTTTGGCCAAACCTGCACGGTTGTAGAGGCCTTGGCTCCGTTCCCTGGGACATCTTCGCTCCCTTACATAAGATTGATTCTGAGAGGAGTCTCAGTTTTTTTGCAATTAGGTCCTTCGGCACTTCGTGGTAATTGCTGGGGACTTTAACGCCTGGGCTCAGGAGTGATTAGTCGAGAAACGAATAAGCGTGGGCGGACGCTCCTAGACACTTTTTCGCATCTCGAGGCATGAACCCGGATGATTGCACCACCTTTAGAAAGGGAAACGCGGGGTCCTCACTTTCGCTAGTAGCGAGTTGGAGGCAGGAGACAGAAGCACCGAATTAACGGAAGGCCACATCACAGAGAGAGCGAATTACTCCAAGCGTCATCCAGGATGGAGGAAACAAAGCTCTGAAAATAATAGTTCAAACAATGCCGGGGAAGTGTAATGGACCGTTTTTGGCACATATACGTACATGTCTGCTTTTGGATTTGGTACATTTTTCACTAATAATTATTAATTTGATTAATGATCGGAGTAAGACACGGCCAACTTCATTTAATTAATTTTATTTAATTATATTGGGTCTAGTTCGGCCGGGACCCGTCGCCATCGGCGTCCCCGAAGCGAGAATCAGATGTCACCTGTGCTGCTCGGTTCCACATTTTTTAATACTTTCTCCATTTTAACCTTCTTGTTGTGTCATGATCCCGCAGGCATGCGATATCCCTTCTTATTTGTAACAGGGGCAACGAGTGGCAAATACCCCGCCCATTTCTCCCGCTACTGAGCTATAGCAAGCGCATGACTCAGCTCGATCGTTGAGGAGCCCTATCTTCATGCCTAAAGTGTACGGTTATAGAGGCATTCGCCTCGTCCCCTGATGGGCATCTTCGGATGGCCAAGTCCTTCTTTACAGAAGTTTATCGAAGTTTTTGAAACCAATTTAGTGGAGCAGACCTTTCCGAAACGGTGGAAAATGCAAAACCTGGTGCTTATTCAAAAACCTAATAAGCCAGCTGGCGAGCCGAGTTCTTATCGCCCTATTTGTCTGCTAGATACTACTGGAAAACTTTTTGAACGGATTATTGTGGTTGATTGGATTCGTGGAAGTACGTCCGTACTGTTCGCTAGCGAGGCGATAGCAACCATGAAACTATGGCTGAAATCAGTAGGGCTAGAACAAGCAGACTTAAAACGGAAGCTGTTCTAATAAGAAAGCGCAAAAGAAACCCTCCCTCAAAATCAGAGTTGGGAGAGCGGTCATAAAATCTAATCGTGTCGTTAGGTACTTGGGTGTTGTTGATTGACTCCAGGCTAAGTTTCGGGGAGCACTTGAAGTACTTATTCGAGAAGGCAGCGTCCGCAACAGTGTTTTTATCGAGAATTATGCCAAATATAGGCGGTCCTAGTGCCAGCCAGTGCCGGATTAACCACGTGGCAGAAGGTGGCAAATGCCACGGGCCCCGCGCTTTAAGGGGCCCCGCGGTTTTCCCAAACATACAAAAATCCCTTCTAAATTGTTATAGCACGTTATCGTTAAACAATTTACGCTAGGGTGTTCCAAAATTATAGCAAGATTTATATTGCAGAAATATTTCTTTCTAATTCATGATGGCATTCCACTAAACCTACGTCCACAGTGTTTCAGATTCACGAGAGAGAGACATAACTTTTTGGAGTATTGTGAAATGTATTTGCACACATCCATAAAATTTCAAAATTAGAATTATATCTCTCATTCACTGTGGCCTGTGGCGTACCGCTTGAAACGTTATGAAAAAAGGGATTTCTAAAATCAATTGTTCTCTGCCAAATAAGTATAATTTGTCTACAGAAATTAAATTTTACTAAATAAAATAAAAAAATGTCGAAACTTGCACAATTAAATGAAAAACATTTTTGTGAAACGATTTTGAATCATTTCCAAAATAGATAATTTTGCCCCCATTTTCATAATGCATTGGAAGGTACGCCACTGTGCATCCTTCATGCAGTACAATGGCTTACCAAATACCGTACCACTAAATATCATAATAGCAATTCTTTAATTGCACATTCGTCGTATATTGCAAGGCTGTAATGCTGATATTTGCTTGCACGAAATAAATGATAATTTCAACAAAAAAAAAGAGAGAAAACCCCATGAGAAATCACTTATGTATTAACCAAAATATTAATTTTAGGATCCCTTTAATAGTTTCGTTAATCGAAGTTCTAAAGGCCTTGCGGTCAACATTTGCCACGGGCCCCGCGCTTGCTTAATCCGGCACTGGTGCCAGCAGAATTCTCTTATCAGCTAGGGTTGAAACATCCATATTATTGTATTTGTCGTCAGTTTGGAACGGTGCCCTATAGTATACCTGTTATTCTAAACCGATTAACTCGGTTTATAAACGGCACGCACTAAGAGTATGCTGTGCGTTTCGCACTTCTTCGCACGAAGCTGCTTATGTCGTAACTGGAATGATTCCAATGGAGTTACTCATGGACGAGACTAACAGGCTGCACCACATAAGGGAACTATTGACTATTCGATAGAGGTTTCGAGACAGAAGTCCCTGAGCAAGTATGGCAACTCAGATGAGATGATGCTTCGTGTGGTCGATGGACGCACACTCTAATACCCGACACAGCGAAGTGGGTAAACATAAAACACGGGGAAGTGAATTACTACTACCTTACCCAATGTCTTTTGGGCCACGGAGGATACCGGCAGTACTTGCATCGTTTCGAACTAGCCGATTCGCCAGAGTGCCCCAAGTGCAAGGGGGGGCTTGCTTTTCAACTGCCCAAGATTTGCAGCGACATGGGACCGACTCGAGATTGATCTGGGCAACAACATAAGTCCCGGCAATTTGATAGGTTTAATGTTGCAATCCAACGAGAATTGAGACGCAAATTCACAATGAGCTCCATAAGAACAAGCCAGGCGTAAAATCAGTAAAGTGCCCGAATGTAATTTTATTTTATTTATTTGTTTTGACCGTTAAAAAAAAAGAATAAAAAATGGGCAAAACATTCAGTCTGATTTTTGCACCTTTCAAAAGACTAACTGGAGTGCACTTCAGTGTAGGCTTCCTTTATGAAAATTGAAATACAGTAGAATCCCGATTATCCGAGATCTCGATTAACCGAGGTTAAATTAAGATCGGATATCTTTCAATTAACCGATGCTTTGACCTTGGTTAATTTTGAATTATCCGAGTTCAAGGCGTAAAAGTGCATGCATGAATATTATTTTGATAACAAAACATAAATATTAACGCATATGTACCTATATACGGAAAATGTAACAAAAATTGCAACGAATGTGCCCACCTTCCTTTCGCAAGTGGTCGTACAAGTACTTCGGAGTTGGCTTCAACTGGGGAAATGATTGCCATACATTTGTTGAGACTTTCAATTAAACATATAAAAGAATTATCTTAAAAAATGTGGTTTATTGGTGTGCTGAAGCTTGGGATGTCGTCCAGTGTTCAACTCTTAAAAAATCGTGGAATAAAATCCTCGAAAAATCAAACGAAGACGTAGAAGAAGCTTCTGTTAACATGTATTCGATTGCGAGTCAAATACCCGGTTTCTAAAGAAGATGTCGAACAGTGGGTTTTAAACGATGACGAAATTTTAGAAATGGTTGTTGGGGAAAATTCTATAACAGCGATCAAGAGGATCAACCCATTCTAAAGATCTTACACGAATCAGGATTTGAAGCTTTAGAGACGGCTCTGAAATATGTTGAGGAGTAACCTTCAGCAGCTTCTTCCGATATTCTAACCACAAAAAAATGGCGCAATTACGCAGCCCAGATGCGAGCAAATACCCCAAAACAGAAATTAACAAATACGCCAGTAAAACTTTACAAAAAAAAGGCCTAACCTCGGAATAAATGGAATACTACCGTTCTGTCGCTTATCTGTTTTAGAGTATTACTGACTATATTAATCCAGATTTGCAACTCTGGGGACCCTGTGATATTTTTTTGGCGAGCGAAAAAGAGCCATTTTTTTGCTATTTTTTTACATTTTCAAGAATATTTTTCAAAATAATTGTCTTGGATAAAAACTGTATTAAGCATTTTGAAAGTAGACAGAATTTCCAATCCAATGATATCCTAACCAATTTTATAGGTCAAATATTGACGGAATTACAGGTTTTTAAATATAGGATATTTTTTACCCGAAAATTGCGAATTTCAAGCAAATGTCGTTTCGGCAAACAAAATAAGCTTAGAATTCGCCTTTTTGTAAGGAAAATACCCTATTTTTGAAAACCTATATCTCCGTTAATATTTGATCTACAAAAGTGGTTAGGATATCATTGGATTAGAAATTTTATCTACTTTCAAAATGCTGAACATTGTTTTCTGCCAAGATATTGTTTTTATTGAAATATTGTTGGAAATGTAAAACAAGAGCAAAAAAATGGCTCTTTTTCGCCCGCCAAAAAATTAGCACAGGGTCCCCAGGGTTGCAAATCTGGATTTATATAGCCAGTAATACTCTAAAACAGATAAGCGAAAGAACGGTAGTATTCCATTTATTCCGAGGTTAATGTCGATTTTGACTGGCCTACTTTAAATACGTAGTATTACGAATTACAACATTATTTTCATTACATTGTTCAAATAATTCAATTACATATTAAAATACAGTATACATTTATGAGCCAAAGCACATTTTTTGTTTTTATGTGTAAATTTTTTCTTTATTTCGATTATCCGAGGAAACCGATTATCCGAGGGGGGTACAACCCCGTTCACCTCGGATAATCGAGGTTCTACTGTATTCGATTGTCCTTAAAGCTGTTAAATAAATTTCTTAGTGATTTGGTCGCAGACGTAGGAAATACTCGCGCTGTACGGCTGTCAAACTCTTTCTTAACCCTTTCGCCCTCACTCCTAAACCGCTGCTCGGAAAAAAAATTTTTCCTGATTTTTATGGTTATATGGTATACCAAATAACTATTCTGTGAAATTTTAACATCGCACGCCTTCCTGTTTCCTGGGAACAGGAAGTTGCTTTTAAGCAACTTCGGGCAAGCGAGGATATATTTTTTTCCACATTGCAAACAGAAGAAAATCCAGAAAAAAATATTCTTTATTCATAAGTTGTGTTTATCTTATCACATATAATTATTGTTAGTAAAACTAACAATAATTATACACTCTAAGACAATTTAGTTGAATTTTACAGTGTGAACCAAGTGAACCAATTATCAAAATACACCTTAAAATTTTGGTATTTGGCCATTGTGGATGTAAGATACAGCTGCTCTGGTGAACATTTTGAACCCCCATTTGTGAGGTTTTGCCGGATTATACTGCTTGAATGATGAGCGTCCTAAAATAGAGAAAAGTGCATCAGTTTTCTTTTCGGTATACTCCCCAAAGGTAAATTCACCCTTGTCCGTCAATGCTTTGGTGTTCTTCTTGCGGCAAATTGTTGAATTTTTCCTTGATCATTGATAATAATGGTCGTATCTTATACAATTTATCATAATTTTCATCGCCTTTATTGGGTTGCTTCGATTTATCCGAGAAATGGAGGAATTGCTTAATTTTTTCGAATCTTAGGCGTGACAGTGATTCGGTAATGGCAGTAAGCTTTAACTCTTTCGATCAAGCTATTTTAAAATTGGGCAAATGGAGTACACCCAAGTATAACAAGACACCAAGGTAGCGCAGCACTTCTTCCTTTGAACATTTAAGTTCATAGCCGGCCTCTTGCATTGCATACTTGTTGCTTTATTCGGTAATCAATTCACTGGCAACATCATCAAAAAATGAAGTGAAATATTCAATTGGTTTTTTACCGACTCAATGGGCTTCTGATTAGCACCCCCTTGCCATGCGACATTGATTTCAGGTAATGGTTTCCTTCTCCACTTTAAATTAGATGCATCAATTTTTTCCACCGATAAATCTTTACTGATCATATTTGCTTGTAATTCTGACTCTAAATTATCCGGTTCGGAAAGTTGATTAGAATTCAAAATATTTTGGTTGATCTCAATTTCTGTTTCCTCGCCATGGCCTAAAATATCAGCCAAATCACTGCCGGGCAAATCTAAATTGTCAAGTTCAGACTCAGACTCAGAAGAATTATCCCAGTCGAAGTCCAATATCTTCAAAATATCTGCTTCGCATAAACCTTTCCGTGAGCTGCTCATATTGCACTGTGAAATATGAAAACATATTGTTACCTTTGTTGCCCGAAGTTGCTTATAAGCAACTTCACAAATTAAAAAATCACTGATGCGTACCAAAACAAAATTTTGCCAATATTGAAAAAGTTAATACTTCTTTTAACTTCCAAGCGTCAAACTGCGTACCTATTTTTTTAAATTTTACGTTTGAAGTTTTTTTAAAAAATTATTTTCTTTTGCATTTGCAACTTTTTCTTCACTTGACTTCACTTTGAATAATGCGTCGCAGCTTTACTGCAAAAGGTAAATTGACAAGCATTTGTGGGTTTTCCCCTTCTAAGCACTACAGCTATTCTGGAAAATACCCGTTTTAGCAAAACAGTTGCGTTTCGGTTAATTCAAACGATGTAAGAAATGAAAGTTGCTTATAAGCAACATTGGGGTCGAAAGGGTTAAAAGCTCTCCCGAAATATCGATTAGTGAGCCCATACAAAACTCTTTCGAAAATTCTGACAGTCGCTTGATGAATTAGAAGCGTCTGCAAAAGATCTTTAGAAAAAAGTGAAGGCTTATTTAAAAAAAAAATCATACGCTTCATGAATTCATTAAAGACGAAATTAAGAATATTCGAAAACGATTTGTGCCGGCTCACCTCAATGTGTTCCTTTCAGATATGTACTGTAAAAGGGTGAGCTGATAAAAAAAATGTCTAAAGATCCTTTTCAGACTCTTCGAATTGATTAGAACTGATACACATTTTCATAACTACCCTCTTCAGAGACGACCGTCGGAATTTTCGAATAGGCTTTCTTCACGCTGTTATCGCAGCGAGCGGCGAGCTGATACAAAACGATTTCAAGTGGTTCAAACTTGTTGTTTTTTTTGTGTGGATATCATACTTTTTTGTAGTTGAGGGCGCCTTAAATATCACATCACAAAAAGTTTAACTTCATTATTAAAATTTTAATTTTTAATTTTCCTGATTTAATTTATTTTATTAAATTTAATTAGTTCAATTTTTTATTTTTTTTATTTCTGGATTCATAAATCACGAGCTTTTCCCATTGAATCCACAAGCTTACGCGCCTTGACACTTTCAATGTCAATAGAGGCCAACTAGAAATGAAAATCCTCCTATAGTCCCATAAAATTCTACACACAACAAACGATTGAATGAAATTACACTCCAACAAATGAATTTCATTTGATACTCATCATTCATGAATTCCATGACCCACTTATCAAATTAACCGTAAAAAGGTAATAAAGTAAAAGCTTTTTCGCACTAATATATTCGGTGTGATCCCCATATTCACATCACACACACACACACTGTCTCCTCCCGATTATTCTGCAAAAATTGTCCTGATCTTAAAGATTACCGAAGAATTACACAAGCAATAAAATTGCATTATGTTCGGTTTTGTGTCGGATTTCATTCTTTGCTTGGTCTATAAATGGCTATTCGATTCGGTGCTGTGGTGGAGCGTCCATCGTCATCGTGTCGTAAAATTATCGAATAGTTTGGTTTGCTATGCGGATTTGGAATTTGGTCGTCTCTGCTTTTCTCCGGAAAGAATTTCTCTCGGATTTAATGATCTGGACATAGAGGTGAATTAGCTTAATTAAAACTGGTAAATGTTGGTTAATATAATTGGATTTTTATTTAGTTGGAGTGATTTCAGAAGTAATAAGAATGTTTGTCGGAGGAGGTTCATTAATAATTGATGAGTGTTTAATGCAATGAGAAATAATAAAAGAAAAGTAAGTACCTACGTGTAAATTTTTCGGAATTGCTCAAGTAGGTATTCCGTGTCCTTTCATATTTTCTTGTATAATTCCATGCCATGCACAAAAACGTGACCAAGCCACAGGATCAGTAGTTCTGAACTAATACCGCCGATTTATGTCTTAAGCCAAAGTTAAAAATTGTGCTTTAAGTTGACACACACGTATCAAATTTTCAGATCTAATTGACGATTTTAAAATCAAGTTGACAAATTTTAATTTTAAAATGGCGAAATGTTATGTCCAGTTGTCAAATTTCCATGTGAAATGTGTGAATTTCCAAATCATTTTGTCAAATTTACATTACAAATTATTATCAAATGTCCATCTCAAATTGACAAATTTTCAGATCAAATTTTCGAATTTCCATATCATGTTGACGAGATTCAATTACTTCTAATTTCCTTCGAAATCACGTTGACGTTGTATTTCTTGTTGCTGTATTTCTAATTGACGGAAAATTCTTCGTTAATTTGACTAATTTTTATCATGCGAATTCGGCGAATTTAAAAATCATGTTGACGATTTTCCATTAAAATTTTCCAGATCAAATCGACGAATTTCCACTTCAGATAAATGATGACGAGTTTTCATGTAAAACTGGCGAATCTATAAACATGTTGATGAATTCGCAAGTCAAAATTACGAATTTGCATATCATGATGACGAATTTTCGTTTCTATTTGGTGAATTTTCATGTCAAATCAACGGATTTCCAGATCATTTTTTAATCGAAGGGGCTTTTCACCGCTCTTAGTCGTTGTAAGAAGGGGTAGCTCCAGGACGATTTATATCGAAGAACTGTCTGCTGTAGGGCATTTTCTTTATGAAGACAACACAAACATCTATGGTGACAGTGGAATGCGAACCCGTCGAGCGTCCTCTCCACCCACTGAGCTACCGAATACCCAAACTTCTCAAAGTACAATTGTAAATTTTTTTGAATGCAAACCTATTGTAGATTTTTTTCGAAATCTACAAAATTTTTTTAAAAAAGTACCCTCGCGTTCAGTTCGAACACGAAAAAATTTCACTAGTCACTAGTAGTCACTAGTTCAAAGATAGAGATTCCGAGTATTATTATAGTTCGAGGAGTCTTTAGCCTAAGCTGACCAGACGTACAGCATTTCGACCTGTGTCGTACAGCACTGAGAAATGTACAGCATTCCGAATGTCACACAATGAAACCTAATTCACTACAGAATAAGCTCCATGGTGGGGCCTGTGATCAGACTTGCATGCTCTCAAGGTGTAAAGTTTTACCCCTGTACCCGTTACGATCGATATTTAGCGAGATAATCGCACTTATATGTTTGGCAACCGTTCATTTCCGATACCTCGTGAACCCTTCCCAATCTCTCTGAAATTTTGCACACACCTAAAGATCTACTTGGCGCTCATACTTTCTCCAAATTTCACGGCCCACCTATCCGGGTTCAGAAGTTAAAGCTACCCAAAACGCAATTGTGTGTTTTCTAACCAAAAATTGTCCGTAACTTGGCAATTCTTGTGCGGAATTTTAAAATTTGGCAAACATGTTAGGCACCGTAAAACCCATATGTGGGGAACATATGGGCATTACGGTGTGTGAACATTTCAAAGCTCTAGCTGCCAAGGTTGAGAACTTCAGCCGCCGAAAGATGCGATTTTAATTAATTTTCCCTATCACAAAACGATGAAAAAATCAGTCTATCCGATTCCTTTAACAGCCTCCATAGGAAAATGCATATTAAAGAAAGGACTCGACATGAGTTTTAGACAAAGTTTTTTTCCTACTACCTTGCTTTAGAATTCATTTAAAATGGCGTTAAGAGCCCAGATGACCGGAATGGCATCATCAATGTAACGACGCAGAAACGCATACTCTCCTCCAGGAATAATGCTACCAGATTTAGGTAAGATTTTGACCTCTGGCTTCTCCCTAGGTTTACTTTAATCCTGTGGCTCGCCCTTCGCACCACTCAGATATCGCATTATTTGTCGCGCATTAGAGAATTCGTTAACTTTTTAACGACGTCCTGTTGCGAAATAGGTGTGAGCTTATGGAAGGCAATTCGTAAGATTTAAACCTCTGGTTCGTCCATACGTTTATTCAGATCCTGCAGCTAACCTTGCAATTGGTAAGATTTAGCCAATGGCTGATGTTTAGGTTTACTTAAATCTTGTCTGTCACTCTTTTCAGAACTTATCCACATTTTTGAAACGTAGCGCTGCTGGGAAATAGGATAAGACGATCGCAGCAAGACAATGTAAGGCAATTCACAAAACTTAGACCACTGGCTCGTCCATACGTGAGCAGTGAGCTGATGGAAGGCAATTCGTAAGATTTGTAGATTGTAGACGGGGGTGAACCCGAAGGGTTTCGCAGCACTGAAGCCGATGGGCCTATTGTGCTATCGCCCTAGTCGCAGAGGGGCAGGACTATGCCTGACGATCAAGTTTGATCGTGCTGAGAAACGAGTTGAGGTCGCTAATAGATGTCGAAGCTATGTCGTCCGTATCTGGAAAGAGGTGTGACCAGCGACGCTGGGCCAGTGCATCGCACTCGCATAAAGAGGTTTCGTCATCTTCTTCACAGAATCGACAGCTCGCATCTTGCACAATCCTTATTGTGCGTAAATGTGATCTCAGACAGGAGTGACCTGTGAGACTGCTACAGATGATACGTACTTTACCTCTGCTTAACTGCAGCACCTCAGCCGTTCTTCTGTGGGAATACACTGCTCTAAACATTTTTGATTGTCTTGTCGTAAGATTTAGACTTCTGGTTCGTCCATAAGTTTACTCAGATCCCGTGGCACGTTCTTCGCTTCGTTCAGACTTTGCCCTGTCTGTCGCGCTTTTTAGAATTTTGACATTTTTATGTCTTGACTCTGGCACATAAATTCGAAAAGCGTCACGAAAATCATAACGAAAAAGCGATATGTTTTTGGCATTACAGGTACCCTGTGAGTTTTTGGTGCCATTCAAGGTTCAACAGAAGTTGAGCTAGGTGGTACCCTGTGAGTGTTGGGTGCCATTCAAGGTTCAACAGAGGTTGGGCTTGGGTTCAATTTACGTTCAACTTGAGTTCAACTTGGGTTCAACTTGTGGGTTCTAAAAGTGTAACTTTTAACTTAGGTTCAACTCATGTTCAACTTTCGTTCAACTTTTGTTAAACGACCCAAAAAGTGTTACTTTCAACTTAGGTTCAACTCACGTTCAACTTTCGTCCAACTTTTGTTGAACGACCCAAAAAGTGTTACTTTCAACTTAGGTTCAACTCACGTTCAACTTTCGTTCAACTTTTGTTGAACGACCCAAAAAGTGTAACTTTCAACTTAGGTTCAACTCACGTTCAACTTTCGTTCAACTTTTGATGAACGATCCAAAAAGTGTTACTTTCAACTTAGGTGCAACTCACGTTCAACTTTCGTTTAACTTTTGTTGAACGACCCAAAAAGTGTAACTTTCAACTTAGGTTCAACTCACGTTCAACTTTCGTTCAACTTTTGATGAACGACCCAAAAAGTGTTACTTTCAACTTAGGTTCAACTCACGTTCAACTTTTGTTGAACGACCCAAAAACATGAAAATGTCCCACTGAGTTGCGGACTTGTACGCAAGCTGTTGTTAAACATAGCTTCACTAAATTGGCGGCATTTCTACATTTATACGACGCAGTGCTGCTGCGAAGAGTGGCAGGGCGGTGAGCCAATGGAAGGCAATTCGTGGAATTTAAACCGATGACTCGTTCGTTTGATTACTTAGATCTCGTATAGGTAGCTTGCTCTTCGCTTAGCTTAGACCTTGCTCTGCCCGTCGTGCATTACACAATTCGCCAAAATGTTTGCTTACGCAAATCTTGGGCCTAGAAGTATGACTGAGGATTTGCCTGAAACCCGAATTGCCTAAGTATTTGTACAGCATTGGGCCTTCGGGAGTCTGATCACCTTACTTTAGCCTCCTCTTTAGATCTATCAGAACTACGGACTGTCGCTGGTTGGTGCAAAAACTTTAGGCAACAAACTCGAAAAGCTCTGTTCACATTCTCGTAGGAAACAAAATCCAAGTTTTTTCCAACCACAAAATTTTAACCCTCAAAGTGTTTAATAAAACCATTCAAAAAAATAATAATTGAATCACTAGGTATGGTTCTATCCTTTCAAGGACCACTGCGTGCTCATCTCCATTCCACTTCTATAAACTACACATCAAATTGAGTGATGGATCTGCTCTTGTTTGGTATAGAACTTTATCCTGAACATTCTTCCACAACATTGCGGCCAATTTTGATTAACCGGCGATTAGAAAATAGATTAATGAACATTTTAAGCGTTATACCTTCCCTACGGTTATTTATGGCCTCAAGATTGACTCAAACACAATAATTGCGTTAAAAACTTTCACTGGGACTTGTGTGCGACGCGACAGTCGAGGACCTTCATTTGCCAGGTGTTTGTGTTCACTCGAATTTATTGTCATGGAAGTAATCATTTTACCTGCGGCACTTTTTTCCAGCTATAGAGCTAAAGCTCGAAAACCCCGAGAAAGAAAAAAAATTGTCCTAGCAACATTAGCTATACACAGAGTGTATATTGGTATGGAGAGAGGTGACAATGAACGACAAAAAAGCAGTTTCTCCTTCACTTCAATATACATACAACCGAGCCCCAATAACAAAGCCAGCAAGGATATGGAGGCGCATTGAAGAGGTGTCAACTAGATGTTTTCGTGTGTTGGAGATTTGCCTCTCTATACGAGGCCGGATGGTTGGTCCACACGGTTTCGGTTATCCAAGTTGATCGTATCGTTGTTGGGCTCATTGCCCCCGACCGTATGCCATTCCATCAATTCGGTTTACCGCGAAACGAAAAGGACAAAACACCGTCACCGTCGTCATCGTTGTCACCGTGTCGCATATATACGAGTACAAACCCTGCATGGTACATTGGAACATTTTATGGAATCATGGACTGAAAAATTGATGATTGTAACAATTTTCTTTGAAAGTAAGTGCCTGGATATATTTATCCTTAAAGGTACAGAAACTTTTACCAAAGTGCGGAACGATACGTTGAGCAGTCGAGCATGAATGGGTGAGGGAGGGATTGAATTCGATTTTTGGGACTTATCTGTTGAGACAGTTGAGCCAAAGTAAATTGAGTTAACCGACTGCGAGGAGGGGTTTTTTTCTATTGACTTATTGTGAATATTTGAAATGCCGTTGCTGTCGAGTGGAACAACTAACTTATGCTAGTCAGTGAATTTTGTCCGTTTCTTGTTTCTGTTTTTAGGACTACGGTAATAATCTAGGGACCTTTCTATTAGGTATAACTTTATGGCTTCAGAATTCTATAAATTGATACTTTGCAGAACTTTAATTAAAAAAAAAATGTGCTCATTACGATTTGTTTTAATCGCAAAGTACCGCGACACCCTGATGTCCTGATTAGCTTAAACAATTATACGGATCACTTATACGCTTTAATTTTAATTCAGGAAACTTTTATAAAACAGGGATACCTAATTTCCACTATGTCGTAAAACACTGACGACATATGGTCAACGTCTGATATGCCTTTCTTAAAACAAAATTCAGAGCCAAACCAAAGTCAAGTTTCCAAGTAATTACGACAAACTATCAAAGTTTCCAATCAAAGACCGATAACATAAATTTAATTTAACCGCACACACATATTACAGACAATTTACGAAAAACTGTTTCTTCGTCGACCAATATACAGCAAAATATGCTAAAGTTTGTATCAAATGAGTCAACGACAAATTCTTCTCCTAGTTATGTCCTTGTGTGTGTGCAGTCAAGGAACAAAATATTGCAATCGATAAGAGCTAATGGCATAAGAAATGCACCCTCTTGACCACGAGTATCAATAAAACTTTAGAAGAACCAAAATGGGTATATGTTGCACTTAACAACTGGACAGTAACCACAACTTGAACCAATCTGACCATCGTCATCATTGGAAATCACAGAGGCACAGGCAGTATAATCCTGAGAACCAGACAGGACCAGTCAAAAGAGCGAAATCTTTTGAGGATGTGTTGCCATTTGAAATTTTTAAAATTTTACGTTGAGTGCTTAAATGGCTTGTAATTGCGTTTAAGGTTGAAAGTGTCTTAAAAGCTTAAACACAATTACAAGCACTTTAGGCAGTTTACCAAGGACCTAACCGCAGCCAATCGACAACAACGCAAAACGATTGTTACACGTGTTATTTCAAATCGAACCTGTAAAAAAAACTGTCTGCCAACTACCTACAAATGAATAATCCTCGGGGACAAATATCTCCGTAAATGTCTTACACGACTGGTATCCCCTATACCATACACAATCGATCCTCTCTAGCATCTCACGATATGCGCTGGTTGGTATTTGTCTCCTATCTATATTTGACATTCTTCGTGTTCGTCGAAACACATCTCTCTTGCTCTCTCTCTCCGCTCTTGAATGAGTTGGCAAAGCTTCTGGCAAAACTAATTGAGTTTTGGCAAAGGCTTTTAAGGCGATTTCTAGCTCCCAAGGGAGAAACTCCATGGTATATACGCTTGCTTGTTCTAATTGACTTCATTAGCAACCAGTCAGACAGGCAATCTACAAGATGAGTTTGACTGCCTTCTGGTGCACAATAATCTACTTCCCAAGATAATTAAAAAGCACTTTTATTCCAGGATTCTCTTGATTCTCTCTCATTCGGTATATTTAATAATCATCCGAAGGGATAAATGCGGAATATTGTCGAGAGTGTGTGTGTGTTGTAATAAAGTGGAGAGTTGTGTTGTCGGTCGCAACGAGACGAGACAGGAGACATTTGCTCTGGATTAATCTCATTTCCAATATATTGACGGTATTCGAGAGAAATGCTCTTGCATTGTTACACGTCGTACAAATTGTTTGTATAGGATAAAGAGTTAAATAAATTTAATTAATTAAAAAAATTAAGCGGTCATTGTACGGTTAAGTAATACGACTGCCCAAATTAGCAGGCTTATAACAATTGTTTATCGATTCGCTTATTTTTTATGTACATTTCTACTATGCTACAGGCCAGAAAAAACCGTATTAACAATATAATTCAATAAAAAATTAAAATAAATAGAGTGATGTGAATGGTTCTAAAAAAGAAACCGAAAAAGCTCAAGTTTTTCCTTAACCGAAGGTAGGCATGTTAGGTATTAAAGAGGGCGTCGAGTCTAATCCTTTTTTGGTATAGTTTAATTATTTTTTGTAATGTTTTGACGATGGCGTAAATGGTGCCGATAACACTACATGTTCTTTTAGACGATCCTATTCCAAATAAATTTATCTAGAATTACTCTCAATATATTTATGTAAATTGACAATTCTAAATCAATTCAATGAAATATGTTGCCTGAAAATTAGAAAAAACGAGACCGAGCTCTAATCGTGCGAATAGCATGATGAGTGTATACCTATACCCATGTACAGACCTAGAAGGCACGCAAAACCCAAAATATTCAATTTCCTTTTTTTTTGTAGGTGATGTAGGGGTAGATAGGACGGATCTGACACACATATAGTATTTTATAAGGACATCCAAAAGCTGCATTTAAAACAAAGATTTTTCGCTGCATTTTATCAAAAGATATAGCTTTGTAGGGGAGGTAGTCAGACCTACTCCACTTTCCATCAACTACAAGTATATGTCATAAATAGGCATTGATTAAAATTTCAGTTCGCTATGCGGATATTCTGTCGAAACTTATGGACGAGTTGAAATATCAAAGAGGAGTAATTTACATGGGAGGCAGGGGAACCCGCCCGAAATTTTTTCAACATCATGATTTTCTTAGAAGTTTAAATTGTCGGTCACGAAAATATTGTTAGGCAAATTTGAGAGTAGTCGGTGCCAGGGATTTGGAGCGGAGCGACCTTAAATTTCGGAGCGAAAGAGCGGAGCGTGGAGCGAGTTTTTGCAGGCTGGAGCGGAGCGAATTTTGCTTTGAAGATCGCTCCGTTCCGCTCCGCTCCGATGTAAAAAAATCAAAAAATTCCGAGAAAAAAAAGGATTTTTTTCGACGAAATTTTTCATTTTATGGAACGAATTGATGATTTTGGGCTATTTAAAGGCGAAGAATTCGCTGCGAGACTTGCAAAATTTCGTATTATTGTGAAATTCATTGTGATAAAAGAGGTTTTGCGTTTAGTCATAATCATCACTCTTCATTATTAAGAAATTCAAGATCATCCAAGACAGAAAAGTCCTGTCCTGTACTCGATAAATGAAACGCCCTTTTTAATTTAAATTAGTTATTAGGTGCGTTTTATTGGAT
This sequence comes from Microchrysa polita, assembly GCA_949715475.1. NCBI lineage: Eukaryota > Metazoa > Arthropoda > Insecta > Diptera > Stratiomyidae > Microchrysa > Microchrysa polita. Next base: position 86,514,138 of record OX454421.1, on the reverse strand, counting down.
GGAGTACAGCGCAGCTTCCATAACCATTTGAGAGATCTCGTTCTATACGGGATGTCCGGAAACTATCGCATAAAAGCACCCAAATATGATTCCTCGTGATATTTCCAGCAAAAAGGAGTATAAAAAAATTATTAACTCTTCAGCTTCCACAGACATTTAAAGATTTTTCAAAAATTTCACATTTTACATATACATATTTTCTTTCGGTTGGGCCCAACAATTTTTCCTAAGAATAAACCCCATAAAAATTGGATAAGCAGTTTAGTTTTTACAGTTTTACACAGCTTCAAAGACAAAATTTTGTGATCTTACTGCATATACATTTTTTTCCCACGGAGGTGTTAGTGGTAGCATTTTTGGAAAATCTTTAAATGCTAAGGAGTTAAGAATTCAGCACCTATTTTGCTAGAAATGACATTAATAATCAGTCTTGACTCGGTAATCCGGATTTCCTTTAATCTGGATATCACGCTAATCCGGACGACTAAATATTTCCACTATGTCTTCTATAGTCCGGATTTCGGCAGCAATGTTGACTCTAAAATCCGGATATTTGAGATTTTCAGTGTGAAATGGTAGATTTGGTCTCGTACTTTTTTACCGGACTGTTTAGCAATTACATGATGCTGGCTAATTTCTAACAAATAAAACATTTATCGACTTTTGTTCCGCCTTTTTATTTGTTTGGATTGTTTTTCCTAGAAAAAAGTGATTGCACTAAGCCGGATGTTCCAATGATCCGGATTACCGCTTGCAATAATTCACTGAACCAAATCGCTTGCTAAAGTAAAGAAAATATGGCTCAAATCAAGAAAAAAAGACAATAAAAAACAGCCAAGAAATATTTCTCTCCATTTGAGAATTAGTCACACTGATTCAAGAATTCAAGTGAAATGCCATTAGCAGCGCTTTAAGGAAAAGTAACTTTGAATCAAGCAAACTTTTCTTATGAAAAAGACAAGAGAATCTAAACAAAAATAAAAAAAATAAAATTGCATCCAACCAACATCGAACACATAACCCCATTCTTCCCAAACGTCAAAACGTCAAACGCGCTACCCACTGAGCCATAGACACTTCTGACTAATTCACTACAAGGCTCCAATATAAGCTAAAGCTAAAATAAAGCTTTTCCACGAGCTTTGCATGGAAAATGTCAAAAAATTTATTATCAAGCATTTGTTTGCTTGAATTGAGAATAATGGCTTGAATCTACTTCCTATTTCTCAAAAGAAGGTCTTGCAAATAGGATCGATTCAAGAAGAAATTTTCACATTTTGAGAAATTTTGTCTAAATTCGGGAATTTTGCAAATGAGAAAAGAGTTTCTTAATTTTTGATAGCCCAATTTTTTCAGTGTGATCCGGATTACGAAATTGGTGCTATCCTGTTCTGCACTTGATCGAATAAAACGCACCTGTTAAGCCATATTCTATAATACGTGAGTAGATATACGTTAAATTGGATAATTCGAGGAAAATAATAAATATTTACTAAGAACAATGAAGTTTTGTTGTATTTTTGTAATGGAGCGGAGCGAGCCTGGAGCGGAGCGGAGCGAAAAAATTTTAGTCAGAGCGGAGCGCTGGAGCGGAGCGGTTTCAAACTGGTCGGAGCGGGAGCGGAGCGGAGCGAAAAAATGTGTCGCTCCAAATCCAGTGCCGGATTAAGCCAGCGCGGGGCCCGCGGCAAATATTGAGCGCGGGGCCCATGGAATTTCGATTAACCAAACTAATAAAAGAATCCTAAAATTAATAGTTCGGTTTAAGAGTCATTTCTCAAGGGGTTTTTCCTCTCTCTTTTTAAGAAAGAAATAGTTATCGCGTATCAGCTCAGTTAGTTGGAAGCGGATGACTTCATAGGAAAGCGGCTAGCAGTTAGCAAATATGAGCCGTACAGCCTCGCAATATATACGACGAATGTGCATTGTGCAATAAAAGAATTGCTTTTGTGATATTTGGAGGTACGATGTCTCGTAAGCCGTTATGCTCGTGATTGTATGAACTTTCTGGACTCATTTACAACGTGTTTATTCTCATTAAAAGGATACTTTACAAAAATCAATTTTCCATAATTGATTTTTTTTTTCGTGAAAAATTAAAATTTTCGTGTAAAAAGGACAAAGTTAAAACATTTCGCATATATTCGCAAAAATGAGAAATTTTCGCCGAAATTCGCATCTATTTCGTAATATCGAAATTTCCGTAACTCTAATGACAATGTGTTAGGTAGGAACGCCGATCGGTATTACTGAAAGCCAAATATGTACATATTGCCAGACGAGACAAGAGGTATGACGCACAGTAGTTGAGATTCACATTCTAGCGGGACAAAAATCAAAGGAGTATCTAAGTATGCGATTACTGAAGATTTTTATGGGCAATACATTTGCACATTATCAATTATATTCCTTATACAGTACAGTGGCGTAACTCTCAAAGCATTATGAGAAATGGGGGCAAAATTATCTGTTTTGAAAATGATTCAACATTCTTTCACAAAAATGTTTTTCAAGACGGTAAGTTTATCAAGATTTTTTTTATGTTAATTAGTAATACCAAATTTCTGTAGACAAATTTATATTTATTCGACAAAGCAGAATTTATTTTAAAATATCCTTTTCGGACGACCTCTGAAAATTAAAACTAGGGGACTTCGCCCCCTGCTCGCTACGCTCGCCAACCCCCGGGGCCGAGGCTAATTTCGGGCGAGGCCGAAATTCGGATACCCTTCGCTTGGGCTAAAAGTTTTTTCGGGCGTACCTATGACTTGTATTTCATCCCCCTCCTCATTCTTTTTCTTCCGTCTTGACAAAAGTTTTGGGCTTGGTTGAAATAAGTGGGCAAATAAAAATATTTACTCGGAAAATTTTATTCGGGTTGCCGGAGCATGACCCCACAGTACGATTCCATTCGTTTGGAACTTTTTAGTTGCTTTGATAGACACATTAATTCAAGGTTTTGTGAAATTGGTGAAAAAAATGTTTCTTAGAAGAACCAATATGGGGGGTTTGGTTTGTATGGCAGCCCTATGACCCCATGGTCCGATTTGATTCAATCTTACATATGTTTTGTGTCATCAATAGAAAGCTACATTTGTGTGAAATTTGGTTGATTTTGGTGCACAAATGAAAAACTTTTTCATAGAAGAACCTAATTTGGGGGTTGGATTTGTATGGCAGCCCCATCACCCCATGGTCCGATTTATTCCATTCTTACATATGTTTTGTGTCAACAATAGAAATGCATTTGTGTGAAATTTGGTTGAAATTGGTGCACAAATAAAAAAGTTTTTCTAAGAAGAACCTAATTTGGTGGGTTAAGTTTGTATGGCAGCCCCATGACCCCATGGTCTGATTTGATCCATTCTGGCATATATTTTGTGTTATCTTTAGAAACACATTTGTGTGAAATTTGGTTGAAATTGGTACACAAATAAAAAAGTTTTTCTTAGAAGAACTCAAATTGGGGGGCTAGGTTTGTATGGCAGCCCCATGACCCCATGGTTAGATTTGATCGAGTTTTATATATGTTGTGTGTCATTAATAGAAACACATTTGAGCGAAGTTAGGTTGAAATTGGTACACAAATAAAAAAGGTTTTCTCAGAAGAACCTAAATTTGGCGGGTTAAGTTTGTATGGCAGCCCCATGACCCCCTTGTCCGATTTAAGCGATTCAAACATACAAACAGCCTGCAACAATAATAAGCATGTGTACAAAATTTCAGCTCTCTAGCTTTTATAGCGGCCGAGAAAAACGCACTGCAACAGACGGACAGACGGACAGACAGACAGACAGACGGACATCGACCAATCGACTCCCCAAGTCATGCTGATCATATATGTATACTTTTTATATGGTCGGAGATGCCTCCTTCAATGCGTTACAAACTTCATGACAAAGTTAATATACCCTTTCACTCTATGAGCGAAGGGTATAAAAATCTATATTTTCTGAAAAGTGATAAAATATGAGCTTTCAATTGAATTGTCTCTTTTCAGGTTTTACTCAGGTTCATAAAAGGTTACAACCAAACATTTATCTAAAAAAAAGCCCGTAAGAAAGATACTCATGCAGGGCATACCAGAAGGCCAAATTTACGTTAACATCTTCTATATTTATTCGGTCTTACTAGTTAAAATAACAAATCTTGGAAAAATAACACACTTAAATGAAAAACAATATTTTTGAAAAAACAATTTTGAATCATTTTTAAACAGGTCGATTTGCCCCCGTTTTCATAACGTTTAAAGCGGTACGGCTCTGCGAATGAGAGATATAATTGTAATTTCTAAATGCTATGGATGTGTGCAAATACATTTCCCAAAATGAGCTTCAAAAGTCTTATGTCCCGCTAGAATGTGGAACTGAAACACTGTGGACGTAGGTTTACTGGAATTCCACCATGAATTAAAAAGAAACATTTCAGTATGTTCATGCTACATGCTATAATTTTGAAACACCCACACGTAAATTGATAACGTGTTATAACAATTTGAAAACAACAGCCTTTTAAAATTTCGTTGGCATTTTGGTTGCTAAAATTTGTGTTTGAGAAAAACGCACGGCCCCATAAAGCGCGGGGCCCGTGGTATTTGCCACCTTATGCCACGTAGTTAATCCGGCACTGTCCAAATCCCTGGTCGGTGCACAGTGTCACGACCCATGTGACGGTCTATGATCTCTATGATGGGGATAAATAACATTACTGAGCATGCTGTTGATTTCAACGCCTCAATAAAAAAGCAATTAAGATCTTGGAAATTGAATGTCACTTTAATTATCATTACTGGTGTGATTTAGCTACAAAATTAATCTTTATTAAATAACTTGAATGACATAGAAATTTGAGATTCGTTCTTTACAAGGTCCCTAACGGCTGTATACCATTTTTCACTTAAAATCCCTTTCAGATGAAATGTTGATATATTCTACTATCTTCCCCGAGCGACTTCATGTTACAGTTAAAATTGTGTTCTGCAGCTCAGAAGTCATGCAATGAAACGCATGAAAATATGGAATTCTCGCAAAAGAAAAAAGTCATGGCTTGATCGCAATACAAAACCAAAGCGTTTAGAAGCTTTTTGAACAGTGGACGAAATGTGCTCAGAAAAGTTGAGTTTCCTGTCAAAGGTGGACACGAAGATCTTTTATTGTTGAAACGGAGTAAGTAGGATGTCCGTGATGGGTGAAGGAAATAGGGAAGAATTTTAGGGAATATTGCACCACAAAGCATTTAGATATATTAAGAGGTATGTCGTTGGACACCCACCAACTGTATCCATGTCAATGTCTGATTGGAGCAAGAATGGTTCTGAATAATTTGCAATCGTCAGCATATAGCAACGAATTACGTTTAAGGCGATCAGGAAGATCGTTGACAAAGAAGACGAATAGGAGAGGCCCTGGTGGAACTCCAGATGATTGACATAACCCAAATCAAAGAATGTTATTAAAAATGACATAAGATGTTCTTTCGGAAAGGTATGAAGAAAGCCAGATAGTGAGTGAATCAGGAAAGTTTAATCTTACATTAATATTCTGTGGTCTATAATATCAAAGGCCTTTCAGAAATCCGTATACAAAACATGAACGTCCTGATGTTTGTTAAACGCCTTAGCAAAGAAGTCATTCATTTGTTTTTACAAAATCCATGTTCGTTAGTACAAATAATATAACCGGAATTCTGACTAATGTATGTAGTTATAAACTATTCTCTCAAGCAACTTTGAAATAGTGGACAAAGGGCAGATATGGCGGTAATTGGAGGCAACATTTAGGTCACTCTTCTTCGGAATGGGGACTACATAAGACGATTTCCGTAATGAATGAAATTTACCTTGTAGGATACTTATATTGAATAAGATTGAAAGAGGGGTGGCAATGGCGTTAAAGGTTCTTTTTTAAAAAATATTGGCAATACCATCTGGGCCAATACAGCAGCTTATTTCGGCAGAGCGTATAAACAATGCAACATATGAAGGCAAGACAAGTGGTAATGATTCATTGCTATTTAGAGGGAGGGACGGATAATTTAGAGACGAGGAAGGCTGTCTGAAAGCAACAACAACGCATTGGTCTCGGCGATGACACGATCCAAGATAGAGCTGCCTGTAGAAATATGCTGAGATATTACCGCCAAAACGGGCGATGTGCCTACACCGCAGGTCGAGCAACGCGAAACCATGGAGCGGTATAAAGAACGAGGCAAGGAAGAAAAAGAAGAAGAAGGCTTTCCGAAAGTATTTGAAAAATACTTGGCAAAATAGCGCACATTTTCTCAGGCGAATACGCGTACCTTAAGGAGCATGGTCATGATGAAGAAGAACGTAATTTACGAATGTAGGACCAAAAGAGCTTACTGTCGTTGTTTAGTATATTACTTTCCTTAAACAAGAAGTTAAAACGCCATCAGATTGATCGACCATAATCGATCGATCATTATTTATGAATTAATTTTCACCAAATTTTGGACAGCTGCAAAACATTCATTCAATTGATCAGCCAGAAGTTCGGCTAAGCCTAAACAAAATTTCTGGAACGAATTTCAAGACAAAACAATTTCACGAAAGGGCATAATATTTTTCACTTTACAAAAAGACGGCCTTAAGCAAATGTAACCCAAATAATCGTCGGCCAAATATTTGCAGTACATGGAGGAAGATTTCTAAAATGCCTAATTTAAGCGTGCATAAGCTGGCGTCTTGACGAGTCTTAGCAAATTATTTAGACTTAAGTTCAACACCTCGAATTTGTATTTTTGCTGACACACATTTCTTCGATCTGGCCGCGGGCCGAACAAAACCGAGAGGAGGGCCGCATGCGCGGGCAAAAACTGTACTAAACAGGCACTAAAAAAAACTGAAAACCCGGCTCAAGTTTGATAAGCCCGGTACAGCAAAAAAATCTGAGTTTCGGAAAATATTCAGCGAGTGCCCCAAGTGTTGAAGAAAACGGGAAACCGGTACATATTTATGCCGCTTGTATAATGTGGTCTGGCTGGTCGAGCGGTTAGTGCGCGCACCTTCGGTGCACAGGCTCATGAATTCGAATCTCACCGTGTTCCATTGTGTTTTTCGAACTCACGAGCTTGTGACAGACTATGATCTCACTCAGATGTTAAACGAGTACCCATTTATGGGGATAAATAACACTACTGAGCGTGATGCTGATCTCATTACCTCATCAAAAAGCAGATAAGATCTTGGAAATAGGATGTCACTAACACATCCTGCGGCCTTAGTCCAATGTTGGATTGTCGCGCCTGTTATTTTTTTTATTTTATAATGTATACAGTAGACCCTTGTTTATCCGTTCTAATTGGTTCTGGGTAAGGCACGGATAACCCAAAAACGGTTGATTGAGGGTACAATGTTTAAGGGCTTATGCTTTTCTGCTGTTTTTTTTTATGATATTTAATGGTCAAATGATAAAATTCATTGTAATTTTCTTCTTCATTTGAAGATTCAATAAACCTTATAAGTAAGTCCAATGAGTTGCGCAAATCTTGCAATTTGATTATTTCTGTTGTTTCTGCAGATGAATTGTCATCATCTGAAACCGTCACCTGTTCTTTTGATACTTCTTGAGCAATTTCATCCTGTGTTAAAAATGATATCCCGGATCCTGCACATCCTGGTCTAACCATTCTTCTATGTTGTCAAGTGTGACTTCATTTTCGTGTGCTAATCTTAAAACTTCTTGAAAATCATCTGCAGCCAAACCCTCAAAGGTTTCACTGATGTCGTCTTCATCGGTGGCGTTGTCTTTTAAAATAGCATTCCAACCATGCATGAGAATGGTGTCCCTGACACTCTTCCAGGCTCTATCTCCATTGAAAATTGCACACTTAATTGTGTAATTTTTCTAATTTTCTACTGTTCGTTCTCTTGGGAATTAGAATAAACATAATAACATACATACCTATGAAAATTTAAAATCACTACTACCACATACCCCTATTATCAGTCTCGCCCCGTCTTCTTGAAAATAAATTAAGATTTCGGCTAACATTTGTTTTCTGTAGAGTGTTTTGGTGGCTTCAATAATCCCCTGGTCCATCGGCTGTAAAACAGACGTATTATTCGGCGGCAGAAAAATGCATTTTATTTTTCCGTCATCGATGCGGAGCTTATCTTCTGCTGGATGAGCTGGGGCATTATCTAAAATCAGTAAGGCTTTAATGTCATCTTTTCTAATCTTCTGGGATTCATGAAACGAAAACGCCAAAGCCACCCTTCGCTAGCTTTAAAATTCGTGCATCCAAACCGTTCGGCAAATCTTAATGCAGCACTTTTAAGTTCTGGTCCTCGAATAGGTACACTCGAAGATCTTTGCTGTTTGTATCACTTTAATAAGGCATACTCTACGTCAACATTTTTGGATGAGCGAAGCGTTTTCCTTGATGATCCGTGAATTTGAGCGACGTGAATTTGATCTTTTTTTAATTAAGCCACGAACCGTACTTACTCCGATATTAAAATCTTGTGCGATAACGTTAGCAGCAACACCCTTCTCCATTTTATCTAAATTTTTTTTTGTCTCAATAGACGAAACATTCCATTTTCTTTTCAATACTTTACCCGACATCGTTTTTAAACAAGATTATTAAAAGTGAAATTGAAATTTCCTTATACACCAACGACTGACACGACCAACAAACGAATATGTAAAGAAACTAACAAACGATTCACACATCTCTGTATCGTAGACGATAACGGGATAAAATATTATTCTTGATAAATCATCATCGTAGTGTTAAATCCCGACCGACATATGGCCTCGGTCGTGTGGATTGCGTTTGTCTCAAACGATTGACATTATATTTTTGTGGTTTTATTTTTTTACTCGTTTATCCGTTCATATCACGGTTAATTGAAGGAGTGAATTAAAAAAAAATCAGCGAACGGATAAATCGAGGAACGGTTAAGAGGGGGGCGGATAATAATCAAGGGTTTACATAACTACACTTTTGCGACAAAAATCTATTTAGCTATTTCGTTCTTCGTTACGAATATCTAATTTTCGGGTGGGTATTATAAGAAAGGACTACAACAAGGAAAGTCACATACATACTTACATAAAGTAATAAAGTTTTTTCTCATGACTCACGTATTCTCTACACTCTTTTGCAATTTATGTCCACGTTAAAGTTTAAGTATTCATCCAGGTATTAAGAAAAACACAAAAACCAAGCTTAACAAAAATAACATGCTACATCCTCAGAAATGTTTTTCCATTGTTTTCTTAAGGATTTTATGTGTGAATCCCTTTTTAACTATCCATACGGATTCTTTGTATCCTCATAGTCTCGAAAGAGCTTTGAAAATAATCGCTTCTTGGCAATTCTTAAGCTTCATCGACTATAGAGAAGGCAACTGCAGAATTTTCCTGAACAGCTTGTATGTTGACCAAAGTATTACAATGTTTGGAAAAAATTATGCATCGGATGGATTGGATGAAATTCAGTAAATTTAAATTTTTTTATATCCATAGTCCTTGTCGTAGTAGAATTGAATGATAGATGGAATCATATATTCACAGCCAGTTTTTCTTTAAGATAAAAGTTAAGATAATTTTTTTTAGAAGTATTACATAGCAATTAGATCAGTTTTAGAAGTAATTTGTTCTAATAGACTTCTAAAATTGAAGTTTTCGGGGTCGATCCTAAAAATGTCAATCCCTAACATATATATGTATGTACATGTTATATCCAATCACATGGACATGTAGAGTGAATTTGGAGTCATGTTATGTTACGACATTAATGTCTTGGATCTTTACATTATATGTATACATAAGCAAAGACCTAGAAAAGATATATGTATAATGTATACGTAAGATAAATCCACCCCAAAATATACAGAAGGACACCTCCCGTTGAGCGACAGACGAGGAAGACGACAACGAAGATACCTTAAGAAACAAACTTAAGTAGTGCTTTCAGGTTTATATCCGGACCTTAAGTGAATGCTTGCGGTGAACCCATAAATGAGAAAATCCTAAGCCATAAATGCGGTTAGTCGTTGTGTCATTCATTCATACATATGTATGTTATACGAGGTATGCTTACGTCCAGTGAATATCCTATACTCATCCCCTATACCCGATGTATCCATTGCCTATACACACATGTGTGTATCCATGTCCTGTGATGACGACCAAGGCCGATTGCACAGTGTGACGTCGTGTTTTGACGGTATACTCATATACGAAAGTTGGAACGTTCTTATGGGTTATTTGGGGGTTATACCTTACGGCTGCCTTCTCCACCTCTTATACAAATAACCGCAATAATTTCATTTGTAAATATCCAGGAAAGTATTAAGTCTGAAATGGCTTTTACAAATTTTGTCGGATTTGCGCTTTTACACATTGTACATACCGGGGAGTATGTGGATTTTGTTTCAGGTTCGGTTTTATTTGCGAGTCCTGATCTTTAATGTATGAATCTTGATCTGAGAGATAATATATTCTATAGTTTAGCGTAATTTAAAGCCTCATTCTAGAATCACACTACGATATCCTCAATTTCTTCCTTGATAAAAAAAAAAAGTTTTATTTATGCATTCCCTATATGATGGTAGTTCATTTTTTGTAGAATTTCTGCGATTTATTTTTTATCTTCTGCTTCTAAAGTGGGTTAATTAACAAACGCTGCTTTCTCTATTCTTCAAAGTTCATTTTCCACTTAACATCATCATCCACTCTTGCAATCTTTCACATTGTAAGTTCATTCGCCCTGTGGCCCTTATTCTCTCTTGATAATCCAATTAATTCCTTGCAGCCAATATATTTTGAACAATTAACACCATCCAATTGTTACTATCAATAAAACCGTTTTATTAGCTCGCCTAATTATTGTTCATCGCTTGTACGGTTCGTTGCTTGCTCGTTAAAGGATATTGCAGTCTTGCTTTCGTTTCAAGTAAATAGCAATTAAAACTTTCCATAGTTATCCTCAACAGAGTTGCGCTTATGATGATGGGCATCATCGCGCTATGATTCTCGCATCCTTCGGCATAGTGAAACGCGCGAATTGCTAGCAACACAAAACAATATGAATTGTGTCTGTTTGAAGTGCACAATTTGGATAGATACTCGTACTTTGGGTACAAAGTATACGTTTGTGCACTTCAAAGATGAGCGAATTGTTTCCGAAGGATATGGATCGAAGAGAACATGTTTTAGGATAAAGAAATTAAGAAAGGAAGTTTTAAATGAGTGTCGTCATACATAACTCAATTATTATGGAGCTCATAGAGCAACACCACGGTGGATAGGATGAAAACTTTTCGTTAAAAATCCCTAAATCCCAAAAAATGCATACATACTATAGGCATAGTCGCCGGCATGACAAATTTATAGATCTCACAATTGGCCGATTCTTATATCATGTATGGATTGATTAGGCGTGATGATGAGTTGGGCTGGTTACAGCCATTACTGCAGCCAGTTGGCTTATTGTATTTCACAACAACTTTTGAAAATCGACTCAGCGACTTTACAGTAATTTTCCGCTAATTTGTTGTGAATTAGTTGTGAAAAAATTTATTTTGTCGCTCTTCATGTTCACTGAGAAAATGGGTGTTCCGCTAACTTGACGTCAAGTTAGCGGAACAACTTTCACGGAGTTTCAAGTCGGAACTTATACCGTTCCCTTCCGCTATTTTGTTGTGAATTAGTTGTGAAAGAAAAAAATTTGTCGCTCTTCACCATCAGCGGGAAATTGCAGTTTCCTGTTTGTGACGTCACTATGGAACAGCCCCACTTTACCCGCTCGAATCAAGTCGCGGAGTATGTCATAATTTGCTGCAAGGATAATACGAATGAGATGTTAAAATAACGATTTTGTCGCTCCTCGCCATTAACGGTAAAATGCACTTTTCCATATTATGGTGACGTCACAATCTCAAACAACCTACTTTTCCTGATCGCACCGTGTCGAGGAATATGTCAAAATTTGTCTCTTGGCTAATTACAATTAGTTGTGAAAAGAATGATTTTGTCGAAAAACACGAAAACACGGTTTTCCATTTTATGACGTCACTATGGGAGAAACCCCACTTTTCCTGATCGGATCGATTTGACGAGTATGTCATAATTTTCCGCTGTTGTTGTTGTGTTGTGAAAAGAATGATTTTGTCACTCTTCGCTATTGGCGAGAAAACGCGGTTTTCGATATTATGACGTCACTATGGGAGAAAACCCACTTTTTCTGATTGGATCGACTTGGCGAGTATGTCATAATGCCACACTCCCCAAGTCGATCCGATCAGGAAAAGTGGGTTTTCTCATATAGTGACGTCATAAAATGGAAAACCGTGTTTTCTCACCGATAGCGAAGAGCGACAAAATCATTCTTTTCACAACTACTTCGTAGTAGCCAAGCGACAAATTATGACATACTCGCCAAGTCGATCCAATCAGGAAAAGTGGGTTTTCTCCCATAGTGACGTCATAATATGGAAACCGCGTTTTCCCACAACTAATTCGTATTAGCCAAGCCGCAAATTATGCCATACTCACCAAGACGATCCGATCAGGAAATGTGGGTTTTCTCCCATCGTGACGTCATAATTGGGAAAACCGCGTTTTCCCGCGTATAAAAGAGAGCGACAAAATCATTCTTTTCACAACTAATTGTAATTAGCCAAGAGACAAATTTTGACATATTCCCCGACACGGTGCGATCAGGAAAAGTAGGTTGTTTGAGATAGTGACGTCACCATAATATGGAAAAGTGCATTTTACCGTTAATGGCGAGGAGTGACAAAATCGTTATTTTAACATCTCATTCGTATTATCCTTGCAACAAATTATGACATACTCCGCGACTTGATTCGAGCGGGTAAAGTGGGGCTGTTCCATAGTGACGTCACAAACAGGAAACTGCAATTTCCCGCTGATGGTGAAGAGCGACAAATTTTTTTCTTTCACAACTAATTCACAACAAAATAGCGGAAGGGACGGTATAAGTTCCGACTTGATCCGTGAAAGTTGTTCCGCTAACTTGACGTCAAGTTAGCGGAACACCCATTTTCTCAGTGAAAATGAAGAGCGACAAAATTTTTTTTTCACAACTAATTCACAACAAAATAGCGGAAGAGAACGGTACAAGCGTACAAGTCCCGACTTGATCCTTGAAAGTTGTTCCGCTAACTTGATGTCAAGTTAGCGGAACACCCATTTTCTCAGTGAAAATGAAGAGCGACAAAATTATTTTTTTCACAACTAATTCACAACAAATTAGCGACAAATTACTGTAAAGTCGCCGAGCCGATTTTCAAAAATTGTTCCGCTAACTTGATGCACGTTGTATTTCCCATTAGAGCGAAAGAGTTTCAGGTTGTCAGCTCTGTCCTTCGTAAAAGGCTTAGAAGAAAGTTAACCAAGTTTACTTTGGGTACGCCCATTCTAATGGTTTGAGCCCCATCGAAGGTTTGTCTCCAGCTTATAAGAGCAGGGCACTCGAAAATAACATGCGAGGCTGATTCCTCGCTTTCGTTCTTGTGTGTAGTTCCCGATTGTATGCAGATGTTCTCGCAGGGTACAGTGGCCTGACTGAGGCCTGTCACTGTACTGATGTTCTTTTTGCTGAGGCTTAGGACTTCGGCACATCTGGTTTGCCAGTTGGTTCCCAGCATACGCTTGCTGTGTCTGAGCCCTTCAGCGAGTCTCCGTCGATTTTTGAATTTTTCTTCAGTCCACTGTTTGGCAAAATTTTTAGCGCAGTGGATTTACTAATTCCGACTGCAGGTTCAAAGGGTAGTTCGGAACCCTCTCTCACAAGGGCATCCGCTTTCTCGGTGCCTTCGCCATTCGATCCCCTTACGTTCTTTTGCCCAGTTCTAGGTTACGTTGTTTTGGGTAGCTAGGTTTTTGAGGTTCTGTTGGCATTGCCAAGCCAATTTAGAGGTTGTTTTGGGACTTGCAATACCCTTTATGACAGCTTGACTGTCGGAGAGAATGTTTGTTTGTATATCCCTAACTCTCCCCTACTGCATAGCCATAAATCTTTTGTCTATAAGTTCTGCCTGGAAACAGTTGTGTATTGACCTCGGGGTTTGGAGATACTACAGTTGTTGGTTTTAGTATAAACTTCTGCCCCTGTTCCCCTGTTCCGAAGGTATACAAAGCCGAGGTATAATTGCTGCCCACATCTAGAATAGGGTTCGCAATGATTTCTGTAATCCGACTGTGTCCTACCTTTAGTGGTGTCCACATGTTCTATGATTGTAGTCTGTACGTTGCCATTCTCGCCTCTTCTGTGATTGTGAGGTCTAGTAGTGGCAGGTCAAGTAGTTTCTCTAGAAACTTCAGCTGTTTTTTGCTTGGTTTTAGTCCATTAGACTATCGAGCCATAGGACAGAAGGGGTTCGACCTACCGCTTTGTAAATCCAGTGTATCATTCGTGGTTTTAACATCCACGTTTTCCTTATTGCTCTTTTGGCTGCATATAGATCCTGTTTACCTTTTGTAATTGTGTTTTGCAGCTGCTTGTTCCACTTGAGTCTGTTATCAAGGGTGACTCCCAAAAATTTTACCTCAGCGGTGAACTGCAATTGTTGATTAAATAAGGTTGCAGCATTTAGCCTTTCTAAATTGTGTTTGCGACTGAAGGTTATTAGTCTTATTTTGGCGGGATTGACCAATAGGGATACCCTTCTGCACCAATCCTCCACTTGAGTTAGAGCTTGTTGCATAAGTTCGGAAAGAACCCCTGGAAATTTTCCCCTTATCAGTATGCTGTTATCATCGACATATCCTTCACTATAGAAACTAGTGTTATTTAGCTGGACCAGTAAGCTGTCGACCACAAGGTTTCACAGGAGGGGTGATAGGATACCCCCTGTGGGCATCCTTTGAGGACAGCTGTAAAGATAGTTTTACCGAATAGGTTTGCTTGTACTTTTCGTCCCTGAGGCATTGATTTTATCCACCGACAGAGCGTGTGTTGGACTCCATGACTCAAGGCGACATATATAAGAGATTCAGAGGAATTATTGCCGAAGGCCTCGTCTTTGTCCAAGAAGGCTCCGAGCCGTATCTCTTTGCTTTCTGGTGTGGTCTCAATATTTCCAACTAAATGGTGTAGTACTGATTGACACGATTGCCCTGTCTGATAAGCATGTTGGTTTGGGTGCAATGGGGAAAGCGACAGGCACCTGTCCCTAATATGTTTATCGACGAGATTTTCCATTGGCTTGAGAAGGAGGAGGAGGTTAGTCTTATTGGCCTATACGATTTCGCTAGGGTTTGGTCAAGCCCCGGCCTTGTCAGAAATGCTACTTTCACCTGCTTGCAAGTGATTGGAATAAATCCTAAGGCTATGCTGACTCTAAATAGTCCTAGTAAATGTGGCGCCTGAGTCGTAAGGCCCTGCTGAAGCAGGGCGGGATAGAAACCGTCTGGCCCTGGTGATTTGTAAGGTTCGAAATAGTTGACCGCCCATTCCATCCTATTGTAAGTTTCTATTTGGTTCGCATTTTTGTTTGTCCTGAAATGCAGGGAGTTGGTCTATGGTCTATGCTTCCCGTTGTTATGATGGATCTAGGAAAGTGAGACCCGCCTAGAAGGACTTTCAGGGTCTCCCTACCTGTTTTTGTTTGCTTTGCGTCGAAGTTTTTAAGCGTTCCGATGGGTTTTGTTGGATCTCTGGCCAGAATCTTCTGGAGTCTCGTTCCTTCATGTAGACCTTCGATCTCATCGCAGAACTTCCTCCAGGATTCCCTCTTGGCTTTCCAGATTTCTTTGCTGCATTAGGGTGAGACGGTATGTATCCCAATACCCAGTTATTTTCGCCGCGTTGAAGAGTTTCCGTGTCTCCTTATGCAGTATGTCCAGGTTTCAGCTCCACCATTTGCACTTCGCATTGGTAATGTAGTCTCCTTAGCCTGAAGCTCTCTTCGAAGGGGGGTTTATTGCGGCTTGCAGTCTATCCGCCACACAAAGTGTAGTTTTAATATGTCCAAGAATTTCTGTCAAATTGGTGGACAGGCGCACCCTGTAGAGATCACAATCCGGATTTCTCGGGTTACGATACAATTCAATTAGCTTATAAGCTTTGTCGATTTCCATATTTATTCATCTGTGATCCGATAGAGATCGTTGGTCTAAGCCCCACCAATGGCGGACATTAGGAGATATGTTGAAGATAATGTGATTCTTACGTTCAATATATGGATGCGGGTAGGGTATGAGCCAACATCGGGCTAAACAGGACGAAATGTCCTTTCTTGCCATGAAGGATGGGCATTAAATTATGTACAAGATGTAATGGAAGTTCTTCAAAATGCTAATGGAAAAATGTTGAATCATTTCCTAGTGATCCACATTCAAATGGGATATTTTTCGCAGATAAGAGTTAAATGACAGATGCTTATAACAAGGTCTTTGATAAGTTTTGGAAATGTTTCGTTCTTCGGAAGCCGCAACATAACTGTTAATTCTATTATGAAATTTTAAAAATTTGACTACTTTCCATTATCGACAATCTTTGCCTGAAATCGAATTTTCCCTAAATTAGAAATTTTTGCATTTTATGTTTTTATGTTTTCAAATTTGAAAAATTTGTTTTTTTTTTTGTAAATCGATATTTCTTGAAAATTCCGTATTTTTATGTTTTTAAATCGATTTTTTTAAATTTCTCTTTTTTATGTTTTTAAATAGAAATTTGATTTCGCTAAGCATTCACATTAAGCCCAACAAAGGATTACTGTGCAGAGTTCGTTTTGATGAAAATGTTCTCAATGGTTTTCTCTGATGAGCCATTAATGGACGTCCAGATCCATCTAGTAGCAAAAGCTAGAGACAAGACGACCGGTACTACAACAGGCGCTCTGGCAACCAGAAAGGAAGAAAAAGAGATTGCCCCAGTGACTCTGTCAACTGTTACATTTTCTATCGAATATTGATGACCTTTAATCCTTTATTTATAAATATAAAATGTCACCATTTTGAAAATGATCAAAGTCCTTTGTAATGAGCGCCCATTATGACTCGCGCTCCGAAAAATGTCAACCAATCGCACAATTGATGATGACCCATTTTCTATTTGCGAATCCCTTTAAACCGTCTTCCTTTATTTAAACATACAACAATAATTCAAATTAGCATCGTATTCTCTCTTGATCAATCGTGTCGTGTCCTTTATTTCCTTCATGGCAGTGTCGTCGGTTGTCGCTTTGCGTCCTAATAAATTCCATCAATTAATTTCATTTATTTCGCCCTACTGAATAAAATCCGTTTTGCTCGCATTCTTCCGATATGCTATGCCATCCGATGATATTTCAACTTCTGTGCATATTTTCGTTTGAATACAAATTTAATGACAAAATCAAATAATAAATTGAGAAATTTAATGGACACTTTTCTATCGTATTACAAGCGACGATATAACCGCGTCCCGTTGCGTCGCGTGCGTCGTCCCTTAGGTTTCCGCGCGCGCCTGTGAAAAAAGGACACCTCATTAAGGATATCGCAATGAATCGATTTCATTCGACGACGATATTCAATTGGAATTTATTACGGAAAAATATTGGAGCATTTACAATGTTTGATTTTTTTTTTGTCGCACGCTCCCTATTTTTATTTACACCTCGCCCCACCCACAAATCCAAAATCCCGCGGGCAAGTGTGACTGTGAAATTGTAGGATGTCAATATATAAGCGAAAAGTTGAAGCCATTTAAGAAAACAGGGATTGAATTTTCATTGCGAGGATATTATTTTCCTTTTATTCTGAAGGGTGAAAAGACATTGGATTTTATGTATCATCCCTGGCTTTATACGTGTTTAAATCTACAGCGTGCGCGCATATGTTGCGACTGTGAATATACATATATTTCTTTCGACGTTCAGAAAGGACCAAAGGCGAGATCTAGCATACAGGCAAAGCGACAAAGTGAACATTTTAAAATGTCGTCTATCAATGGTATAAAATGCATCCACTATGCCAATGGAAAAATCTGATTGCCATTGTGATTGTGCTTTGGGACTACAAAAGGATTTCCCGAGATCATGAAAATAATTTTGCTTAGGAAGGAGTCAGGTCAGTTGGTCGACAAGGACGCGATGGTCGGACGTCGTTTCAATCTCATTTTCATTCGTGGAGCAATTTGACGGGATATGATTGCTTTGGCGATGATTTGACTAAATGGATTTTTTCCTTTTTGCAGAATTTATTTTTAAATGAAAAAATAGTCACCTAAAAGCTAAAATGTATATAAATTGAGGTTTTCCTGAGTTTTATTATGCATGTTATTTTTAAAGCACTTTAGATTGTGATTCTGAAACAAAATTTTTTATAGGATTTTAAATCTGATATCTATAAAAGAATTTGAGACAAATCCACCTTGACAAAATCTACCAGGACAAAAAAAAACCCTCGTCAATATTCAATAAACTTTTTTCAATTACAAAAGCGGCAATCCATTGTCATATCTTCAAAGCTCATTTCCGATTTAGTTTTATGTATTAGGAAAAAAGTTTGTACATATTTCGAATTAAGTTTAAGAACCTCATATGAATTTTGATTTGCGTGTTCGCCTTCGGGGCACAGAGCCGTGTGTTCAAAACCCACGATAGGTGATTAAGATGGATGAAAGTTTTTGAAATCGGGACCATAAATCCTAAATAAATCCTGTCGCACCATAAGTACTTATATTTTTACGAATATTTATTTTGAAAGTTGTTCCTTTTGTTGTACTTCGTATATGTACACTACAAATCAAAGCCATTTCATGCAAATGCACATCAATCCGGAATGAAAAAAAAACATCCCTAATGAAATCCTTTCAAACTGATCGTCTATATTTCGCTGCGTGTTTACGTCAAGCAATTTATTCGACTAAAACTTTACCATGACTGCTGTTGGTTGGTTACTTGGTTCGATAGTTATCCGTTCTATTTGCTATGTTTACCTATACTTTTTCCAATTTATAAAGTTTCAATATCCACTTTCACAATAAAATCACCTCTCCCTGGAGCATCTAACGTAGGTATATGTATACGTGAATATCTCTAACCACATCACGTCGAAACGAAGGGTGTTCTATACAAAAAAGGGTAAGTTAAGTACGGGTACGGGTATAGGTACATGGCATCATACAAAGTGAGACAAACTATGAAAGAAATTAAAACTCCATCAAAGTTTTAAAAGAGCTCTTTTACCGCTGTATTAGAAATCGATTTAAAATTCCATCAAAAGTGTTTCACTTTGAGAGACCTATTCACCAGTGTTGGATCCATCTCTGTATACAGGGTTATTGGTTAAGTCGACCTATTCCCTGCAACACGTTATAATAGGGTCAAAATGCAACAAAATGAGGCCATAAATGTTAGGCCGATTTTCAATGGTCACTGAGATATATGCATTTTAAGGTTTTTTTGAAATAACCTAGAATTTTCCCATTTAAAGTAAGAATTAAAAAAAACTACTAAGGTAATAGGCTTAAACTTATTTTTGATTTTAGTCAACACTATAGCAGACATTTCTTAATCATTTAAAATTTCAAAAACCCATCACAATTCGAAATTTTTAATTTTAAATAAAAAAAAAATTTTAAATTTGTTTTAAAGATATTTTTTAATGTAGTATTACTAAAAAAAATTATATGACATGAAGTCTGCAGACCGCTGGAAAAACTTACGCGTGCTGTCAGCTTTCCAAAAAGGTGTCAATGTCAATACAAATATTTGAAATAATTGAAACAGCTAGCTGCAAGTTGTTCGGGGACCATCATTTTGTTTGATAAAAAATGAAATAAATGTTATTAAATTCAAAATGCATCGTACGAGTACGTATAATGTACTGCTTTATTTCATTTTTTATCGAACGAAATGATGGTCCCCGAACAAGTTGCAGCTAGCTGTTTCAATTATTTCAAATATTTATATTGACATTGACACCTTTTTGGAAAGCTGACAACACGCGTAAGTTTTTCCAGCGGTCTGCAGACTTCATGTCATATAATTTTTTTTAGTAATACTACATTAAAAAATATCTTTAAAACAAATTTAAAATTTTTTTTTTTATTTAAAATTAAAAATTTCGAATTGTGATGGGTTTGCAGACTTCATGTCATATAATTTTTTTTAGTAATACTACATTAAAAAATATCTTTAAAAAAAATTAAGAAATTTTTTTTTTATTTAAAATTAAAAATTTCAAATTGTGATGGGTTTTTGAAATTTTAAATGATTAAGAAATGTCTGCTATAGTGTTGACTAAAATCTAAAAATAAGTTTAAGCCTATTACCTTAGTAGTTTTTTTTAATTCTTACTTTAAATGGCAAAATTCTAGGTTATTTCAAGAAAACCTTAAAATGCATATATCTCAGTGACCATTGAAAATCGGCCTAACATTTATGGCCTCATTTTGTTGCATTTTGACCCTATTATAACGTGTTGCAGGGAATAGGTCGACTTAACCAATAACCCTGTATATACTCTTCCTTGATGGGTTCACATGCGAGTTTCATGGATATGTTTCCGCCATAATATTCTGCATATGTAGTGTACCATGTGGTGTGTGGGATACATCGAACAGGAGGATATCTGCAATAGAATAGAAGAAGAAGTGTAAAATGTATACGGGAGTCTCATCGATGCGCCATCTCTGCTGCGGAATCCACCGAACAGGATCACATATGTTCGAATAAAGATTGTCCTTAATAAACAGTTTTTGCTATTAAGCTACCCAACGACAGCTTATAGTCATCCTACTTTTGTTTCTAGTTTAGAACTTTCGATTTTATAGCTTCATGCCAGTAACACCACACGAGACGAGAATATCGTTTGGAATGAGATATCGTACATTGTCAATGGAGAAGCATTTTTTTGCGCATGAGGGATGAATTCTGATATTACTCGTATGATTCATGAATAACGTGATTTTTGGCGGATTTAAGTTCGGTTTGTTTACTTGCCACAATCGAGTCGAGTGATCCTCAAAAAGACCTTTCGGCGTCTCTAACATATCCAAACGGTATTAATAGCTAGGACAATTTCAATTTCAATTTGGTAGAGAAATGTGCGCCTCAGTAAGCTCTACGTCGGATAGACGGGCACTTTTGGCTTCTTATTGGCAGCCATAGAACATACAATTTTTTCATAGATTACTTTCGAGATTACATTACCGTTATTAAGATATTCCCAAAAATATTTTTTTTTTGTACGATGGGAAACTTTTTGCTCCGTGAGATGCGCACGGATCGTTATGGAAATTTGATGTTGTTGTTAAAAGCTTTACCAGCAACAAACTCGTCATACTCTAATGAGCGTTACCGTTAGTGATGTACATATTTCTAAAAAACTGTCCATTTGACTGTAAGACCTCATATAGTATCCTTTGGGGAGCATTCCTCAATGGGGCTTTATATTTGGAATTACAGAAGCTTCAAACTTGTCTTAGACGACATTTAAACGATATTCAATTCCAAAAATCTGTTTTTTTTTTTGCGTATCTACGAGAAAATCCGATTGTTAGAGTTTTTTCGATTTTTCAAAAAACCCTTATCGATTTTGTCCGTCCGTCTGTTCACTAAATAACTCGCGAACGGCTTAACCGATCGTCATGAAATTTGGTAGGAATGTGTAGAATGGTAACAGTCTTTGGCACGAAATACTTAAAAGCTGATATGGCAAAGATAACAGGGTGTCCCGGACATTTGAAAATTTGTTCGTTAAATAACTCGCGAACGGCTTAACCGATTGTCATGTATTTTGGTAGGAATGTGTAGAATCGTAACAGTCTTTAGCACGAAATAGTTAGACGTTGGTAGGACAAAGCTAACAGGGTGTCCCGGAGATTTGAAAAAGTTTTAGTTTTTATCGGACATGGATGCATGGATACTCAAATCAAAGAGCTCGATGGGTACATTTCATATCAGTTGATTTTTTCCAGTTTGGAGTAATGGTGCCGGAGTTACAGCTAATAAATTCAGTTAATATGTGTAGCCATGAAACATAGTAAAATCTCTTTTTGGATTGGTCTAATTAAAAGTGCTAAAGCCTTTCATTCTGGAACGCGTTTATTTAGACCAATCCAAAAATAGATTTACAAGAAATATTTCATTAATATTGTGCATAATTCATATTTATTACTTATAAAATATATGTGCAAAATTATTCACTATGTATGTATCCAAAATCTAAAAAACCCTCGTATTGCGGGCGCAGCCCTCTGTACGCCGGTATTTTTTTTATAACCCCACAGGTTAGAAATGTATCATAAATAACTTCTTACTGAATTTTACGGATTAAAGATTTTTATAAAACCTTGTTGAAAACATCAGTTGATCCCCAAGCACCGTTAGGAGATTGCAAATCGTTTGAGGTCGTATTACACTCTCCTTGAATTGGTATAAATTGGACAGATTCGAATCTATCAGCCGAAGACAGGGTTCCAGATTATGCAGGCGTAAGGTAAAAGTGGGTTAAATGTCCCAGTGGGATAGATGCCGCAGTTGCTCAAACTAGTATTTCCAGACACAAAACGAAAAAAAAAAATTTATTGACAATTAAAGAGCATCGTCTGGCACTAACAGTAATTGCATTTTTATCTTTAGGGTTGTCCACACAACCGCGTTGTAACGATATTACGGAAAATTTATTTTCAACGTGTGTGAATTTTCAATTTGGCATTTTTTCAATCGCGCGCAACTTTTCTCTATTTCATGTCAGCGGAATCTTCTTTTCATATTTGTTAGGTCTTGCTAGTTACTTTTATACTTCCATTCAACTTTTATTTCTTTTCATTAAATTTTGTACAAGAACGTGGGGCATCTGTCCACCCAGAAAACAATAGATACCCCTAATTTTTGGGGTATAGATGCCCCAAGACTTTTCCTAAAGCCATCTATCCCTCATTCCCTATTGGGTCAAATTACAACCTGTAAACTTGAAATCTCAGATGTTAAACGAGTAGGTACCCATTTATGGGGATAAATAACACTGCTGAGCGTGATGCTGATCTCATTACCTCATCAAAAAGCAGATAAGATCTTGGAAATAGGATGTCACTAACACATCCTGCGGCCTTAGTCCAATGTTGGATTGTCGCGCCTGTTATTTTTTTTTTTTTTTATTTAAACTTGAAATATGCATTTTAATGCTAGAAAAATGGTTTGTAATTACACGTGGATAGTAGGAGCAGCTCTCCGTGACACTTAGACGCAAGATTCCCTTTGGTTGCGATTATTGATCTTATAGAAAGAAACAGCTGAGCTAAACTAAAAATCTCGCCACTTCAGGATAACCTCAAACATTTTTTTATTCTTCCCACATTTTAGAAACCAGGTTTCCCTTTTTACTCAAATTTTAACTGAAACAATGCTTTATATTGCTAAATATGTACCCAAAAACAAAAAGGGCAACTATTCCACTTTTACCCTCTTCTAAAAGGAGCGGACAAGAGTACATGGGCGTAGCCATAGGGGGGCAGGGAGGGCGGTTACCTCCCCTGACCGATGATTATGGTAAAAAAAATCTTACCGACAAAAATCCCTGGACTTTACAATGCTTGAAAGCGTAAAAATGCGAGTTTGATTCCAGGCACTACGCAAAATTTTCTGCTCCTTAGACTGTAGTGTAGAAAACTAAAATATTTGTAGTTTTCTGGCCCTTAATATTTGGAACTGGGATACCTACATGTGGGCATCATGAATCGATAACGTAATTAGATCAGAAATACAAATCTTTCCCTTAGGGAGGCTCTCTTTTTATTTTGCGAGAATCCCATATTTTCATTTCATGGCTTCTGAGCTGCAGAACACAATTTTAACTGTCACACGAAGGTCTCTCCGCGAAGGTAGTGGAATTTAACTTCATTCCATCTGAAAGGGATTTTAGTGATAAAATTGTAAAGAATTTCCGTGTCTTTCAAGTTATTTGATCAAGATTCATTTTGTAGCTAAATTTAGCCGCAGTTAATATTTTGTTAAATTTGGACGAAATCTTATCAAAGCCTTAAACCGTATTTCTATCAAAAAACTCTAAGAAGTTTTCCGTTAGGGGAAAAATCCTAGATCATGTATACATATGTCTACGGTATTGCTTACAAAATAATCCACATCAGCCGTTATCTTGTCACTCCAGAAACCCAAAAATCCTTTCAAACCGATTACATACAGTACCCCAAATGTCGACTTTCGAACGGCAACCATAATGCCCATTCTCAGTTTCCTTATAATTGAAATAGATTAGGCGCATCAGCAGCATTCTGAGTCAGATCGATCAAAGGATAATGTATACCAAATTTGGTGAAGATCGAACTACGGGAAGGTCGATTTTAAGCGTTAAACGTTTTTGCTACAATTTTTCTTGACGCTTTTTCATGGAACGACACCCAGTATTTCTCAGGTAGCCTCCGCAAAGACATATACATGTCAAAAAGATTTATAAATTTTGGTCAGAAGAAAAACAGTGACAGACGACACAAACTGATCTCTTGGTCTATTTCTTTTAAATCGCAAGTGGAACATGCAGTCCGAAGACAAAAATAGCACTGAATATAGACGAGCTACGGTCTAAAAATGGAAATTGGAGGCCAGTTGAAAGTAATCATAATTACCAGTAAAAGTCTAAACACGTGCAGGACCAATTTTTCGTTTTCGTTGTATAAAATCATTCTCGACTGTCCTTTATTAAAATTTGGCTCCAAAATTTGCCCAACAATATTTTCGCGATCGAAAATTTCAACTCCTAAGAAAATCATGATATTGAAAAAATTTCGGGTTTGCCCCCCTCTGACCGAAATCCTGGCTACGCCCATGGTGTTGTATAAGGATTTAGTAACCCAAATATTTTTAAATTCCTTAGAACGTCCTTTAATAAAGCCAAACTGCGTGGTGGCCAAGGATAATACCTTATCACATTGAAGATTAAAGTGCATTTTGTTGCCCAAAATAACGCCGAGGTCAGTGATATGATCAACCCTACACAATTCAACGTTGTTGAGAAGGTATGGACTGATTATAACTCCATTTTTCCAAGAAAAGCTAATCTAGTTTACATTGAGTCATACTACGTAAGGATGGA
The DNA here is from genome assembly GCA_949715475.1 of Microchrysa polita. Lineage (NCBI taxonomy): Eukaryota > Metazoa > Arthropoda > Insecta > Diptera > Stratiomyidae > Microchrysa > Microchrysa polita. The sequence continues at coordinate 86,489,098 of OX454421.1, read as the reverse complement.
ATAGTATAACTTTATGTCGTCAGCATAGAAAAGATGAGTAATATATGCTATAAGTTGGATATAAAAATGTTAAAAAGAAGTGGACCTAGATGACTTCCCGCTGGCACCCCAAAAGACGCAAATACGCTTTTGGATATAAAGCGCTTAAATTTGACGAATTGGATACGTTCATGGAGATATGATCGGATCCAATTAAGCAACGACCCCGTTACACCAAAGCAGTGAAGTTTATCAATTAAAATTGAGTGATCAACCCTATCAAAAGCTTAGCTGAAGTCTGTATAGACAGCATCCACTTGGACACCTTTTTTCACTTTGCATAGGACATCAGAAACTAGTATCATGAGGTTAGTAGTAGTCGATCTGCCTTTTCGAAAGCCATGTTGTTGTTCATTGAGAAATGGACCGATAATGGGAGTGAGTTTATCACAAACTATTTTCTCAAAAAGTTTGGGGATAGTTGAAAGGATAGCTATGCCACGGTAGTTGTCAACCGATCGTTTATCACCGCTTTTATGGATGGGTTTCAGATGGGAAAGTTTCCAGGAAGATGGCGAAAATACAGCAATGAAGAGATTTGTTAAAAATCATGTGTAGAGGAGTAATCAGTTGATCTACACAACACGTTACAAAACAGGGAGGAATTGAGTCAGGACCGGGACCTTTATTAACGCTTAGCTGTTGTAAATATCTCATCCTAAGTGATAAACATACTGTCGATAATAGATACCGGGATGGCATCCGCAAAAGGGGTTGGATTGAAAGGTGTAGAAGATGCACAGAGACTGGTTTGAAAGTGGTCAGCAAAGAGGTTGCATATATCTAGGGGGCACGAAGAGGTAATGTTACCTATGCGCATAGAAGCAGGGTAACCTGTGTTCTTCCGTTTGGTGTTAACAAACTCGTAGAACTTTTTCGTATCATTTATAATTTTTCTCCCATCAAATTAACATAATGATTTTAAGCTTCATGGGACTTATTGCGGAATTCATTCGCATGTTCTTCGTACTTTTTATTAAGCGTGTCACTGATAAAAGGATCATTTCTAATATCCTTGTAGAGTTTATTCCCTTGGTTTCGCATATGATAATTATTAAGCCAGGGTTCAGTGAGCTTGTTACGCTTTTTATTTTTAGGCACAAAATTATCAATACCTATAGAAGGAGGTCACAATGTCATCAAGAACCGATGAAGAGAGATAGACTGCCCAGTCCACAGACTGCAGATACATAGTTCTTAATGCCTTCATTGTCAGCAAATCATAGATAATTTCATAATTTGTTTCCTGGCTAAAGATATGAATGAAAATTCTACTGTAATGGCAGAAAAAGGTTCTCAGCTTCCGATGTTGCAGTAACAACTATATCGTCATAACAGTTAGTGAAGATCATATCTAACTATTTACCATTTTGGTTGGGGATCGACGAAACCGGCTGTAATTCATAACCATAGAAAGTACTGATAATGTTAAAGTCGGGATTATCTAGTAGATTTACAGGAAGAAGCCGATCATCATTCTCATCTACAATGAACCCTATGTTTGGACGATTGTAGTCACCAAAGACTATAAATCTGTCATCAACATTCATGTTAGCAACGACACAGGAGATAACATCACACAAATCATTATAAGACCCTTCAGCGGAACAGGGAGGTATATAAACAACACCAACATAGAGGTATTGTTTCTCAAAGGGGATTTTGATAAATGTGTGCTGAAATATAGGGTTGTGCTCAGTTGGAACAAGTTCACTAGGAATAGAATTTAGTACAGCAATAAGAACACCACCTCCCCTAGATGAACCTGTGAGTTGATTTTCGGGGTCAAATTCCAATTCAGCGATCTAAAATACGTCAGGTGTACTATTTTCTTTTTTATGATGCTGTCCAGTCTTTAGGAGATAACTCTTTAATGCAACCATAGCTTTGTCGGAAGGGATATTAGAGTAATGGACCGAGAGGGGGACAACACAAACATCCATGGTCACAGTGGGATTCGAACCCACGCTCCGGTAATTAATTGCTTATACTTGAAGAGTATATCCCGGAGAAAATGGGGGTAGATACCTTTCTGAATGAATGAATGAAGTCTTTAAACAGAATAAAAAAACCCGTGATAAATTGCGACACAAAAGACATTCAGTTCTTTAGGTTTTGAGCAGATGCTATACGAAAACATGAAAAAAACAATGCTTAACAGGCGCTAACAAAAATTTAAAAAACCGTACTGAACAGGTGCCAAAATGAAACTGAAAAATTTATACAGGGCAGGTGCTCAAAACGGTGTTTACAAAAAACGACCCATGGTTGGAAAAACCAAAACATTGGTAGGTACTTCAAAATAGTAGCACCGGTGTTGAATAGACACCGATTTTTAACTGATCCTTAGCGTCTCGTGTTTTTTTCTCTTTACATTCTCATAGCACAGGCAAAAACCACCAAATTTTTTTGTTGTTCCAAAAATGGGTATCCGCATTCATGTTTGTGGAATATTATCTTACACAGACGGATGTACATGTCTTTCATCATATATTCATTTCATTTCAATTCAGGCATTCAGCTCACCAACCATATCAACCATTTAAACTTTTCTAATGCACCATGCAATCTGTAACTACCACGTCATGCCACCTCTTTCATTTTGTAAAGTGTCTATCTATACATACCGTCATACCGAACAAAACTTCTTCATTGAATAAGCACATTTTCTGCTCTAACATACATTCTAACGTACGAGTACTTACATACATATATGACTTTCCCGACCATTTTAAACTCCTGAGCGCTAAATTCTTGGGCAAATTGTGAAAGGATATAAATACTCATACGCGTACCAGTACCATACACACGCGGGTCTGCATAGAATGAATGTGTTGTGGAGAGTGTATAGTGTCTGGAACTTTCCCATTTTGAAAAACTTCCTTCATACGATGCCCCGTTACCTTAATTACCGCTGAACTTTGAGTTGAAAATTTCACATAACAAAACCGCTCTATGCAGGATGCATGCATTCAGTCTATTGGAGTAGGTAAGTTTCGCGGAAACATGATGCGAAATGAGTGAAAGGACATATAGTGGAACGTGATGACTGTACTGCTTTTAACTCTATATTTATGTATTTTGTAATTGTCCACTTTATTTGTGTTTTTGTATTATGATCTTTGCAGGAGCGTAACGAGGAAGTGAAATAAATATAGGTAAAGCGAAGCTTCCCATAATCTTTCCATCATAAACACTCCCGTGCTCCGAAATAATTTTGGTGAACTTGGTAATTTCTGGGATGTTTTTAGTAAAACTTACGGAAATTTATTTACAAAAATTAAGGAGCAGCTATCCTATACTATGATCAGTAAGCATTTATCGAATAAATTCTCTCAATTTTGACTGCTTTTGTTGATTGATTCCTGGTACAAAACTATTGGAACATTCTTGGAACCAAAATAAATCTCTGACTATTAGGGCGTTTCTCGATATGTTTCAACTCGAAATTCTAAATATGTATGTGGAAGAAATTATTTCAATTGTGCAATAGATTTATGTGGATTAAAATATGCAAGGGAAGACCAAACAGAAATCAGGTTATGTTACGAAATATTTTCTTTTATAAATTCATCATGGTCTTGTGCAAATCATGTAATTTGAAGCTCTCAACAAATGCAAAATCTTGAGATTTTACAATGTCCGGGCTAAAATCTTCAAGATTTCCCATACATTTTCATCGATTTGGTAACGAGATTTTAACCAAAATCTCAAACGAAATCTCTACAAAATCGTGGTAAAATTAGATGAACTCCGCGTTTGACAGTAAAATGTCAAGACTACAGTAGAGGCCGTCTAATCCATACTCCGTGAGTGTGATTACTTTATGACGAACATAAATCATTGTCATATTCGTAGATATTTATAAGTAAGATTCTATTTCTTTCCGCAACAAAGTAATATAAATAAGCGTTTCAGTCGTGCATTAAATTTGCAGAGGGCAGTTTAGACGGACTTTACTGTAAGTACTGTCAAGTCCTGGAACAAGATTATGACCATAGTGCTAACAGGATTCGAGATTTCATAATGAACCTAGATTTTGCAGTCATGTGTGAATGACTAATTTATTTTGTAAATTCGCTGTTGATATTTCAATACAATAACTTGGTTTTCTTTAGGTACAGAGCCGGATAAGATATCCTAACTTTCTACACCGATTGGAAGGGGTCTTAGATTTTGGATGAATTTATCCATGGACACGACTTTTATGGAAAGTTAGGTTAGGTCCTCTTTTGGTAATGATCTGAAAAAATCTCCTATCTCTGCGTCAACTGTGGCTCATACTTAGGAGTCTATATAGTTTTGCATATGAATGTATCACAAGCGTCTTTAAGGTCCATCTAGATTAGTCGTCAAATGGCGTCACGTGCAACCAAATGGATGTTGTCATTCCATCCTAACTGATCGCCATTTGGGTGTGCGTCCAGTTTTGATATTCAATATGGCAACTCAACCAACCGCTTGTCAAGTTCAAAGTGACAATTTTCCAACTTTTGTTCGTTCTTTTGTGTGAAATTGAATAATTCGTGAATAATTCAAACGCGCAGAGTCCGATTTTGATAATTAAATTTTAAAAAATCACCAAAATGAAATGTTGGTTATGTAACTTTCTGTCTCCATTTGACTGCTAGTGTTCGTGATGCAACTTTTTGGACGCGCAGCCATTTGGCGACTAATCTAAATGGACCTTTATATACAGAGTGGTACTGGAAACCGATATTTTTTTCAATAATTCGAACCTTAATGACTTTTTCCTGCATTTCCCCATAAATCCCTTTTCGTTTAGTTATTACAGATTAGTTTCACTATAGTCTGTATCCTTCTAACTAGTATGTAATGGACATTTCAATACATACAAATATGTATATCTCATATTATCCTACATGGTATTCAGCATCCACTAAATCAAAATGTCTGAAAGCAGAAAAACAATTTCATGATCATACAATAAAGTTAAAATGGTTGATTGTATATGAGTGTAATTTTTCACAATTGGAAATTCCGTCTCGACTTTGTACGTGAATTATTTCAAATCCGGAATGATAAAGTGAAAAGATATAAATGTTGAAATGTGGGGGTGGCATAGTGAACAGCAAGGGTAATGATGGTTCCATTTACCCTTATTCGCATAGGTGTACACTTACATATATGGGTAGCTACAGTAACAGGAACACTCTCCCTCTATGAGCGAAGTGGAGTGTATACTCTTAGTATATCGTTTTAAATGGGATGATATTACAATATTGTATTTAAGGATACCTGACCTGATAGCAAAAATTGTTGGAGTATGACAAAGCATGGTGATTGATTAAATTGAAAAATATGAAGCTGACATGTGTAGAAGGAAGTATGTCAATTATATATACAGGAGGTAGGTAGGTTAATGGGTGAAAAGATGGATATAGGTACAATACAGGTTTACTGTAACAAGTCAAACTAGGAACAAAATGCTATTAAATAAAGGTATCAATGTTGGACTTATTTTCAGTGGCTACTGAAATCTTCAAATTTTTGTATTTTTTGAAGAAAATTGCGGTCTATGATATTTGCCCAAAAAATACTTTAAAAACTTGGTGAATTTATTGAGCTTTTTTTGACCAACAATTTGACATACACTGCGCGACAAATGCTTAGGTTCACACATATTTCCTTCCAGGAAACGGTAAAAAAAAGAAATGCTATTTTCGAAACTATTAAACTTCACAAATAAAATGGATGGACTGAGTCCCCACAGGACATTTTCCTTAAATTACAGTAATTGATTTCATTCAAAGAGTCGATTTCCAGTGTGACAATTGCTTAGGTTCAGGGACGATTTTACAGTTTTACATAATGTTTTCGCTGAAAAATATTTCAGAAAATGTCAAACAGGATAACTACAAAAAACAAGAGCATTTTTGTTATTTAATAGTGTGTATTTCCGTTATTATTATTTATAATTTTATAAAGCCTTCAAGGCAGGGAATCGTGTAAAGAATGCAGCACGGATAGCGGTATTTTAGACCAGGCTGTCTTAACCCTTCTGTCGGCACCTACTACAATATGCATATTCTATACCCAATAGGTCTGGCTGGACCTACTGAGAAATTTTTTTATTTTTTACGAAAAGGTAAATTTTTATCGGTATAATCATTCTACCTATTCTTTACAGCCATTTATAAACAATAAAAGCATTAAAATCTTTTTTGTAGATATACTAAGAAGTCATATTTTGAGGTGGTATTTGTACAAACATGTTTCTCCCTTTTTTTCTTCTATTTTTGCTTCTTTTTTTTTATCCGTACAGAAAGTTTGATCATATTTTCCAAGTCCAATTTCTTTAAGGAAATATTTGGCACTCTGTTGGTAGATTTTATCGCGATATTAGTCTTCAGATTTGGGAAAATCGATAGATAGAAATAGGGAATTTTCAACCGCAAAAATCATTTAATTCTAAATTTTCTGTAAATATCTCAATTAAATCTATTAAGAAACACCATCGTAAGTCACTAATACTTAGTTCATACTATTACAAAGGAAATAAAACTATTTTGATTTTTCTAGAATCAAATCTCAGTTGATTAGGTGATGTTATTTATTATTTATTATTTATTTATTTCAAATATTCCACTGAGCAGGAGCTAGTCCTATAATTACAGTAGTACAAACCAAGATAGAACAAAAATTTAAGAGATAATAGGATCCAGGTAATTACAAGTAAAACATAAGTATTATATTATAATAAAGAATATGAAGAAATTAAATGTTTAAATTAAATTCAGGAATTTTACGAATAAGTTCGCGCTTAAAATAATAAAATTCAATTCAATTCAATTCAATTCAGTTTTTATTTTATAAATTTACAGTTTGAAAAATTATATCTTAATTGTATATACATAAATAAATTAACTTACTGTGTAAAGCGTCTCCTAAAAGCATAGATGGCGATAAATTACCTAGCTCAAGAGAATCGTATTTTCGCATCATCCTTATAATAGGTGAGTAAAAATATACTTCAAGCTCCGCTGTAGGAGGATCAAAAATAAGAATCGACCGCGTATTATATGAACGCTGCCTGAAGACTATATCCGCTGAAAGAGCTGACCGAATGTAGCCGAAGCATAGCTTAAATAGAAAACATTCATCAAGGTAGACTCTTCTTTTTTCCAAGCTCATCAATTTGAGAAAATTTAGGCGTTCTAGATATGATGAGGATGGAAGATTGAATTTATAAAAAAGATTGCGAGTAAAGTTACGCTGAACAGCCTCTAGTGCGATTATATGATTATTAGAGTACGGGGACCATACTATTGACGCATATTCCAAGATACTCCGGACCAGAGAAATGAATAAATTAACCGATGTCGAAATAGATTTAAAATCATGAGAGCAGCGTAATACGAACCCAGAAAGCCGAGATGCCCTGGTTATGATGCCAGAGTAGTGATCAGTGAATTTGAGTTTAGAGTCGAAAGTAACGCCAAGATCCTCAATAGTACAAACGTTTTTTAAATTAGTAAAGTTCGTGATATAGGTAAATGAAACGGGATCTGGTTTTAAGGAGAATATTAGGACAGAACATTTGGTAACGTTAAGTGATAAATCATTTTCTAGACACCAGGACGATAACATATCAAGGTCAGATTGTAACGCTAAACAATCATATATAGAGGATACGGCAGCGAAAATTTTGCAGTCATCCGCATAGAGCAGAGTACGACAATTAAGGATATTTGGAAGGTCATTAATAAAAAAAGTAAACAAAATCGGTCCTAAAATAGACCCCTGAGGCACACCAGATTTAGGAAAAAAATCGGTGGATACATTGTTCTGCCAAACTACGCTGCAAGACCTATTAACGAGATATGACTTAAGACAAGTAATAAGATGAAAAGGAAAGTTAAGACGAGAAAGTTTCTGAAGTAGCAATGATTGATTGACTGAATCAAATGCTTTAGTAAAATCTGTGTAGATAGTATGAACGTCGTCATGATTGTTCAAGGATTTAGCAACAAAATTAACAAATTCAGCCAAATTCGTAACCGTTGACTTCATCTTACAAAATCCATGTTGACAGGAACTAATAAGATGCCCAAAATTGTCTTCAATGTAGTTAAATGCGATGCGCTCCAGGATCTTAGAACATGATGAGACTAAAGAAATCGGACGATAGTTGGATGCGACCTTTCTTAGGAATAGGAACAACGTAAGAACGTTTCCATTTGGTAGGAAAAACAGACTCGGATATGCTTTTGTTAAAAATTATGGCCAAGGGTGTTGAGATAGCGCAGTGTGTTTTTCTTAAGAAATAATTAGATATGCCATCCGGGCCGCGTATTTACAAACCCTAGTTCAACTGGAGGCATCATTGCCTCCAACTCCGCTCGGGTTTGTAAAGCAAATTCCACTTACAAACCCTTGTTCAGTACGAGGCATCCGAATGTTGCTGAACATTTTCCGCAACTTTTATGTGGCTAACAGCAGTAGACGGCATTTGAGTGTACATATTGTGCACAATGGAGTTTTTGGGCGATTTTGTGTATTGCTTGCAAATGCTAGTACAATACGAGGCAAATGAATTTTATTACGTACAATGAAGAGATTTTGGCCGATCTTGTGTAGCGCTTGCAAATTCTAGTGCAGTACGAGGCAACTGAAGTTTTTTACGTACAATGAAGAGTTTTTCGCCAATTTCGTGTAGCGCTTGCAAAGACTAGTGCAATGGAAGGCAAATGAATTTTAATACGTACAATGAAGAGATTTTGGCCGATCTTGTGTAGCGCTTGCAAATTCTAATGCAGTACGAGGCAACTGAAGTTTTTTACGTACAATGAAGAGTCTTTCGCCGATTTCGTGTAGCGCTTGCAAAGACTAGTGCAATGGAAGGCAAATTAATTTTAATACGTACAATGAAGAGATTTTGGCCGATCTTGTGTAGCGCTTCCAAATTCTAGTGCAGTACGAGGCAACTGAAGCTGAAGCTAAAATCATATCGTTCCTGTTGGGCAAACCTTCTTAGCACAATCCAATTGGTTTTAGTAAAATTGGAAAATGAAAGCACTACACTTCTCATCATGATCGGCACCGTTAGAAAAATCACATTGAACTATAGACTTTGATACTTATCTTTATCTCCATCAAATTTCAAGATTTCGAATCTTTCCAACAAACCACCAAGGATTTCCTTTAACTGCTCCATTGCTGTAAACTTTACTAGTAAAGTCGAAAAAAATCCCCTTGACCGCCAAGTTACGCATCTTTACGAGCTATGGCGTCGTCAAACGTACGGATCGCGTGACATGCGTGATGTTTTTCAGATTTTACAACGTAAGAAGCTGGAGATGGCGAACGCGAACGTAGAGATGTTAATAAATGAAGAGCCAACCACTTGCATTATAATAACACCTATTATGCAAAGAGTATTCTTGTCTGGTTTGGCTGATGAAATGGTATTCATTGACACAAGTGCATCTTGCGATCAGACAAATACATGCGTTACATTTATTTTTGCCGTTTCGAAAATTGGAGCATTGCCAGTCGCGGTAATTTTGCACACTAGTCAGTCCGAAGAAAACTATAGACATTGCTTCTATTCTGTTCAACAAATTTTGCAGGAGACTTGCCATAAAGTGTTCCAGCCAAAAGTAATTATGACGGATGATAGCAATGCTGAAAGGAACGCTTTACGTACTGTATTCCCGAATAGCGGAATGCTCCTTTGCCTTTTCCACGTTAACCAAGCACTTTGGCGTCGTTGGTTGTGGCAAAGCGAGCACAATGTTTGCAAGGATGATCGGAAACAAATCATGCAAAAGTTTCGGACGATAATGTATGCCGAAACCATAATGCAGGCCGAAATTAATATGTTGCAATTCCAAATGGATCAGAGGGTGCAAAATAATGCAAAACTCAATAGACATGTATTGAATTTGTGGGGGCGGCATGAAGAATGGTGTTTGGCCTATCGCGCTGAAGTTCTGACACGTGGAAATCACACCAATAATTATTGCGAAGCATCGATAAGGATTTTTAAGGATGTTGTCCTCCAGCGTTGCAAGGTATTCAATATGTGTGCATTGGTGGACTTTATCGCAAAAACCTTTGAAGCTTACCATAAAAAGAGATTGATTCAATATGCCAATGGAAGAGCAAGGCATCTTACGTTGGCTTATGACAAATTTCGGAAGGGTTGTAAGATTACGGATATAATTCAGGTTGGTGATAACAATTTTCTCATCAAAGACAATATAAATGAGTACTGCGTCAACACCGATTTAGCTGTATGTGACTGTAGTTATGGAGTTGGAGGACGTTTTTGCAAGCATCTTTGTGCGGTTGAAGAAAAATATGGCATAAGAGTTGCAACATCGTTGCAATTAAGTGACACAGACCGTCACCAATATGCAAAATATGCGCTTGGCGAAGAATTTTCCGAGTCTTTTTTTTATAACATTACTGGTGACTCTATTCAAGGTTTAATAACGCAGGATAACGCACTAGACGAAGTGCCAGAGGAATTTGATTTGCCAGAAAGCTCAGAAACACAAAACACAATCTCTGATGAAAGTTACGACAATGCTGTCGCAAACATAAAAGACAACTGGGAAAGAATAGCGCGTATATTAGGTAGCAATCGAAATCCTGACCATACGCGCATTCTCACAAAATTTAGCAAGGACCTCTCACTGCTGCAGACACCATCTAATATTATATCCTTTATTGCTAAAAAGAGCGTTTCGCGAAGATCGCGAAAAATCGCAGTGCAACCCACTGCTATCGCTCGTGGCAAAGAGAGGCGTCTTCCGACAGCTGGAAAAATACAATCTGGGCGACCAGCGAAATCAGAAAGCACAAAGAAAAAGCGTATTCACAACATCAGCCAAAATATACATGACAACGAACCCCCAGCAAAAAAGCATTAATTGTACAAATTGGAATGTGAAACAATAATACAGCGAGACTACCATATAAAAAGAATAGTACATACACTATATTTTCTTCAGCGTTTAGCTGCCACAAGCATTTAAAGGTTAAAAGAATCCCCCTTAAGACTATTTAACTTTTACTATCTCCATAACTTCAGGTAGAATACGAAATAAAATTAAAATTCATTTGCCTTCTATTATGCACTAGTCTTTACAAGCGCTACACGAAATCGGCGAAAAACTCTTCATTGTACGTAAAAAACTTCAGTTGTCTCGTACTGCACTAGAATTTGCAAGCGCTACACAAGATCGGCCAAAATCTCTTCATTGTACGTATTAAAATTCATTTGCCTCGTATTGCACTAGCATTTGCAAGCAATACACAAAATCGCCCAAAAACTCCATTGTGCACAATATGTACACTCAAATGCCGTCTACTGCTGTTAGCCACATAAAAGTTGCGGAAAATGTTCAGCAACATTCGGATGCCTCGTACTGAACAAGGGTTTGTAAGTGGAATTTGCTTTACAAACCCGAGCGGAGTTGGAGGCAATGATGCCTCCAGTTGAACTAGGGTTTGTAAATACGCATCCGGGCCGCAAGATGAATTATCTTTAGCAGAGAAAATAATATACTCAACCAGACTGGATGAGATAACACCTGGAGATATTTGAAAACTAGTGTCGGGAGAAGGAGGGAGTATTAGGTCAGCTGATTGTTGAAATGTACTGGAAAAATATGTAGCAAGCAGTTCACACATTTCCGCAGGGCTATTCACTGTTATGTTTTCATGCGTTATAAGACGGGATAAAATTAGACGTAGCCAATTTGCGAACTTCACGGCTTTTTAAAGCAAAATCTCAGAAAATTTTATCGTTTATCGGACAAATTTAATTGTAATGACTTTATTACATTATAAATAGGAGATTTTTAAGAGAATTTAATATTTTCACTTTTTACCTCAAGACGAAAATGGGGGGAAAACTATAGGTCTGGCCAGACCTATTGGGTATCAAAAAGCAGTATAAATTGAAAATCATCAAAAAAATGCTCAAAACTTCAACCGACTTTTTTAAATTTTTGCAAAATGCTTCTAAACATATTATTCTAGGATATCATGAAATATGAAGTCGCTGCGATTTCATTTTCTATACTTTTTTGACCAATATATAGTGCCAAAGGTCTGGCCAGACCTATGTGCCGACAGAAGGGTTAATTCCATGAATTAATTCTTCTTTAGGGTCGTACTGTTTACCACTACTGTAAATCCTCCCGAACAAGCCACCCCAAATGTTTTCTAATGTGTTAATGTCAGGGGAGTTGGGCACCCAGTCTTTGTATAACTATCCTCCCTCTTTGAATTGGGGCAAGACCATGTTGCAATATCCAAGGGTCGCCTTCGTCCATGACATTTATCTTAGGGATATCCTCTTCAAACAGCTGTTTATAAGATGAACCCGTTTGGCGACCTCGTAGGATGACCAAGACGATAGTTCCATGATATGATATAGCTCCCCATACCATAACGGAACCTATTCGGGAGTGATGGCGTGACAGGTACATAGGTTCCTTCCTAATACATATCATGATAATAGTAAAAGAACCCATCTGGACCGTCCACACGAAACCGTTTTTCATTCGTAAATATTACCTGTCTCCATTGCGATGTCCAGTACTTGAATCTTGAGGCGAATTCCAGGCGCTGTATGCGATGTTGCGCGGTTAAGGCTGGTTTTTTTTTAACCGTAAACGTTTCAAACAAGAAGAAAATCTAAAAACTCGTTGGATGGTCCTCACACTTGTTGATAGCCCCAAATTCTCCCCATGCTTACGCTCAGTAAGGGACGAATTCGAGGCTTACCATAAGAGACGTCGCCGTAATGCATCGGAAATCGCTTTTTTTCTGCCTCCTGCGTATTGTCGGCCATCATTTTCACTATCTCGTATAGAATTATTCGCAACGTTCGAGCTCCGCTGAATCCGTATTGCCATTTGTCCATTTGAATATCCTTCTTGCTTTAGTATGGAAATTGTCGCCTTTTCCTCGGCAGAAAGTTGCTTTCCTTTTGACATTATCCACTATATAACTCACAGAGTACAACGCGAAAAAACTGTTTCCACAAACACTTCTGTATTTCAAGCAGTAGGGTCTGATCAATTTTAAAATTTTTTTTTTTTAGGTTTTTGGGTTTAAAATAAGGCGCAAATAAATTAGAGGATTAAATTTGTGTTAATCACAATTTTTCTACGATTTTCTAACGAATGTTTAACGGTCCAAATTTTAAGTTCTTCTCACATTTTTGGTATTCTTTTCAAACAATCAGTCAAGCTAGGGCCTTTATTGAAGATAGCTGTTACGGTGTCCTACAAGTTTGAAAACTTTAGAAATATCTAACCACGAATTTCTGAGTTATCGGAGAATTCCGATTTAAAAACACAAAAGCTGTACTTTATCTACATTTGCAACGAGCTCTCGTCTTCACAATTTCCCTTTTCTGGAGATATACATATATTTATTTTAGTCCCTGTTTTGAGATGTTCCGGGAAGAAAAGCGGTCATGCTAAGTGTTCCGTGACTCCAAAAAAATTGAGTGGTACTGATCTTAGCTCTGATACTCCAATCACGATAGCAAACATTTGTATGAAAATTGGAATACTGTGGATTCACTAACCGTAGTAAAAAAGTCCAATTATCGATTCGGTGTCACAATTTTTGCGGAAAATGTCGGAACATTGCGGCAAATTACTTGTGTATTAAAAACATGTCCAACCAAATTACCCGCCCAGTAGGTATTTCCGAATGAATGCATCTGGCGGGATAGATCGCAACTTTTCAACACGCATTCACATTACAATTTAAGGTGATGCTATGATTTGGCGTCTAGTCCTGGATTGAGACGAATATACTTAACTAGAATAAATTAAAATGAACTCCTCCAATAGCTAGTTCCATATAGGAAATTCGACCCTGACTACATCGACAAATTTCCAGGGGTGTTTGAATCCCTAAAATCCTTTCGTATGATGGCAACTATGTATGATCTTTAAGTACATACTTGCGACTCATGATGACACGCATTATTCTATTGCAACACAAATTTTCTAGTATCGACTAATGCCTCTATCATATGAACAAGGCTTACAGATATGTTTTTAGGGCTTTCCAGTAACGATCCTACGTAGGACCTTTGAGGGATTTGAACCCATTTATTAATATTAAGCGTGTTTTTTTGTAAAAAAGGTGCAGGTTGGGGTATATAAGCACAAAAAAAACGATTTTGGTTAAAAGCTGTTTATATCTATTGCACCAACCATTAACTTTGTAAAAGGCTGAAGTTTCAAAGTTGTGATAAATAAATAGCCACTAAATTAACATGTCTTACAAAAACAACAATGAACAATGCGGTCGGTTTATCGCAACACTCAACCTCCCACAGTAAACTTTAACCAATGGTTTTGGTATTAGCTCATCCTTTTTCGTGTTAGAGCGCCTCTGGTTGTCACATCTGTAACAATTCTTCCGGATTAACTTTGGTCAGAGTACGTACCCCCGATACATTACTGGGTTTATATGGGTTATGTTGTTATTGTAACCCCATGTAGTTACCCTAAACTAACCTACACCCGAGCACAATAAAACACGCCTATTATAGTTTTATAGTTTGGTTGCCCAAGTAACAATTCGTATGCTTTAGAACGGCCATAGACCCTCCGATCGATTGGCGATATCTTTTGATTGCGAGAAAAATCGATGTGACCATCGGATTCAAATTTTTTGATTTGATGTGTGGAACGTATTGCCAATGCAATTTTCCGTACAAGCTGCCATGACATTCATGTGTTCTCAGTTGCTGATTTTTTGACATAAGCCTGTGGTCGTTCTTCATGCAGTGGTCGTGGCGGTCATTCTTCATCAAAAGTAGCAATGAATGTCCATCTTCGCCATCGCCAAAAATAGTATAATTTTCGCTATTTTCTGTTGTGTCTTGTGGACCGTGAGACTGTCAATTTCAGATTGCCCGATAAATTGCCTAGCGTGTGTGCTGTACGGGTGGCAGATCGATTGTGGGCAATCGATTGACCAATAAATCGCTAGGTATGTAGCGCCCTTTAAAGAAGCACTTCACCTTGTAGCAATCATAGTAGCACAAAATCAGTTCATCGTGTGATATCGCTTAAAGACGTATTTTCATCCGATAAAAAATCCTTAGAACATTTTCCGGAAAGCTTCGAACACACTTATACAATCAATTCACGATTATATCCAATAAGACTTCGATAACACTTTCTCTAAACGTTAACCTAAGAAGATACTCCATTAAATACTCTCAATAGTGTTTATTGGATGACATAGCACACACACACATGCAATAGTCTCTCTAAATTAACACACACCAGCAATATTCGCCTATAGCAGAGAATCGGTAAACTGTTCACCGTCGTTTTATAGAAGGATGGACTTTGTGATTTTTTAAAGAATTGAAACTTATGAAGTGCTCTGGAATACAAAATTTCTTCAATATAAGAAGTCTTGCATGAAACCAACATTTCCTTACTCATTGTTAATTTCTGAACCAATTAAGATTAATTAAGATGATCTCTCCGTAGAAACTGACTACATTTTTGTTATATACATAAGTACAATGCGTAGTTAAGTAAATGTATTATATCAGAATGGACTATTGCAGTATAACAATACAATAACTGTAACATCATTTGTAACTAACTTTACATTATTAGAATAAAAGCCAGTCATCAGCCAGACGTTGTCTTTTACACTTCCCACTAGAACATGGTGTCAGAAGTCGTGTCAGAATCAAATTTATAAGTCATTTTAGTCAGTCGAGTCATAAGTTTCATCAGATTTTTATAAATTTTTTTGATTCTATTGAATTTGGAGTAATTTGACAAAGATTTTAATTGGAGTTAAGCCATAATTATCATCGTTCAACAGTCATTATGGCGACTACCGAAAAGGATTGTGTGGAAGTGAAGACGAAGAGTACTCCGTCAACCAGTCAGTCAAAGAGTACTCCGTCAACCAGTCAGTCATTTTCCACCGGATTGCAGTCTAAGGATACGCTTTCCCCGGGCAGCCTCTCATGTATTCCGAAATTGGAGTTGTCGGCCACTGGGAACAATGCCGTTAAGTGGAAGGATTGGTGGCAGCAGTTCGACTTATACTTACTAGCCACTGGAATGGATGCGGGGTCGGAGACACGCAAAGTTGCCGTTATGTTGCATAGCATGGGCCCCAAGAGTGTACACATCTTTAATTCTTTTGGTATCGACATGAAGAATACGTCTTTAGAAAATGTCAAACTTCAGTTCGATAAGTATTTTTTGCCTCAAAAGAACCTAACCATTATTAGGCATTCTTTCTTTACGCGAAAGCAGAAGCCGGATGAGAGCCTGGACGAGTTCATTACTGATTTGGAGAATCAAAGCATGGAGTGCGAGTTTGGAGACATACGCGAATCTTTGATTCGGGACATTTGTATCGCCAACATGTCTTCGAGGTTCAATCACGTTCGACAGCGACTGTTGCAGGAAAGTAACCCAAGTCTACAAAAGTCGAAAGAGCTGGCCAAAGCAGTTATAATGGCGCAAACCAATGCCGATTACATATTGGAGTCGAATCAGTCATCGGGGTCAATTCTGCAAGTTAGTCATCAGAGCCGTCATCATCCAACAAATCATCGCTGAGTCAGTGTACAAAAGCCGCAGCAGTCCAAAAGCAATGAGTGTCGGAAATGTGGGCAGCATCACCGCTTTAAATGTCCAGCCGCGCAAGTAAGTTGCAAAATCTGTAAAAAAATTGGCCACTTTGCCAAATATTGTTTTAAAAAAGACGTAAGTGCAAAAATCAGAAGCATAGAGTCCCACACTAGTACGCCTGAAGACTCACCTGAAACTTTTTTTATCGGTACTCTGAACATGCTAAATAATACTAAAAAATCATGCTGGGAGCTGAATATGCTAGTCAATAATATTAAATTTAAATGTGTATTAGATTCAGGTGCCGACACTAACGTCATGCCGTTTAGTTTATATAAAAAATTGGAATTACCAATGGAACATTTAAAAAAAGCCATTGTCGAAGTAACAGGATTTGGTGGGAAGTCTATCCCCATAGTAGGAAAATGTTTGCTGAATTGTAATTTTAATAATACAACAGAAGCTATTTCATTTGTAGTTGCTGATATAGAATGTCCAACTGTTTTGGGACTACCTACTTGTCAAAAAATTGGAGTATTAAAAAGAGTATTTTCTATAAATCAAAAAGATTGTAATGAAATTGTGAAAGAATATCAAGATATTTTTGTAGGATTAGGTTGTCTTCCTCCGATTTGCCATTTAAAATTATCCGTGAATGCAGTTCCGCGAGTTGATCCGCCTAGAAAAGTACCTTTTGCTTTATTAGATAAACTGCGTAACGAATTGGATCGAATGGAAAAAATGCATGTGATAGAAAAAGTCACAAAACCTACTCCATGGGTAAATTCAGTAGTAATCACTCTAAAAAAAACAGGCCAGGTCAGAATATGTCTAGATCCGCGATATTTGAATAATAATATTATCAGAGAACATTACCCTATTAAAAATTGTGATGAGATTCGGTCAAAATTAAAGGGATCGGCATACTTTTCGCATTTAGATGCATTTTCCGGATTTTGGATGCTGAAACTTGATGATGAAAGTTCCGATCTTTGTACGTTTCAGACTCCATTCGGTCGATATAAGTATTTGCGGCTTCCCTACGGTATAAATGCGTCCTCTGAGATTTTTCATAGAGTAATGATGGACTTATTTGGAGACATAGAAGGAATTCTTATTTTTATCGATGACTTTCTTGTTTATGGAGAAACTAAGGAAATCCACGACAAGAGACTTCAGCAAGTTTTAGAAAGAGCTAGGCAAGTAAACTTGAAATTGAATAAGAATAAGTGTAAATTTTCGCTCAACGAAGTAGTCTTTCTAGGTTATGTCTTCAGTAAGGAAGGTGTCAAAGCTGATCTAGAAAAAGTAAAGGCAATTACTGAAATGCCAGAACCTAAGACAGTCAAAGAATTGCAAAGATTTTTAGGCATGGTCAATTATTTGGGTCCTTTTATCAAAAATCTGTCTGAAAAAACCGAAATTCTTCGAAATTTGCTAAAAGTTGATTCAATATGGTCTTGGGATGCAAACTGTAAAAATAGCTTTAATAATTTGAAAAAAAGCTATTACAGAAACGCCAGTTCTAGCCCATTATGATTCAAACTTACCATTAATTTTACAGGTTGATTCATCTCAGTCAGCAATAGGAGCAGTGATTTTACAAAATAACCGCCCGATTGCTTATAGCTCTAAAACCCTAACTTCAGCTCAAAGAAATTATGCCCAAATTGAGAAGGAATTGTTCGCAATACAATTTGGTTGTAACAAATTTCATCAGTATGTCTACGGTCACCAAATAACCGTGCATACAGACCACAAGCCCTTAGTATATTTATTTCGAAAATCGTTGAATGAAGTTCCTGCAAGGCTACAACGAATGATGCTTGCCTTACAAGCATATGATCTTAATGTCATTCATGTACCGGGAAAGGAGATGTACATATCTGATACATTATCAAGAGCAGCACTCAATGAAAATTACATTCCCGATTATGAGTCAGATTTACAATGTCACGTCAATTCTCTTTACTCTAATTTAGCTGTGAGTGAAGAATATCGTATAAAAATGTTAAAAGAAACAGATTCAGATCAGGTTTTACAATTACTAAAAAAGTATTATTTGAATGGATGGCCTACTTGCAAAAATAAACTTGAAAATTTGGTAAAGCCGTTCTGGAATTTTCAGAGTGAAATACACGTTATGAATAGTTTAGTCTTTAAAGGTACGAAATTAATCGTTCCTACTTCAATGCGCCTGGAAATGCTTCGCAAAGTCCACGAAGGACATCAGGGAATTAGCAAATGTTTGAATCTTGCAAGGGAAACTTTCTTTTGGCCTAATATGACAGGAGAGCTAAAAAATTTAATTGAGCAATGTTCAACATGTGCTACTTTCAGTCATTCAAATCAGCATGAACCACTACAAAGTTATCCAATTTCAAAATTTCCATGGCAGCGAGTTGGTATAGACTTTCTTTATTTTCACAAACAAAATTTTTTACTTGTAACAGATTATTACTCTAAATACATTGAAGTTGCTCTACTTAGTCAAAACTATACAGCGAAAAATGTTATTGTCAACTTAAAATCTATATTCGCACGTCACGGCATTCCAATGTCACTCGTTTCTGATGGTGGACCTCCATTTCAGTCTGTCGAATTCAAATCTTTTTTGCATGACTGGGATGTTGAGCATATTGTCACGAGTCCTTATCATGCGAGATCAAACGGCCAAGCAGAGAGCTCTGTCAAAATTATAAAAAATATATTGAAAAAATGTCATGAATTAAATCAAGATCCGTACATTGCACTTTTACACTATAGGAACACCCCTAAGTCGAATCTTCCGTCCCCAGCTCAATTATTGATGTCCCGAAAGCTTAGAATGAATATTCCCGTAGTCCAGAGTAATCTTCAACCTAGAATAATAAAACATCAGGAATATAAGAAAGCTATTGAAAAATCTCAGAAGAAAAGCTCCTACTATTACAACAAAAATAAAAAAAAGTTGTCAATTTTGAATCCAGGGGATGAAATATATTACAAGAAATCTCCAAGTTCTAATTGGTTACCAGGAATTGTTAAAGAAAGGCACAAATGTCAACGATCTTACACTACTCAAGACCTCAATGGCACAACGTATAGAAGGAATAGAATACATCTAAAATGCAGAAATAGTGGTAGTGAATTTTTCAATCATAATTTTAATGAACAATCCAACGAATTAGAATCACAAATTGAAAATCAATCATCAGTTGAAAATGTCAATCCATTAAAAAATAATTCTTCAGAGGAAGTCAGCCAATCAAATGAATTGTATGTAACTAGGTTTGGTAGATCTGTAAAGAAACCAGATAGACTATATTATGAATCTTAAAACAATAATTTAAAAATTAAAATGAAACAATATTGAATTACGTGTAAGATAACTAATGTAAAATATTTGTACTAAAATGATGAACATTACATTTTTATTAAAATTGAATTAAATATAGACTTAAGAAGAGGGATGTTATATACATAAGTACAATGCGTAGTTAAGTAAATGTATTATATCAGAATGGACTATTGCAGTATAACAATACAATAACTGTAACATCATTTGTAACTAACTTTACATTATTAGAATAAAAGCCAGTCATCAGCCAGACGTTGTCTTTTACACTTCCCACTAGAACAATTTTATTGATGAATGTGTGGATCTAATCAACGTCAAAGAAGGTTCATTGCAGAAGATTCGATAAAGAATTGTTAAGCATTTCAATAGGAGCAACTAACCATTTGTAGTGCTTACGAGCAATGCTGACTATATGTGAGGTTGGCCGAGTGATTAGCGCGTAGGGCGGGCAATACAATAGTCATGGGTTCGATGCTAGCTGCGGGAATTTTTTTTTTTTGCAAATGCGATAAACTGACGGAAAATTATGATGTAAGACACATGATGTATGCCTTTTTCGAAGCATAATTTAGTGCTACATACAATAAGGTTCTATTGGATTAAAAAACCGCGCCAAATGATATTATTGGACTATTAAAGTGACCCTATTATTGTTAGAAGAGAGCATTCTACGAAATATTATAGGGATAAAATTGTTACTTAGGTGGTGTAGTGGTTATCATTATCGTCTTCGAAGCTGGATTCAGTTTATGACAGAGTTTTCGAATTCGGCATGCGACAGACTATGATTTCACTGAGATGTTAAATGAGTACTATTTTATAAAAATATTTTGCAAATACGCATTTTATTCTGACCCTTATTTGTATGCAAATTCTTTAAAATTTCAGCCAATTAAAATATAAAGAAAGTCAAGGTTGATAATATTTATTTTGCAAAGAACGACGGCATAATTTTTTCCATACGGAAATGACTAATAAAAATTCCAAGATGTTGATGATGATCCTTAAAGTTAATACCATTCTAAACGAAATTTCCTTTACGGTTGCTCAAATTATAGTTTGCTTGCGGGGCGATGATGCGACCATCCTAAATTTATCTCGGACGTCCAAAGCTTTTCTTTCGTTCAGTGAAGCCTTACAATTGACTAGACGTGTAAAAGGATTGTGCGTTGCGCCAGATAAAGTTAATAGAATTATACGAAAATTTACCCGAAATTAAGAATTTTTACCGAGAGTTTGAACGTTTCCACTTTACAGGAATTTATCTTGCTGACATTTTCATTTTGAACTCGTCAACTCTAGCCATTTTTTAATTGCCACCCATGTCCTATACGTTTATCAACAGACACACACACATTCCACCTTCAATTCCAATTATCGTGAATTATGTTCCTCATACCGGACATGGTCTCAAGTTGCATCAGTCACTTGTTCACTTCTGTATTCCTCTTCTTGTTCCACAGGGATCAGCATTGAAAAATATTACAATCGACCTTCGTCTTGTCAAAATGCAAAGTTCAATTTCAAAGTGAAATCTGCAATGGGAATCGTTGACCAAAGCATTTATCATCAGCATAGAAGTCGAACAATCATTACCCGACCGCGTTGCCGTCCGATGCTATGGCATAGTCATTCTTTATGCTGTTTTCTATGGCATCATATTTCCTGAGTCCTGCTGCTGCAAACGTATAGTCGTTGTCCTCGCTGTGCTATGACTATATGCTGGCGCAACGGAACGAATCTGCTGATGATGACCCCGAGTTTAGCGGAAGTCTCGTGGGGTTGGCGACGCTTCATGTAACGTGTGTCCGAGCAAAATTCTATATCCTATCCAGAGAATCGAAGCGACACTATAGCCTAACCTTTCAATGATATCGGGCACACAATAGAGGTAAAGCGAAGGTATATGTAGATACAAAAAAGTCATCCTCGAATTGCACACGATATTGCTTATGCTGCGGCGCCACAAGGATGAGGATATTTTCCTTTGATAGATGTGTAGTTTCAACCGGAATATCTGGTGGGTTATTGAAAATACATAGTATGAGTGTCCTGTTTCATGAAAGTTCAACGGCGTTTTTTTTTTTTTTTTTTGCACCGGAAGATGTGATGTGACATGCACCCTCGTCGTCGATCGGAGATGTATGAATAAGCCATTCTGGGTGTATTGTTTTAGATTGGAGACCAGATTATTAAGGATTCTAGACGAAAAGTGTTATCGAGTATAGTAGGAGTGCTTGGGGGAAATTCGAAGATTTAGGACATTTCTCTCATATTCAATATTCATTAGTGATTGATTTGCGTGCAATAATACCGACAAAGGAATTCTAGATGATACACATTGCAAAAAACTTATTTCATTCAGATTCACAGATATCTAATTTTCATCGTCAATCTACACCCTCATGAATTGGCGCTGTTTTCTAAATTAATTAAAATGACTGCTTTCACGATAAATGTGTCACGAACACGCCTCCAGTTTTTCCGACTTTTACAATATTCTCTCTTCGAAACATAATATACTTTGTCTTCCAGAATGCTATGAGTTGAAGGCGAATGCCATCATATAATAGTACCAAGTTGCCATAAGTTTCATTTTCCTTTTGCACACACATAGTAAATTTGACATGTGTATGTGTACGTTGTGTGTGGCTGATAAAAGGAAATGGTTTTGTTTCCGATTGTCAGAGACACTTCTTTTGCAGTCAATACCCAACCACCCTCAATTCCAATCATCAAGGACTTCATTGTTCGATATACATAGTTCGTTCTGATGATACCGCCAAGTTGAAATGTGTGAACTTATGAATGGAAAAACTTTTCAGTCTGTTGGTCACTGTCATGTCCTTTTATATCTTGAACAAAGAGCCAATGTCTTTTGATTGGCAAAAACGGGTTGAAAAAATAAGTATATCTCTCTGAATAGTATCTTGAATAGAGTTTAATTCGCCTTTAGATAAATCATTGTAACCATTGACCTAAAAATGTCACGAACATGTAATAGTGAACGGACGGATCCTTGTTCATATAGGCTTTGGCTGATTTATTTATACGAGTATTTAAAAATCAAGAGCAAGAGCTGTAAAATATTCTAGAAACGCCTTTGGTATTTAGTGAGAATGTGACTAACTTCATTTAGTGTGATTCGGTTGAATTTCTCAAGGTATAATTCATTCATCTAATTGTCCTATAATGGCGTTACACGTGACTACGCATTCAATCAGAAGGAATTCTTAATTCTTTGTTTAAAAAAATCAGGACTAATACACAGGCCCGGACTTAACCTCTATGGCGCCCCTGGGCAGTAGCCAAACTGCCGCCCGGCGCCGCTTGAAAGTAGTAGAAGTAACATACACATGGATGGCAAACGTTTGCAAGCGTATATGATTATGAAGGCTTTATATTTTGTATGACAATATTTTTACAAAATATGTTCCAGGGACGTCGCAGATGGAGGGGTCCAGGGGCTCCGGGCTCTTACTGTTTTTTTTTTCAAAAATGACGACAGCATGCAGGGCCGGATTTACCCTCTGTAGCGCCCCTGAGCAGTACTCGAGTTGCCGCCCTTCCGCCCTTCGTTCAAGCTGAAAGTAGATCAGTCGCATTCATGTGAGGTGTACATTTTTTTAACATACGTTGGTTTCCGGCGTTTTCGGAAGTAGCACAACTTCAGTGAAAATTGCAGTTAATTTACTTCTTAGAAAGGTGTTTGAGCTTCTAATCAAAGTAATGTTCAGAAGTATAATCAAACCTATTATCCATGTCACAACATGCATATTGGAAAGGAAGGACGGTTGACATAGCTTTGCATTCGCTGGTTAGTTGTATTGAAGAGTCTCTTCATAATAAGGAATACACCATGGTGGTGTTTCTAGATGTTGAGGGAGCTTTTAACAATATTAAACCCAGAGCGATTACGGATGCTCTTCTTAATCTACAGGTTGAAGGTTCAATCTGCACTCTCGTGGATATGTTGCTTACCTCTAGACGTATACAAAGCAATTTGGGTACTGCATCTGTTTGTAGATATGTTTCTAGAGGTACCCCGCAAGGAGGGGTCTTATCCCCTCTACTTTGGAATTTAGCGATAAATAAATTACTTTTGAACTTAGAAAGAATAGGTTGCAAAGTCACCGCTTACGCCGATGACGTTGCTATTGCCGTTAGAAGCAAGTTTCCTGATACTCTTAGCGGGCTATTAGAAAACGCCCTAGCTATCCTAACGGATTGGGCAAATCTCAGTGGAGTCGGAATTAATCCATCCAAAACGGAATTGGTCCTCTTTACAAGAAAGCGCACAATTCCTAATATTAGGCTTCCCAGACTAGGAGGCTTTCAACTTGAGCTTGCTGAAACCGCGAAATTTCTTGGACTTATCCTTGATAAGAAACTAAAATGGAAGCCCAACATCGGAGAAAGGGCGAATAAAGCTACAGTAACACTGTATTCGTGTAGGAAAGCCATCGGGAAAACCTGGGGTTTGCAGCCAAAAGTTGTGCATTGGATGTATACCGCTATTGTGCGGCCAGTCTTGCTTTGCGGAGTTAGTGTGTGGTGGATGGCACTAAGCACCGCTACCTATTATAGGGGTAGGTAAAAGTGGTGGCTTAGGTCAAGCAGACCAGAAGCCCAATTAGCGCTGAAGGCGCCGTTTTGAAACCACATATTCCGTTAAACTAATAAAGAAGGAGGTTACAGAAGGTTAGATGTCATGAGTGGAGAGGCGTTTAGAGCCACGCAGTACAATTGAGGAACTGAAGCAGCTCCCCTATTTTCGCCTCCGACGCATCCTCTAGACTATCAAAAAACGCACGACCGAGCGTTCGATAGCGGGATCTAGCGAGACCTGGGCAATTGCAGAGAAAGTGAGTTAGAGTTTCTCTCTCATTTGCGTTATCGCAACTACGACAATGCGAGTTGTGAGGTATACCCAACCTGGCCGCATGGTCCCCTATTGGCCAATGGCCCGTAATAACTGCTAAAAGTCTGGCGATATCCTTCCGCGGTCTTGTTAGAATCTCGGACGTCCTTTTCCAGTCATATGATGGCCATAACTTCCGTGATATGGCACAGGTTCTTATGTTTCGCCAGTAACCGCCTGCAATCGTAAAATAATGCAAGGAAATCTGTCCCTTGACGGTTGACATCGGAACGTGTACGCGCTCCTCATAGGAGGTGTCCATAGAGGCCCCTTTTCTGGCCAACTCATCTGCCAGCTCATTGCCATCTATATTCGTATGTCCAGGCCCCCAAATTAGTGTGATTGAGTGCTTTCTACCAAGATTGTTTAGCGTCTCCTCACAGCATTTGACAAGCTTAGAGGATATCTTCGCAGAGTTAAGTGCCTTAATAGCCGCCTGACTATCTGAGCAGATGGCTATGTTTTGGCTGTCTTGAATATTTCCGAGTGCGAGGCAGGCCTTCACCTATTATAATTTGCTGGTCAAAGTTCAAAGGCTGGCTTCTCTTCTTATAACTGGAGCTTTTGGAACTACTCTTGCATTCGGATTAGATATGGTCCTGGGACTGTTCCCATTGGACATTTTCGGCCAAAGAATGGCCGCAAAAGTGGCCTTGCGCCTACGTGAAACTGGTCTCTGGCGAGCGCTGGACTGTGGGCATTCAGCGATACTTCGTAATTTTAACCTGCCCCTAGCGACTGACTACACTGTTCCCAATCACTTTTTTGGTAGGAACCATTGTGGTTTGATCCCCTCAAGGGAATCTTGGGATAGTAACAGCTTCTTGGTCAGTGGATCCATTTCCATTTATACTGATGGTTCCAAGACAGATGCAGGAGTTGGTATAGGAATCCACTCGGATGAGTTGAATATTCATTTGTCTTTCCGCCTGCCTAATTTTTGTAGTGTCCTCCAAGCGGAGATCTCCGCGATTTTAGAAGCCTTAACTTGGTTGGGCTGTCACGTCATCACTGGTAGGCACGTCGTTATATTCACAGATAGTCAGGCCGCAATTCGATCAATTGATTCAGTGCTGACCACTTCAAGAACTACTGAGAAATGTCGTTCAGTACTTAGAGAGATGGGTCGCTTCTTCAACATTACGCTATGCTGGATACCGGGCCATAGTGGCTTTGCAGGTAATCGCAATGCAGATGACTTGGCCCGGCATGCGTCAGCAGGTAGCGTTGAAGACGGTAATTCCTTCTTGAAAACACCTACTGCGGCTTGTGCATTGTTAATAGAGACCGCTACAATATGCAGAACCAATGCAAGATGGATTCATGGCTTGACATGCGCAACGACGAGAATGATCTTGCCAAAGCTAGACAATGTCCGTTCTAAGATGCTACTTTCCTTAGACAGAAAGCATATTCGAAATGTGGTGGGAGTAATAACAGGGCACTGTCCTATTGGAGAGCACGCGAGAAGACTCCGAATTCCTCACAACGACTTCTGTAGAAGTTGTGACGATGAAGAAGAGGAAGAAAGTGTGCATCACTTACTCTACCACTGTCCCGCCCTGGCTGAGAAACGAATGCGTTTTCTGGGCTCAAGGTATTTCTACGATACCGATGATCTTCGGGATGTGAGCCCAATACTGCTCAATAAATTTATTGTAAGCACGGGTTGGTTTTTAGGCAGTTAGTAGAGACATGATTCTCTCGGTGGTATCACAATGGACCAAATCTGGTCTAAGTGCGCTGGGTGCAAATCTGGCGGCCCCTGTACCTAACCTAACCTATAGGTATAGGAACTCCATTGAAGGTGGCATTAGATGCTCATGGAGGAGCGGATACTCCTTAGAGCTCAAAAGAATTTATGAATTTAAGCATTGGATGCATAAGAAACCCCTAATACTGGCAATATAAAACTGCGTACATACAGTCAGTGCCAAAAGCGGGCACTTTTTTATTCGGTACTGTATTTATTATTTTATTATCACAAAAGGGCTTGGCGCCCTAGGAGCGGATCTGAACTCTTTTTCCCTGGGGTGAACCCCATTCTCCCGATACAGCCCACTAAATTGATTGTTTTTAGTACGGGATGAGTTTCCCTAGCGTTTGGTGAAGTTACTTCCCCCGCACGCAATGCCCAAAGCTATAGTGGTGAACTGGCAGGCTGAAGCCTACGTCAGCATTTTTAACGCCCAATGCACAGATAAAAGAAAATAATAGTTCAGTGGTAAGACTTTATTCCAATTTTAGAAATGTTCACTTAATTCGTTATCCAGCCATATTGAAACAATTTGGGAGTCAAGGATCAATCGATTAATCTTTAGATTGTAAAAATAAGGGGCACGGTCGGTAGGGCGGCAAAAGTCGAAACGCCTACTGAAGGCAGATATGTAAATCCGCCACTGGCCAAAGGAACGAGTTTTGCAGAGTTTCTCTTATTTCTTTCTAGTTTATTTAAACTGCCTCCTGGAATATCAAAATGTGTATATTTCACAGAACATTAATTCAACGCAAGGATGAAAATTTCAGAAATGCCACCCTTCAAAATTTGCCGCCCCGGCCAGTTGCCCAGGTTGCCCATATGGGAAATCCGACCCTGCTAACACACAACAGGAACCAGGCACGCTTTCTACTTATAGTCCAGTACAATTGGTTCAAAATAGCCCCAAACCTAAACATAAAAAAAAAAGAAATTTTTGATGCCAAATTGTTGACTACATTGCCTAATATACGCAGTAAAAAGTTACACTAATTTGCGCCATTGGTTAAGGGGGAGGGGGTGGCAAGGGGGTGAAAATTCAGTTTCTTGCAAATATCTGGAAAACTATGAGTCTGACCTTAAAATGTGCTGAGGACAAAATAAACTACATAAAATTACCTTTGTAATGATATGTAACACTCTAGACATTTTCTCTGAAAATTATACCCTAGACCCAAAAGTATTATAGTGAATTAACATTTTTTCAGTTTTACATTTCGCACTGTAACTCTTGATAAAATAGAACTACTGTTATAAGATCTTGTGCATATATTGATAACAAAATTTGTTTGATTTGTACTAAAAATTGGAGTGCTCTGACCATTGACGCTCCCCTCACTCCTCCTAACATTTTTCAAAAAGGCATGCCTGCAGCTTCTTTTTAAATTGAGCCAGCCAGATCAAATTTGGTGGGCTGCCTAGTCTAAGCTCCATTATGCTCCCCACCATCTATTACCATCCGATCAAAACTAAGGGTACCCCCATACAAAGTAACCCAAATTTCTAACAAATTTCAAATTTTTTCACTTCTAAATTCTATCTAAAATAGAAAAAAAAAATTATCTCTTAGAATGTCCTTATAACAGTTAGCTGTAGTCTTCTGAATGTATATCCAAAAGTTTGTACCAGAGCGTGCCTTACAAGTACGAAAAATCGGGTTTGAAGGTTGCTGGTATACACGTTACTCGAAATATTCGCAAATAGTCTTAGGACTGGTATCACTGACCTTCAAACCCCATTTTTTTATACTTGTAGCGTACGCCTTGGTACAACCTTTTGAACATACATTCACAAGACTACAATTAACTGTTATAATGACGTTCTAAGAGATAAATTTTATTTTTCAATTTTACGTAGAATTTAGAAGTGAAAAAATATGAAATTTGTTAGAATTTTCGTTCACTTTGTATGGGGGGTACCCTTAGTTTTTAACGGATGGTAATAAGTTTTGGTGGGGAGCATAATGGAGCTTAGACTAGGCACCCCACCAAATTTGATCTGCCTGGCTCGATTTGAAAAGAAGCTATCGGCATGCCTTTTTGAAAAATGTTAGGAGGAGTGAGGGGGGCGTCAATGGTTGGAGCACTCCAATTTTTGGTACAAATCAAATAAATTTTGTTATCAATATATGGACAAGATTTTATAACGGTAGGTCTATTCTATCAAGAGTTACAGTGCGAAATGTAAAACTAAAAAAATGTAAATTCACTATAATACTTTTGGGTCTAGGGTATAATTTTCTAAGAAAAAGTCTAGAGTATTCATACCATTACAAAGGTAATTTTATGTAGTTTGTTTTATTCTCAGGACATTTCAAGCTCAGACTCATAGTTTTTCAGATATTTGCAAAAAACCCTGAATTTTCACCCCTTTGCCACCCCCTCCCCCTTAAGCCATACCGCAAATTAGTGTAACTTTTTACTGCTTATATTGAGCAGTGTATTCAAGAATTTGGCATCAAAAATTCCTTTTTTTTTATGTTTGGGTTTTGAGCTATCTGTACTAGACTATTAATCAAATCCTTCACTCTCTTTCCGTGATACACATTTATCCTTGAAGTACCATTTCCTAAATAATTTCTTGTGGCACACATAACAATCTTCGGCAGTAACAAACATATGGCACACATTTTGCTAATGTGCGCGTTTCACATTCAAATTCAAACGTTCGCCTAATAAAATAAAAATATTCAAAACGTTTCACCTTATAAATTATTATCAAGGATGTCTCACCTGTATGACGACGAGTGAAATTCTGATATATGCCTCACATAGAGATATACGAACGATTACTCCGCTGCTTATTTGCGACTGCCGAAAATAAGTTTTATGCATGTAACGGGTGGGCCAATTACAAGTTCGTTTTTAAAAATGCAATAAAATAAACAAACTTAATTTTTTTCCATGTCTTATGGCTTTATTAGAAAGTGAATAAGCTCCCATTAATGATGGAACACAACTTCATTCAAGTGGCTGCCCCGGCTGGCGTCGCAGTAGCGCATTCTGTCCCACCAATTTTCCAAGACTCTGTTGATTGTTTTGGGCTGTAGCTCACGGATTGCTTGGAGGATATTGGCCTTAAGTGCTTGAATCGTTTCTGGATTGTTGGCATAACATCGGTCCTTCACGGTTTCCCACAAAAAAAAAGTCCAAAGGGGTCAAAACGCAGCTCCGAGGCGGCCAATTGACATCGCCAAGACGGCTGATAACACGATTTGGGAATTTGGTGCGTAAAAGATCGATTGTGGCATGGGCTGTGTGGCATGGCGCGCCATCCTGCATGAATCAGAGGTCGTCCAAATCCATGTCTTCAATTTCAGTAAATAAAGTCGGATAACATGGCTCTGGGCTAGACAACACTAAATTTGAAAATAAGTTTTCAATATTTCCCAACGTTGTTCAAGCGTAAAGTGACTCATTTCGTTCCGCGGAGGTATGATACTGACTTTCTATCAAGATTTCGAGCGAAAAACAGCTGTCAGTGTCAAACTAAGCTATGATTTACAAACGAACTGGTAATTGGCCCACCCTGTACATTTATGTTCGCATAACGTATTCTTATAAGCTTCGAGTTATGTTTTTCAATTTTTGCCTAAAAGCATAAATTTCCGTTTTATTTGTGAAATATACCCGTTTTTTGATCCGACCAAAAAATATTGTATGACAACTGGATTTGGTTTTCATACATGCATACATACATACAAAACACCCTTGTCGTGTCGGTCGCCAAACACCGATGTTTTATTCCAAGAGCCATTTTAAGCCACAAAATTTTCTTAATAAAAGAAAAACACGCCCAAGAATTGTCTGCGGTTATATGATGGTGAATGTGTGTATGTATACCTTTATGATTGCAACACCTCTATAGCTCCTTCTTTACATTAGCGACGTTTTTTTCGCATCGCGGGTAAATCTGACTCGAAAAAAACGATCGCGGGTAACATCCCGGTTAAGACCAAACAGCTGACATTTCACAGTTTTTGCGCATCTTTGACTAACCCTCGTCGGCTTATTTTTTAGATGTGGTGGATTTTATCACAAAAGATGATTATTTCTTTGCAAAATCTTTTCTGGTGATGAGAAAAACTCTCACATTTGGTTTGAAAAAACAAATCCCTTAAATTTCCCTTTGCGTCCGCCATCTACATTTGAGCTCTATCCCGTGTAGGGGGTAGTTGCACGCGTGAACTTTACCTGGGTAAGTGTCATTTTTTTTATATGAAGTTCTACCCAAACATGCACGGGATAAACACAATGAAACGTGCCTATTGTCGTCGGTCGTCGGGCTATGGTGGCGTCTTATCAATGCGAAAAAGAAGAGTCGCAAGCGGGAATGGATGGAGCACGAAGAAAAACGAAGAAGTGGGTCCAAGTCAAACGCCAAAATGAAAGATAAACGATGTCGGTTACCAGAGCACAAGGAGCAAAAGCAAAAAGATTGCAATCAACATTTCGAATAGGTTACGACGCAAGGACATTAAATTTTTACACGTCAGTGAATCGCATGAAATTATATGTAGATATGGAAGCGTTTGGACACCGAAATATTTTAGTATGAAATCACGTAAAATTGTGGTCATAAATGGGATCGTACATATATACGAAAGTATTGTCCTTTTTAGTATCTGTCTTGGTAGTGTGAAAGGTAATATCCGGGTGGAAATTTTGGTAGGAATAGGGAGATGTAAATCTTTTCTTACTATTGTCAAAGTCGCTGATGGTTCACCCCTTGGGACATGAGATTCAAATATGTATCCGGTATAAGTGCGGGATAAGTGCAGTTTTACTACCATAGAAATTCAGAAGCTGTATCCTTGACGATTTTTTAGTGACAATGAATGAAGTTTATAGCGTATAGGAGACTAGTATAAAACGCTAAGCCGTCTGCCTGTGAGTTTTCCAGATTAGGTCAACTCGGTACTCGGACATAGACCATAGACCAACCAATCACCGAAAAGCTCGAAGACCGACGAATGGATTGGTATTGCCATGTTCAAAGGCGTCCGCCTGAGAGCCCCGCAAAGAGAGCGATATCAATGAAAGTTCCACTTGATGGACCCAAGGCCAGAGGCAGACCGAAGAACACCTGGATATGTCAAATGAAAAAGCAACAACAAGGCATTGGTCTCGGCGATGACACGATCCCAGATAGAGCTGTCTGTAGAAATATGCTGAGATATTACCGCCAAAAAAGGCGATGTGCCTACACCGCAGGTCGAGCAACGCGAAACCATGGAGCGGTATAAAGAACGAGGCAAGGAAGGAGAAGAAAGTACTCGGACAAAATCTCAATGACCGCATATACTGAGTGTCCTGCAACCGGTTCGTTTCACATCTAAGGTAGATTCTAAAGTTTTTTTTTTTTAAACTTCGGCCGAATTATTCCTGTAAATTTTACCGTTAAAAAGTATACGGAGTAATTGAATTTTTTGCAGTTCTTGTCGATAAACATGACTTTAAGCGAAAAACTGTAAATTGGATGCTCCTCATTTGTTCAATTTCAATAAGTAACATCATCAGGTCCGTTTTATTGCGACAGAACAGGGTAGAACCATAAAGTAAGTAATTGGAATAGAGAAGGAACTCAATATAAAATTAAAATCTACTGAAAAACATTTTACCTTTGAGTGTGTGCTGTAAGTAACGTGTACATACAGGAAGATATCTTCTTATCTCTACACGTTACTTACAGCACACACTCAAAGGTAAAATGTTTTTCAGTAGATTCTAATTTTATATGGAGTTCCATCTCTATTCCAATTACTTACATTATGGTAGAACAGCACAACTTCCATACAAATTTGACAAAAGTTGTTCTATATAGATCAGCAACTGTATGGGAGTTGTGCTGTTCAATCCTGTTCTGACCCAATGAAACGGACTTAGCATCTCTTCACAAAATTTACGAACGAACTACGGTCTAAAATGCAGAAATTGGAGGCCAGTTGAATGTAATTAGAATCACCAGTGAATGTCTAAACACGCGCAGGGTAATTTTTCGTTAAATTGTGTAGAAAATCAATCTCGAGTGTCCTTGGCAGGACAATCCATCTTTGGACCAAGGTCACAGATGTGTTCTCTCTCTCTCTCTCTTGATTACCGTAACTCCTAGTGGAGCATGGTGCGTTGATGACTACCGAGTGTAGTCATCAACGTTACAAAGACAACTGAATTCGGAGTGTGATACGGTTGTCAGCCATACCACTTCCTAGTCGCATTGTTAGTTTATTATTCTACGATAAGAATATTTCTTATCATTTTCTTCTGAATAATAAACTTGCGACGAGTCGTGCCGAGTTTGGAAACTCGTTTCTCTATGAGTGTCTATTTCACAGAGTGGCGACCGAACCATCACGGCCACAGAGCACGACAGATGTGTTAGTGACATCCAATTTCCAAGATCTTAGCTGCTTTTGTGTCGAGGTGTTGAGATAAATAGCACGCTCAGCAATGTTATTTATCCCCATTAATGGAGTGAGTGAGTTGGAAAAACATAATAAACTAAACTCGTTTACGGTGAGTATCGAACCCATGACTCTGTACACCGAAGGTGCGCGCAGTAACCACTACACCAGCCAGACTATTCTAAAATTTCCCTAACAATATTTTCGTGACCTTAAATTTCAACTTCTGAGAAAATTATGTTGTTTAAAAAATGGCGGGCTTGACCGCCCCCCCCCCCCCCTGACGGAAGTCTTGGCTACGCCCATGCCTGGTTACTTGTACTCTTCTCTTACATCTGATGATGATGATATCTGAGTAGCCAAACAAGAGCAAGACAAATATGAGCACACATACATTTTTGTCAAATACGTAGGCTACTACAAAAGTTTTTAGATTAGGCATGTTCTACAGTGAAACTTCCCATAAACGGACACCATTGGGGAATGAGATTTTGTCCGCTTATTGGAAGTGTCCGCTTATGAGAATATTTCACGGAGGTGTAACATTTTATAAAATAAACTTTCACTACAATTTGCAAATCCATTCAAAAACCGCGATAAAAATTTGTAGATTAGGGTATAATATTTAGTCATTTCATTCCCACTCTTTTTCCACTTTTTCAAAATAACTTTTATTTTTAATAAAAGTTTCGTCGCTTCCACATGTTTTTCCAACGAATTTTTTCCGAGAGCGAGCACACTTATTTTTCATCTGAATTGTTATGTGATCTTAAATTTTTCTTCAATTCGCAAAATATTGTTTGACACTTATTTAAATAGAATAAAGAATTGCACGATTAAACGCCGCAACATAAATTGAATTTATGCAATTTCTACAAAAGTTACGAGCAAAAACCGAGAGATAAAAAAGAACTGCAGTCGTTGATATATCATTTTACAATTCCCGTACATTGGGTCTTGCTAATACGCGTAAGATCCATTTTCTGGTAATCGCAAGACTCTTTGCTCTAAATACAATTCTGCAATGTAAGAATTTGTGCTTTTTTTCTTGGAACTGTCCGCTTATTAGAGACTCGCTTGTTCAGGATGGGTATGAAAGTACTGTCCGTGTCCGGTTATGAGAGTGTCCGGCTATCAGAAGGTGTTTTCCTAGCAAAATATGTGAAAAAACGTTGGGGAAAATAAAAGTGTCCGTTTATAAGAAATGTCCGGTTATTAGAAGTGTCCGTTTAGGGAAGTTTGACTGTATTACGTTTTCGTCAAATATGTTATTTCCATCAGAAAGTTTGACTTTTTTAGCTGCTCAGAACACTTTGATGACAAGTGATACTCGTGTAAGTTACAGTTAGTTAAAAAAAACTCAATTTAGCAAAAAAATGGAATTACCACGTGAAAATGTTCGTGCAATGATTTTCTAGGATTTTCAAGTTGGACTTTCAAAACAACAGTGTTTCGATCAGGATTTATTTTGCATTTAGCCATGGAGCATCATACCGTCGGACAATTTATAACTGGTTTAACGAGTTCAAGCGTGGGCGTAATTTACTCAAGGACGAGTTTCGTGATGGGCGTCCCAAAACAGCGATTGTGCCGGAAAACATGGATGCCGTGCGTGAAATGATTACGTAAGACCGGCATGTTACATACCGTGTGATAAAGGCCTCCTTCGGCATTTCTCCCCCGGCCATACATTGGCCATAAAAAAAGTTTGTCGCCGTTGGACCCCGCATAATTTGACAAAAGCTCAAAAAAGGCTCGTATCGATTGGTACAGAAAAATGATAAAAAAAAACACCATAACGGTGCATCAAATAACCTGAATAAAATCGTCACCGAAAATGCCTATGAGCCGGAAACTAAACATCAGCAGTCGACCGTGTGGGTGTTCCAAAACGAGCCCAATCCAACAAAAGTCATTCGCACAAGAAGCACTGCGAGGCATAAGGTGTCGTGTTTCTTCGGCCAGATCGGTCCTGTGGCCACTTGAGGAACGTAGTTCGGTCAATTTCGAGTGGTACATGACCATTTGCTTGCCCAAACTCTTCGGTGAAATTCGCAAAACGAACAAGAGAAGACGAATCAATCTTCATCACGGCATTGTAAGCTCTCACACATCATTTCAAACTAGCGCCTATTTAAGCGGTTAAAACCTTAAGTTGACGGGTCATCCGCCTTACAACCATGACTTGGCACCGGATGATTTTTTCTGTTCGCATTTATTAAAAATAAATTACTTGGATAACGGTTTCCTTCGCCCGAAGCAACTGTTGAAGCGTTTAGAAGCTATGTTTTGGAGGTGCCTCCATCGGAGTGGATAAAATGCTTCGAAAATTAGTTTGAGCGCATGAAAAAGTGTATAAATGCTCATGGCGAATATTTTGAAAGACAATAAAACCATTTTCAAGACACAAAAAATTTGTTTTCATTTGTTTCTAGAAACTTTTTTAGTAACCCTCGTATGATTTTGTGAAAAATTTTGAAAACCAATTTTGGTTCAAATTTTTTCCATTGTGAGGCTTGCTTTAGGCTTATTGCGTTCTCCGCTCTCATGAGGAGATTTTTTGTTTCCTATATTTTCCTCTATATCACGAATGGTACGCTAAGTGTCGCTAGTGTGGATAAAAGAAAATTCGCCTATCGAGAACCGGTAGTGTAATAATTTCTAAAGCAACCATGGCGATTTTCTACAAAAATTTGCACAAATTCCCAACTCAAATTTCTATCAATATTTTGAATAAAAATCCACCAGACATTTGTCATTTTGAATGTGTCCTTTTGCTACAAATTTTTTCAAGGTTTACTAATGTAAAGCTTTCTTTATGGACCCTTCACATAGGGCCCGATATTTCATAAGGGTGACCTGGCCAGGTGCCCCGGCTGCCACATTTAGATGGGCGGCATATTTCTGAAACTTTAATTTCAAAAATGCGCATTTCGAGATATTTCAAACAAAAACGGCAGAGGCAGTCGCTTTGGTCAGTGCCTGTAGGTTTTTCAAAATATACCGAATACCGCCCAACCAACGTCTACAAGTTTCAGCTGTACCCATTGTTATTGTTGTTAGTTATACCATTCACTTACAAGTGAGCGGTCCAGAGCTCTGGGGCGACATTTGCTTTTATCATCCTCCATTGGAGAGCACACGCAATTGAGCAACAAAAATGGAGTTTAAATGCAATGTACGAGTACCAAAAATGTCACAACAACGACATCATGCACAACATTTTTTTGTAACGCATTTCTTCATAATTGCGCTAAGTAGAGGAGGGAAAGGTACTGAGCGCTGTTCAATATGGATGGCCGAATAATCGGAATAATATCTGAAGACCAGGGTTTTGACTTTAAGTCTTACGAGGCGTTTTTATTCTGTTAAAAATCCCACCTTAGGCTTGAACCTACTTAGTCAACTAGTAAATCCACCATACTGGCTTTCGTACAAATAAAAAAGAATTACCAACTAAGCTGAATGGCGTTATAGTTGCCAAACCATGAAAAGTTACCGATTTGAGTTGAAAAGTGATACCAAGCGTTTTTGTAAAGTTTTTACGAAGTAAATTGGGGGGGGGGGGGGGGGGTATTCAGGCCGAAAAGGTATGTATATTGCAAATCATAAGTGATTTGGTGACATTTCTGTTTTTAGTTTTCTAATTTTCCGTGTGCTATCAAGATTAACTTGGTTTGGAAGTTCAGTGGAAAACATATAGGTAACACTTATCTTACGCTCTATCTATACTAATATAGTTGAAATAGATTACACGCGTCAGCAGCAGCATCGGCAGAATTTCATAGCTGACAAATATGCTGAATGCCAAGTCTTTTGCTCAACATTTTTGTCAGCAATATAAAATGCATTGGGCTGACGTTTCGCGATGCCGATGCTTCTGCTGACGCGTCTAATCTATTTCAAGCATAATTGGCAACTCTTCAAAACTGGCATCGCGAGCTGCCATTTAGCGGCTACTTAGCATCTAAACTAAATGAAGCCAGAAAATTATATAGTAAAACTTTTTTTTTTTTGAAAATTTAATTTTCAAAAACGGACTCTGAGCGTTTAAATTTTTATAAGGCCATTTAAGAATTATGTAATTTCATACAAAAAACGAACAGCCAACTGGGAGCCAGTGTGGATACAGCTTAAGAAGTGAAGTACCTTCAATTTTCATTCAATACAAAAGAAGCTTACTTGAAAGCTCGCACAGGAGCTTATCATTTTTAATAGGACATTTTCATAAAATTTGAAATTTTCGATAAACTACTGTTATAAGGTTGCCATAGACCAGGGGTTCCCAACCTTTTTTAGTACATGCCCTCCTTGCAAGGTTAGCAGAATCTGGCGCCCCCAACGAAAATTTCGCTCATTCTTTTTCTTTTGTTGAAAATGTGTATCATTGGAAAAATCAAAAATC
This sequence comes from Microchrysa polita, assembly GCA_949715475.1. Classification (NCBI taxonomy): domain Eukaryota; kingdom Metazoa; phylum Arthropoda; class Insecta; order Diptera; family Stratiomyidae; genus Microchrysa; species Microchrysa polita. Next base: position 86,451,612 of record OX454421.1, on the reverse strand, counting down.
TCACAGAGATTTTGGACTTATCAAATCAGATTGGATTATATTTTCGCAATTCAAATTTATGAGAGTTCCAAAGCTTACATTTGAATATTGAATTGATTCCACACTTAAACTATAAAACAAGGCTTCAGTGAGCGGGCGATTCTTCACATCATGGCAACGTATGAGTTTGACTGATACGAAGTGAAAAAACCGTAGCAGCCGTAGCGGCCAGTATACAGCTGAATTGGATATTGCCGGAAAGCTAGATTTGGCCCTAAATCCCTACTACATTGGATCAAGAATTAAGGCCGCATGATCATGATCATAAGACGGTTATTGCTTGCTGAAAATGATGTCTGAAGATCCGGTTTCAGACCAAAAACTCGTTTTCCCTGGCGAGGTTCTTTTATTTTTGGCTAAGAGGTGCGTCAGCCAGATAAATTGACATCACTAACTACGAGTACATTTATTTTATGAAGTATCATTTCAATTTCATTCAAGTTTAACAGATAGTGCACTCCTGGTTTTTCCCTCGGTATTCCTAAAACAATTTAAGCGATCATCATCAAATAGACTTTGGACAGAGGCCCTCGCTAATATATTGTGGTTGCAGCGAGATTTAGAAATATTGTTCATGAATTGAAAAATTTTATCAACTCATGGCCGTTGTAATATAATCCATCACATAAGCACTCGAGTTGAGCCCACGCCCCCCTTTGCCAACCGTCACGCCCCACTAGCGGGGCGCGCTCCACTGGTTGGAAAGTACTACCATAGACAGTGATTAATTGAACAATCGAAGCTCATTTCGTTGAAGCAAAAGCATGCTACATTTTCTGCGGAGAAAGCTCATTTTCTCTTGTGAAATTGGTAGTGGAACGTAAAAAATTAGCTTTCTCCACAGAAATGAGCTTTGCTTGTTCAATCGATTGGCTAATGTATACCGACTCTAAAACAAATGTTTTTGTATTCCTTTTTCCTTTTATTCACACAAACTAGCTTTTTTGATTGTTAAATTTTGTTTTTATTATTGGTATTTTTACGACGTTTCGCCCTAACCAGGCATCTTCAGGTCTATTCTCAATGTAAAATTCTATTTTTCCTTCTCTCCGACATTTAGTTAGATCGCGATCTAACTAAATGTCGGAGAGAAGGAAAAATAGAATTTTACATTGAGAATAGACCTGAAGATGCCTGGTTAGGGCGAAACGTCGTAAAAATACCAATAATAAAAACAAAATTTAACAATCAAAAAAGCTAGTTTGTGTGAATAAAAGGAAAAAGGAAAATCATAACCAATAATAACTAGTGAATTAAAAACAAGGAAAAGAATGAAATGTTTTTGTAGTTTTTTTTTTATTTAGAAGAAAATTATTTTTTAAATGTAAGATTGATATATCCATATCAATAAAGTGCTTTAAATATTAAGCTGAATTGGAAAATTGCTGTAACCAATGGTAGAATATTCAACCGAGAAAGTGTTTGGCTGCGGGTAATTCGTGTAACAATTCACAGTTCCACTTTTCGCATTTTTCCAGCGAATTTTATACTCAGTATTTATTTTTATTCAAACAACACATTCTCATTGTGACCTTTAAAATCTGACCTCATCATCAGAAACAAGTATCCCAAGCTATTCAGAGTTCTTAACCTCTTTTAGATCTACAAATAAATCAAATAAAGCACACAGTATGTTTATTAGCTAAACAGCAACATTCCAGCTTTCGAAATATATTTTGAAATTGAAAAAGGACTTTATGTAGCATAACAAGTGGATGACGTTTTCAATACCCTTTTCATCGCTGGATGCTCTCTAAATGAATGTCAGCTGACGAGAGACTTTGAAAAGGGTAAATTATACGACGAGTACATACAACAAACACGCATTCAGTGAATTCTTCTATATGCACTATATTCAGCATTCAATATTAAATACAGCAAAAGGACACGGGAATCTATTCACTATGATGTCAGTCAGCGTCAGTGCATCCTAATGCAAGTGGGGCGTACATGATGATCCTTTCGTCAGTATAAATTGTATGTTTTGAACGGAAAATCATGTCGAAGTACATGTTGAAAAAGCAAAGCATTCAATTGAACAGCATGTGACTGACAAGCTAGACATTCTTTTAAGCTGTTGTGTTTTGAATTCGATATAAGCTTGTACAACCGATGATAGCGAGGATAGAAAATGTCCTGTCAAAATCGTCAAAACGCAATGTTTCAGCTAAAGAAACTTTTTTCATCTGTATGACTGAGGCTACAATGATAATATTGTTTTAATAGTTTCAAAGGATAAAAGACAATTTCTATTATAGCTACCGTACATAAAGACATAAATGCATTATATGGCTGGGACTCGACTCTATAACAGAGTTTCCGCTTAGCGAATGGGGGGAGAATCCTATTTATACATTAAACTTACATATCTATTCCTGTCCGTAACAATGGACTCGTTCTTCTCTTTCTATACTTGCATCGCCAGGCGCCATTTACACAAAACACTGCAGATTACGACTAATTAAAAGTTTGTGCAAATGACAATATTCTCCACACTAATTGCTTCGCGTAAAACGGATAGTAGTGACGGAGGACAGGACAACGCGAACGGTATAGTGCACCACACAGAGGACACAAAGCGCACAGAACGCCTGGCGAAAAAATTGTATAGAGTTGTGCATAATGTGCGGGATAATGATTTCAACGTCATTAAAAATTTGCTTTAATTTTCTGTCAGTTGTAAATTCCTCCACAGACATTCGTGTCCTGTTTTTTCCCTTGCTCTGCAACTCGCGCTCATCGTGCATTGAGTGCGAAGCGATTTATTCCACTTTTTTTTTTAATTCTACTTGTACCTACACCGGTTGTCAGTTCGTCTTCCTTTGCAGATGGTGCAGAGGTTTCACCGATCTCCTTTCGCGCATTGCAGCTATATATGTATGTACCTACATCCTATGTACATATCTGTCGCGGTATGCCAATATATATACAAAACTACTAGCGTGGACATGCCGACAATCAGGAAATTAAAAAGCTTCCTTCGTTCAATTTACGGTTAATTAAAGTTGTGTCCTTTCATCCGGGCACCGAGGAGGCACATCCTCTCGTTAGTGACGACGTGAACAGCCCTCAAGTTATGTCTTACGATGGTAATTGTATGACCCCGGCGGCGCGCGGGCGGCGGTGATGGGGCCAGTATTATAGGACTAGAAGGCGAACGTGACGATGACTGAGTAAGTGTGTACGCTCCTCAATAGCCTGTGATGGCGCCAAGTGCACTTAAATTTGCATCCTGAAACGTCATAGTCCGCACATAGTGTTAAACTTGGTTGTAATTTACATTTTGGATTTTCATTAGAGATCATGTTGAAAATTAGGCGTTGTGGATTTAACGTTAAATTTAAATTTAATGGATTATTCTTTTTTATACGAATAAGATACTGACAATGTGACCTGAATCATACAAAAGAATTTCAGCAATTTTTACCAAAGACAGAATTATAAATGAAACAGAATTTTCTCTTCAAATGCATAATCGTCATCCTCCGCAGCCACATTTCAGCCTTAATCAATTACATGTTAATGTGTCTCACATACTTTGCTTCACATACATTAACAAAATAGGTCGTAGAGAAATGCCTTTGTGCATATATCCTTAAATGAAACATGTCCATAATCAAATGAGAAATGACCTTAACATAACACAGCAGGGCAACCAGGGCAGTTCCTTTCGACAACCGAGCCATAAGCTCCTCTCGATCTCGGCACATAGCACACGACAATCTTGGTCAAATGCTCCCTCATGCCAATTACCACTATAATAATCGTCTCAAAGCAAATGCCAGGATATATCTTTTAATTGTCGACATTGACAGTGATTGCTCCTTAGGGACTACAAGTACAAGGAGCGCTACTTAATGGACAGGCTAATTAATCCAAATATATTGCATTCGTTCGGTATGTAGCATCATTTATGTCCGGTGGCTGCTATACATGTATTCCTTTTAGTGAAATTGTTGCATTCGTCTTTGACGCTTTTACAGCCAATCAATGAGATCATGTCGTAGAAAGGTAATCGAACAATCGTTTGGCCAAAGGGTATATGCGTATAATACCTGATAGAAAATCCAATGCATTAATTGGAAATTGGGAGTTACAGGATGTGATCTTAACCAAATCATTGGAACTATGAAAATTCAGTATAATAATGAAAGTTGCTCAAGAAAACCTATACGACACAGTGGCGTAGCGGCGAACTTCTTCACCAAATTTGGTATCCATGATCCTTTGATGGCTCTGATATAGAATCGGAGATCACAATTTTGATCAGAGACTGCAATCGCGAAAAATCACCTGTGAAGTGAACGAAAAGGCATCCTTCAATTAATTCGCCTGGCTCTTCTCCTCTGGACCGATTTAGATGAAACTTGGATGGTAGTTCAGTGGTAGGGCGCTTAATATTTTAGTATTGACATACTTATAATGTGAAAGATGTCCTTCTGTACAAAAGGTTCTTTTTTGTACAGTATATGGATATCAAAATGCAGAATTCGTTGAGAAGAGTCCTTCAGAATGTTAATTACCTGATTTTAAATTTTTGATGAAGGATTTTTACCACCAAAAACGACATTCGAAAGGGGATGTTTACCAGAATGTATGTGATCGGTTGTAAAAGATTTTTCGCCGTCTGTTGTAACGCTCTGTGGCTCACTTGGTTGAGTTGCACTCTACGATGGTAGTAATGTAGAGGTCCGGAGATCGAATTTCGGTGTGGTCCAAAATTTCCGGACATGTGCGGAATAGGAATTATATAGTGCTTGCAACATTATATACACTCCGAAATGATATACAATGTAACGTTGACTCGAAATTGCCTATAAACGGCTGAGTTAACGCACCATGGCCCCACATGGAAGAAGGTGTAACAGGATAACGGTAGATTGTTTAAATCAACGCAAAATGACAATATGATGGCATTTTATTCATGTTGGTACTTTTTTTGCGAAATCGTAATCGTAACAGTTCTCTAGATATTGAACGTCAAAGTTTGACTTTTCGATTACGTAAGTAAGGCCTTTAGGTGATACCAGGGGCGGCGCATAAGGGCCCGCAGGGCCCCCGTGACGGGGGGGGGGTCCGAGATTTTGGGGCCCAAAAGCCACATGAAAGATTTCTCGAACCATAAAAACAGCACGGCAGATATTTTTTATAGAAAATAAGAGATATGCGCACTTTTCGAAGTCAAAACAAATGCTGAATTTACTCTTCCAAAAATTTAATATTGTTCTAAAATCTTTGAAAGTTCATGAGACAATCCGGATCCACAAATAGCATGGTTGGGCTATTTGCTGTAACTGTAGCGCGTAGCCGCGGTTTGTAATCCGACCCCTTGCCCAGTACTATATGGGCAAAAAGATTCTTTAGGTCCCTCTGCAAATTAACTATCTTAAAACATTTTTGGTGATACTATACCTTTTCTAAATTTTCGGACTAAATTTCAAACCTTGCTTGTGGTATATACACGGTAATTAGCTTGCCAAGATTACTGTATTCAATTTAATATTAATTACAAACGTTCAAAATTTAAGGATTTAAATTAGATTACACTTAAGTTTAGAGCTGAAACAAGGAATTGAGTTGAATTAATAACGTGCCGCTTTTTTCAATTGTCTAGCAAGTTAAAAACTTAGGCCGTACACACACGAAGCGTCCCCGTTTATTTTTTTTGAATTCTTCGTTCTGGCAAATCTTCAATTTTGACAGACAGAAAATTGAAAAAAAACGGATTCGGATTTTTTAAAAATTTTCGGATATTAATAACCTGTATCGGGGAAACCGTTAGGAATTCGGCATTTATATGTTCAAATAAGTTTTTGGAAATTTAATGGGCGTATTAAAGCTCACACAAATACTCTCAGGAGGGCTCACCGCTTCCGAGATATTTCCGAGATTCCGAAAACCTGCAAAAATGAATCCTTTAGCCCCCACGTTAGCGCAAACCTCATGACCGCGAGCTGTTAGTATGTTTTACTCCGAACCATCCCTTATACATCCGTGAAATAAAAAAACCATCACCCCCTCCCGAATTTCCACAATGGTTGTCTTCATTCTGGTGAATATACAATATTACTTCGTTGAGACTCTTTTAACTCTCGAAGCCAAGAGAAAGTAAATCAAGTGAAAGCAAATTTAACACTTACTAAATTTGCCCTATAAAAGTTTTTTGAAAAACTATTCGGAGAGACACAGAGTCAATAGAATGCAAAAAAAACATTTTTCGACTTTTATTAAACAATATCGGAAGAACCGTTAGGAGTTTTGCATATGCAAGTATGTAAGGACAAATAAATAGGATTTTTAGAAAGCTTTAATGCTTACTCACAACTTTTTTCTCTGTGACTCACCGTTTTCGAGATATAGCCCAAAACACAAAAAATTGTACAAAATTACATCATTAACCCCCCTCCCCGCGTTAGCGCACCCCACAGCTCCGAGTAAAATTAATAGCCTTACCTCCTAACTACTCCTACAAAGCACCGAAGAAAAAAATCGTCACCCGCTTCGATATTCTCTACACCCCCTTTTTATGCATTCATTGCTTGGCCAAGAAGGCTATTCTCGCAATATAAGAATACAAAGAGTCAAAGTATAGCTCTTAGAAAATTTATTTTAATTACGACGTTCTTAGTTTTAGTAGACACACAGTAACGACAAAATCATGTTTCAAAATATTTAGTTAGTTGAAGGTCGATCTACACTTTTTAGTCATTAGTCAGAGTCACAGTCATTTCCCATACAAATAGGCAGATTGCCAGTCAATCAATTAACTGAAAAGCTGTCATATGGTATGGAAAATGAGTGTGGCTGATGACTAAAAAGTGTGGATCTACCTTGAAGAGTGTTTTCGATTGATTTGACTCTACTTTTTTCTCAGTGTAGGGGGGCCCACTCAAGAAGTTGGCGGGAGGGCCCCGAGTGAAGTTGTTCCGCCACTAGGTGATACCCATTTTTTTAGGAAAGTTAGAATAGTATTTAGCTTCGGCCGTAACAAATATAGTATATACCTTCTTCTTCTTCTTTATGGCATTATTGCCCGACGTCGGGCCTTGGCCGCCTGGATTGAAGACCTCCAATTGTCGCGGTCACGCGACCTTGTCCTCCAGTTCCGAAAGCCTAGCATCTGGTGGGCGTCCTCACATACAGAATGCTCCCATCGGGCTCTCGGTCGTCCACGCAATCTGGCTCCGTCCACTCGTTGCGCGTTCATCACCTTTTTGGGCATGCGATCGTCGTTCATCCTTTGTACATGTCCCGCCCATTGCAGTCGCTGCAATTTCACGATCTTATACGATCTATATACCTAGTAAACCTCAAAACGGTTACATACTTAAATTTTCCAGGACGAAATGAAGGAAAGGAGTTCCCCAGAATGCCAATGGAAGTATTTTAAATCTTTTCCAATTAATCCTTAGGTCCAAAAAAGGGCATTTTTGCATAGACAAGTTAAATTATGTGCGTCGAATGAAACAACATACTGAGAATAACGCATTTGATAAATTTCGGGCAAATTTCGTCCTTTGGCAGCCGCAGCATAACTGTTAATCCTTTGACTTTTTAGCATCAGCGGCAGGATTTGCCTTTCCTAAATTGAGAGTGCAATATATAGTTCTATTAGGTTAAGTCAAGCGAGCAGAATACAGGTGGATTCTTTCGTGTATGTTCTTCAGGACGAAATGACCTTTTTCATCCTGGAAGTTGTACGTAGTCAATATGGGTGTCAAAATGCAGGATCCGTTAAGGGGAGTTCCCCACAATATGCCATTGAATATATAAAAAACAAGCTGAACCCACCTGACATTTTTTTAATATGAAGTTTCGTTACCCAAACCTACACGGGATAACCAAAAAAAAACACACTTATCAATGAACTGTAAAGGAACCCCAACAAATTAGGCTTTTTGAGGTTTTTTCGAAGTGAAAAGTTTTCCAAGTATATTGACGACATTTGGAGTAACGCACCGAGCTTATTTTGCCATGTTTCCCAAACTAGCAGCTATTCAGTGACAACGATAGTGATTCGCAGGAAAAGTATTGCCGTTCCTTCCCTATTAGGACAGTCCTAATAGTCCTAAAATAGAGATCAAAAATCGAACGACTTCCATCGGTAATGATGTTCCTAAATATTTACATATTCAAATGGAACCAAAATAATGCTACATGATGGTGTTCTAGTGAATTTTTGCAGCAAGTGATTCTATGGAATGGAATGGAAGTGCCGATCCCTAGAGGCGCCGTGGCTGAGGCGTGAATAACCTGTACTTTTACACTGACACTTTTTGTCCCAATATTCGCAGCCAACTTTTCCCCAAAAAAATGTACCAAAAATCGGAGGTTAAACTAACATTTCCAGCTAGGATGAAACTGAAATCAGTAGATTATTTAAGTTAGCCATTCAGTGGAAACGGCTATCAGGGATTTTGGATATTTTGTATATTTTTTTTTTATAATTTTGCTGTGGTTTATTTTGTATAAATCGCTAATGCGCTGTTAGACATAAATAGGCAGCATGGAAACGAAAATATACGTAGCTTTTCATCATTATGACGAATTTTGGGAATTACATATGTCTATTAAGCGTATTATTTTAGACAATTTATTTGTCTTTGAACAAACAAAAAAATTGTTTTAGGTGCTTATTAGTTATTAATACACACACACTTTTAGGTCGCAAAATATACAGAGCCCGCAGAAAAATTGTAGGTAATATACGCTGTGGAAACTTAATTCTCCATACTAAAACTTTATAGCCATTTTAAGATCTAAAAATGTTTATTTATTTATTTATTATTATTTTTACCTAGTTCAGTGTGTTTTTTTTTGTAAAGTTCAGCCGACTGAGATGGCTTCATCCCCTTGATCACCCCCTTATCTACGCCACTGATACGAAACAATCGCTCAGACATTTGCAAGAGATACGAAAGAAATAGGTCACTAAAGGTTAAAAATAATACTTTAAGCTGTAAATAGATCAAACACATCAAAAAACTAGAGGCTTCGCCCCCTGCTCGCTTCGCTCGCCAACCCCCGGGGCCGAGGCTAATTTCGGGCGCGGCCGAAATTTGGATACCCTTCGCTTGGGCTAAAAGTTTTTTCGGGCGTACCTATGATTTGTATTTAATCCCCCTCCTCATTCTTTTTCTTCCGTCTTGACAAAAGTTTTGGGATTGGTTGAAATAAGTGGGCAAATAAAAATATTTACTCGGAAATTTATTGGGGTTGCCGGAGCATGAGCCACAGTACGATTCCATTCGTTTTGAACTATTTAGTTGCTTTGATAAGGACACATTAATTCAAGGTTTTGTGAAATTGGTGTAAAAAAAATGGTGTAAAAAACAATATGGGGGGTTTGGTTTGTATGGCAGCCCCATGCCCCATGGTCCGATTTGATTCAATCTTACATATGTTTTGTGTCATCAGTAGAAATACATTTGTGTGAAATTTGGTTGAAATTGGTGCACAAATAAAACGTTTGGATTTGTATGGCAGCCCCATGACCCCTATAGTCCGATTTTTCCATTCCTACATATGTTTTGTGTCATCAGTAGAAATACATTTGTGTGAAATTTGGTTGAAATTGGTGCACAAATAAAAAAGTTTTTCTTAGAAGAACCTAATTTGGGGGGTTAAGATTGTATGGCAGCCCCATGACCCCATGGTCCGATTTGATCCATTCTTGCATATATTTTGTGTTATCTATAGAAACACATTTGTGTGAAATTTGGTTGAAATTGGTACACAAATAAAAAAGTTTTTCTTAGAAGAACTCAAATTGGGGAGCTAGGTTTGTATGGCAGCCCCATGACCCAGTGATCCAATTTGGGTGAATCAAACAAACAAACAGCCTGCAACAATAAGAAGCACGTGTGCAAAATTTCAGCTTGCTAGCTTCAATGCCCGCCGAGTAAAACGCGTCGCAACAGACAGACAGACGGACATGCTCCAATCGACTTCCCAAGTCATGCTGATCATATATGTATACTTTTTATATGGTCGGAGATGCTTCCTTTAATGCGTCACTCTATGAGCGAAGGATATAAAAAAACTTAAAAAAATGCCGAGCAGGCTTAACTTAAGGACATCCATGGACAAAAAAAACACAAATGGAAGACCAAGCACAAACGGGATAAATTTAAAAAATGCTGATGATTGAATGATATACATGATGGTGCGGACATTTTGCTGAAATCCTAGTGCTAGCTGTCTGCGTTCCGAAGTTAAATTTTCGGACAATTTAGTACCTACTTACCTGGTGTGTCCCAGGAATTTTGATTTGACTGTTCGTCCCTCTTCGATGCAAATATAGGGGCCTGGAAATTCAACAGAAATTGGAAAGAAAAAATTTTTTGGTCAAATCAACAATGTTGCTTACCAGATTCAAATCCAATACATACTTGGGGTACTCAGCGGTAATTGGGTCTGACGTCTTCCTAATTCATCGAAAAAAAAATAATTTTGATTGACACGTTGTTAGAACGTGACTATGACTGATCGTCCTATTCCGCACACACACGGTCAAAACGAATTTGTTTGGATTTTGCATTACATTTTCTTGGATTTGGAAAGAACGAAAATCCCAAAAAAATGGATTCGGATTCTCCGTGTGTGTGCGGCACTACACATTATATTTTTACGGAATCGTTGAACCCGTTCTTATATTTGGCACTACTGAATACAAACTCAAATTGTTCCAAATTGAATAATGTTTGAGACCTCCGAATAAAAAGCAGTCCTTTCATGGATTTTCACAAATTCTAAGATCTTCCTGGATCTCTTCTTTTGCCCACTCGATTAAAAAATAACTGGCCACAATTGAACCTAGACCGAATATGGGTAACATCCCATTTAACTGTTTTTTTTTTTTTGTAGAGGTGTCGAGATTAACAGCACGCTCTACCGAGTTATATATCCCCAAAAATTGATAGTCATTTAACATCTGAGTGAGATCGAGATCGTATTCATAGAGGTCTTACACGGGTTTGAGAGACACGGAAATCAGTTGAAATCCATGAAAAACTTGCAACAAGTCAACCCATTAAATAAATAAATAACAGGCGCGACAATCCAGCATTGGACTATGGCCGCAGGATTTGTTAGTGACATCCTATTTCCAAGATCTTTATCTGCTTTTTGTTGAGGTAATGAGATCAGCATAACGCTCAGCAGTGTTATTTATCCCCATAAATGGGTACTCGTTTAACATCTGAGTGAGATCATAGTCAGTCACAAGCTCGTGAGTTCGGAAAACACCATGATCCACGGTGAAATTCGAACTCATGACCCTGTGCACCGAATGTGAGCGCACTAACCGCTAGACCAGCCAGACTATAACCCATTGGGAAGTGTCAAACACGATTCAAAGCAATGGCGAAACCACGGGAGTGGCTAAGGGGGCCCCAAGACCCAGAAATTGGAAAAAGAAAAATGAAGTAAGGTTTTTCGTTTGATTTTTTTTTAAACTAAATTATGTTTTTGGAACTTGGTCTGTGCAAGTTGCAACACCTGAATTTTACAAATATTTAAGCATTAATACATTTTTAGGAGGTTTTCAGACTTACGGCCAGATTACGTAATCTGTGCAGATTACTTAATTTGAGCTGTCAAATTTCATACATTTTTAAACTCACCACACCGCAGATTACGTAATCTGGCCAGATTAAGTACAAGTGTGAAAAACTCCTTACCGAGTTCTATATATTTTACTGCTGAATGATGTTCGCATATCGAATAAAAATAGCTAACCGAAATTTAGGCACAATTTTTAGAACCAATCTGCCCTAACGGTATCCTACAGAGAGATGACTGGCGCATAGTGAGGTTTTCTTTTCGCATTTAGTATGTACTTAAAGTCCGTGAAAATCAGGAACGTGACAAAGTTTTTTTTTATTTTTTTTTTCTAATTGCTCCTTCCCGGAGGGTCAGGCGACCAGTCCTATGGTATGCAAGGTGCTTTCACTGGTAGCAGTTTTTTCTGCGAGGTCCCTAACAGAGGTCCTATATCTATAGTACGGGTAGGGGGGTAATTATTCTCCTCCCCGACACGTGAGGTAGGATTCGTGCGCGGTGTTGTTTACGACGGCGGGGAACTCAGCATCAACCGACACCCGGGACCCAAAGAACGGCAGACGTGGTAGAAAGGTCTCGCGTCCAGCAGTATGAAACACCATGCCTTAATACTTGGTATAAAACTGTTACCTCTAACCTGACATTTCTTGAGAAGCGCTGATTGACCTCACAAAATCAATCCGTTGCTTGTTTTGAGAGTCGTCAACTGAAGCCTTCCGTAACAGGCATCAAACCTACGCAGAGGTTTTCTTTCTCTCTCTATCGTCTTTAAAAAAGTTCCATTTGATCATTATGTAATGCCCATTTGTTTCGAATCGCGATCTGTTTCTGTTTTATTAACTCGCCACTTACAATGCTGATTAAAAATTGGATTGAAATCAGATTGCACAAAATCACGAAACAATTTAGATCGACAACGAGCGTGAGTGCAACGGGACTTCCAAACACCACAGTGTAGCGCCAATATTGGAAAATGACAATATAACCCGTTGCGAAGCCAACCTCAAATGTCCAGTAATATGGATTGCTTTAGCCCTCTCCAGGACAATGTTCTTGTTGTGCCATCGGTTCAATGCATAATTCTTTTTTTTTGGGGGGAAATATCAACTCAGATAGATGTACGCATTTTCCCACCGCAAAGGTGTCCCGTATTTCTTTAAATAATATGCAAAACACATTTTTTTTCTAAACAATATTTATTCGAACACATCGAATAGATGATGTCTTATGCTTAATATTTTTCTTATCTTTAACAATTTCGCCGAAAACAAAAAAAAGTCTACCAAATAGAAATTAACTCTTCCTAATTTGCATATGGATCATTTCCTTCGTTTTCGTCGTGTTTTATTTGGATTCATGGGATCCGTTTCGTCATCCGTGCCTGATGTCGATCCTGACTGTTGATTCCATTCCCGATGGAGTTCTTCTAGCATGGCCGGCGTGAGTAAGCCTTGAGCTAACAGTCGTTCGGTCAGTCGCCCCTTTACGGAAGTGGGAATACGAGGTTCTGTAAGATAAAGTCATTGAAATTAGTTCGGAGAAATTGTTACGGCCGTAGTCGGTTCTTCTTGATCATGCAAATCGAAACACGGATTGTTCCTGTACTGTACTCCCAATGGATGTCTTACCTCTATGATGCTTATAAGATTTACGTAACGAATATGGATCAGCATCTCCGCCAGTGTTGATAGCAGCCTCCGAATTCTTCAGTAGTCTTGTGATTTGGAACACTCCTTCCTGTATGATATTATCTAAGTCTATTTGTGCATGCCGTATGAGTGGCGCGTCCGGAAACAAATCCATAAAACGATAGCTACCCGAAATCATAGAAAAAGTTGAGTGACTCTTTAAAAGAACAAACATAAGAGATGCTACCTTAACCATAAATACAAGTCCATAACATCAAATACAGATTCCAATTGTACTAAGTCAACAATTGTTTTCGGCAGACTAAACGGCCAACCGCACTGCACTTTCAGCCATTCAAATGTGATTGCCTCGTTCTTACTGTATTGTCTGGCAAACTAAATAAATCATCTATTAATTTCAAACCAATTTTAAAAGAGGTTTTTCGCATGAATTTACCTTAAGGAACATTGAACACACAAACGGCATTTTCCTATTGATCGGTGCACAACAAAAAACATATCGTGCCCGTAACGGCAGTGGTACATGCTCAATCATTTCCGCAAGAAATTTAAAATCTTCAATATTGCACATGAAATACAATGAATCGTCCACGGTGCTCAACGACACGAAAATATCCTGCAAGACGAAAATTATGATGATCAGGATCTCACCAACATACCGTCGTCGTGTACTCACCATTAAATTACTGAGTGTTGAATTTGGCAAATGATAGGCATATAATTCTATTTGATCTGCAGTTGGATGTAATCCGGCTTGGGTAATTGGTTCCGGCGATTGTCCTAATAATTTCTTGAGTGTAGACAGATCCTCGGGACGATAAGCTGTCACATAGCCATGCTCCCATTGCGTACCATATCGTCCGGCACGTCCGGCAATTTGTAATGCTTGCGAAACGGAAATTGTATCAATTTCTCGTTCACCCTTCTCATTCATTGTCGGCTTAACTAACGAATAAAAGATGGTGCGACGAATACTCCTGTGTGGAGGTGAAAGTCATTGTCATCCAGTGAGGTTAATATCGATTAAACTTTCTCAACCAAAAGGTATGACAAAGGTATGCCACCACACGACGACGCGACGCCGCGACGAGACGGTGTGTTTGTCTTTCATCGTCCAGTTGGGGATTATATTACATACAAACAATTGACCACCGGATAGAGTGGACAGATATTCAAATGAAATGCTAATAAAGATTTCCCGAAGACCCCGTGACACTTCAAACAGACACACCCTCATACAGAGGTGGACTTATTGATGTTTACTTACAGATTCAATCCCATGCCAATTGCATCCGTTGCGACCATCACCTTACAGCTATTATTTGGATCGTTAAATTTTGCAGCTTGTGCCAGTTTTGTTCCGGGCGGCAGTCCACCGTAAATCACAGCAACCTCTTTGCCTCTATATAAAAATTTCAATTAAATTTCACCGTTAGGATGACTGACTTTGCGGCTTTGGGCCGTAGAGGAAAAAAAGCACAAAATTCCATACTTCCACACTCATTGTGTGTTCATGTTCACATCACACCTTACCTGGCTTCAATATCTCGTGATACCGAATAGATATCGTTTTTGCTAAAGCAAACGATGCAATCGCCCGGCATAATGTTATCCAGTGAACTCAATGCTGAATCTTCTACGGTTAATTCTGTTAAGCGTTGGTAGCTTTTCATCTCGACCGTTTCGCCGGTTGTCTCACAGATACGTTGTAATAACTCATAAGCTCCAGGCTCACCGCAAACATGCACCTCGTCCGCCACTAAGCCCAGGAATGCCCGTGTCCAGGCCCATCCTCTTCCCGGATCTCGAAGTAATTGAATTTCATCTATTACGGCAACTTCATCTATGGATGAAAGAAGAAAAGATGATGATGATGGCGGTAGTGGTGGATGTGAAAGGCACGAGATAAAAAAAAACAACAGATGAAGAGGAGCGTAGTGATGGTAAAGGCGGCAACAACGACGAGACGATGACGATGATGACAACGACGACGACGAAGAGATGCATAAATAAATGATAAAGCTATGAAGCTATGAAGTGGACGTGGCGAAAACGCGAAGAAACTTTAATTTGATTGTTTGTCATGGACTTTAACCTGAGGTTGTGTTCTTTAAGCGACCGAATCTGGTGACCTTTATTTTTTCGTTCTGCTTTTTTATAAACTATGAACGGATGTTGTTAAGACAAATCGGAAGAAGACTTAAACGTGATTTTTTAAAGTAAATAAGTATAAGCTGCGCTGTAGAGTAATAATCATAATGGACTTCAGTAAGTGGAGAATATTGAAGACTTTCTTTTCAATTGAATTTATATGGACATGGAATAACCGAAGAAACTGCAGGGTTAGAAGTCTGCGTCTACTGCGCTGCCACAAGGCCATACCTCCCCGTTGTGGGAATGGCTGTTTATCCGGCTTAAAGTTGGAAAAGGATTCAGGGATGCCTCGCTACAGAAACTTCCCCAATCGATCGACTTGTCGAACATCACAACTATCTTGAGTCCAACTCCTTGATGAATAGAGGCCATGGCCCCCTAGGCACGCCTATCCCCGATGTACGCTATTCGCTAATGATATCTCATTAGCAGGTGTGTTCCTCCTTTTGGCCCCCTTAAAGGCGTATCCTAACAAATTGGACTTGCTAGTCTTAGGCTCGTTGAACCCGTGACTACGCATCTGCTTAAAGCCGACGGGTAGCGCTGCTTTTCACTTCCAGGCTCTTCCGTTTACTAGGCAGCAATGCGACTCATGTTAACTAGGTGTAGGCGCATAGACATTTCCACAGGACCATTCTCTCCAACTAACCCCTTCGAGGCTCGGTTTGTGTTGAGTCACTTTGTCTGGGAGGTACCCTTAGTTTTTATCCGATTCGGCTTATTTTAGGTGGCGATAAACCAAAATTTAACCTCCTGCTCCATCTTTGGGGTATGGAGCTTCAAAGTCTCTCAACGCTCTCACGTAACATCGTTTCAGTGAGCACGTCCGCTAACTGTCCTTCAGTTGTGACATATTCCAAATCAAATGCGTCGTTTTCATATCTCTCCATGATGAAATGATAGCGCACGTCGATGTGTTTGGAGCGCTTAGGAAATTCTGGGTTCTTAACCTGATGGCGCTTTGATTGTCCGTGTAAAATGTCACTTTACTCGCCTCTCCAACTAAGTCGTCCACCAGCTTTCTTAGCCAGACCAGCAGACCAGTTACTTCACAGCATCGAATGCTGCCATGTATTAACGTTGCCTTTCAGAAAATCAGTTCACCGATCCATTGTTAAATAGGAAAATTCTGCCCGATGTCCATCTTCTTGTTGATAGATCGCCCGCATAGTCCGTATCGCAAGACTAAACCGCCTTTCATTTCTCCTTCAAAAAAGATACAAAAGTTAATCGTTCCTCGCACCTATCTCATGATCCGCTTTACGATGTTCACGTGTGCGTTCCAGGGTTTTTCCATAAATCGACTTGCTACACTGACGACAAATCTGATATCCGGTCGAGTTCCACTGGCCAGATGCATCAGAGTGTCCACAGCTTAGTCTTATGGGTCGGCAAATGCTGCCGTCATTTGATTGTTGTTCAATGGCGTCGCAACCGTTTTACTCTGCATCATCCGAATCTGTTCAAAACCTTGTTTGGGTATACTGCTTGCGTAACCAACATACCTCCGTTGAGCCCCCCGTTCTGTCTGTTGAATTCGAAGCCCTGTTCAGCCGACAAATACTACCCATTAAGAAAAGCAGTCTTAACGTCAAACTGCCAAAGCTGCATTTGGTCCGTCGCCGCCAAAGAAAGTATAGGGCGAATCGATGTGTATTTTGGTACGACGTAGTCTATTCCATACTGTTGTATAAAGCCTATGGAAACGAGTCGAGCCTTGAATATTTTTACACTTCCATTAAACGCGTACAGCGACCAAGTGTTGTTAAACATCAGCCACACGTACTCTTCCTGCATCGCCCTCTGCCACTGCTTCTTGTCCGGCGATTTCATTGCTTCTTCGAAAGTCTTACATTCACGTAAATTGCCCAGCGATGTGGACCACACAAGTCCGCGTGCACGATTTCGCCACATCTCACTGATTGATCTTTGCTGCTCTGAAGTTGTCTCGATGTTGTTTGCCAACCAAACCAGTCCCGCTTGTCCGGATAATTGACGTCAATCGCTGTCAACACCTCTCGAACGTGGGGTAGATTTTAGTGAGTGACCTAAACGCTCGTGGCATTTTCGGTCTTCGGCGTGGATAGATATGCCTTACTTTCGTCGGTGACGATGTTCTTAAACGCACCTTAAAAAGATTTCAATCTCGAACTGCAGCGATGTGCGTTCTGTCACTCAGTTTGCATCCATTGTTGTCTGAGGTGGACCGAAACCCCACACCCATCGCCCGAATATCTGAAAATAAATAACTGCGAATTTCAGGCACGTACAGTGCGTCTAGTAACAGTTTTTAATCCATCTCTTTGCCGATCTGGCACATGATTTCAATTACGCCACAGCCGTGTGCTTTCATTGTGCCTCCATTCGCAACTCGGATTTCAGGTTATTCACTTAACTTAACTCAACAAAAAGCTCTAGTCGGCTGCTCATATGGTCCATCGTGCCTGTATCCAAGTCAGCCAGTAGTCCGTCCGCTTTTCCGCCGTCCGCATCGCACACAAAAGTTCCACTACTTCATTGCAATGAGCTATGAGCTATGACTATGCTCTTTATTTTTTTCGTAACAATCATGTTTGAAATGCTCGGTCTTGTGTCATCTAAAACATTTTAAATGGCTTTTCAATCAATCAGATGAGGATGCCCATTCGTTGAAGTTAGCTTTGACCTGCCTTGCCGATGGCATACTTAAAGATGATAACTGATCTTTCATCTGCGAACTTCAGCAGTTGAACGCCACGAAACAACTTCCATCCTCGCACACATAAGCTTGCCTACAGATGTGGCCAACAAAGTTGTAGAAGTGGGCAAATTGAAGGTGGGATGGACGATCTGTAGGGTAAAATGACAAATCTCTCCGAAGAGATGCTTTAAGTGTCTGGCATTTGGCCACGTTGCGAGGGACTGTAATAGCCAGCAAGATCGGTCGAACATGTGCTTCAAGTGTGGTGAGGATGGCCACAAAGCGGCATCTTGCGACAAGGAGCCCAAATGCATTTTCTGCAAAGAGGCAGCTAGGGCCAACTACAAGCACCAAACTGGATGCGTCAAATGACCAGTATATCAGGCGGCCATCAAAATGATCCCTAAATGAGGTTCTTGCAGCTTAACTTGAATCACTGCCAGGCAGCTCAAGACCTGTTGTCACAGACGGTAAAAGAAAAGGAGGTAGACGTTGCAATTATCTGCGGCCAATATAAAAATCTACGTAGCTCCGTCTGCATCGCAGACAAGGACAACGAGGTAGCAATTTGGACTTGTGAACGTTATGCGTTCCAGCAGGGTGTATCGGGAGAGTTAAATGGGGTGATCACAGCTAGGATCAACGGCGTTTACGTGTATAGCTGCTATGCTCCGCCACGGTGGAGTGACACAGAGTTCGAGTGTTTTTTGGACGCACTTGTGCACGACGCAAGTACTCACACACCCGTGATAATTGCGGGAGACTTTAACGCGTGGGCTCGGGAATGGGGTAGCCGCGAAACAAATAAGCGGGGACGGACACTTTTAGACGCTTTCTCCCGGCTCGATATCGTTCTAATGAACTCGGGGAACGTTAACACATTTAGGAGGGGAAATACGGGGTCCATTATCGACCTTACATTCGTAAGCAGTTCTTTAGTCACAACCACGGAGTGGCAAGTTAGTGAGCACTATACGCCCAGCGACCACCAGCCAATTCTATTCTCGATAGCGGATAGATCACACATGAGTACAACGACAGCTCTAACTGAGGGATGGTCTACCAGACGCTTCGATGAAGATTCGTTCATAGAAACCCTATCCAGTTTAGGTACAACTAACGGCTCAGCCGAAGAGAAGGCATTGCAATTGATCGACCAACTATCAACAGCATGCGATGCCTCCATGCCAAGAAAAAGTTCGATCACTAAACGCCGAGAGAACTACTGGTGGACCGAGGAGATTGCCAATAAGAGACGTGAATGCTTAAAAGCTCGACGCCTTTGCCAACGCTCCATCAGATCAACGACGTACAATGTTCTACTCGAGGCTTATAAAGCAGTCCGTAGATCACTCAAAAAGGCTATTAAAACTAGCAAACAAAATTGCTTCAGACAGCTTTGTGAGGACGCCGACGCAAATCCTTGGGGAACGGCGTATAGAGTGGTCATGAAGAAGATTGGACAGAGAGCTCCCCAACTCAAATTTTCGGTTCTGCTCGAAGATATTGTCTCCACTTTGTTTCCGCAACATGATTTGGAACCAGCGACACAAGGACTTACATCGAATATCAATATAATTCCACCGATTACAGAGTTAGAAATTTTGAAAGCAGCATCAAGGCTTGAGGACGGTAAAGCACCAGGTCCTGATGGTGTCCCTAATAGGGCGTTGAAGGCGGCCATTCTGACGACGCCAGCAAAGTTTATCGACGTCTTTGGAAAATGCCTAGAAGAACGGACTTTCCCACAACCATGGAAAAGACAAAAATTGGTGCTTATTCCAAAGCCCAATAAGCCTGCTGGTGAGCCTAACTCCTACCGCCCTATTTGTTTGCTAGACACAACGGGAAAAGTGCTCGAGCGAATCATATATAACCGATTATCGGATGTAGTGGAAGCACAGGGGCGTTTATCGGACCGCCAATACGGTTTCAGACGAGCACGATCTACGGTGGACGCAATTACCATGGTAACTGCTATTGCAAGGGAGTCATTACGTAACAACACTTGCTGCGCTGTTTTAACTTTAGACATTAAAAATGCATTCAATTCTGCGAGCTGGGTTTGTATCCATGCAGCTCTACAAAGAATGTTTGTTCCCGACTATTTAGCTATTATAATTAGGAGCTACCTCTCGCAACGCGTCTTAAGCTATGACACTAGTGCGGGACGCAAGGAATACGTGGTCACAGCAGGGGTGCCACAGGGATCCGTTCTTGGTCCACTTCTGTGGAACATCATGTATAATGCTATTTTTGAGCTTGCTATGCCAAAAGGTGTGACAGTGGTAGGCTTTGCTGACGACATAGCTGTCGTTTCGGTCGCAAAAGACCCGGAGTTGGTCGAGATATACACGGGCGAGGCGATTACAACTATCAAGCTGTGGCTTCAAACCGTTGGATTGGAGCTCGCTGATCAGAAAACGGAAGCAGTTCTAATTAGCAAGCGGAGAAAAAAGTGTTCCCTCAAGATCCGAGTAGGAGAGTATGACATAGCCTCTAAGCAAGCCGTTAGGTATTTGGGAATCATGATTGACTCGAGGCTAAGCTTTGGAGAGCACATAAGGTATGTAGGTGACAAGGCGGCGACTGCCACCGCAGCACTAGCACGAATGATGCCAAACATAGGTGGTCCGAGAACAAGTAGGAGGCTGCTATTGTCAAGAGTGGTAACATCTATCATTATATATGCCTCACCAGTTTGGGCCAGTGCATTACGTTTCGCATGCAATGCAAAACCTCTAAACGCGATATATCGTAGGTGTGCTTTGAGAGTGTGTTGTGCGTACCGTACCACATTGCATGAAGCGGCCTACGTGGTGGCTGGAATGATGCCTTTGCCGATCCTTGTAGACGAGATCAACATACTGTATAGCCATCGCCAAGGCGAATCACAGGAGATGCACCCAGGGCGAAGAAACAATGAAAGGGTGGAATCTATGAGAAGATGGCAGGTTCGATGGGATGAGGCATCTACTGGCCGATGGACACATACCCTTATTCCGGACATAGCCATATGGGTTAATCGAAAACACGGAGATGTGAATTTTTACATGACCCAATTTTCAACAGGTCACGGAGGGTACCGACAGTATTTGCATCGGTTTCAGCTGGACGATTCGCCAGAATGCCCGAGTTGCAAGGGAGTTGCGGAAGATGCCAAACACGTTGTGTTTGATTGCTCCAGATTTGGACATATCCGCAGCCAACTAGAAGCAGAACTGGGAGACAACATAAGCCCCCAGAATCTAGTGGCTCTAATGCTACTATCGGCGGATAACTGGGATTCAGTATGCAAGGCTGTCAGTGCCATTCACATGGAGCTACAGAGAGAGGAACGCAGACGTAAGTCTGGTACCCGGTGATGGCTGATTAGCCGGAATTGGCCCTGTGAAGTAATGCTGAAAGGTTGTCCCGCGGGGTCAAGCGGTGAAAAAGAGGTGTAGGTTTAGTCGGTAGAAATCCGACATAATTGCATGCCGGAGGTTTTCTGCTACGCGGCATGCAGTATCTAAGAAGATTCCCCATCTCTACCCAGAAAAAAAAAATTGCACACAGGAGGCGGACCCGGAAAACATTTTTGGAACTGACCGACAGACACAATAGCAGCCTCAACAATCCAATTGCTTACCACCTCGGCGTATGATGCGCTGAGTCATTTACCGAAGCCTCCTCTAGTCGCTCCTGATTCCCTGTTTGATCCCCATAAAACGTTCCCACTTGACGACCCGGTTATCCACTGGAAGATCAACAATCACACGAGAATTCAATTCCTTGATATCCGTACGGTATTGTCATCTACAATACAGCGTCCGTAATAAAATTGCTAGCGATGTTGTACCCACTCAACATAATTTCTGGCCGTTACTAGTAACTAGCTGGATGGTAGGAGCAGTCTCGATAGTCAAAACATTCTAGACGGGATGTCTCTCGTGTAGATACCCTGTCCATCTTTACCGTATTTTACACTTTTTATAAATCATAATTACATGGCGTGTTAACCGACGTCATCTCAACAGTGCAAGCCACATGATGCGATGGATTCCCTTCGCCGCGGGCATACTTCCTCTCCTCACCAGTCACCAAATCGCACGGCGTTCCCTAAAACAAAATCTTCGATTAGACAAAAACTTCATTGAAATCACGCCTCATCCAACGGACATACCATTTCATTACACTTATTGTACACCTCAGCCGCCAGAAGCTTCAACGGACCGCAATACACTCCCGACTTGGCCTCCATG
This sequence comes from Microchrysa polita, assembly GCA_949715475.1. Classification (NCBI taxonomy): domain Eukaryota; kingdom Metazoa; phylum Arthropoda; class Insecta; order Diptera; family Stratiomyidae; genus Microchrysa; species Microchrysa polita. The sequence goes on along the minus strand of OX454421.1, from coordinate 86,429,284 downwards.
AACCGCTTCATAGCTCGATACGTTTTCCCCGAATTTGTCGGTCCGGCATGAAAGATAATTTTCCTCGTCAACGCCCTTGCATTTGGATACCAATTGGCAGGCGTTCTCAAATCTGAGATTTTCTTTAAATCGTCCATACATTCCAAATGCGGGAAAATTGTGCGAGCATGTCGCAGAAAGTATGGAAAAATATCGTCAATATGACCGGCTCCTTGCAGAATGTCGCTGACGGTGATGTGCAAGTCAACAGGAAGATTTTCGCATTCTATGCAATATCGACGAAAGCTGGAGAAAGCTTGTTGTTGCAGATAGGCTGAAATTGATGGAAAGTTAGTTATGGTAAAGAAGATACAGGTGCCCGGACACAATCTTACTATCCAATCCGTTCTCCATGCACAACAGCTTGATCTCACGTTTTTGCGTGAATTTGTTCAGCACTCGCAACAAATCACTCTTGTCCAGCTTGCCCGTCAGCTCGGCTCCAACATTTATGTCATCCGCACACGGACTGACCGGGACGGGCTTGAACAGTGCCGAAATGCTGGAGTCACCCTTTTTTCGTCGTCCATGCCAGAAGCCGGTCAAGTGAACACAACGCGAAAGTAGCGGTCGTGGACGTGTGACAACACCTGAAATTATGGCGCCCTGTAGCGCGTAGCAGAGAGCCGATAGATTACGCGTTCCTGATAGCATTTTACGGAGAATTTGGTAGGAATAAATTGAAATTTAAGTGTACATCGCGACCGAAATAGCAGTGTGAAGTGATGCAACGAAGTGTCAAGAAATTTGTACATAACCTCGAAGCGTTGATAGATGTCATGTGGAGGTGTCAAGTTGACGGCTGGGAATAGTTGCGATGCTATAATTGGGGGTGCCGTGGAGTATAGGCAATTTTTATTGATTTTAATCAAAATTTTCATTTTATTGTCTGGGGGGTAGACCTCGAGTGGAATGAGAATGATATTCTTGTCCGTTGCGATCTTCTCAATGAAAATGCATACTTACTGTCGGGGAACATGTCGCAAATGCTGGGGAATTCTATAAGCTACAATCCGAAAATGGTTCCAAAAATTTTCTCGGCCGTTTTATTATATTGCGATTCCCTGGTCTATTAGATATTTTCCACAATAAAATGACCGGGGAATCGGAAAATAATATATAAAATGGCCGAGAAAAATGTTGGATTCATTTTCGGGTTGTAGCTTATGATTTTCCCCAGCATTTGCCACATATTCCACGACATGCATTTTCATTGAGAAAATCGCAGCGGACAAAAATTTCATTCTCTTTCCGCCCGAGGTCTATCCAGGCCTTTCTTGTAAAAAAGATTCTTCATGACAGGTTTGCCGCTACTGTTCAACAGCAACAACAAAAATATGTCAGCAATTTAAAATGCATTTGTTTTCTTCGGCAGCATTCAACGTGTCTAATCTGTTCCAGCATAATACGGATAAAATTAAATTTTCTATAAAAGCGCCTCACAATAGCAACATTTTTAGGAAAGGACATTTATTGCAAAAACTGTGAGGCATTTTTTAGAGAACAGGATATTTGCTACATTTTTTAAAGGAGGCAAAATTCATCAGAATCATTTTCTACTGTCCAACATTTTTTGCGCAGCACTCTATGTTCAATTTTATAGGACAACTGTCATCCTAGCTTGCCTTGACAAATAGAAAACACTTTGCCTACCGATTGGATCATCACACACGCAATAGTTTGCATTTTCGTCGTCCAGTAGCGACCAAAACACCGTGGAATGACTCATTTTCATTAGAACAAGACGAAGTGTGTACAGAACATCAATCAACAATCATGGGACTCTTTGGAAAATCACAACAAAAGGACCCCAAAGAGATGGTAAATATGCTTGATCAGTTTCCAGTTTGCGAACTGTCCATGTTTACATTTTAATTTGTTCTGACCATGGCCATGGTCACCGCACCCAATTAGGTCAACGAATGGAGTCATAAAATTCGCAAAGAGGGCTACCAGTTGGATCGACAAATTCGCGGCATCCAGCGCGAGGAGGAGAAAGTGAAGCGTTCGTTGAAACAGGCGGCGCAAAAAAATGATCGTGACACTTGCGTGATTTTGGCAAAGGAAATTGTACGGGCCCGGAAGGCGACTAATCGAATCTATACGAGTAAGGCGCATTTGAATTCGGTGCAGCTACAGATGAAGAATCAATTAGGTGAGTGGGTGAATTGTTTGGGAAACTTAAGTTGAAATTACGACGCACTAGCGCGTAAGCTACAGCGCCTGGTGTTCACGCCTTAATTCCTACCGACATATCTGTAGTAAGCGTGGTCATGCAAAACTTGTTTTGTTTGAGCTGCGGTAGTGTCTCTCACGTTCTGGAGCACCTGTTTAGGTACCCGTAGCACCACGAACATCACTCCGATGGATGTGAGATAGCTCCTATACCGCTGCTTCGTTTAAACCTCAAAAAGGAACTAATACGCTCACCAATCTTCTACTTTCAACCGAATATTTACTGCTCCGATTAATTACTGCCAGATTCAAGTCCAGAGTAAGAAACATCACTTAAAATCAGTGCTACGCCTCGAGTGAGTCAGCAGGCAGACCACCATGCTAAGATCGCCTTTTATCCCCTGTTTGGCGACACCTTTGATAGGGCTCCCAGAGGTGGCATCTGAATGCTTAAATTGGGTGTGACAAAGTTGGATTGGTGCTGGTGCATTGTCAGGACCGACAATGGTGCAACTCTCGTCAGCTTGCCATTAGCAGCATCCGGTTCAAACAGAAACCTCGCCCTTCAGCAACATGGGTATCATCAGATGGCCGAACAGAAAACCAGATTGACCATTAGATTAGATTAGATTTATTGAGGGCACAGGCAACAAGAGTTGCCCTAGGCACTGCGACCGGTGGTCTATTGTACCATTGCCCCTACTATGGATTAGATGAACTCATCTAACCGACTGCCTTCGATAAATCGATTCAGCTGGGCCATATTGATAGTGGCGATATCCTCTTCCAAGGGAAAAGCGATACCGAAGCACTCCAATCGGCGCCTTGCTAGCCTCCCACATTCACACAGGATGTGAGAAGCAGTTTCGTCGTCAGCCTCACAGAAGCGACAGCTGGCGTCGGTAACAATGCGCAAGCGCTTTAAATGACCGTTTAAACGGCAATGCCCCGTAAGGAGCCCGCATATGATCCTTACCCTGTTTCTGCTCAATTTCATCAGACCAAGGGTACGATTGGGTGAGTAGTTAGCAACAAAAAGTTTTGACTGCCTAAGCCCTGGAAGAGCTTCCCAGTATGTGGTGGCTTTGGCTTTTTCCCACTCACTAATTACATTTCTGCAGATACAGAGTGGTAACCCACAGTAAGGTTCTGGGCCATAGAAGGGAGTGGTGGATGCTCTTCTTGCAAGGTCGTCGGCCTTCTCATTGCCGTAAAACCCCGAGTGCCCAGGTACCCAGAAAAGGATGAGATTGTTAAGATTGCCCTGTTGGAGAATTTCCTGACAAACCCACACGAGCTTAGATGTGACAGTACAGCTCGTCACCGCTTTTATTGCTGCTTGACTGTCAGTGAATATTGCTATTTTTCTATTGGTGTAACCTTTGTCAAGGCATAATCTTGCACACACTTCGATTGCGTGCACTTCCGCCTGAAACACGGTCGGATGTATTCCCATAGGAATAAATATATTAGTGTTCGGGCCAGTAATTCCAGCTCCAGATCCTGTTTCGGTCTTGGAGCCGTCCGTGTAAAATTTGATGGTGCTAGGGTGGAGTGATCTGAATATATCAGTCCAGTCCACCCTTTCCCATATCTCTGCACTATAAGAAGGGTCAAAACGGATAGTTTTGACCAGATGGTCTGATGGCATATCCAGTAATCTGCTGTTACTTAACCAACCTTGTTGAACAGAGTTCAGTGGGGACGCCGCATCACATGCTACGAGCCTAATGACAGCTAACCTTGCCACTGCCTCGATGTGTATGTGGAGAGGTGGCAAGTTTAGCAGGACCTCCAGGGCGGCAGTGGGGCTCGAAAAGAAGGCCCCAAGGACAGCAAGACAGGCCAGCCTCTGAACTTTCTCGAGACACCGTCTACCGTCTATGGTGGTTGCTCTTCTCCACCACACGACCGCCCCATATTCCACAATAGGTCTAACAATTGTCTTGTAGATCCACAGAACTATGTAAGGCTTAATACCCCATGCCTTCCCCGCATAGCTTCTGCTGATCCACAAGGCCTTAACTGCTTTCTCTGCTACCAGACTAAGATGTTTTTTCCATAGCAGTTTCTTGTCAAGTGTGACCCCCAGGTACTTGACAGTTTCCGGCATTGTTAGCCGTGCATTATACATGGAGGGACACTCCAGTGTTTGGAGATTCCCTTTCTTACTGAATGGTATCACGGCGGCCTTTGTTGGATTGACGCGCAGCCCGTTTGCTGTGCACCACTCCTGGACTATATGCAGAGCACTCTGCAGGACATCCGGTAGGACCTCCTCGAATTTGCCTTTAACCGTGATAACCAGGTCATCCGCATACCCCTGTGTGGAGAACCTAGCTGAGCTAAGTCTCCACATCAATCCATCAACTAACAGACACCACAGGAGGGGGGATAGTACCCCTCCTTGGGGGCAGCCACGAGTGGCTAAAGCAGAAAGGGTAGTATTGCCTATACTGGTAAAAATAATTCTTGACGAAAGCATACGCTGCACCCAGGTAATGATCGTATTGTCGGCTCCTTTGGCTCGTAGTGCCGTTTCTATAGATTTGAAGGAGGTGTTATCGAAGGCGCCTTCTATGTCAAGGAATGCACATAGTGCTGTTTCCTTATTAGACATGGCTACCTCGATCTCTTCTACCAAGCTCTGAAGTGCCGATTCCGTGGATTTACCCGGTTGGTAGGCGTATTGTTTTTTGGGTGCAGCGGCCGTGTCTTAAGAAGTGTGCCTCTGATGTGAGAGTCCAGTATCTTTTCCATAGCTTTCATGAGAAAGGATGTAAGGCTGATGGGGCGGTACGACTTAGGATCGTCCGCCGGTCTTTTACCCACTTTGGGGATGAAGACTACCCTAACTGATCTCCAGGCTGTCGGAATATATCCCAAAGCATAACTACTTCTATAGATACTAACCATGAATGGTATCAGCTCGCTTTGGCCTCTTTGTAGGAGCGCCGGAAAGACTCCATCCATGCTGGGCGACTTAAATGGATCGAATGTCCCAATTGCCCACCTAACCCTGCCATACGTGAAGATATCTTTTGCTGCTGCCCAGGCAGATCTGTTTGCCCTATTGTGCGGATTCATGCAACTGTGACCATCATTCACGTTATAGTCCAGTCTGCAGCTGGGGAAATGGGTTGCTAAAAGCAGCATGCCTGTGCTTTCGGCATCCCCATTTGCACCCTTCAGAGTGCTAATAGTGCTGCAACCATTTTTTGCCATAATTTTGTGCAGTCTAGCTGCTTTGGTGGTATTGTTGACGCTGTCGCAAAAGTTAGCCCAACTTTGCCTTTTAGCGTCCCTGATCTTTTTGTTGTATTCCGTGAGGGTGGATCTATACAGAGCCCAGTCCCCGTTGCGCTTGGCCCTGTTGAACAGCTTCCTCACTCTTTTCTTGAGGCAAGCTATCGCATGATTCCACCACGGAACACACTTATTTTCTTTGAAGACCCGCACGGGGCAGTTTTCTTCATAGGAGGACAGAATTGCCCTGGTGGTCTCGTCCACGAGTTTTTCTAGACTCAACCACCCTGTGACCCTTTTGTCGATTTGCTGCAGATGCTCCCCCCAACGACTCGGTATATCCCGACCAGTTGGTATTTTGTGGAACTCTTCGCTCGATTCCTGCAGCAACCGCAAAGCTTAAGTCAAAGCGTATGTGCATGTGATCAGATAAGGAGGGCTCATCCGACACATGCCAGGACCGAATTCGTTCCGCTATTGAGTTACTACACAGAGTAAGGTCAAGTACTTCTTGCCTTACTCTGGTTACAAATGTAGGCTGACATCCTCGGTTGAGAATACATAAGTCAAGTGAAGTAATTAGTTCAAGTAGGTACTCACCTCTCCTGTTTGTGTCCGTGCTACCCCAGAGTGTATGATGGGCGTTGGCGTCACAGCCTAGCAACAGGCCTTTGCCGTTGGTCCTGCAGTGGAAGGCCAATCTCTGGATTTCCCCCGCAGGAATGTCCGTGTCGCCAGGTAGGTAGGCGGACGCCACGACCAGGTTGTGGTTGCCCTCGCTGGTAGTGCTGATCTCTATGACCACTAGGTCACTGTTGGTAAATTCTGAAAGACAGAGGTAATTAATACGTTTGCTAATTACAACACAGGCTCTGGGGCGAGTAGAGCCCCTGTCATATACCAGATTCGTATTACTTACGCTCAGTCCCTTAACGTTCCCATCATGCTGCCACGGTTCCTGTATGAGAGCGATGTCGAGGCTCTCCCTTATGAACCGCGCTGAATCTATATCCGAGGCTCTTTTGGCGTGGTGCAGATTGCACTGCAACACGCCAATGCTCGGATTAGCTGTCTGCATCGTGGCTGCCATTCCTCGTCTCACTCCTAGGATTAGGAATGACGGTGACGTCTGTCTCCTCCGTTGACTCAGGCGAGTCGAGGCTGTCGGTTCCGGTGAGGGAGAGAGGTCTGGTTGATGTTGATCCTCCTCCATAGAGCTTGTTGGCTCAGCTGCGTTGCTGGGCGGTTTATTGAAAGTGGTGGTAGTGCCAGTGTCCGTTTCGGTGTTGGCCGACTTCGACTTGTCTTCCTTGCCGGCTCCCTTCCAGTTTTTCGGGTGGACTTTTGTCTTCCCGAAGCGATAGGACACATGGAAGTTGCGCCTAGCGATGTTTTCCATGGACATCGGATCGACTGCCACCATTAGCGTGAGGTTGTCTCCCTCCGTAGCAGCGTTAATCAACCTCCACTCGCTGGTGCGCAGCCCCTCATTTTGCCTGCCCAAGAGTGTTATCGCACTCGCGGCATCCGTGGTGCGAGGCAGGTAGAGCGTCGCTATCGTTGATCTGGGAATGTCGTCTCCAGTTACGGCACGTAGCGTGGCTCCTTCCCAAGGGTTGAGAGTGGGGGTTATATTACAAAGCCATTCGGCAGTGGCCTCATTGTCGCATTCGACCAAAAGAATCCGGGAGGAAACGGATGCTGCCGAATTCCGGAAAGACGTTGGAGGGATGCTCACAATATGTTGGATGATGGCGTCTTGCACCGTGGACATCTGATCTGGGGTTAGCAGTCCATCCGGGTAGCTCGACGCCATGATTGCAACCCTCACAGATGATGCCACTTGTGAGTAAGTACCCCTACTCCTGTTGGCAGATGCCAGAGGGGTGACGACTGACCTTGAAGGGCCTGCCGATGCCACCGGGTGTACATTTTGGTCGCGTGTGTTGGCATTTTGTGGGTGAGTACTCCTGCTCCTAGCGACTACAGTTTGAGGGGTAACATTTGATGCTACCGGAGCTCCCGTACGGTCACTCCTGCTCCTGTTCGCCATAGTCGTAGGGGTGGACACTGGTCGGGATGAGCCAGCAGAGGTCACCGGAGGTACCCTGAATCCACATGCCGCTGAGGTGCTTGGTCTAGGTACGGCATGCCGCGAAGGGATCTCTGCCGTCCTTTGCTTCTTGGTGGAAGCGGCTTGCTTCCCAGAGTTGGGAGCACCGTCTTCCTCCGATCGTTGTCGTTTGGGTGGGGGGGGGGCATTGCGGTTGGTGTTAATCGCGAGTGCCCTGGCTTTTTCGGGAGCATGTCCTTGTGCGAGGAAGCGTACATTACTTTTACAGGCCGCCCCTCCAAGTCCTTTACGCAAAGGATCCCGAAGACCACCCGGAGAGTATTTGGGTGGAAGCCCAGCTTTCTGCTTCCCCTCATTTGCGGTACGCTCGCTGGAGCCCGCTACGGCTTCCGTGCAGGAAGTAACCCGTGTAGGTCGGTGTGGTTCATCCACGTCCGACAAATAAAGTTCCGCTGGAACAAAATCTGAGGCGAGGGCCTCTTGATCCGAGTCTGAGGCTGCCTCAGTCGGATCGGAGTTTGGTTTTTTGTTTGTGTTTATGTTGTTGTTTAAGTTCATGTGATTCCCACGAGCAGCTAGGGAAAAGAGAGTCCGCCACACCAGAGCCCCGCTTGATGTGGTAAGGCTAGATAGCACCGGAGGTCGCCCTGTATCCGGCTGCTCCGTTAGAGATGTCCATTTGCGTCCCTGGACATCTTCCCCCGATGGGCACGGGTCGCTTAACACCCCGGGGATTTAGGACAACTCCAACATTCAGGAGCCAAGTCTAAAAACATATAATAAATGTAGCTAGTCATTGGCACGAATGTATGGCAGTGGCTCTGAGGTTACAGATTCGCCGGCTCTGAAATGAGCCTTGTCTGAATGAGGAACCCCAGAGCAACCGGCCCTCACAGTTTGGCCTTCACCGGGGTGAAGTTACTAGTGGCCACCGCGTAGAGGTACTGCGAGCACTTCCCGTGATGATAGCAACCTCGTCTTGCTTTCTCACGAACTGACCACCGAGATTGACCATATAGCCGTCTCCAACCCATGAAGGAATTGTCTCATGGACGTCAGGACAAAACGTGGTGCTGATGTAGGCAGTGGTCAACAACTTGTCATCGCGATTCTTTGCTCACAAAACGATCGAGTATTGCCACGATTTAGGCCGCGCGCAGACTACGTGTTTTACGCAACGCAACGCTCCAATACGCCTTTAGTCTGCGCGGCCTTAGTGTGCAAAAGCTTAAAGAACCGTCGGCAATACATGCAGTATTCAGCGCATTACACGTGATAACTAATGTACAAACAATAGATCCTCCTTCAATTGATGATAGATAGAACATAAAGCTAAATCGCTTTATATCGTATGGCGAGACATTTGTGGGCAGACTTCAGCAAGTTAGGAGACCATTTGTCTTTAATAACACGGAAGAGAATTAAAGAGCAATTAAACTCGGCTACTGGCAGTACAGTCAAGCAACAACTGACGACCGAATACAATTCTCTTCAAAAAAGACTGCAGAGAAGCGTAAGACGTGATAAACGCAACAAAAGCAATGCGTTAGCGTTGGAAGCAGAAGAGGCAGCTTACCGTGGTGACAGTGGGACTCTTACAAGCTCATGAAGCCACTGATTGAAATGAGTGTCCTGTAAAAGATAAAGACGGGTTTCTGCTACCCTTCAACCCCACCTTCACAGGAAACAGCAAAACTTCCACAAATTGCCAGAGTTAATAGCGGTGTACGATTCAAACTGGAAATAACCAAGGCCTTCAAATTATTGGAAGCTGGTAAAGCCGCGTGGATAGAGGGTATCCCTATGGAACGTTTGAAAGCGGATATCAATGATCCTTGCTGTGATCCAAGAGTGTTGGACAACCGAAACTCTCAATCAAGAATGGAACAAAAGCGTCATCATTAAAATCCCTAAGAAAGGTAATCTCAAGAATTGTAATAATTGGCATGGAATCTGTCTCCTTCCTGCAGTCTCCAAACTGATGGCCAAAATAATCTTGGACCGGAAACGGTCGACCGCAGTCTGAACAATGAACAAGCTAGTTTTCGTGAGGGTTTCTCATGTAGCGATCACATCAAAACCCAGCCAGTTTTTTTGTGCACGACTATTCACCACACAGAACAAAAATGTTCCCCTCCTTTTTTCACATACACTTATTCGCTAATTTTCTCTCCCTATTTTTCCACAGCCACTCTCCGTGTTGCGGGCTCCCTTCAAAAATCCACCGAAGTCATGCAAGCCATGCAATCACTCGTACGCTATCCCGAGCTGTCCAACATCATGCGAGAAATGTCCAAAGAAATGATGAAAGCTGGCATCATTGAAGAAATGCTCGACGAAACCATGGAATCCATTGAAGATGTCGAAGAAATGGAAGAGGAAGCCCAAAAAGAAGTGGACAAAGTACTTTGGGAAATTACCGAGGGCAAATTGGGCGAAGCTCCACTACCACCAACTGGTGCCGATTCGGTTGCCGTGCAACCCGAAAAACAGCCATCCAAAGCCATGGCGGCTGATGTCGACGAAGAGGAAGACGATATGCGGGAAATGCAAACCAGGCTGCAATCGTTAAAATCGTAATTTGTCGAAGCCGTTGATGAGAGTCAGCCGTCATCTATGACCCAGGTTAGGGATGTGGAATAAGCGCGTGTGCTGATTGAAGAAACGTAATAAATGCCCGCATACTTATAAGTGTTGATTTTTGCAAACGTTTTTAACTTGAGAACTTAATAGATATCGAATTAAAACATAAGTTCAATTGTAATGAAACAAATTCTGGTCAGTTGATCGAAAATTGAAAACGAATTAACACCACTCACTCTATTGATAGATATTCTTCCAAATTTATTTAAATGTGTATAAATTGTGTGTACAAATCCTACTCGCTTTTCTTGATCCCTCCCCTTCCACACTCTGCTACCCTTTCTCGTGTATTATTTCTAATGTATTAACCCTTTTGCCCTTTAATTTTTTCTACTTACTATGTACTAAAACTAGGTTAGTATAAAATTACGGCGAATTTTATTAGACTTTATAGTATCCGTCTGTGATGCTAAAAATAAATATATGATTCGCAGCAATACATGCAACTCTCTTCTGATTTGCTTTAAGCGTGCGTTAGTTTTGTGAGTTTATCAATTGCAAATGTTAATTTCTTTAGAATGTAAAATTTGAACAATTTCAATTGTGAACAATATGCAAAGATAATATATTTACATTTTATTTTACTGATATACTTTGTTATTTAATTATTTCGCGAGCTTGACTTAGAAATGTGTACGCCTTCATTGAGGTTGTGAGGAGGATACGAGTCGAAGAAGTTCGGAACTGAATAAATTGTGTATCGAGAACAAAGGTGTCTGCGTTTCGCCTGAAGGAATTAGGTTTTCGGGAGCAACCGAGACGGGACTAGCACATCTTCGGTCGCATCGTTTCTAGGGCTCAAATCGATTCTGAGCTCATATCTGTGTAAGCCCGGACATACAATGCATCCGTCCAAAGCATAGTGGTGCATCTCTTGGTATGGATCTCTTATTCCCAATGGGTGGGATTGTGATTTAACCGCCATTTGGGACAAAATGTTCTCTTTTTCGTTTATCTGTTTCGCATGTTTGTAGCGGAACATTTTAAACATGAACTCCATTTCCTTGAAAAGTTGAAACCACCTTTCTCCATTTCCAGAATTCCTTTTTTTTTTAACACGCATTTGATAGAAATTTATTGAATCTGACCATATCTTAAATATGTCGTTCGGAAGCTTACGTAACGGGCCAAATCTTATCAGCTTTGCAGGTTTGTCAGTTCAATTAACCGTTACAAAATTTAAATTTTATTTTGGCATTCAACATTTGACATTTCTGCAAGATTCAAGCGGTCGTAGCTCAGAAGACACGCAGAACCACGAGCCTTCGAGGTTTCATTTGACCATTTGATTTGATGTAGTTTGAGAATATTAGGTAAGTTTTTGATTCTAGTAAGTAAGAAGGTAGTGAAACATTAAAGTTTTTCAGAAGAAGTCATTATTTTTGACAAGACGGATACAAAATGTATTTACTCCGTAAAGGTAAATGTTAGAGTCGGCATACATTATCCAATCGATTGAACAATCAAAGCTCATTTCTGTGGAGAAAGCTCATTTTTTAAGTTCGAAAACCGAATTCGCTAGAGGAAATTATCTTTCTCCGCAGAAAATGTACTCTAATTGGTACCTCGTCTAAGAAGCTGGCATCACGAGATACCATTTAGCTGCTACTTAGCATCTACACTAGCCAATGGGCTAGTTCTGTCAAGTTTTTGGCACGATTTTTGCTGACTTGTGTTCGAGTTATCGGCGTTATCATAGCAGTTGTAAATTTTCAGTGGAGGAGGTGATTAGGAACAGAGTTTCAAGGAAGGGGCACGAATTTGGAGCGAAAAGTTTCCCCAACAATAATTTTAAATAGAATCATGGACAGTGGAAGGAAACAACGATTTTCCACCGGCGTGATAATAATTTTATTAGTAAGAAAAACGAGCTGAATTTATTTATTCAATTATGGTTGAACATGTTCAAGTTTTGATGGGTCGATTTTAATTGCCAATCGCTTATTTTTTAAGGTCGATTGACACGTTACAGATGTCGGTAGTTTTAATAAAAATGTTATCAAATTAAAACGATTTTTGAAATTGTCAATTGCTATTGTATTGCTAGGAATACGAGGGCAGTTCAATAAGTACCCGTGTTTGAAGACATAGGCCGGGTTTCTGATAGCTCTTATTCAGTACCTGTCGGCTGATTAGTCTTATCGCGTAGAGAAGACACAAACCATATTCAGAAAGCTTTTCCATTTTATTGAATGGAATTTTTGTTTATTTTGCATAGCTACGCCATATTTTGCTTGGTTAAGCCATCATCTTAGATTAAGAAAATCATTGCGCACTTTCATCCAACAGCGTAAATAAGCAAAAGATAACATAACTATGCAAAATCAACAAAAAATCAATTCAATATAATGGAGAAGCTTTTTGAATATTGTGTGTGTCTTCTCTAGGCGATAAGACTAACCATTCTATAAGATCTACGAGAGAATGGGCCATAGGATGGTACTGAGGGAAGTTGGTGTCATCATCGTGTGCTGCCATCTATTAAACGACGCCAAAACAAATTCCAGACTAATTTATTGGTTAGTTTTGATTTGACAGCCATTCGAGTAACGCGTGTTTCGTAATTTTCGATAAGATGGAAAGAGAGCAGTATGGTTCGGTAATTCGATTTCTGTTTTTGGATCAGAAAAAATGCGAGGAGGTAAAAGCGAAGTTGGATGCTATTCATGGGGACACTTCGCCGTCTGTGACCACCGTTAGATATTGGTTCAACGGTAAATCTGCTCCAAAGAAGGCCAAAACGGTACCATCGGCCGGAAATCATGTCATGGCGGTCATGACGACGATTTTTTTGGGATGCGAAGGGCGTCATCCTTATGGATTTCTTAGAAAAAGGAAGAACGATCACTGGACAGAGAGTTATTGGACCGCTTCGACAAAAAATTTAAGGAGACAGGATCGCATTTGGCGAAAAAGAAAGTGCTGTTTCACCACGATAACGCACCAGCGCATTCATCCGAAGTCGTCGCCGCCAAACTGCATGAATTGCGTAATGAATTGCTGCCGCATCCTCCGTATTCACCCGGTCTGGCTCCCTGCGACTTCTTGTTGTTCCCTAACATGAAGAAATGGCTCGCGGGAAAAAATTTAGCTCAAACGAGGAAGTCATCGCCGAGACAGAGACGTATTTTGGCGACTTCGACAAATCCTATTTTTTGGAGGGGTTAAAAAAATAGCAGGAACTTTGGGAAAAGTCTATCTTACAAAAGAGAACTATGTATGTTGAAAAATAAAAATAAAAATTAGAAAAAAAAAATGTGTTTTCATTTTCAACACGGGTACTTATTGAACCACCCTCGTATACCACATATATTGCCTCTTGCATTAAAGGTCTAAATATATTTCAAAAAGATAATTTTAAATCCTTCCTGCTCCTTCCAGCAGGTCTGTACCACAACGGCTTTCTCCACAGAAATGAGCTTTGATTTTTCAATCGATTGGATAATGTATGCCGACTCTAAAATTTGAATATCTGTCTCTCGGTAGCAGAATTGTTATTTAAAACTACAAAAAACGTCAATTTACATAAAATTGTATGCTGTTTCAGAAACTGAAGTCAAATCTTTGATTTATTGGTTAGATTAATTCGAATTTAGCACTGAAAATCGTGATTTTCGTTGACATTTACAATAAAACACGCTAGCATGATAACAGTCAAACTTTTACCAATTCTATTGATGACGGTGCTGCTCAAACAAATTATCCTATCGACCCTTACAATATTGACAATGCGGATTTATCCACTCTTGAGATTTTTTTCTGAAGCGGGGTTTTCTGCTGGTACCTTTACTAGACGAATCTGCCAAAACGGGCGATGTGCCTACACCGCAGGTCAAGCGACGCGAAGCCATGGAGCGGTATAAAGAACGAGGCAAGGAAGAAGAAGAAGCCATGTTGCATCTCCAAAAAAAACAGGTGAACTCGCGAATAGAAAAAATTAATTGAGATTCCTGACAAACACTTAGATGCCTAGAAAAATATTCTTCTGACACAACATCAATTTTATTGTAAGTACTACAATATCGCAGATTTTGATACTGTTTTGTAGACAGATAATGGGGATCGAGGCATCATTTAACAACACCATTAAAATATCGTTCGTGCGCACACCTACGGTGTACAGGGTCGTGGGTTCGAATCTCACTATGAACCAATTCAGTTTATAGTGTTTTTCGAACTCACGATTCATGTGACGGACTATGATCTCACTCAGATGTTAAACGAGTACCCATTTATGGGGATAAATAACACTGATGAACGTGGTGTTAACCTCGACACTTCAACAAAAAAGCAGTTTTAGCTGACCAGACTTCAGAAGATCCAATGCTGTACACATACTTGCGGGATGAGGCAAAGCCTCAGCCCTTCCCCTTCACGCCGATTTGGAGAAAGAATAATAATCACAAGAGCAGATCAGCTGGAATTTACTAAGATAACTTAACATTATAGCGAAAATCAGCATTGTGAGATAAATTGAAATTTCCGGTAGCAGAAATATTGTTAAATAAAACCAGTTGTAATCAAATTAACTGAAATGTACTTATTATTTTTCCAGCTTTTTTAGACGGTTCGTCCTTTTTAAGGTAAATGAAAGCTGTTATTTATTTTAATTGGCTTATTTACATGTTCTTTAATTCCTCACCAATTAAGTATTTAAATATTAACACATGATTTTATTTACTGAAATAACTACAGTCGAACTTCCCTTAACGGACACTTCTAATAACCGGACATTTCTTATAAACGGACACTTTTATTTTCCCCAACATTTTTTCACATATTTTGCTAGGAAAACACCTTCTGATAGTCGGACACTCTCATAACCGGACACGGACAGTACTTTCATACCCATCCTGAACAAGCGAGTCTCTAATAAACGGACAGTTCCAAGAAAAAACGCACAAATTCTTACATTGCAGAATTGTATTTAGGGCAAAGAGTCTTGCGATTACCAGAAAATGGATCTTACGCGTATTAGCAAGACCCGATGTACGGGAATTGTAAAATGATATATCAACGACTGCAGTTCTTTTTTATCGCTGGGTTGGGGCTCGCAACTTTTATAGAAATTGCATAAATTAAATTTATGCTGCGGCGTTTAATCGTGCAATTTTCTATTCAATTTAAGTAAGTGTCAAACAATATTTTGCGAATTGAAGAAAAATTGATGATCACATAACAATTCAGATGAAAATTAAGTGTGCTCGGTCTCAGAAAAAATCGTTGGAAAAACATGTGGAAACGACGAGACGAAACCTTTTATAAAAATAAAAGTTATTTTGAAAAAGTGGAAAGAAAGTGGGAATGAAATGACTAAAAATTATACCCTAATCCGTCAAGACTACAAATTTTTATCGCGGTTTTTTAATATATTTGCAGATTGGTTACACCTCCGTGAAATATTCTCATAAGCGGACACTTCCAATAAGCGGACAAAATCTCATTCCCCAATGGTGTCCGCTTATGGGAAGTTTCACTGTACTTGACTACAGGGTGATAAGAAAAAATCGTATGGGTATGTACTTATTTTTTGGCCATATGTGTACCTACCTTAAATACTATATGCGTAGCGTAACCTTATATTGAATATTACGCTCGAAATGGAACGTAACGTAAATCATGTTCTAAACCATGGATAACAGATACAATGCACTATTAATATCAGACATCATTTTCTCCCGATAGGGTCAACGTTTTTAAAACTGTGAGAAAACTCATTTTATTCTAAGCCATTACCTATACTTACGAGTATTGAATTTCATAATATGGATCTTCCGAACGTGTGCAATATACAATTGCAAGTGCACTTGATCCGTCCAACTTTATGTCCTTTTACGGGCATCTCTACTTGCATTGAATGCATAATTTATTATTTAGTAAAGTTTTGTAAAGATCATTATGTTACTCCTATTTGGTACTGTGCTGTGCACTTATAAATAAATTTACGTTGACACAAGATGATAGATGAAAATAGGATAGGAGATGGCATCAGACCAAGGTGGGATAGTTTCAGGTAGGTACCTATGTTGAAAACATATTTTATTTTAAACCTCCGATAAAGTTCATATCCAGCTTGACGTTCAAAGATATTTGGGTCATGCTTAGACTATGACCAACTTCCGGAATTTCAACCAACTCAACAATATTCCCAATTGAACCTAAAAAGACACCTAATCAAATTTTAAGTCCACTCTTCACTTTCTTTAGCCACACATAACACAAAACGCAATGTTCCATGGCAAAGTATCAAAAAAAAAAAGTCGTTCCTTTCCTTTGCCGAATCGCTCGTATTGTGTGTTCAATTTTGTATGAAATGATTCATTTGGCTACTTCTAGAACAGAAGCGCTCTTTGGCGCTTTGCTGAGTACGAAAGATATTGTGGCCTGGTCTCTAATTCGATGTGCAACTCACAGTCGCAGGCTCGCGCAGTCATCTTTCGATTTTCGTCTTCAGTACGAGACTAGTAGATCTATCGCGAAGATCGCAATAAAATTCAGAAAGATCCCAAAAAATAAAAGGATAAAAAAATATAAAAGTGTGATTTTTCATTATCATTAGCAATTTCGCTAATTTCAATTATTATGAAAATAATTATCATGAAGTGAAAGAAAAGTTTAGACATTCTTAAAACAAAAATATAATTTCTATGTGCTCCTTGATTTTTCCCTCGCGAAACGAATTTCGCAATACATAAATTTAATTTTTGATTTTCCTCATTGCGTGTTCTCCACATTTTTTTTTTGTGCCGTGTGTGTTGTTGTGTCGTTTCGAGTTCATTAATTTCTAAAAATAAGCAGAAGCAAAAAAATATAAGAAATAGCACAGCACAAGAGTGTAAAAAGAGTAAAAAGCTGGATGCAATATAGGAAAAGATAGCCGTGAAATATCAATTTATCTCTGAAGTTTTCCAGAGATTTTCTCAATACGTGCAATTTTCAGGATTAAAAGAAGTGCGTGTGGTGCATATTAAGTGCATGTGAGATTTGTATGTAATTTTTTGAAGAAAAAGAAGTGCATAAAGTATTTTTTATAAACAACGAGGCCGGTTTGTCTGGGAAATGTGTGTATAAGGAGAGTGTAACAAATTTTCCATTTTGGATGTGATTTCTTAATTAACAAAAAAAAAAAAGAAATATATTTATAGAAATATTCAGTGAATAAGTGCTGTGTTCTAATGTGATATCCGTATACAAGAAGACGATTGTCTTTGCTAGGAGTATCGTTCGAAGTAAATAGAGGAGAGTGTCGATTTATAGTTCGTAACAGTAGCAGAAAAGAAAGAAACAAAAATGTAAGTATCCTTTCTGATCTTTATTTCAAAAAACCCTCATCAAATAAGCCTTTATCTAGCTGTTCTTTTTTTATACACATTTTATCAATTTCTTTCACAATATCAATCAAAATATCCAAAATCAGAGTTTCAATTAGGGAAAAAGAAGAGTAAAGCGATTTTTTGTTGTTTTGGAATCAGTAAAGTGCCAGAAGTGTAAAACTAATTTATTTAAGAAAAATTTTGGGCAGAAAGGTCCTACAAAGGATAAAAAGGACACCAATTTATTCATAAAATAGTTTACTCTTAAAAAATTACTTATGTAAACAATTTTCTGAGAAAGTGAGAGGATTTTGAATATTATTTTCAAGGGCAGGCATTCTATGACTGCCACAATTATAATTAAATTAAGAATTATGTTTCGGTTCGTATATGAGCCATAAGCACTGCTAGTGATAGGAGTCTACTCTACCGTGCTTTTGCCCACACTGTTAGATTAAATGGGTTTTTCAGCTGACTTCCCTAGATAAAACGTCTCATCCGCCCTGGTTAGGATGGTAATTTTTTGGCTCAAAAAAAAAAAAAATATGAAGGTACATACTCTCACTCGCACTGATAAGTTTTATATTTTTAGTCTCAGATATTATTTTATTTTCTAATGACTGTTTGCAAAAAGTGCATAGAAAAACTATCACAAGTTGCAGCTTTTTCACCACACAATTGTAGAGGTTCTGTCTGAGATCAGAAAAGGTTATTTCCCAAACTTAACGAGGACATAATTTATTTTTTATAGTAAGATTTATGTACAAATATGTAAATTGAAGTAAGCTCAAAAAATGTATTAAGTTCAACGTTGGACCGTTGCGTCAGACCTGGCCTGAAATCTGACCTTACATTCTGCAAGGCGATAAGCACCGTGCCATGCGACATAGTCACTTGGGGTTAAAACGAAACACACCAATTTGGTTCATGACCAAGTTAATATACCCTTTCACTCGATGAGCGAAGGCTATAAAAATTTAAGACACTTTCCTCCTTATCATCCTCCTTATCCGTGCAGCTTCTACAGATATGACACAGGTGATCACACTCACGGCAGCTCCAATGACCTGCCTTTTCAGTGTAAATAATTTAAAGGAACGATAAAGATCCAGATTAGGCCACAGTAAAGCTTTCTCCCGGAAGCCGTACCTCCATTAATCCATGTCAAGTTCGCGTTGCTTATGGCGACCTACTTCATGGTCTGTTTTCATAAATCCAGGGGCATAGCCAGTGTTGCCAATTTAGCCGTTTTCCGGCCAAATTTAGCCGGAAATCGTGCTGTTTAGCCGGAAGAAATTTCTAATTCCGGCCAGCCGGATTTTTAGCCGGAATTGATTTTCTTCGGCCGTTTTTTCGGCTAAAATTATTTTATGATTTTTATATAAAAACTTTTTTATTTATGAACAAATCTTAACGAAACTTCGCATAAAAGGATCCCTATGAATGTCACAAAAAAATATATGAAAATGGGGCTGCCATACAAACCTAACCCGCCAAATTAGATTCTTCTAAGAAAAACTTTTTTTTTGGGCACCGATGTGAAACTTCATGAAAACATATTTCTAATGATCCCCTAAAACATACGTGAAAATAAGTGGAATCCAATAATGGGGTAATGGGGCTGCCATACAAACCCAAACCCTCAAATTTGGTTTTTCTAAGAAAAACTTTTTTATTTGGACACCAATTTACACTAAACCTCATGAAAATGTATTTCTATTGATGTCACAAAACAAATGCAAAAATGAATGACATCGAACCATGGGGCTCCCCCCCCCCCCCAATTAAGTTCTTCAAAGAAAAGCTTTTTTATTTGTTCACATTTCAACCAAACTTCATACAAACTTATTTCTATTGATGGGAAAACACAAACGTAAATATTAATGGAAAGGTTCCATAGGATCAAGGGGCTGCCGTAGAATCCCTCCCCCGCATGTTGGTTCTTCTAGGAAACATTTTTTGCTACACTAATTTCACCAAACCTTTTATTAATGTGTCGTTATCGAAACAAAAAAAAATGTAAAAACAAGTGGAATTTTAGTAAGGGGCCATGTCCCCCGCTGCCCACCAATAAAGTTGTCTAAGAGAATTTTGTCTCGGTCTCGTTTTTTTTTATTTTGAAACTAGAATAAATTTTTCGATATTCACAACCAAAATAATTAATCGCCGTGAAATGATTTCTACATACACTTATTGTCGTGTATTAGGGTAAGTGCCTACTATGTCCACCAAGGGGAAAACTTGCATTTATGTCTCCTGGGAAAAATGTGGCGTGGAGACTTGCCTTTTTTCAACAAATTTAGGATAATGGGTTTCACGTAAACTGACGATGACTGAGTACCTAGTCTAAGCATGTCATTTACTAACCACCAATATGCTGAATATTTTGCAAAATTGAAGACACTTTCTTAAATAAAATTCTTTACTGAGCAAGTCTTGGAGCGTGCACAATAGCTAAGTGCTGAAGAAGGGGATGAGTTACCCCTGAAATATATAAACACTTAAATTTATTTTTTGTAGTTTACTGGGCAAACTAGGCTTGACTCACGCTAATCCGGACCACTAAATGTTTCCACTATGTATTCTATAGTGCGGATTTCGGCAGCAATTCTAATTCTGTAATCCGGATATTTGAGATTTTCAGGGTGAAATGGTAGATTTTGTCTCGTACTTTATTACGGGACGGTTTCGCAAATGACAATGTTGACTAATTTCAAAGAAATAATACATTTATCGCCTTTTGCTCCTCTTTTTTATTTATTTGGACTGTTTTTCCTCAGAAAAAAGTGATTGCGCTAATCTGGATGTTCCGATAGTCCGGAATACCCATTGCAATAATTGATCCGGATTATCGAGTCAAGACTGAACTTGCACAACGTCAGATGATTAATAGAACCTACGCATTTAAAATCTATACCATTTCCCGCCCAAGCTCATAATTTTGGAACTTCAATTTCGTGCCTTTAGAGCATCAAATTTGTAATTGCGGATCATCAACAATGCCCTTGCCCATAGTTACGCATTGGACGTTCCTTTTAAGAATTTTATGTTCCACAATTTGGAACCTAATGTGGTTATGAGCTTGACCGAGAAATTGTACCTGTATACAACAATTTTGACTAGTTGAGCTAGATAGCTCCGAACTAAGTAAATTTTGACTGTAATGGCAAAGATTGGAGCATATATGTAATAAAACTAAAAAATCAGCCTAAAGCATAGCTTACGGGTAGTACTCCAGAAAAGAAATAAATTTATTAAAATCAGTTTTCACTATATTTTTTCGCAATGTGATTGTTTTGTATGATTTAGCCGGTTTTTTTGGCCGTTTTTCTGACTGAAATTGATTTAGCCGGATTTTTAGCCGTTTTTGAAAAAAATATAGCCGGTTTTCCGGCTAAATTTAGCCGTTTCCTAAATTTCCAGTTGGCAACACTGGGCATAGCAATGTAGCGTTGGTTTCGAGATACGGTTCCTGCTATGCCCCTTCCCGCTAGTTAATCCGCTTTACGATTTCGTGGATATCCTCTGTGCCGAGGGATCCAACACAGGCAAATGTGAAAGTAGTTTCTCCATTTCCAGAAGTGCGGCATGACAATCCAATACCGTTGTCCTTTTTCAAGGGAGTTTATCGCCGCTTGGCTGTCCGTGAAAATAAAAACATTCCTTGATGTTATAACACGTTGCAGCCAGATAAATAATACCTCTGGGATCGGTACGAATTTCGCCTGAAGGACACTACACTGGTAATCGGTAATCCATATAAATATGCCAAGTACATATCTTATACACATATGGCCAAAAAAATAAGTACACCCCTCATGTACTTTTTTATGCCAAATTTTCATATCCTTTTTAAAATTGAATTACTCCAAATAGATAGCCATTACAACAATTAGGATACAACAATGCCAACGGAACCGAGAAACTAAATGGCATCCCCGTATTATCTTAGTCCCTCCCGATATTAGCTTTGAAGTGGGTTTTCAGCTTGGTCAAAATAATAAGTACATCATCGGTTTTTTAAATTTTTGACAACAACTTGCTATTTTCCGTAAGGATTTGTTTGTTTATTCATTGGTGTATGCAACAAGCGTTAAATTAAAAACAAACAAAAATACTTAAGGGGTGAAAAATGCATGGTAGGTACGAAAAAAGACGTTTAGATTCCGAAAATTTGAAATAGTGGAAAAATTATTCTCTCATTAACGAAATAAACCAGCCAAACGTTGTATTTACTGTGTAATTCATTGAAAACTAAATAAAAGTAGTCTCAAATGCGGTTAGGTCCATGTAAGGGCCTTAAGGATAACTGCCGATCTCATTATCACTATGGCGAAAAAAGTTCCCTTGGTTTGACTGATGATTTTCGCGGTAAATATTGAAAATAGAGAATCCCTTTGAAAAGTTAATCGGAGAATACAAGAAGTAAAGTAAAGAAGTAAGTAAGTAAGTAAAAGAAGTATGATATACGGTACATCAACCGGCTATTTCCCAGGGAGGCGGAAAAAACTTAGTCTATCGCTTAATTTTCATAGTTTGGTTTCGTTCAAATGTACCTAATAACCATTACTATGCAGCAATTTCCATTTAAGAAATGTTAGTTGAGAGTCGCAGAATATTTTACTGATGAGGCCATACACTTTAAATGGGGATTCAGCAGGATATTAACCCTAACCATACCTCACAAACTGGTCAAGGATCCGCTTCAACCAAATCGAGTGGCTTTTCACGTTGTTACTAGAGTCAAATTGAATCCAGAATGTTTAGATAGAGTTGAATCAATGAACTAGTAACAAAGTTTTCACAAAAAGGACCAAATACGGAATTTCCTGAGTAACTGGATATATGGATGTAAAGGAACATGCCATAAGAATTATCTCCAGAGAGCCAACAAAAACCTTTTTTCTTTTTTCAAAATAATGGACCATTTACTTTTAAATAATGAAATAAATCAAATTCTTGTCTAATCAGAACATAATATTTTAATTAAAACCACTTTTAATCAAATTAACTGACATGTACTTATTATTTTGTCCAGCCTATTTTAGTCAGTTCGTACTTTTTCAAGGTATATGAAAGCTGTTATTTATTATAATATGCTAATTTACATATTATTTGATTCCTAAGGGCTCCATTACACAGTCATATTTCTATTATAATATCTATTATGAAATAGAAATATTATCATATATATGACCGTGTAATGGCATTTCATAATAGATATTATCATATGTACTATAAATAGAACCTATCATCATATCTAAACGTCAAAATAAAAATTCGTAACAATTCCGTGTTCTTCGCGTCTGGCGACCCAGGGACGTACCCAAAGAGGCTTTTTCTACCTGTTCTTCTTTCTTAGAATCAAATTGAGAGTAATAAGCGACCCGAAAAACGCACAATTCGCCATTATTTGATGCATTTCCGCGACTAAAGGAATAGGCCAATCAAAGAAGACATTATAGAGAACATCGAAGGGGGTGACGATTTTTTTCTTCGGTATTTTGCTAGGAGTAGTTGGTTAGTGACTGTTTTTATTTCATGGATCCATAATGGATAGTTCGGAGTAAAACATACATAAACATACATAAACAATATCGGAAGAACCGTTAGGAGTTTTGCATATGTATGGGCAAATAAATAAGACATTTAGAAAGCTTTAATGTTTACTCACAACTTTTTCTCTACGACTCACCGTTTTCGAGATATAGCCCAACACACAAAAAATAGCACTAAATTGCACATTTAAACCCCCTCCCCGCGTTAGCGCACCCCTCAGCTCCGAGTAAAATTAGTAGCCTTACCTCCTGACAACTCCTAACAAAACACTGAAGAAAAAAATCGTCCTCCTTCGATGTTCTCTACACCCGCTTTTTATGCGTTCATTGCTTGGCCTAGAAAACAAATTTTGTATTTGACACTTGAATAAACAATAGATATTATGATATAAATATGATGTAGTGTAATATGTAAAAATTTGATTTTCCATGATAGATATGATCATATCTATTATAATAGATATTATAATATAAATATGACTGTGTAATGGAGCCCTAAGTATTTAAATCTTTCCATATGATTTTATTTACTCAAATAACTACTTGGCTACAGGGTGGTAAGAAAAATTCGTATGGGTGTACCTACTTATTTTTTTGGCCATATATATACACTGCGCGACAAATGCTTAGGTTCATGGATATTTTGCTTTAAAATGATATAATTTCTTTGTACTCTGAACGGATATAATTTTTAAATAATAGAGAGTTTTAGCAAGTCGTATGGAATAAAACGACATAATTTGACATTCCATATAAAAATTCGCTTGCTTACCGTATACGAAACGAAATATCTTAGTTTTGCATGTCCCAAGTAGGCATGGGTGTATTTCCGTATATTTGATTCTCTGGAAACAGTCGAAATTGGCGAAATAATTTGTCGTTTTTTACACCTATGCCTACTTAGGGCTCCATTACACAGTCATATTTATATTATAATATGTATGTCATATGCCTAAGCCTACTCGATTCATTCAGTATAAATTTTTAGACGTGCAGGAAGCGAAATCAAGTAGGCTTAGGGATATGATAATATCTATTATAATATATATTACCAATATATGACTGTGTAATAGCGGCCTTAGGATATGCAAAATTAAAATATTTTGTTTCGTATACGGTAAGCAAGCGAATTTTTATATGGAATGCCAAATTATGTCGTTTTATTCCATACGACTTGCTAAAACTCTCTAATGCTCCCTCAATTAACGGTTATTTTAGTAAATATTGCAATTCTATCAAGCAACTCTCATAGTTAACGGAATTTTTTAAAATGAAAATCGCAATTTCCACTGCGACAATTGTATAGGTTCACTTACTTTAAAGAGTTGTCTCGACGTGGTGAGAAGGGTTTGTGGAAACATTTTTTTTCGCGTTGTACTCTGTGAGTCATATAGTGGATAATATCAAAAGGAAAGCAATTTTCTGCCGAGAAAAAGAAAAACTAAAGCAAGAAGGATATCCAAACCGACAAATTGCAATACGGATTCAGCGGAGCTCGAACGTTGTTAATAATTTTATACGAGATAGTGAAAATTATGGCCGACGATACGCAGGAGGCAGAAAAAAGGCGAAGTCTCTTAAGAGAAGTCGCGAATTCGATTTTGGTGTTATCAGCAAGTGTAAGGACCATCCAACGAGTTCTTAGATCTTTATCTTGTTTGAAACGTTTACGGTTAAAGAAAAAAACAGCCTTAATCCCGCATCATCGCCTACAGCGCCTGGAATTCGCCTCAAGATTCATGAAACTGGACATCGCAATGGAGCAGGTAATATTTACGGATGAAAAACGGTTTTGTGTGGGCGGTCCAGATGGGTTTTCCTACTATTATCATGATATTAGGAAGGAACCTATGTACCTGTCACGCCATCACTCCCGAATAGGTTCCGTTATGGTATATAATATCATGGAACTATCGATTTGGTCATCCTACGAGGTCGCCAAACGGGTTCATCTTATAAACAGCTCTTAGAAGAGGAAATCCCTAAGATAAATGTCATGTACGGAGGCGATCCTTGGATATTGCAACATGATCTTGCCCTAATTCATACAGCGAGGGGTGTTATATAGGCGGATTTTTAAAATATACTTTCAAAAAAATCAAACACGGTCCGTTCTCGTCGATGGCTTTTATTAGAAGAACGAATAGATTCGTTACATAGAATATTGAACATTCTTACTGTACACAAACTACTTAGTATTAGTATTAGCTATACTGACCGGTTTTACAAGAACGACAGTGTAGCGAAATAATTATTTGTACCCTCTAATGTGTGTATTCTATATGAAAATTTTCAGCTGCTACAGTTAAATCGTTTATTGAGGAGGAAAATGTGACTTTGTTAGACTGGGTGCCCATCTCCCCTGGCATTTAACATTTGGGGGTGGCTTGTTCGGGAGGTTTACAGTAGTGGTAAACAATACGACTCTGAAGAAGAGGTAATTCATGGAATTAAGACAGCTTGGTCTAAAATACCGATATCCGTGCTGCATTCATTATACGATTACCTGCCTCGAAGGCTTTATGAAATTATAAATAAAAATGGCGGAAATACACACTACTACATTATAAACAATGCTCTTTGTTTTTTTCGTATTTATCCTCTTTCATACTTTTCTGAAATATTTTTCAGCGAAAACATTATGTAAAACGGTAAAATCGTCCCTGAACCTAAGCAATTGTCGGACTGGAAATTGACTCTTTGAATGAAATAAATTACTGTAATTTAAGGAAAATGTCCTGTGGGGATTCAGTCCATTCATTTTGTTTGTGATATTTAAAAGTTCCGAAAATTAGATTTCTTGAACCGCTAGCTTTTCCTTCATGGAAGGAAATATGAGTGAACCTAAGCATTTGTCGCGCAGTGTATATATTGTAGAGGGCCCTTATATCAAATTATTTGAGCAAGAACAAGATATTTTGGAAACGTTACGCCACTTATCGTCTAACGTTAAATCTACAGGATGAGCAAAAAGTCTCTTACTGATTTGGAAAAGTAACAATTTTTTGTCTATGGGAATTTCTTACTCAGACCCCTTGGAATATGACTGTACAGAATTTCACACCAAACCATAATGGTGTACCTACTTTTTTTGAAAAGTGTCGATCATAAATTGCCTCTGCAAGCGCGAGGCCCTTGGCGATCGCCCAGCTTGCCACCCCCTAAGGCCGCCACTGATAGTTGTCATTGGGTGAAATTCCGATACAAAACAGTTGCGTATGTTTCGCAAACATGTTTGCCGATCTGATCCCCTAACTACCATTTTGCGGATCAGAAATAATCTCCAGTTGGACTTCTAACCAGTGGCGTAGATAGCTTTTCGGAGAGGAGGGGGATCATTTTGCAAGATTAATTATATTTTTAAGGTTATCAAATGTTGAATTTCAGAATAAACATTTTTGTATTTTTGTATTTATTACACTTAAAATTAGAATATTTCAGCAAATTTTGGTGCAAAATAGATAGCAATTTTGCATACTAAAAAACTGAGTCCTGAAAATATTGCATCGATAATTTTGGTTTATTCACTACGGTGAGTTAATCCACAGTACAATTTTCGTACAAATTTTCACTACTGTGATTGGAGTATCAGAGCTATATATTGGGTTAGATCAGTTGTTCCCAAACTTTTCGGAGTCACGTAACACCTAACAATGTCGCTTTTCTGCCCAGATCACCTAAAAACAAGGATTAAATTAAATGATATAGTTATATGTTCCGAAAAGGGAAATTGTGAAGACGAGAGTTCGTTGGAAATGTCCTGTATATATGGATAAAGTACAGCTTTTGTGTTTTTAAATCGAAATTTTCCGAAAACTAAGAAATTCGTGAGTAGATATTTCTAAAATGAATTTGCTATAAATTGCGAGGCCCTAGCTATTAGTCAATTGTTTGAAAAGGATACCAAAAATGTGAGTAGAACTTTGGTCTGTTAAACTTTCGTTTGTAAAAGAAAAAATCGTAGAAAAGTTTTAATTGACACAAATCCTTTAATTTACTTGCGCCTTAATTTAAATCCCAAAAATCTCGTCAAAAACACTGTAGACATGCTTTATTTTCTGGTACACACTACGTTTTTTTTTTCATTTCATTAGTAGAAAGTTGTAAAAGAAAATCGGTCAGGTCTCCGATGCTGATCATATATTTTACAGTTAAGTTGATTTCTTAAATATTTAAATTCTTTCTTCAGAATTTTAAAAGTTACAAACATTTTCTTTTTGTTTTCAAAAGTTCTTTTTGCATTTTTCCTATTTTTGGATATCCTCGCGAAACCCCTGAGAGATATTCAGGAGTAGGGTCGAGTAGGGTAGGGTACCGCGAAACTGCGTTTGTTTGTTTTCAATTCAAAGTCTTAGTTAAAAAAAATAATCCTGTATCACATCGGAAACCTGAAAGTAAAATAAAAGAATTAATTAAGATTAAATTGTAATACTGAATTGTAACAGGCGGCGTAGATAGAGGCGGCTTAGGTAGAGTAGTTACCTGTTAGAAATTCCATGGCTCGGACACTTTGAGAGTTCTTTTTAAAATTCCAAACAACTGGAGAAAGTCAAGACTTGCTTCGCCCTGCCATATAAAATAAAACCTTTCGTTAAATTTTTACTTAAAAAAAATAAAAAAGAATCTTGATTAACTCGGACAATAAAGGAAACTCAAAAATGCTCATTACCTTTCCACTCTCCTGAAGAAATTTATATGTTCTTATGTACTGTATCTTTCCCCATTGGAGATTGCGCTTGTGTGAACCGAACATTAAGACAACCACAAATTTTCAATCAGTGCTTACATTTAACTTTTCTAGCAGCACTTCTAGATTACTTCAGTAGGGTTTGGCTGTGCGAAACTCCTGATCCAATTTGATAAAGTAGATGAACCTAAAGCCCTGTGTTGTAGTGTTTCTATTCTATCGATACGATTCTATTATACATATTATACATTATAAGTGCTAAATTTTCTATTGTAGTTCTGAAAATGGTTTCACGTTTTTATGAAACACTACAAACGTTGAATAAATACAGCAAAAAGTTTGATTTTGCTTTGTTTTACGTACCTAAAGTAAAAATAAAAAATGTGTGTCCGAATGGGAGATGGGATTGATCCCCCCTTATTTACGCCGCTGCTTCTAACTGATTTTCTGTATAGCTCTCTTCAGCAAGTAATTATCACTTAACAGCATGTTTTGAATAGAGGTAAATCTACGTTAAAACCTACTTTTATATCAAAATAGCATTATAAAGATCATGTGAAGTACATTCAATCTATACCGACTTATCAAAAGCATTCGATAAAATTAACATTGATCTTTTAATGCGGAAGTTATGGATTTGGGGGAAATTTGCTGAAATGGATTTCAGAATTTATTCGAGATCGGGCTTTTTCTGTTAAAATTCGTAAAGAGCTATTGAACCCAGTACACGTTACTTCTGGAGTACCTCAGGGGTCGCATTTAAGTCCTCTACTTTTTCGCCTCTTTATTAATGATATTGATGAGATTTTTAATGAAGTTGAATATCTGTGGTTTGCTGATGGCTGCAAAATTTTTAAGTCTATTAGTTCTCAGGATGATATATATGTACTTCCAAAAAATCTTTCTAAATTTTGCGATTATTGCAATTGGAACAACCTTGAAATTAATTTAAGTAAATGTAAATTCATTCGTTTTAAACGAAATAATAGTTCTATTGGTAACGCATACCACCTAAATAATGTTTTATTTAAGGAAGTTCATTGATGATTTGGGAATAATTTTCAATAACTCTTTGAATTTTATAAAACATATAAATCATATAACCAATGAAGCTTGGAGAATTTCATCGTTCGAAATTCAAAAGATTTTTATAATTTAAATGCAATAAAAACTTTATACACGTCATAGGTACGAAGTAAGCAGTTTCGAACCCACAATCACTCAGAAGATATCGAAAAGGTGCAAAATAAATTTCTTCGCTACGTATAGCTTTCAAATTTAAATTAACTCCTGAAAACTTAAATTACTCCTTATTAATGAGAAGTTTAAATATCCAAAGCTTAGAGCCAAGAAGATTATTGTCTAGTGCAATTTTTTTGTTCAAAGTAATTAATGGATTCAAGAAAATTTCTGAATTGCTTTTTGAAATAGCTTTAAACATTCCTAGTGGACGGACACGCCAACAACAGTTATTTTCACTGCATACAACGAATTATTCTTATAATGCACCTAGTGAGAGAATTAAAAGAATTGGCAATGATCTATCTCGATTTATAGATTTATTCAATACTAATATAAATTCTATCAAGAAAATAGCTCCTTCCATGGCACTTTAATAATTGTACTCAACACAATAATAATATTTCTAATTGCTTTTGTATATTTTCTGTAATTAATGTTTAGTTGAGTTTGTTTAATTAATGAATTATTAGTCTTTTTTTATTTGTTTCACTTAAAAAAAAAATATCACTTGTTTTTTCTTTGACATAATTTTAATTGTAATATTTTTGTTAAATGGGCTGCTAGTCCGTAGCTAAATAAATAAATAAGTTGTTTTCGGTTACATGTTGCATAAAGACAGACAAACGAAAACAACCGGAGGTTATATCTGATCCGCAAAATGGCAGTTAGGGGATCAGAACGGCAAACATGTTTGCGGAACATACGCTACTGTTTGTATTGGAACCTAACCCATTATCATTCGGGAGTTTTTTTTTTTTTTTTAAACTTAATAGTTCCGTAGGCATGATAACGAGGCCATTTGCCTATACGCTTGAGTGCACACACTTAACGGGATAAAATTATATATAATACATATAAATCTGCTAATACAAAAACAGGGGTACCCCTCCTTGAAGACAAATACCAGTTGCTGGTGATACCACTCGGCGAAACCATATCCTTTCAAGTTTATTTGAAAGAAGACACGTTTTGAAAGACGCCACTAGTGTTTCAACTTTCAATGATCGCCACAGGAGGGAATAGCGAAGTTAATGTGTGTAGTGTTCTTTTTCCATCAGGACAACTCCTTCCAAATTAATCTAGGCAAATCAGTTATCATGTCCTCGGCGTGCATCATTTTTGCAAACATTAGATAAAGTCGTAAAGTTCGTTAAACTTTGGCAAGCACCAAATCCTAAGATGAGCACAGAAATAATTTTGTAGGTGTTTTCGAGATTTCTATTTCTTACAAAATTTGCAAAACATTACGAATACACACACCTCTGTTTCAAAAATATAAATGATGACAAAAAATTATTCGAATGTGACTAATATACCAGAAAAATTTCCCCGCGGGAACCGATCCAAACTCCTGCAGATTGCGTCAAGAATTCGTGCAAATATTCATGGTCGTCGTTCGTTGTGTACACAACATTCATGATAATTTTGCAAAGCCGTATGCCAGGAGAAATGTGAATTTGTTTAAGAGGCACCGCACCACACGGTCAATATCTCTTTGGCAAAACAAGTATGTAATCTAATTTAAGCGCCTTGCATGATGAACTTGAAGATGGCCATGCTATGATGAAGATTGCTAGCATTTGTAGCTTTTTGAAATTGTTTGTAGGGATTCTTGTATCTTCATCAAGAATGCTGAAAGATTCAAAGGAGGTTTCCCTTATAGTTAGAACAATTGAATAAATACTTAGGGTTCGTTTTGTTGGGTCGAGTTCAGGTCAGAACAGTGAACAGCACAACTCCAATACAAATTTGACAGTTTCTGCTCTTTAGACAAACTCGTAGCCAACTTAATGTTCAAATTCGTATGGAAGTTGTGTTGTTCTGGCCTGTACTTGACCCAATAAAGCAGATCTTTTTTCTTTGTGCGATTTTGAACCTCTCGCTTCTAGAAACAATAACAGTCTAGTTGGCGGCCGAATCAAAGGATCCCATATTCGAAAGGGTTCGAACAACTCCGTAGATAAACAAGTTTTGTTGTGGAGTTAAAAATATGGGATTGGGATATAATCCCAATTAATCAATGTATCCAGAGCGGCATACTCTAGGCATGAGAGCCTAGGAGTTAAGTTAACTATTCTAAAACGTTTAAATAATTTATTTTTTTTTAATTAATAAATCGGTGCGACAGAATTTCGGATCAGTTGTTTGATAAATTGGTAAGTGTTTACTGATAATAACGATAAGATACTAAAGTATGTTCAAAACATTCGTCCTTACAACGCAGGATCTGTCCGAAGAGCTAAATATGATTGTATCTGTTTAACTCTAAACTGACGCTCATAAAATTAGTTCCATTAGTCATAAATTCAAAATTTTCAAACACTTTTTTTACTAATTTCGTATAAACAATCAATTTGTTTTCTTTTATTGCAATACTCAGCTGCTTAGTCGGCATCATAGTCATATGTCTATCGTCTATGCATGTTGTTTCTGCCCAAGCCCAAGCATATGTTTTTTGCAAGGTGTCCAAAAATAATTTTGAAAGTTTTCCCAATTTAAAATTAGAATCAAGTTTAATTGTCTAAGGTGAGACATATGGAACGAGAGAGTATATACGATACAAAAAAAAACTGAGACGTAGTAGAATTAGAAGAAAGAGAGTATATCCTGATTGACTGCGCCGGTTTTTCGACTCTCATTGCTCTCTCGTATAGCTCGCTGTATGCAAAACGCAATGATGGTAATCCTTTGTCATTAATTTGCCGGTGGTGCGGCCAATTGACGCTTCCGTAAATAATGTTGCGCGAAAAATAAAACATTTTGTTGGAAATTATGTTTGTACATGTATGTAAAAACACACAGAGATGAATCATTTTGGCAACGGACACGATGCATCAGGGAATGCCATACAGCAGCGCTACAGCTGATCTGAATCGTAATTTATAATAAATTTTGATGATCAAGAGCAATTGAATGTGTGTATACTGTGAATTCATTTTTCAAATAATGACGAGTTAAGGATATTCAACAGCTGAAATAGACCTTGTGGAATTTTGATGAAATGCCAATTGATGACTTTAGCATATCACATACCCAGCCAGCATTTAACACATTTGTAATCATTATTTCATGCAACACGCGTAAGTACCTTATTCATTCATCACGTTTTCATACAAGCAGTATATGACGATGTCCTCCTATTTCATGTATATACGCATTTGCGCCTTATTACGGATAAACATTATAAAATCGTTATTCGTAAACATTATGTAATAGTTAAGTATCATATTATATTCAATGCATCAATGAATAATTAAAAAAAAAAAACGTGCGACGGAGAGTCTCGAACTCATAACCCTATGCACCGAAGGTGCGCGCCGTAACCATTTCTCCAGCCAGACTATACGAATTATCATGTTTTATTCGTGATTCTAATCACCCCAGCAACGAAAATCACACTTGAGGAGAAAACCATTATACATATTTACTATATGCATGATCCGTCGACATTCCTTCAGCTGACCATCATGTATCTAACTTTCAATGCGTGCTATCGATACTTAATGCCGATTCGTGATTCATGAAGTAATGCTTATTTGTGGCTATGTTCACGGTATGTGACGCCGATGCTGGCTGGGATATGTAGCTGTATAAGAAAGTTCGCCTCTTGTTTCGTTGCACTTATGGATAGACACATATATGAAGGGTTTTGGGTTTATTAGCATTATTAGGACACTTTTTCTTCCAGCTGGTCTATCTTCTAACTGAGAAGCCAATTTTAACTCTGAACTGTTATGGCTGCTATTTCTGGGAAAGTTCTCCCTTCACTTTTTACTTGTACTGTACTCAGAATGAATTCGTCATACTTTCTTTCCACTTTTCCTGAATATACTCAATAATAATAACGTATACTGCTCGTTATATTAATTGTAAAATAGAATAGAACAATCAGTCTGACAATGGACATTGTGGCTTGTGCAGTAAACAGTGGATTGGAAAACAAAAAACTAACGGTGGAATAGCTGACGCGTGTGTGGTACTTTAAAGATGTTACTTGCTTTCTAGTGCCGTGGCGAGTTAAGCTTAAAATTTAATGGTGACAATAATAATTGAACGTGGATACATCAGATTTAATAGGTGGGGTAACAAATAGGTAAGCACAATCTGCAGTCCTACGCCGCACATCCACGTCATCCTCTCGTGAATGGGCTATTTTCACAGAACTTGAATCGTTTTTAGTCTAGTTGAATCCATGAACTCTCGTAGTCTTGTCGGTGTAGTGGTTAGTGCGTTCAACTTCGGTGCACAGGGTCGTGGGTTTGAGTCTCACCGCAAGGAAAGTCAGTTTATGATGTTTTTCAAACTCAGGACCCATGTGACGGACTATGATTTCACTTAGATGCTGGACGAGTACCCATAAATAACTGCTGAGCGTGATGTTGATCTCAACCCCTCTGCAAATGCAGTTAAGATCTCGGAAAGTGGATGTCACTAACATAGCTTGGTATACTGTGTGCCGGGCCAGTTATACATTTATTATTCAATCAATAAACTCGCCATTCATTCCTAGAGAAAATATTTTTCACATGACTATGAAGTAGGATATTTAATTTTTTTCTATAAATTTTTGTATATTCTGATTTTATTGACATTTTACTTTCTCGTCTTTCTTGCCTTTTTTTCTTTTTATTAAGGTTTTTTTCCTTTTTCGTTCTTTCTTTTTAATTTTATCTTCATGTTCATTTGATTTACGAACAATATGGCATTAAAAAAATGTTTTAACTAGTACTTTACCGATTTTTTACAACCCTCTGCAACGTCTGATTCATTAAGATTTTTACCAGCTACCGAACTGCACTAGGTAGAGCAAAAATTAAATTATTTTCTTATAATGTAAACGCGCAGCTAATTTCTTTCGTCCAAATTAGCTACACACAAATTTGCATCTATATTTTTGCAGCACGAAAACGGAATGGCTCATCAAAGCTTCTAATTGATTTTTTATGCATTTTTTTGCATATCTCATATATCGTTTGCAATAATTATAATTTTTATAAGGCCACACATACATAGGCGAATCCATGGATTCTAATCTAGCTGAATTCAGATCCAAATTCGACCGTGTATGGGCTCATTTGACAGAATTTGAATCCATTCTAATTACAGTAGAGCCCCGATAATCCGGATTGATTGGGACCGGACCCCATCCGGATTATCGAATTATTCGGATTTTCGAAATGCACCTATTAAGACTCCGATAATTTTATGGTCGAAATAGCTGTTTCTTAAAATTTAGGGTGCACTTCGATACAAATAGCCTTCATCAAATTCTCAGATTTTTTAAAATCAAAGAAAATTTGGGCCTTAATCTGAATCCGAATTATCGAATATCCGGATTATCGGAGTTCTACTGTAATTCCAATTAAATCCATGGATTCGCCGTGTAATCGGATTAACAACATTCGCTATGTTCTGTTGGTATGCATGTATGCAGCTCGAATTATTTTTTTGGATTTGTTAACATAACATATATACAGACGTATACAATTTGATCAGTTATCATACCACTGACTTCCGGTTCTTTTTAAGTTTTGTGGTAGAAACTGATGATACAAAGATTTTCGCGAAAATGCTAGTTCGTGCATAATTATCATTTCATTATGTTCTTTAAATTTTATGACAAAACAATATCAAATCCAGAAGATAAAAAGAGTGACATCACTACATGATTTAGAAATTCCGTCGTCTTTACTTAAAACTCACTCTGATTCTCTATCAGTGGCTTCCAACTTTTTTTTAGTCCGTGCCCCTTTTGCGAGTTCTGAAGATAGTCTGACCCTTCCCTGGAAAATTTATTTTGTATTCTGTATTTTCGATGTGACTAAGAACCTAATTCGGTTGAAACAGATTTTGTTCGGAATTTTCCGAAGATGGCAAGCAATGAGCAAGTCAAACAATCTTCCTATCTTGGATATCTGGTTCTTTTGGTTAAATAATTTAGGGAATGTTTTTTTAGTCAAATCTTTTTTTGGTAAAACAACATCGCTCAAAAAAAAAACCTTACTCGGCTTCTTCGAAAGCTTCATAATACTCTCGTGTAAAGTGGAAGGTAACCAGCAACAGAACGACCAAACGGCAAATTTTCGTGAATCAGTTTCTCCAGCGCGCCGCATTTTCGAATACCCTTCTTTTTCTTCCTTGCCTAGTTCTTTATACCGCTCCATGGCTTCGCGTTGCTCGGCCTGCGGTGTAGGCACATCGCCCGTTTTGGCGGTAATATCTCAGCATATTTCTACAGGCAGCTCTATCTTGATCGTATCATCGCTGAGACCAATGCGTTGTTGTTGCTTTTTCATTTGACACATCCAGGTGTTCTTCGGTTTGCCTCTGGCCTTGAGTCCATCAAGTGGAACTTCCATTGATATCGCTTTCTTTTCGCTTTCTCAGGTCGGTCGGTCGGTCTTCGAGCTTTTCGGTGATTGGTTGGCCTATGAACAAGCTGCCTCGGATGTAGCTTGTAATGATTCTGTGACATTAAGTTGTGTGATGTCACCCGATAGAAAATTTAAACACGATCTTAAGCAACGGGGAGGCGGCGGTACGCGCTTGCTCCACTCAGTTCGGTAGTGTAGGGGGGGTTCTTTTACCTCTTCAGTTGCTGTTGTCATTATCAATAATATTTCTACCATCATTCGCGTACCAAAGCAAAAAAATAAATTAAACAAGCGGAGAAAGCAAAATTCAAAAATGCTAACATCTGAAAAAAAAAACGAATCTCAGATAACGACGACCAACTCACTTATTACTGAGCCCAGGTGGACAGGACTCTGGCCATCTCTACCCATTCCAGCAACCTACGGTCCTAGGCCAATATTAAGGACCCCCAAAAGAAATAAATAAGTTTTTATTTAATCAATCCATGCTGCTGCGGAGAAAAGTACGAGAGCGTATTCCTTTAGGAAAAGACATTTGATTTAGTTTAATACATGCTGTCTTTTATTAACAACCAAAAATACGGAGACATTTTTTTTTTTATGTTGGCAAAGTACATGATCAATTCAAGAAAATATATGCAAGGGAAAATGAGCGCGTCACCATGCAAATAATATAGCTAGAAGTCTAGATGTCAACCAAAGAAACGAAAAAAAAATAGAAAAAGAGGGACTTACCAGATCCTTACGGCCGTACGGAGGGAAATCACACTTTTCACTGTATTATTCACTTTTTTTTTAATATGTTATTTATTATTATCTGGATCATGACGTGCGCATTAGATAACGAATTATGTATTATAAAAATTTGAAAAGAAAATTACATGCAAACACACAAAAAAAAAGAAAGAGAAACTGGATTAAATTAATTAATTAACAAATAAAAACTAAGCAAATTAAATTATTTTCACAAAAAAAAAAAGTGGTAAGCAGTCGGTAAACGATGTTGTATGATTTTTGCATGAACGATCGGTTGAAAGAGTCCACGTGGACGCTGGAGCAAATGAACAAAGGACGAAGTGAGATCGATGAATGTTATGTGCCGTACAGTGTGCGAGCGATGCAAAGAAATAATGGCGAATCAAAATTTGGGACACAGCAACTGGACAAATGACGTCATGAACTCGATGGATTTTAAATATAGTACGTTTGCGGTCGGTGCAGAAATATGTTAGTGGACCAACATTTGTGACACCGCAAAGGAACAAATGACGCAATGTGCTCGTGGATTTTAAATATAATACGATCGATGCGAAGATATGATGGCCAATCGAAATTTGTGACACAGCAACTGGACAAATGACGTCATGAACTCGATGGATTTTAAATATATAGTACGTTTGCGGTCGGTGCAGAAATATGATAGTGGACCAACATTTGTGACACCGCAAAGGAACAAATGACGCAATGTGCTCGTGGATTTTAAATATAATACGATCGATGCGAAGATATAATGACCAATCAAAATTTGGGACACAGCAACTGGACAAATGACGTCATGAACTCGATGGATTTTAAATATAGTACGTTTGCGGTCGGTGCAGAAATATGATAGTGGACCAACATTTGTGACACCGCACAGGAACAAATGACGCAATGTGCTCGTGGATTTTAAATATAATACGATCGATGCGAAGATATGATGGCCAATCAAAATTTGTGACACAGCAAATGAACAGCACGATTATGATGGGCACTGATTGCAGCCGATGTACAAAAAGAACCAAGCGGGCGAATCCAACAGAAAAATAGTGATTTTTTTTTTTTTTTTTAAATTTCACAGTGATGCACGAAAATCGGCGTGGCTGATTAGAAACGGCCAAATATTTCACAAAACTTAAATACTAATGAAAAAACAGAAAAAAACAGATCGTGGCGATCAGGTCGGAGGCTGGTGCTAAACTCCCCAAAAAACGGAGCAGATTTTTAAATTTCCAACCAATTTTTAAAGATCATGCCACTTTCCCGTTTTTTTGAAAAAATCGGACCATTTTGCCGTTTTAGAAGTTGTGTTCCCGCATCCCTCGTCCTTGCCATCTAGTTCTCAGTCGAAGGCTTCCCCGCCAGAACATAATTTCTAAGTATGTACATAGAGTGAGCTGTGTCCCCACTCTACATCTAGATTCGCATGAGCCATATAAAATTGGTTGATCTACAATATAGAATTTTTCATCCATTTACATACATTTGGCAATCCACTCATCCTTTTCATACCCATTTCTCCCATGCACTTTGTTCATGTACATTTCATCTATGCATAATGCACTCAGCGAACACTGTTCCACCCGTTTGACCACTTAGCTGCAGCTCGAAAGTGTAGGGTATGTAAATGCAACGACAATTCGTCGTCACCCGCATAGTGCATCGATACACGTACATAAATATGTATACAAGATACTTGAGATTTCTAAGCGGCCAGTGGTCAAGTGAATAGAACGTTTGATGGGTGCACCATGCATAGCTGAAACGTACATCGATACAAAGGCGATGCGTATGATGTACGAGTACTGGCATCATTCGCATTATATTCGCATGTGCATCCGCATGACATTCGCATTCGCGAATAAAATTTAGAAAAGAAACATTACACCACAGGCAATTACGCAGAGAGTTGTCGTGCGTAAGAGGCTGAAGTTTATGCACGCCGAATATCTTCAGCGTGATAAGTACCTAACTCTTTACCTGACATATCCGATAATAAATAACAGGAAGATCCTATTTTCTTAACAACTTTCGCTTCAAGGAATTTGTTGTCTAATTTCGCATTATAATGCGCCGACGCCTTACTTTGGCTGAAGTTTCTACGAAGGACTACTTCCCCGGGCACAAATTCTATGGAACGAGACCGCAAGTTGTATGTCCTGCAATTGCTCTCATACATCCGCTTAAGATTTCTCTCCACCGTTTCGCGAATCAATTCTCTCTTTTCGTCTTGATTAACCCTAGATGTAGGGTCACTAACTATATTTAATTTACGTAATAGATCATACGTTTCACCATTTGCGATCATATTTTGACCGAATACAACGAAATAAGGAGAGAATCCAATAGAGGAATGATAGGCGGATCTAAGAGCGCAATTGATGGAAGACAACTTGGAGTCCCAATCACGCTGGTTAGGGTGGACATAGGCTCTGATAGCTGCTACAAGTGACCGATTCACGCGCTCAGCAGCATTACTCTGGGGTGAATAAAGAGCAGTGAAAAAATGTTTAACGCCATAGGATAACAAAAGTTGTTTGAACAAGGCCGACTTAAATTGTACCCCATTGTCCGTCGTAATGGTTTCCGGAACACCAAACACATTGAAGATTCTCTTCTCTACAAACTCAACCAGGAGCTCAGCAGAAAGTTTTCTAATAGGCTCGACAAAGGAAAACTTCGACAAATGGTCGAGGACAACTATAACCCCTATATTGCCAGACTTTGATCTCGGATAAGGTCCCAAAAAGTCAATATACAAACGCTGAAATATCCTATCCGGGAGAACGAGTTTACCCATGGGAGGCCTTTGAATCTGATTCGGAGCTTTCGTCTTCTTGCACGTCACACATGAGGCAACTGCATCTTTGACTTGTTTGGTCATTTTCGGCCAATAGAAGAAATTTTTAAGACGTCTTAATGTTTTGCCGAATCCTCCATGTGCGCAAAGTGGATTTTCGTGCGCTCGTGTAATCAGATCTGACGTCAGCTCCTCCGGAATCCACAGTTTCCATGAGCTCTCTTCCTGGAACTCATCCCCGGTAGCATATTCCGAGCGTCTGTATACATAACCGTCTACGACCTTGAGATCTGGAAGAAGGTGCTGATTCTCCTCAATACGTTTTATCAAGGCAATATACGAGTCTGAATTAAAATGGGGTGATTTCAAATCAATTTCCACAGTAGTCTCTATTTCCTCGATTGAGTCTACTCCTGGAGAATATATACGAGAGAGAGCATCAGGAACAACGTGTTGGGTTCCCTTACGGTGTTGAATAGCAAACTTAAATCCTTGTAACTTTAATGACCATCTGGCCAGTCTTCCACTCAAGTCGGACTGAGACATTAACCATTTCAGCGACGCGTGATCCGTCACTACAGTGAATTCGTGCCCTTCTACGTAGGCCCTAAACTTTTTAATAGCTGCTACCGCTGCCAGACATTCCTGCTCAGAAACCGAATAGTTTCTCTGGGCCTGATTGAACTTTTGTGACATATACGCTATCGGTGCTTCGGTTTCGTCGTCCTGTTTTTGAACCAGAACCGCACCAAGACCATATTGACTGGCGTCACAGTGTATTTCAAAAGGTCGAGAAAAGTCCGGACTGTGTAGCACAGGCGCTGACGATAAACACTCTTTAAGTGCATTAAACGCGTTTTTGCCCTCATCAGTCCAGGTGAAACCGCGGCTTTTGCGCAGCATGTCTGTCAGCGGTGCAGACACCGACGCAAAATTAGGAACAAAGCGACGATACCAGCCACAAATTCCTAAAAATCTTCTCAGCTGTTTAACGGAATTTGGCAGTGGGAAATCGGTTATAACCTTCACCTTATCAGGGTCAGTGCAGATAATACCATCACCGATTATGTGGCCTAAATATCGAACCTCCTTCACAAGGAATTCACTCTTCTCAACGTTCAAAGTCAAATTAGCCTTCCGAAAACAAAGAGCCACTTCTTGAAGGACCATCAAATGTTCTTCAAATGTTTCTGTAATGAGAAGTAAGTCATCCAAGTATATGAAGACCTGGTAGCGGAGATGTGCAGGGATGACTCGATCCATGAGCCTCTGCATGGTTTGAGGTGCGTTGCAGAGTCCGAACGGCATGGTCACAAAGTGATATAATGGACGACCTGGCACGGTAAAGGCCGTCTTCTCCTTTGATTCGTCATCAAGCGGTATTTGCCAAAAGGCGTCTTTTAAGTCGAGTTTTGAAATGAATTTCGCTTTGGGCATTCGACTTAGTATACCGTCGATTAAAGGCAAAGGATAGGCGTCCTTGACCGTCACGCTATTCACTTTTCGAGCATCCAAGCACAATCTCACTTTACCAGGTTTCACTACAAGAGTGACTGGAGACGACCATGGGCTTTGGGACTCTTCAATAACACCTAACGCAAGCATCCGATCGATTTCAGCAAAGAGGAGCTTTTCGATGGCGGGAGAGACTGAATAGTGTCTCTGCTTAATTGGCTTGTTTCCGCCGACATCGATGACGTGTTGTACAAGTTTCGTACGTCCTAAGCCCTCCGAAGAAAAGGACGGAAACATTGCGATAGATGCTTTGAGTTTGGTCTGCTGCATCGGAGAAATGCAATGTGATACGGAATCAACGGCTAAAGGCAAATTTAATGGACACAAAGAAGAGATAAATAAATCGGAAGCAAGTTCGAAAGAACGCACAAAATCCACGCCCAAGTACAAATTTTGGCTTAAAGTAGGCATAATAAGTAAGGTTAGCGGGAGTGTACGACCGCGAAAAGTGACGTCTGTTAATATCTTACCGACAGCTGAATGGGGAGAGCCATCTGCCGTTCTAACGGTAAGGAAAAACTTTTCCCATTTATGTTTCTTTTCCCTTAAGAGCTTTTTAGCCAAATCAGCAGCTATGCAGCTGACGCTGGCTCCTGTATCTACGAGGCCACAAACGGTTTCATCAAGAAGTTGAACAGTAGCGTACGGACGGAAGTCATCTTTAGGCTGAGAAGCAAGAATGGCGGAACAGTACAATCGACGATTTTGAATAACCGTTTTCCAAAATTGTCTCATTCGAATAGTTGATCGCTTTGGCTTTCGGTAACTTGGTGTCAATTGATCTACGCCTAGAATACGATGACGGGCAGCCCTATAATTCTGAATGC
This sequence comes from Microchrysa polita, assembly GCA_949715475.1. Lineage (NCBI taxonomy): Eukaryota > Metazoa > Arthropoda > Insecta > Diptera > Stratiomyidae > Microchrysa > Microchrysa polita. The sequence goes on along the minus strand of OX454421.1, from coordinate 86,388,032 downwards.
GTATATGCAAGGGGAGAAAACTATGGTGAACAGGCCGTGTATGTTCTATACTACCACTATTGGTACATGGTGTAACAGCGCGATAGTGCGGTTCTTGTGAGGTGCTTGAATCAGATAATAAAGATGTTGTGGTTTGAGCAGGTGAGGAGAGATGTTCATTTTCTAAGTAATGTGATTTCGAAATAGATGGGGTAGTATTCATATATGTATGAGAATGGACATTAACTGGTTTTATTTCGGTTTTTGCGGAGCTGGTGGAGCTTTCAAGTTTTTTGGCTTCTTTAAACATTTAGGACATTGTGGCTTATAAATATTAGGTGCACCACAGCCATAGCAAAATATTTTTCTTTCAGCCATACATTCGTCAAACCGATGCCCTACCTCTTGGCAATTCCAACACTTTAGTTCCAGAGTAATTGCAGCGATATCTTCTACCTCAGCTAAAGAACAATCATCTTCTACTTCCGCAAACTCAGCAATTTCACGCCTAAAATTAGTTTGAGGTACTTTATGTGCCACTCGCGCATTATTTGGATTCGTGGAATCTAAAGTTTCGGAACGATACACATACGCCTTAAGGTCGCGGATAGTATAAATCGGGAAATGAATCAGTTCTCTTCGAAGTTCCCAGCGGAGATTTCGCCTGAGAATTTCTAATAATTGCCACTCTGAAATAGGCCCTTCAAGGCGATCAACCAGCTTCATTGTAGCCTCACAAAAAGAATCAAACGACTCCTTAGACCCTTGCTTCCTATTACGGAGTTGCTCCATTATGTCATAATCAGATAGGCGTTCTCGAAATTGACTTCGTAGGGCTTCGGAAAAAGGGACCCATTGTATTTTATGCACGCCACGACGATAACGCCAAAACCAATCAGCAGCCTTGCCAAAAAAAAGTAGATGTAGGTGTCCAATTAGTGCTTCATAATTATTTCCTAAAGTGCTTTCGGTCAATATTCGAACCTGGTAGAGGAATTTTTCAACAGGTAAATGCTGATCTTCCCCGTTAAACCTAAGTTGCCAGCCTGAAATAATTTTTCCTGTCCGCTCTGTATTATAACTGGAAGAGTTGGACATCCGACTGTGCTGATCTTCATTGTTTGAAGGAAATGCCATACCTGTAATATTATGACCACTTGGAGAAGGATTAAAGAATTGAGTTGGATGGTTAGATATTAACCCGGGTTGTTCATTCTGTGGAAGGTTCATTCCTTGATGTAATGGGGGTCTAACATATGTATATTGGTTCCATTGCGCAGGGGGTTGAACTGAGTTTAACGACAAACCTCTTAATTCTTCGCGGATTACTTCACCCACAATATCGCGAATTTGTGCTCGTAGACCAATTTCATTTTCCTTTTGACGTGGCTGTTCCTGGATTATAGATCTACGCACATTGGTGCGAGAAGAAGGAATATTTGTGGACAATCTCGATTGGGGAATAGATTTTGATTTTGAGCGGTTAAGCCCCCTAATTTCAGCATCCACATCAATCACGCGGACATCATCTATGATTTGATTTTGTTTCTCATAAACGTCTAAAATAGAGCGACTTAGTTGTTCTTGCGTTATAGGCGGAGTAAGGTTATTGGCTAAGTTTGACCTACTATCTAGAATCTTGTTTTGACTAATTGTTGCTAAGTTCCGTGTGGTGTTGGAACTTTCATTATCATTACCCTGATTCGAAAATGTGTTAACAGGCTTAGCAGATTGAGACAAACGTGAAGGTGACTCTGATATTAACCGAGTCTGTGAACGAGTTACAGGGCGTTTATCTTTAGGAATAGCTCCTTTATTAACATCGCGATCATTTTTAAAAGACATAGGTGTTAATTTGTCTGAGGTACAAAAACGATGACAAAGAGGACATGTGTTCTTCGTCTCCAACCATATCAATACACACGATTTGTGATAACAGTGCCCACACTGCGTTAAAACTGCTTCATCTGATGACTGGAAATCTGTCTTGCATATCATACAACACGTTACGTCTTCATCAAAATTGAGAAGATCTTCTCGACTGTGCCGCACTGCCATATTTACCGCGTACTTTTCTTATTAAAAATAACTTATAAACAGAAATGTGAAAATAAATATAGTTATAAGAATACTTGTTGATTCAATTTTTTTCTCTAGAAAAAGAGAAAAAAAATAATCCAATATAAATTTCTCTTTTTTTTTTTCAAATATCAAAAATGTCTTTTTCTTCCGGAATACCTCTTCATTCTCCTCTCCACAACAGAAATAAAAAAAACGCAAATTTAAACAAATGCGGTACCATTCAAAAGGTGGAAAAAAGATAAGAAAAACAAAAAAAAAAATAAGTGAGTAAGTAGTCAGCTGTTCGATATATTCTAACGGAGAAATTTGTACTAGTAAAAGTTATTGCAAGTTTCATCAATGAGATGCGATGCTGATAAAAACGAAACACTCTCGGATGTTGAAAGTACAACAACTACGCACTATCATACATAATTCTCAAGATATGTTTTGTTGATATCGACATCACCTCTCACAGGTGAGACAGACAATGTTGATGTGGAACAATTCCGTGGAGTAGAGTCAACTTTTCTCTTCGACATAAAGGTACCGTACAACTCTTTGAGAAATCTCAGACCGGATCTTCAAAAATACTCTTAAAGCCACAATATTTCAGGAAAACTGAAAGAGCCTCGATACATGAATGTAAACAAACATTCACCAAACAACACAATGAGAAAAGTATACTCTGTCGCTATTGTAGTTATGTAATTAATTTCTACTAATGATGGTTTAGCACAACTATTCATAGAAGTATGTTTTAGTAAAATGTGAAATTAAGAGAGAATTTAACGAGAATAGTGTGCAAATTAGTATCAGCTGGACGTAAGAATACGTTATAACGTAATTCTGAATTTTGAGCAAGAAAATGATACTTTTAAAGAGACACCGCAAAACACGGGCCCTTTACGTTGGGCGCCAATTATTGTAATGATTCTGTGACATTAAGTTGTGTGATGTCACCCGATAGAAAATTTAAACACGATCTTAAGCAACGGGGAGGCGGCGGTACGCGCTTGCTCCACTCAGTTCGGTAGTGTAGGGGGGGTTCTTTTACCTCTTCAGTTGCTGTTGTCATTATCAATAATATTTCTACCATCATTCGCGTACCAAAGCAAAAAAATAAATTAAACAAGCGGAGAAAGCAAAATTCAAAAATGCTAACATCTGAAAAAAAAAACGAATCTCAGATAACGACGACCAACTCACTTATTACTGAGCCCAGGTGGACAGGACTCTGGCCATCTCTACCCATTCCAGCAACCTACGGTCCTAGGCCAATATTAAGGACCCCCAAAAGAAATAAATAAGTTTTTATTTAATCAATCCATGCTGCTGCGGAGAAAAGTACGAGAGCGTATTCCTTTAGGAAAAGACATTTGATTTAGTTTAATACATGCTGTCTTTTATTAACAACCAAAAATACGGAGACATTTTTTTTTTTATGTTGGCAAAGTACATGATCAATTCAAGAAAATATATGCAAGGGAAAATGAGCGCGTCACCATGCAAATAATATAGCTAGAAGTCTAGATGTCAACCAAAGAAACGAAAAAAAAATAGAAAAAGAGGGACTTACCAGATCCTTACGGCCGTACGGAGGGAAATCACACTTTTCACTGTATTATTCACTTTTTTTTTAATATGTTATTTATTATTATCTGGATCATGACGTGCGCATTAGATAACGAATTATGTATTATAAAAATTTGAAAAGAAAATTACATGCAAACACACAAAAAAAAAGAAAGAGAAACTGGATTAAATTAATTAATTAACAAATAAAAACTAAGCAAATTAAATTATTTTCACAAAAAAAAAAAGTGGTAAGCAGTCGGTAAACGATGTTGTATGATTTTTGCATGAACGATCGGTTGAAAGAGTCCACGTGGACGCTGGAGCAAATGAACAAAGGACGAAGTGAGATCGATGAATGTTATGTGCCGTACAGTGTGCGAGCGATGCAAAGAAATAATGGCGAATCAAAATTTGGGACACAGCAACTGGACAAATGACGTCATGAACTCGATGGATTTTAAATATAGTACGTTTGCGGTCGGTGCAGAAATATGTTAGTGGACCAACATTTGTGACACCGCAAAGGAACAAATGACGCAATGTGCTCGTGGATTTTAAATATAATACGATCGATGCGAAGATATGATGGCCAATCGAAATTTGTGACACAGCAACTGGACAAATGACGTCATGAACTCGATGGATTTTAAATATATAGTACGTTTGCGGTCGGTGCAGAAATATGATAGTGGACCAACATTTGTGACACCGCAAAGGAACAAATGACGCAATGTGCTCGTGGATTTTAAATATAATACGATCGATGCGAAGATATAATGACCAATCAAAATTTGGGACACAGCAACTGGACAAATGACGTCATGAACTCGATGGATTTTAAATATAGTACGTTTGCGGTCGGTGCAGAAATATGATAGTGGACCAACATTTGTGACACCGCACAGGAACAAATGACGCAATGTGCTCGTGGATTTTAAATATAATACGATCGATGCGAAGATATGATGGCCAATCAAAATTTGTGACACAGCAAATGAACAGCACGATTATGATGGGCACTGATTGCAGCCGATGTACAAAAAGAACCAAGCGGGCGAATCCAACAGAAAAATAGTGATTTTTTTTTTTTTTTTTAAATTTCACAGTGATGCACGAAAATCGGCGTGGCTGATTAGAAACGGCCAAATATTTCACAAAACTTAAATACTAATGAAAAAACAGAAAAAAACAGATCGTGGCGATCAGGTCGGAGGCTGGTGCTAAACTCCCCAAAAAACGGAGCAGATTTTTAAATTTCCAACCAATTTTTAAAGATCATGCCACTTTCCCGTTTTTTTGAAAAAATCGGACCATTTTGCCGTTTTAGAAGTTGTGTTCCCGCATCCCTCGTCCTTGCCATCTAGTTCTCAGTCGAAGGCTTCCCCGCCAGAACATAATTTCTAAGTATGTACATAGAGTGAGCTGTGTCCCCACTCTACATCTAGATTCGCATGAGCCATATAAAATTGGTTGATCTACAATATAGAATTTTTCATCCATTTACATACATTTGGCAATCCACTCATCCTTTTCATACCCATTTCTCCCATGCACTTTGTTCATGTACATTTCATCTATGCATAATGCACTCAGCGAACACTGTTCCACCCGTTTGACCACTTAGCTGCAGCTCGAAAGTGTAGGGTATGTAAATGCAACGACAATTCGTCGTCACCCGCATAGTGCATCGATACACGTACATAAATATGTATACAAGATACTTGAGATTTCTAAGCGGCCAGTGGTCAAGTGAATAGAACGTTTGATGGGTGCACCATGCATAGCTGAAACGTACATCGATACAAAGGCGATGCGTATGATGTACGAGTACTGGCATCATTCGCATTATATTCGCATGTGCATCCGCATGACATTCGCATTCGCGAATAAAATTTAGAAAAGAAACATTACAAGCTACTCTTGATGTGGTCCCTTTTCGTTACACCAACTGACATGCGTAACATTTTCATTTCAGTCGCTGTCATTTCTTTCGCGTAACCTTCATACATCGTCCAGCATTCTGATCAATACATGAGTGCGGGATGTACAACAGTTTTTTACAACTTGCCCTTTAGCTTCAGTGGCATTTTCTTATCGCAGAAAACTCCAGAGATTTCTCGCCACGTCATCCACCCAACTTTTGTGCGATGTTTGATGTTTGTAGCTCCGTTGTTCACCATCGAGCCAAGGTACTTGAACTTGGTACAAGACTTAAGCTGCTCCTTTGACGTACATATCTGGTATCGGTGCATATGGGTCTGAGAATGGGCAGCAAAAGAACAAAGTCTTTGTTATACTTACCCTCCTCCAGAATGTCACACCATTTTGTAAGTGCAGCTTGCAAGGCAACGATGTTTGGGCTACTGAGGACTATATCATCGGCAAAAATAAGAGATATTTCTAGGCCGTCGGAGACAAGTGTTAATAAGTAGCACATGATGATGTTGAAGAGCAAGGCACTCAATACACTGCCCTGGTGTATTCCGACATTCACCGGAAATTCTTCTGATTCCCCGGCTGTGCATGTAACCTTAGTCGTAGCTCCATCATACATGTCTTGTATCATCCTGACGTATGCCTCAGGGACATTAAGTGCTCTCAAGGCTAACCATATCAGATCACAAGGTATCGAATGCCTTTTCCGAATCGATGAATACAAAGTGCAAGTCCTTTTGTGCTGCTGTATACTTTTCCATGACAATAAGTTTGCACTGAATCGCATCGACTGTAGATCGACCTTCAACAAAGCCGCATTGATTGTCATTCAACCGCACAATCTTTCTCAATCGGTTACGGACAACTCGCTCGTAGATCTTCAGTGTATGAGGTGTTAGCTTTATAGCCTTATAGCTGTTGAGTTTGCGTGAGTCTCCCTTGTTCTTATAGAAAGGAAGACGAAAATTTTCCCTGAAAGCATAAGGCATCGCTTGCATACCTTTGATTTTGTTGAAGAGAACTGCGAGCCAACTAAGCCCGACATTTTCCATTTTCAACCAAAATTCCGCGGGGATTTTGTCCGGTCCGACTACCTTTCCGCGTTTCTTCTGATGTATTGCCTCCATCACCTCTTCCTCTGAGATATCTTCAATATTTGTGGTATTCGGCTAAACATCTTGAAAAGCTGCTCTAGGAAATTCTTCATTTAGAAGATCATCAAAATACTCTCGCATTCTGCTATAAATTGCCGGATCGTCAATCAGCAACATTCCTTGCGAGTCCTCCACGGCTGTATTTCCCGAGCGTTCCTTCTCCTTTGGGCGACCCTAAATATTCTGGCGTCGTGCTTGGGTCTCTCGCGCAAAGACGGTCCTTCGGTCGCAGTCTAAGTTTCTAATTCTTGGTAGAATTTCTCAGCTGGTGTCTCTCGTTTTTCACAAACCATGTATTTAGGATGACCAAACCGTGCGATCTGCACATGGTCAGAATAGCTTCACTTGCGTCATTTCTGACCGTTGAAGGGCTATCCTTTCCACCATGGCAATCGTCGTAATCATAATTTGATTCACCCACATGGCCACTTAGATTTCCTCGCAAGAACACCAATTCAGTACCTGGAATGGTCTGAATCGGGGTGTCAACGTCGTTCCAAAATGCCTCTTTTTCTTCTGGTGGCAGTCCCACTTGGGGAGCGTAGGCAATTATTACGTTCCACACCCTTCGCACATAATCAATTTGATGCTGATCAAGCGATCACTTCTCTTCGCGACACTTATTATGCTGCCAAGTAAAGACCACGACAGAATAATGCCAACTCCGTTTCTTTGGTTTGTAAGTCCATAGTTGTTTAATTGGTACTTCATGGAATTCGTAAGAAACCGAGCTCTGTCGATATGGGAATTTCGCCACTTCGTCTCTTGCACGCACATAATGGGTGAGTTTATAAAACACGACGTTTGCGCAACGTTACCTTTAATTTCAAATCAACCGGCCGTTACGGATCAAAAACTTCTCCCTACAAACAGATTCCCTAAGCGCTTAGGGATCTGTTTGTAGGGAGAAGTTTCTGATCCGTAACGGCCGGTTAATTTGAAATTAAAGGTAACGTTGCACGAACGTTGCGCGAACCTCACCCAATGTCTATCCCTCTCCGCTTCATGATATCCTGAATCTCATCGCTCTTTGACGTCATGGAACCGACATTTTTTGTTTGTTTGCCCCTTGGATGGCGGTGTTCGATTATTATTGGAAATAGAGGTAGGAGCACAAGGATCTAAACTTCTCGTCTTCGTCACCAACAAAGCGATAACAAATAAATGTTTCACTCAAGCATTTGTTGGTTGTTAGCTTAAAATCGTGTTCCAATAAAAATTTTCTTTGCCATAGGAATCATTATTCTTCCTCAAAAATTCTGTTGCCCAATTGAATTTGAAACGACAATACAAAATTTAATACTAACGTGTGCAAGAAAACGCGCCCTTCACTCGATAAAAAAAATGCAAATTGCATTTGGCATAGTTAACCGTTGAACAATGCACTCGATTACAAATTGATCTGAAGCTGAAATTATCTTGCACTTATAGCATAATTTTGGGCACCAGGTCATTAAACTTTCAGCATGAGCTTTCATATTTACTTTTGTCAATTTTCTAATATTGCATAGATGTAGGCGCTATTTGAAAATATCAACTGAAGTTGAACGTTTCAAGCAATTTCAATCAATCTCAGCTGTTCAACTAATGTTTATTTTTGTTCTTTTGCAGATTAGTAATTCCGTGGCTGTTCGATGAAATTTACCAATCACCAAGGATATTATACCTTTAAAATATCCTGCAAACAAGACCCACGATTGCATTCATCCAACACTAATAAATTGCATCGTTGAAGACGTTGGTGTCGTCATCATCATCATCAATCACAACAATATCGCTTTCAACTCACCAATCAACAGTCAACACTAACACGTTTGCAAGATGTTCCAGGGCCCGGGTGGTCACGGTGGAGGCGGCGGTGGATGTGGTGGCCCCGCCACAACTTCTGGCGGTGGCGAAGCCGGCTACATTCACGCTATTGAAGACTCGGCGACAGTTGATAGTGGACCGCGTGCGCGATTGAACGATTCTCGAGGCGTTCCGTGTAATAATTCGTCGGTTTCGTCGAATTTTGTCTGTGCCAGTAAAAGTTTTCCCCAAAGTGATCAGTGTGCAGTGCTAAATCAGAATTATCAACAACAACCGCAAGTCGGAGGATATTATTGCCAGGAACAAGGATATTATCCGCCGCAACAAGGACTGTGTCATCCACCACCGCAAGCCGTATCTTGTCAGCAACAATCAGGATCGTGTTCACAACATCCCGGCTCTTGTCAGATACCAGGATCTTATCCGCAACCGATTGGATCTTATCCTCAGTCAACTTACCCGCCGCCACCGGGATTTTGTACGCCGCCAGCAAGTTGTTTTCCTTCGCCGCCACCACCAGGATCGTGTCTTCTGCAACGAGGACCGTCTCCTCAAACCTTTGGACAGTTTCCTCCAACACAAGGACCTTGTTCCCATCCGCAGGGAGCTTACTCTCAACCAGGCGGACCATTTGGATCATTTCCCCAATCACAAGGACCTTTTTCTCAACAACCGGGAGGATATTTTGAGGAAGAGAAATTTATTTCGCAACAAGAAGGATCGTTATATCAACAGCCAGGATCCTGTTTTCGACAGCCACGATCGGTTGACTCCAACTATAGTTACTCGTCGCAGCAAGCGGATCAACAGGTGGGTGTGCCGCTCGAGTGATTTGTTTGCGATCTCATCTGTGTGTGCTGTGTGGTGTGGTGCTGTGTGTGATGTGATGAAGATGATGGTCTGGTTTTTTGCTTGGGGCCAGTGTGCCGGCATTTCAGTGTTACCGTATGCGTATCGTGTGAATGCAATGATGAATTATTTAAGATGATTTGAATGGAGATGTGAGTGGTTCGGTAATGTGGGTGTGATGATATGAGCAGAGAAGATTATTTTTTTTGGTGTTCTATTTGATATGCTATTCAGACTCTGAACTAAATTTAGGACTTCACAAATCCTGGGGACAGTGTAGATTCGCTGATATCCTTTCATCCACAAATTGCCACTAGCTTAAGGTGACCAGACTCCCAAAAGCCCAATGATGTACACATATGTAGTTGTGAAATTCGGTTCTCAAGCAAATCCAGAGCCATACATCAAGGTTCCAGGTACGAGGTCTAAGTCGCAAACATTTTGGTCTGAGTATACGTATGGACGAGTCATAGATCTAAATCCTACGAATTGTTTTACATCCTATTCCCAGCAGCGCTATGTATCAACTTTTTGGCGAATTGTGAAAAGGGACAATAGACAGCGAGATCCGAGCGGAGCGAGCTATCGGATCTGAGTAATCCTAAGGACAAACCAACGGTCTATATTTTACCGCTGCGATTGCACCTCGCCTTGTCCACTTTTTACCTGCGCTGGTCGCAAGGATGAGATGAGAGTATGATACCATGCCGTTCCCTTGGGGTTTTAAAGCCGTTTTAAATGGATTGTAAGGAAATTTTTGAAAAAACTTTATGTAAACCCCATGTTGAGTCTTTTCTTTAGTATGCATTTACCTATAGAGGTTGATAAAGGATCCGGATGGAGAACAATGGCTGATTTTTAAATCCTAAAATCTCTTCTTTTTTAACGGCTGTAACCTCTGAACCCTGGCAGCTACAGCCTTGAAATGTTCACCAAATATGGGCAGTGCGGTACCCTACACGTTTGCTAAATTTCAAAATTCCGCCCAATTTGCAAGTTATCGGCATTTTTTATTAGAAAACCCAGAGTGCGATTTGGACAGATAAGGTTCCGAATGCGGATAGGTGGACGCTAAATATCGACAGCACAGCGTACAGGGGTCGAACTCTACACCTTAAAAGCAGATATGACTGATCACAGGCCTCATCGAGGCACGATTTCAGTATCTGTGGCGCCAAATTTTGATGATGCCATTTCATTAATATTGGCCTGAAACGACCAAATCTGCAATCCTTTTTCGCGAAATCGTAACGGTTCTCCGGATATTCAATGTCAAAGTTTGACATTTATATGGGGTAGTTCAGTTTTTAATGGGAAATTGGGGGTATTTTTTACCACAGTTTGATGTGAATCAATAGCCTTGCCCCGAAAATAACATTTTCAATTTATTTTGCCTCGCTGTCTAGCAAATTTTACAATTCTTGCTCGCAAATATATTTTGACATTTCATATTATTAACATCTTTGCCAAATTGGTAAAACTTACTATTCTAGTGGGACCGATTAAAATTAAAACGTCAATTTTATGGCGTCGAATACTTTCCCCAATGTGTAAAGCGGAAATACCCCCCTTTTCTTATCAAATTACTTAACTGGCTTCATAGAAAAGTCAAACTTTGACATTGAATATCTGGAGAACCGTTACGATTTCGCGAAAAAGGATTGCAGATTCGGTCGTTTCAGGCCAATATTAATGAAATGGCATCATCAAAATTTGGCGCCACAGATACTGAAATCTCCCCCTCATCGAGGAGCTTATTATGTAGTGAATTAGGTTTCATTGTGTGGCATGGGAAATGCTGTACATTTTGCTGTACATTTCCCAATGCTGTACGACAGGTTAAAATGCTGTACTGTACAGCAAAATGCTGTACGTCTGGTCAGCTTACACTAGATTCAGTAGAGTTTGTCTAAAGTTGACCCTGCAGCGCATGTTGGAAATTTTGTCTGATTTTTTGCAATAGAAAGTAAAATTACAAATTATGTTTAGAAATGAGTGAAAATTCACATTTGGAGGTCGATAACGTTGACTGTCGAATAGGTAGCGATGATACTCTAGGCCAGGGGCGTCCAACTTAATTTTTACATGGTCCACATTGTTGGTTGGTTTTGAAAGCGAGGGCCTGCCAAACACTTTTATGTGGAAGACATTCTCCAAACCTTTCTGGAATCGATGGCTATGGGTAAATTTTTGATTACATACATATTAACAACGTAAATATCTATGGTCACAGTATTACTAGAGAATCTACGCTATAGTAATTCTGAGAGAATGAGGGTTTTCTCTGCCTAAGAGGGTTGCATTTATGCATTTTATTGAATTAAAATACAAACTCGCCATTTATGGGTGCATTTCACAGAACTTGACTCCATTTTAATCCAATGAAATCCATGGATTCCGTGACATTTATATTGTGTTCGCTGCCAATAATTTGTAGTTCTATTTTTATAATATTTATATTTTTTCCACTGAGCACAAACACAGTGATGTGGAGTCTGGTCTCTTGACCAATAAGAAGCAAGGCGGACAACCCTGGTTTAGTCCAACACTAAGTACGTTTTTAGGGTTTTTTAGATTTTACAAAAAACCCTTATGAAATCGATTTTGTCCGTCCGACTGTCCGTCCGTCTGTTCACTAAATAACTCGCGAACGGCTTAACCGATCGTCTTGAAATTTGGTAGGAATGTGTAGAATGGTAACAGTCTTTGGCACGAAATACGTAAAAGTTGGTAGGACAAAAATAACAGGGTGTCCCGGACATTTGAAAATTTGTTCACTAAATAACTCGCGAACGGCTTAACGGATCGTCATGAAATTTGGTAGGAATGTGTAGAATGGTCTTTGGCATGAAATACTTAAAAATTGGTATGGCTAAGATAAAAGGGTGTCCCGAACATTTACAAATTTGTTCACTAACCGATCGTTCTGAAATTTGGTAGGAATGGGTAGAATCGTAACAGTCTTTAGCACGAAATACTTAGACGTTGGTAGGACAAAGCAAACAGGGTGTCCCGGAGATTTGAAAAAGTCGACTTTTTTAGTTTTTATCAAATCAAAGAACTTGATGGGTACATTTCATATCAGTCGTTTTTTTCAGTTTGAAGTCATGGTAACGGCGTTACAGCTAATAAATCCAGTTAATATGGGGAGCCATGATACATAGTAAATCTATTTTTGGATTGGTCTACCTAAAAAGTGTTACAGAATGAAAGGCGTTAGCGTTTATTTAGACCAATCCAAAAATAGATTTACGAGAAGCATTTCATTAACATTGTGCATAATTCTTATTTATTACCTATAAAATATATGTGCAGAATTATTCACTATATGTGTATCCAAAATCTAAAAAAACCCTCGTATTGCGGGCGCAGCCCTCTGTACGCCGGTATTTTTTTGGTTATCCCGTGTAGGTTTGGGTAACGAAACTCCATATAAAAAAATTGCCAGCTGATCCACCTGTCATTTTTTTTATATGTAGTTTCGTTACCCAAACCTACACGGGATGTAGTAAAAAACGAACCTAATAAGTTAAAAAATAGTTGAAAAACTTTGGCTGCATTCAGCGAAAGAAATTCACTGGAAAAACACTGGAAATGCTTCAATAATTTACCCCCCACCAAACACTTTCTCTGCTAAATAATCTAATACAGGCATACCTCGACTTAGGACGCTAATTGGTTCCAGGAAAATGCGTCCTAAGTCGAAAACGTTGTAAGTCGAATAATCATATTGCACGTAGGCAAGAACACGGTCAGAACTCGAAACTCGGCACTTTTTAGCTAATTATACAGTTTTTTAAGAAAAAGGAGCATTCAAAATAAACTAGCATGTGCACATCAACATTAACTAATTTGCGTGCCTAATATTTTTCATATCCCTTCTTGGGCTCTCTTATTGTGAACTGACGAAGACGGCCAATTTTTGTTGCGACATAAGTATTTAGGTAGAATTCTCTTTTCCTTTCTAACAATTTAATTTAGAAAACTTCTTAAGGACGCCACAAATCTGACGATTTCTCGGTCGATAGATGGGGATATCGATTGGCTACAATCGATCTGCCGCCCGTACATCACATACATTAGGCAATTTATCGAGCAATCTGAAATTGACAGTCTCACGGTCCACAAGACACAACACAAAATAGCGAAAATTATACCATTGCTAGTTTTGATGGAGAATGACCGCCACAACCACAGCATGAAGAACGACAACAGGTTTTTGTCAAAATATCAGCAACTTAGAACATATGATTGTCAAGACAGCTTGTACGGAAAATTGCATTGGCAATACGTTCCACACGTCAAATCAAAAAATTGAATTCCATTGGTCCCTACAGTTTCCGATTTATCTCGCAATCAAAAAATCTGGCCGAACGATCGGAGTGTCCGTGGCGCTTCTTATTATTTGTTGAGCTGATCGTCTTATATTTGAAGAAAAAAGTCACATTCTCATCACCATAACTTAAAATATGACCGCAAAATTGTGCAATTAGCAGTTTAGTTTGAGCCCCAGCCAGTGAAAATTCAGGCAGCATACAGTTACTTATCAATCACGAAAATATAAAAGGAGTTCAAAATACATAAATTACCGTATGGCAAATGGATGTCGATTCGAAAGTGACGACTCTAATGCAGAAGGTTAGTAAAAAAGTTCAGTTAAATCTAAAGGTGATACGGATGAGCAAAATGTACTCGTAACCTCATATTATTCGACAGACACTTAATTTATGAAAAATGATTCTAATTTCTATTCACATTGTAGAAAATTTGCAGAGGGGATTAAATTTCTTACATTTACAGAAACTGTTCCTCACTCTTTCCATAAGTTGGAAAATTCTGTGTACAAATTACAATTTTCATAAATATAATTCAAGGGATAATAAGTAACACATGTTATTTCGGAGTAACTACACACCATAGCTAGACGTTTAGCTAGACGTTTAGCAAGTCGTGCAAACACTAAAAAGGTTAAATACAAATTCAAATATTTCTTTGCTGCCGTATCCTAGGATACTATCAATAGTGTATTCGGCTTAATTTAAGGCCGAAAAATTAGATCCAGTAACAATTCATAATTTTAACGCTACCAATTTAAGGACGTACACTGCCAAGTCGCACCACCAAGATTTTACGACTTGCTAAAACTTGGTACAAATAAAGGATTTAGCTGAATTCGAAAGGCTCAAGCTCCCTTAAGAGGTTGCCTAACTAATATCTTTTTGGTTTCTATATGGGATATTGTTTACTTTAGACTGCACCCACACTGTCCGGGGCTGCTAAACCGCGCGATACAAAAAGTCAACGTTGTAGACAACATACGCCTGGCAAAGACAGAGGCGATGGGGGAATTCAAATACGTCTCTGTCTCTTCCAAGCGTGTGTCCACAACTTTGATCGTTTATACCGCACGGTTGGCAAACCCTGAACAGTGTGGGGCAGGCATTAAAATTATGCTCAATTTTTGGGCATACAGTGCTCTGCGTTTCAAAAACGTGTAATTAATGATTGATCAGGAACTATTTGCCGCCGCAGGTAAATAGACTTATGCTGGCCTAATCCTTTACACTAGTGCTGAAATTTACTTCTTTTAAAGGTCCTTAACGAAGCAACTAATTGCTTTTACCAAAACACAATTCCTTCTTTATATATCAGCTCAACAAATAAAATAGAAGCTATATGCACCAGGAAAGAAACTGAGTAAAAACAGAAAAGAAAATTCTGTCTTAATACTTGAACGTGTGTTTTGATACGAATCTTTTTTCTTTTCAAATCGCGTTGTAAGTCGAAACAAAACTTGTTGTAACTCGAGTCGTGGTCTAAATTATTCCCGCGTTGTAAGTCGAAATGTCCTAAGTCGAAGCGTCCTAAGTCGAGGGATACCTGTATATGAAATGAGAATCCAATTGGAATAAAACTTTTCTGCTACATTTTTCGTTCGCTGATGGCAGCCAAAAATTTCAAACCTTTCATAATATCCACAATTAAATTTGAATGTACCTTGTGCAAGCAATTCTGTAAAGTTCTCGGCCTTCGACAACAAATATTGCCGAATGTCGCGCATTTATTCTCAAATGAATGAACTATACGTTCGTCCAGAACTCTCTCTCAAAAGTGTACTTGGCTTTCGTGAACAAGCTACAACCTCTGGCACTGCCCTTTTATTCATACCAGTTTCTTTCAAGCGTAACATCTAGTCCGTATGGTAGCTACACTTACACCTCGATGTCAAAGCGGTTGCTAACCAGCGAGTCAGGTAAGGATAGACGAAACTAGTTGATCCTTAAAAACGAGAGAACGGAACGATTGTTCAATATTGGCGACAATAGGCAGCGTTTCTTGCTTAGCGAGAACAGAGATATCCAAGTTATAAGGAAACAGATAAGTTTTGTGGGCCGCGTTCTTAAAATTTTGTAGTTTATCATCCCTTCATTACTGTGTTGCGTTTCATTATGTAGTGCAGGGGTGTCAAACTCAAAACCTGGCGCGGGCCAAATAAGGCTTTCCTCAAGTTTAGAATAAAAATATAGCAGAGAGTCTAGATCACACGGGATTATCCGTGAGAACTTCGTCCTTTCGAAAATGTACTTCAAGATCATTAAAAAATTAAGGCAAGGAGCAAAAACGTGAAAATATGATTGATCTTCAAGTAACCACAATTACATGATTTGCGCCAAATTTTGAACAGATGATAAAATGTTTAGCACCAGTCATCCGTCATCCATGTTTAGCACCAGTCATCCAGTCATAGTCAGAATAAATTAATTTCAGCAGAAAGGTGGCAAAAAGAGACAAAAAGTTGTTTGTTTTAAACAAACTCATGCATATAGGTCTAAAAAAGCAGGAACACGGGCTCAAATTATTACGTTGGAATTTCACATCCAGGTGATTTAGTCACCAATTCCAAGATTTCCGTAGTTTTTAAAGCTTTGTAATTTTTCCAAATAAATATCATGTTTGGTAAAGCCAACCAAGTTTTTATTAACTGCATTTCGGGGCAGAACAGTTACATGAAAAGACTTAGTATCGTCCTGTACAAAAAAGATGAGCTGTCTTATAAAATCAAATAACCAGCCTGAAATTGTTGGTCGTATTTGGAGAAAAAAAAAACCTAAAATGATCTTGCATAAGACACTAACGAAATTTAGTAATTTTTGTAGACTTAAGTTCAATTTCTTAATTTGTTCACCTTTCCAATTTCACCATTTTTGTGTTGATACAGATTGTGCTGCTTCGACATGGCCGCGGGCCTCGAGTTTGACACATCTGATGGATTGTAGTGAAGAAGCCACAAACATCAAACAATAGCACCATCTGTCATTGCGGGGAAACTTTTTCATCCTTTATCGTTCTGAGCCAGTCAGTATGCCACTGTTGGTTTGTTGAAGAACACGATTATATATATATTTGTTCGCCTCCTAGGGGATTTTAGGATGAACATGGTCCTCCATTACAAATACCCATGCTAGGAGTAAGAAGACCATGTCAACTATGTCAAAAAAAAAAAACAATTTGTGAGGACCATGCGACGTCTGCTATAAGATTCGTCTAATCGAAATCCATTTAATCTTCTTTCCCTTATGTCACGATAGTCCTACGTCGGGCGTCGGCCGCCTTTACGGTTGACCTTCGATTGTCGCGGTCGCGCGACATTGTCCTCCAGCTCCAGACGTTCAGCATCTCAAATATAGCGAGTTCGACCAAGATCTCGTTGAGGTCATGCTCAATGCATACGGACGCCGCGCCGTACAGCTTCATACAGAAGAACAAGGAGCTCAATATCCCAGGTCCGCCGTCAGGGTGTCACGCCTACAAATATTAGAAACCATTTAAGCACATCATTATGAGCTTTAAAAAATGGCAGCGTCCGCCGATGGCATTATTCTTGAAGCAGGTAACAGTTTGTCAATATTTTGTCTTCATTTTCTATGAGCCGGTAAAGTTAAAGTCAACTTTTTAATGGCCTTTCAATGAATCGCAATCGATATACCGGTATCACGAGTGCTTTTGAAATTGCAACACCTAAGATGAACGACCAAGCTATTTATTACCCTCATACGCCACTCAATTATTGCTCAAAGGAGGGCTGTAGAGAATATCGAAAGATTAGATGAATTTTGATATCATATAGTTTTGTTAGGAATTAAGAGTTATATGAGTAAAATTCCTGATTTTTCAACAAGCTATATCTGGAGAACTGGAATTTGACTTTTGCGTGGCAAATGAAGTTGATTGGAAATTGAGTAAGCTTTCATTCTTAGGTTAGGTTAGGTAAAGGGGTCGCTAAGTGATCAAACACTTAGCACACTTAGACCAAAAATAGGTCCATTGTGATATCACCGATTGAAACGACCGTACAGTTGACACCTAAGCCGAGAACCAGCCCGTGCTGGCAATATATTTGTTGAGCAATAGTGGGCTCACATCACGCAGATCATCTGTATCATAAAAATACATTGAGCCAAAAAAAAACGTCTACGTTTCTCGGCCAGGGCCGGGCAATGACAGAGAAAATTATGTACACTTTCTTCCCCTTCTTCGTCATCATAACTGCGACAGAAGTCGTTATGGGGAATTTTGAGCCTCCTGGCGTGCTCCCCGATAGGCCAGTGTCCCGTTATGGTCCCGACAACCTTGCCGATATGTTTCCTGTCTATTGACAGAAGAATAATATACCTGGCTGCGTCAAGTCGTGGCCAAATCAATCTTGTTGTAGTACATGTAGTGCCGCTAGACCATCTTGCATTAGCTCTGTGCATCAAATAAATAAATAAATTACGAGCGAGACGGTCCGCATTAAAGTTCCCTTCAAATCCACTGTGACTGGGTATCCAGCAGAGAACGATGTTGAAAAATTGACCCATCACTCTTAGAGCTGAGCGGCAACTATCAGCAGTTTTGGATGTAGTCAGGATAGATTCGAGTGATCGGATTGCCGCCTGATTGTCAGTGTATATGATAACATCCCTCATCGTGACTATATGATTTTCCAACCATGACTTCCATAATTGCAGAAATTTCCGCTTGAAGGACACTACAGTGGCCAGGCAGACAGTGTGTCAAGTTAATGTCCAGTCCGTCCGAGTGGACTCCAATACCGACTCTTTCATCCGTCTTAGAACCATCAGTGTAAAAAACCAACGACCCCGTAGCCAGGGGTGTATTGTTATTCCAGTGATCCCTCGACGGAATCAGACAATAGTTTTTGTCAAAAGCATACTTGGGACTAGTGTAGTCAGTCTCAGACGGGAGGTTAAAATTTTGTGGAATCGTTGAGTGACCGTACGCCAGGGTTTGCCACTGACTTGTTTCACGTAAGCGTAGTGCCGTGTTAGCAGCCATTTGTTGGCCGAATAGATCTAGCGGTAGCAGATTGAGCACAGCGTCAAGGCCAGCGGAAGGAGTAGTTCGAAGCCATTCTTTGTACTTTCGTCAGCAAGTTATAATAAGTTGTTTTACTGAGTGCCGACCACCATACGCATACACCGCACAGTAGAATGGGTCGTACGATAGCAATGTAGATCCAATGCAATGTTTTTGGTTGCAGGCTCCAACTTTTTCCTATTGCTTTCCTGCACGAATAGAGTGCTATAGTTGCTTTATTTACCCTCTCTTGAATGTTAGGTTTCCAGCTAAGCTTCCTATCGAGCAACAGTCCAAGGAATTTAGCCTTTTCAACAAAAGTAAGTTGCCTATCCCGTAACATGGGAAGGTCAATAGAAAGAATAATGCGTTTCCTAGTAAAGAGCACTAACTCCGTTTTAGCTGGATTAATTCCAACACCACTGAGATTTGCCCAGTTTGTTAAAATAGACAGGGCGTTCTCCAAAAGCCCACTGAGCACTTCCGGGAACTTACCTGTCACAGCAATTACGACATCGTCAGCGTATCCAATGACTTTGCAACCAGTCTTCTCAAGATCCACAAGCAACTGATTAATTGCTATATTCCAGAGTAGGGCAGATAGAATACCTCCTTGTGGAGTACCCCTACACACATACCTACTTGCAGACGACGAGCCCAGTGTGGTATGCACGCGTCTAGACGTTAATAGCGTATTTACGAGTGTGCAAATGGACCCATCGACATGGACACGCCGAAGTGC
Source organism: Microchrysa polita (assembly GCA_949715475.1). Taxonomy (NCBI): domain Eukaryota; kingdom Metazoa; phylum Arthropoda; class Insecta; order Diptera; family Stratiomyidae; genus Microchrysa; species Microchrysa polita. Next base: position 86,368,565 of record OX454421.1, on the reverse strand, counting down.
TTCGGTAATCGCCCTGGGTCTGATATTATTAAAGGCGCCTTCAATGTTTAAGAACACAGCCATTGTGTATTCCTTTCGATAAAGAGATTTTTCAATGTAGCTGACTAACTGATTTTCCCTTCCAGTAAGCATGTTGAGCCATTGAAAGGAGATGTGATGGGACGATAGTGCATGAATATCAACGAGTCGCTCCAGTAGCTTAAGCATAGTTGAAGTGAGACTAATTGGCCTAAGATCGTAAGGTCGTGCGTGCGAGCTTCTGCCTGTCTTCGGAATAAACGTGACTCGCACCTCTCTCCATATGCGGGGAATATATACTAAACCAAGGCAGGCTGTAAGTATGTTTTCTCTCCATGGATAGGTTATCTCTAAGCATTGCTACAAGTCCGCAGGAATGATTCCATCAGGTCCAGCCGATTTAAAGGGCTCAAAACTAGAAGCTTTCATTCTTGCTTATACATTTTTTCCTAGCGTAGTGTAGAAGAATGAACCCTTCTTTAGGGTGTAGAAAATTAAAAAAAAAAAAACAATTTAAACCCCATATGCATTAACTACGAGATTCAGAAGAACCACATACTGAAAAAAATTCCGCTGCAACTCATTTACATTATTAAATATTCAACTATCAAATATTTCATTTGACCAATGGAATTCACATTTGAATACATATTCATATCGATTGGTATGTTATGTAGTGAATGAACCGTGCGAATCATCATCAATTCCAGATAAAAATGAATCATCGTTGCTAATGGATTTGAATGTGATCACTGATCATATTTTCAAGTCAATATGTGTGTCATCGCAGCAAATCAATCCTATTTTGTTATCTAAAAGATGTTTTTTCTGGTCTTCCGCTCAGTTTTTTTGTTCTGTACATACCGTATTTGATTTAGTTTAAATGTTATCGACGAGTTTACGGCGATTATGATAAAATCGGATAAGGTTTTTGCACAATTTGTGTAGGGAAAATTATTTTAAAATTGAAATAAGATTTGTAATGTACCTATATTTGTAGTATAATTACATTAAGGGAAAAATTTGGTTCTTCCTTAATTCAAGGAATAAGTTTTTGAAAATGTTTCAGTCATTCCATTCCCCAGAAAGAATGTCATAGATGCACGTTTCAGCCTGTTGAAGCAAAAATAGAGGTGCTTATCAGTGGCGTAACGTACGGTGTTCTATGCATTGTATGGCATTGGAACACGGCCCCCAATCTAAAAGGGCCCCAAAAGCCGAGAGGTATATTTGTTTCAAATATTAATAGTCATTTGTTGAGCGCGCAAAAACGCTGTTAATCCGCGGGAACAGAAGTACCGAACTAACACCAAGTACCGCCGATTTATGCCATAAGTCAAAATTTAGGCTTTAACTTAAAAATATTGACACAACCACGTTCCAAATTGACAAATTTTTCATTTTGACAAATTTCCATTACATAATGACGAATTTCAAAATTTTATTGAAGTTTCCATTACGAATCGAAGAAATTCCATGTTAAATTGGCGGATTTCCATTACAAATAGAAGAAATTTCTGATCAAAAATACAAATTTCCAAATCATGTTGACGAATTTCCATGACAAATTGACGAATTTAAATTTCAAATTGACGAATCAAGACCAATTTGAAATGGCAAACCGTCAATTTGTTCTGAAAATTCAGCGACATGATTTTGTAATCCGACAATTTGAAATTCGTCAACACGATTTTGAATATAGCAAATTTGTAATTGAAATTCCCCGACATGATTTAAAGATAAGTTAATCTGATCCGGAAATTCGTCAATTTGAAATGAATCAAACATTTCGACAGCATGCTTTTGAAATTCGGAAATTTCTAATAGAAATTAGTAAACCAGATTTTGTAATTCGCCAATTTGTAATAGAAATTCAACAACATGATTCGGAAGTTTATCAATTTGAAATGGAAGTTAGCCAATTTCATCTGGATATATATCAATTTATAATGGAAAGTTATCGACACGATTTTGAAATTCCTCAATTTAAAATGGAAACTCAACAATTTGTAATGCAAATTCGTCAACATTATTCCGAAATTCGTCAGCTTCACATGGAATTTCGTCGACTTGTTTTGGAAATTCGTCAATCTAATTGATTTCAAAAGACATTTTTCTAGATTCGAAGGAGGTTTTGCAGCGCTTGGCCGTTGTAACAATGGGGTAGCTTCGGGATAAAGAACAAGCTACCGTATGAGCATTTGCTTTATAAAGACAATACAAACCTTCAGGGCGACAAATTAATCTAAACTTTGACTGTATAAAGTTCGGCGAACACAAACATTTTGAAAAACGTTACGCCACTGGTGCTGATATATATTATGTTCAATATATGGGCTGTAAAAGTTTATAGTCGCCATCAGGACCGTCATTAGGTTTCGCTGTGCCTGGGGCAATGAAAACAAGCTGGGCCGTTTCCGGGCCTCATCTAAAATTTTCCATGAAAATTCGCAAAAATAGTAACATATAAATGCTTACTAAGGTCTTTTATGGGTTTAAAATGTTTTGCGCCAACAACATAAATGTTTCAATTACCCAAAATGTATAACCAGCTTTTGCAGCCACGATGGACCAGTGTACAAAAGGTTAACGTTGTTGTAAAAAAAATCTGTTTTTATATGAAAAATGCTCCAGGACACCTAGAAAATCGGGCTTTTAGGGAACAATTTGTACTTGTTGATATCGTAGCGACGAGAAAGACATGAACTGCTGTGCATGTCTTCGCTTCGATTTTTTGTCGTCCTTCTTGCTTATTATCTAAAGCTAGAAAAACGTAGGAGTTGCAATCACATAATCCACAAAATGAGCCGCACTATCGCAGTTCCTAAAAATCGTGATAGGCTGATAGGCATAAACACTAACGATGCCAGGAGCTCAAACGGTATTTTCAACATGGTTTCAAGAAAATCTCTATAACGATAACTCTGGCTAAAAGACGTTGATTGGCTAATTCGTAACAAATACGGCTTTCAAGAAAGTGGCCAAATTTCTCATCGATCTGTACACTCTTAACGGTGCCACGGGGTTCAAAACTTTTATTTTTCCGATTTTCGTGAATATCACTGTAACGGGGTGTGTGCTATAAAGTCGTCTATGACAAATTTGTAGCGTCTGTGGCTGCAAACAAAATGCCAAAAGTCCCCACCCAAGTGGGCACCCAAGGCAGTTACGTCTAAATTTACCGTTTTTGGGGAATATCTACAACGGCAATGTTCACTAAAAAGTGCCATATGACGAAATTGTAGCTTTTACAACGCCTAAATTAATACAGCTTCAGATCAATACGTACAATCCTAAGGGCGCTATGAGGGTTCACACCATACAAAAACGCAATTTTTTGTTAATTTTATGAAGATATTCATAACCAAATTGTCACGCTCTGTGGCTCACTTGGTTGAGTCGCACTCTACGATGCTAGTAATTTAGACGTCCGAAGATCGAATCTCGTCGTGGTCCCAAAATGTCCGTACATGTGCGGATATATAGTGCAAGCACTATACACTCCGAAACTATATGCAATGTAACGTTGACTCGAAAAGACAGAAGAAGAATTCATGAAATTAACAAACAACAATAATGGTAATTTATGCGGGAATGTGGTCTTCAATCAATAGATCTAAATTCAATCAGAAAACACACGATCTGTAGATGCCCCCAATGGGAGCTACTTGGGGTCAAATTCAAATTAAAACGAGACCGGGGCTAATTTCGGGCGCGGCCGAAATTTGAATACCCGTCACATTTGAATGAAACTTAAGCTCCTTTTGTGCTAACAATTTCTATCACAGTCCTATGCTATGACGTGTTTCGATTCCATCTGTTCCTGGATGGATGGATGTTTTAGGGATTTACTAGGATAAGGTGACTTGTAGATTTCGGTTTTCAGGAAAATACTCATCCATAATCTCGCCCCTATTCGCGCCTATTTGGAGAAATAATAACATCTCACGATGTCATGATGCATGCCCAATGCATGCCAAGGCTTGTATATTTTTTTCGATAAAATAAGGACATGCGCAGCAAAAGTCGTCGTTTGGCAGGACAACCAGAAATACAAATGCGTCTGTAATATTTGCGTAACTTTCGAATTTTTCAGCATTCAGTGTAGATTTTTTGGAAACTGAAAGGCTTGTTTGGTGTAGTTTGATTGGAGGAGAATTCTATTTAATACTCATGCATGTTTGGGCATTAATCTTAGGCAACTGCATATCCTCACCATGTCTTCAATATCCTATTCCATAAATATTACATATTTGTCAAGAATGCTCCTGGACTAAGTAAAGAGCAATAATCGCATGGCGATGCGAAGGGGGATTCCACAGCGCTTTGCCCTTTGGTTAGCTCCACGACGATTTACATCAAACAACCGACTGTCGTAAAAGCCATTTTTTATTTTTGAATTTCTTTAGCATTTAAATGTTGTCTTCATTAAACTAAGTCATATTCGTCATTTGGTGAGATGCCATTTTGACGTCCAAAAACAGGACAAATCCGGACAAAATCAGGACTTTTAGCGTTTTGGCAGGACGACAGGTTAAAGTTGAAAAGACAGGACTGTCCTGCCAAAAACAGGACGGATACGACAAGTATGCATGCCATATAATAACCTCATATTCTTCTTGCCTTCATGAGTGATATCTTCTTCTTGGGAAGGCAAAGTTCTGTTAATACTAAACAGGGAGCCCTATAGTTCTCAATCTTCCCCTTAAAAAAATCATCAACATATGAAGAACAAACGTATGTTTTAACACGAAAAACACAAAAAAGAGTACTTCAAGATTATACTTACACACATATAAAGTAGAAGAAGAAGAAGGTTTCAGAAATAACTGTAAGGACTGTCGTATGATGTGGCACCTGGCTTTTCATATGATGGCCGCAAAGTTCCTACTTATTTAAAAACTTCGTTTCGTTTATTGCAATAGAGAATAGATAAACGGAACCCAATGAGATGGGCCGAGAATTCTTAAGCTGGTGGTGGCTTTGCAGGCAAAATTTCAATGTAGCTATGCAGTCCGAGGAGAACCTCCAAAGCGGTGAAGAGGTGGCTAACCCTTGTTGCGATATTTCTGGAGGAGAGTATGCAATCTATACTCATGTATGGTTATATAGGCTGGTCCCCTGGTGTAAAAAAATATAACGGATTCGAAGGACATGTTGAGGCGAAAACCCTGATCTAAAACTCTTACAGACTCCCTTCTTTAGTGTGAATTTTCCAATAGAGGGGATAAGGGAATCGCATGCAGTGAAGCGGCGGATTTTCCATCGTTTTGTGATATAGGAAAAATAAATCCAAATCGCGTCTTTACGGCTGTGACTTCAGAGTCTTGGTATCAAGCCGTGAAATGTTCACCAAATATGGACAGTGCGATGCTCTACAAGTCTGCGAAATTTCAAAATTCTGCTCAAGTTATGGATAAAATTTCAATTAAAAGCCACAAAAGTGCAATTTGGGCAGCTGTAACTTCCGAACTCAGATAAGTAGGACCTTGAAACTTATGGAGGAAGTAGCTCTATAAATGTGCCAATTTCAGAAATTTCCGTTGGTTCCCGAGTTATCGAAAGTGAACGATTGAAGTGTTATTATATCGCTAAATATCGATCGCGTATGAGCGAAACTTTACACTTTAAATCGCAACTTTCGACGGCTGTAATTTCTGAACCTTGACAGCTGGAGCCTTCAAATTTTCACCAAATAGTGTATGGTGTTTTACAAGTTTTCTGAATTTCAAAGTTTTCCAAATTTTCGAGTGATGGACAATTTTCAAATAGGAAACTCAAAACGGCGATTTGAGCAGCCATAACATTCGATTGCGGATAGGTTGAACCGTGTAATTTGGAGAGTGAGCCATATTTCAAAATGATCGGGAACGGTTCCCGAGCTGTCGAAAATGAGCGATTGCCAAACATTAAAATGCGATTATCTCGCTAAATATCGACCAATTTTGCATCGTAAAAGCAGGCAAGACTGAACGCAGGCGTCACCGAGGAGTGATTTAGGTTTCATATTGTGGCGTGGAAAATGCTGTACGTTTTGCTGTACATTTCCCAATGCTGTACGACGGGTCAAAATGCTGTACGTCTGGTCAGTTTATACTAGGAACCCATTTCCATTAAAAAGGAAAAAGTTTTTCTTCAGGGGTTAGTTTGTCTGACAGCCCTATGACGTAAAGTTCCGATTCCATCCGTTCCTAGACATGTTTTGAGACTTTACTAGAAACACATTTGGATGAAGTTTGGTTAAGATTGGTTCATAAAGAAAAAAGTTTTTCTCAGAAGAACCTAATTTTCAGAGGTTGATTTCTATGGCAGCCCCATGGCTCCATGGTCCGATTCCATTCGTTCCGACATATATACAGCGTACACTAAAAAGAAACTTGTATACAAAATTTCAGCCCGATAGCTTCAAAACTGAGGGACTATCTTGTATTGAAACAGACGGACAGACGGACATCGCTCAATCGATTTCTCTCAGCACACTGATCAATAATATATATACTTTATATAGTCGGAGGTGCTTCCTTCTGTGCGTTGCAAACTTCATGACAAAGTTAATATACCCTTTCACATAGTGACGGGTATAAAAAAAAACGTTTTCACGGGAATTGTTCTATGTATAAGTGTAGCATATACTCGTAGGGTCCGGAAAATACCGCATAAACGCACCGGAAAATTATGTGATATCCAGCAGAAAAGGTGTGCTGGGCATACATACCCCCAATTCTTAACCCTTAGCTGTTACAGGCATTTGAAGGTTTTTGGAAAATGCATTTTCTTACATGACTTAAACCTACTCCAAAACTAGACAAGCAAGAATAGCGTAATAAGATTATCACTGCCAACAGATTTACCTACACCGTTAAGGCCCCCTTTCTTCAGAACAGTATTTGCTACGAATTAGTCATACAACATATTTTACCGATATATAGATTTTCCTGAAACCATGTTAAAAATACCGTTTGACCTCCTAGCACCGTTAGGAATGCTCGAACTAAAATCGACTTTTGACATTCTATTTTGGAACCACAAGAGCTACAAATTCGCCATACACCACTTTTCAGCACATAAGTATTACCCTTATCGAAATATAAAAAAAAATTTTTTAGAGGGTCTTTGACCCTCTGTAGCACCGCTAGCGGCATTCGTACAGACAGGGACTTTCGGGGTCTTGTTAAGAACCTCGAAAGGAAGGCTCATGCAAAAATCCAGCTTTCCCCTAATTTTTCCGAAGTGAAATGCTAAATTTTCTGGGTTATATGGTACACGATACACGATTTAATGTGCAAAAGCTAAAAAATTCCTCAACTAGACGTGCATATTCGACCGCCTTGCACGAAAAAGCTTGTGCAGCAACATCTCTTCAGAATCCTACAATTGAAGATAGATGGAATTTTGCAAAGGATTCTTTTATTTCATGTGGCGAAGCGACTGTGGGAAGATTGGATCGAGGTAGGAGACCATTCATCAGTGATGCTACTTGGTCTGTTATCTCAGCACTCAAAAGAGTTAAGGAACAGATTAACTCTGCTGCTGATGATTCAGCTAAAAATCAACTTCGCGCTGAATACCGTTCACTGCAAAAAGGCGTGCAGAGAAGTGTGAGGCGTGATAAGCGTACTTACATCAACGCTTTAGCGAAGGAGGCAAATGATGCGGCTTACCGTGGTGAAAGCGGTACCCTATTTAAGCTAATTAAACCACTAATTGGTAAATCGTTCAAAACCGACCATCCTGTGAAAGATAAAGAAGGGTTACTGCTTGTTACCGAAGAACAGCAACTTCAGAGATGGAAAGAGCACTTTTTTGAGGTCCTTAACAACAGTTTTGAGCCTGCAAGTGCATCTTCATCGGTAGAAGAAGACGTCCCTCCAGTAGCCAGTATTAATTCCAGACCACCATCTAAGACGGAATTAAAGCGGGTTATCGAATCTATGGACGCCGGTAAGGCCCCGGGGATAGATGGAATTCCGGTCGAACTATTTAAAGCGGATTCGAATGCTACAGCGGATATTCTACTTCCCCTCATCAGAGTGTGTTGGGAAACCGAAACTCTTCCAGTAGAATGGAAAAAGGGCGTAATTATTAAAATTCCCAAGAAGGGTAACCTTAAGGATTGTAATAATTGGCGCGGTATTTGCCTACTTCCAGCTGTATCCAAGCTGATGGCTAAAATTATTTTGAACCGGATCAAGGATGAAGTTGATCGCACTTTAAGCAATGAACAGGCTGGCTTTCGTGAGGGTTTTTCATGTAGCGACCATATAAACACCCTCCGAATTATTATTGAGCAATCCGCCGAATGGAGATCCCCATTACACCTCATGTTCATTGATTTCGAGAAGACGTTCGATAGTGTTGATCGGGAGTATATTTGGAGAGCTCTTCGTAGGAGGGTCATACCAGATAAAATAATTTCCATCATCAAGGAATCTTATCAGGGAGCCCAATGTCACGTTTTGCACAAGGGTAAGCTTTCAGATCCTTTTGAGGTACACAGTGGAGTGAGACAAGGTTGCATTTTATCACCTATTCTTTTCCTCATAGCCATTAACGATGTACTAGTGAGCGCGCTTCAAAACCAGAGGAAAGGTATCAGATGGAAAATGTTTGATTACCTGCAACACCTGGACTATGCTGACGATATTTGTCTGCTTTCAAATAAAAAGGAGGATGTAGCTCAAATGGCCGATGCTCTGCATTGCGAAAGTCGTAATGCTGGGCTCAAGATAAACGCTGCCAAGACCAAGTACTTGAGCTCACATCCTGGGGGACAAAGCGGAATTTGTGTTTCGGGCCAGGCAGTCGAAAAAAAATTGACGAATTCTGCTACCTCGGAAGCATAGTCACAGCAGATGGTGGCGCGGACGCTGATGTACAATCGCGTATCAATAAGGCTAGGGCAGCCTTCTTCACTTTGACTCCTTTCTGGCAAAATAACAACATTTCCAGGCGCACCAAAATCCGAATTTTCAATTCTATTGTAATATCTGTGCTTCTTTATGGCTGTTCAACTTGGAAGGTGACCAACGAGATAACAACTAAGCTGCAAACTTTCGTAAAACAGTGCCTACGGCGCATCCTACAAATCCGCTGGCCGGAGATTATTTCCAATGATGATCTCCTGAGTATCACAGGCCTGGATTGGATAGGCACTTCTGTCAAAAGGCGAAAGTGGCAATGGATAGGTCATACTCTCCGAAGAGGGCCAACAAATATTGCAAAGCAGGCCCTAGATTGGAACCCTCAGGGAGCCAATGCTAGACGCCGTGTTGGACGACCAAAAAACACGTGGAGAAGATCGGTTAATAGCGAGGCTGCTTCATTAAACAAACAGTGGACAGACCTAAAGACGATGGCACAGAACAGAACGAGGTGGAAAGTAGGCTTAGCATCCCCTATGCCCCACAAGGGGTTAACAGGAACCAGAGAGATGTGAACAAAAACGATCCTCAGTTTTTCTGACAACATTTTAAGAGTTCTCCTAATATAAAATACAAATGGTGTTTTTTTTCGCCTCAGTTGTGCATGCGGTGCGGTTGTGTATGCTACGATTGATGTTTGTATGATTGTGGTTACTTTTTCCCTTAAATTGATCACTTTTCAATTTTCCTTAATTGAATTTTTCAACATTTTCACAGGACTACGAAGAACACTACGACGAAGAAGACATGGAAGCGGAACGTGATTTGGCCGAAGATGCGCAATGGAAAAGAATTCAACAGAACACTTTCACGCGCTGGGCCAACGAACATCTGAAACTGATCAATCATAGTATCAATAATCTCGAGACAGATCTATCAGACGGACTACGTTTAATCGCTTTGATTGAGGTGCTGTCACAAAAGCGTATGCCCAAATATAATAAGCGACCGACATTCCGTAGTCAGAAACTGGAAAATGTATCGGTTGCATTGCAATTTCTCGAAGAGGAGCACATCAAGCTTGTTAATATCGGTGAGTAGAATATACTCGTACTATTGTGAGTTTTGGATATTGTTTTAATGCATATATTACTTAGGTACCTGTCTCCGCTGTATCTAATCGGTGCAGTCGTTTGATTGCCCTAGTTTGGCGGTAGAGTCATATTAGTTTACTTTGTGACAACACCTAGCGCTTTCTCTGCATCACCTACTATTGTTTAGATTGCGGTTTATTGGTGTAAATGTATCAGTATTCGCGTTCGCGCATATTTGAATAACATATTGTGCGTTAAACTGCGAGTATCCACACTGCGGATTGCGATGCTAATTAGCGCTACAGTCGAATGATTCATGATAAGCGCATTGCCTGGCGCGCCGGTCATAATATTCATTGTTGATGATGCTTTACGACAACTGCGGCTGTTTCTCATCTAACACACACGATCGTCGTGATGATGTCACCGTCTACACGGCAAGTGTGTTACTTGTGTTGTTCTCTAGAAACACACAACGAAAACCTGCTGTACCTGAAACCTTGATAATGTTTTGTCACGATATTGCATTGAGTTCTTGGTCCATTCATAGAAGACACTCGCACGGCAAATCATTAAAATCCTGTTTCGGTCGAACTTGACAAACAAAAATCAGAAATCAGAGCGCCTTAATTGGTTGCCCTTATTCCATAGCGAGTAATTAGATATTGAAATTAAGCCTCAGGCTAATTTGAAATCACTTCAGAACCAGAATTGGTCAATTGAGATTCGAGATTCAGGCGCTGATATTAATTCAAATCATCGTCGAGTGTCGACCAATGGGTTCTTCTTATCGCTTACCACACGGTACACACAAAAAAAGAGGTCTCAGTAGCAGGACCGGTCCTCGCGCTAAAGAAATTCCTAAGATCCGCATACAAATACTTTGTGTATGTATGTACATTGGTTACGAAAGACGTCTAGAAACACGTTAAAAAAAAGACCACAAACTTCTCGCCAACGAACACCATGTAAATCTGGGAATCTTATCATGACCTCATCGTGGCAGCATGCGCTCCAACTCCAACCACGTTACCATGGTTGCATTGCACCAATGCCACAGATGCCCATGCCGGCACCTCTTTGACTACTCCCCCTTTTGAATATTATATGAAAATAAATTCGTTTGTAGCACACACGAGCAGCAGGTCAGCTGGTGCAACAACATATTGTCCATCTTCGCCACACAGTCGATCCATCCATACATATACTTGGTCTTGCTTCATTGAGAGAATTAAAAGATTTTCTTCTGAGCTCTGAGGTTCAGGTCCAGGTTCGAGGCTGACTGACTTGACTTGTTCTTGATCGGTGGTTCTAACTGTGGTACTACTAGTTGGGTTGGTAGCGAAGAAGCGAAGCCAGTATGCGCGATATCGGGCGTTAACGCATAATTGTTGAGTCGTTCATCGGTTCGTTACCTACCTGCGACAAGCAAGACGAAGAGACTTACTCTTCGTCTGTTTGCCGGCCTATAAATCCGTTTCTTGTCGTTGGATGAGCGTTTTTGTGGTTGTCGACCAAAAGAATGCGATTTACTGGTTTTTGAGGCAGCAGCGTACAGACGACTTGGAAAGCGTTTGTATGTTAAGCTGTTACTTGACTTTGAGTGGTTATGCGGTAATGGGTTGCCGGCTGCTTTTTGAGCAGAATTAAATTTAATACACGTGAGCAAATGCGATCTAGTCGCTAATTAATTTTTAATATCCAAATGTTTGTATAAACGTCGAAAATTTTGACGAAAATCCAACTACTATAACATTTTAATAAAACCTGTTGAAAGAGAATTCAAGAAGAAAAAACTGTTTAAATTCATACTGGCTTCAGCTAGTCTAATCTAGATTCGCTAATCGAGATGAATAGAATTCTAGCTTAGCATGGTAGAAATAGGTGGAAATCTATTCAGTGACAAGATTTCACACTTTATTGAGCCGGCATCACTACATATTTCCAATCGTCAAACGTTCCTTGTCTTCTTCTACTTCTATAGACTCTCGTATAATCATGGAAAATATTTTTCCGATATTTGATCATCAACGTACCGGAACAATTTATATTTTCTGCATTCTTGCCTACAGAATGAAATAAAAAGAGGTATGAAGGAAATCTCCATAGAAATTCTATTTGAAGCGCCAGTTCTGATAACATATTGTCGTATATGGGACTATGAGCGCCACATTTGATTCTGTTTCATTGCAAAAGTCAGATATCGAAAATCTTAAGTTGGCAAAAATGTCGGCTTTCTAAGAAAAATAAACTGGATCCCGATTTGTTGTTAAAATTCCGAATTAAGGCATACTGGAAATGCAAATCAGATAATTTTGTTTTCTTCCTTAAAAAAAATTTAGTCGAGAATATTACAAAGAGTGAAAAAAATTTTCTATTTATCAGACGTTTTATTTGCATTTCTGTTTCGATAAAATATGTGAACACAAAAAAAAAATTAATGATAACTGGTTTATGTTTTTTTATCGAATGATATTCAACCGCAATCAACCGTCGCTACGGCATTAGTTGAAAAAAAAAATTCAAATTTATTTGAGTTACACTTTCGCTTTTGTACACGATTGTATGATACGAAATGAAGGCATTGCCGCGGCGGTTTGTGATAGAATGCGCAGTAGGAACAAGTTCCTGAAGGCTCTAGCTGGCAGCTCCTGGGGCAAAGATAGGGAAATCTCGCTGGACACATACCGCGAGGCGCGAGCGGTGGGTCGAGCAGTGCCTAATTTATTATGCTGCTCCAGTTTAGTCCACTGCAGTTCGCGATACCAACGGGAACAAAATTCAAGTATGTCAGAATACTACTTTACGCATCGGTACAGGATGTCTCTTGATGTCAGCCCGGGATCATTTACATCAGGAGATCCAATGTCAATACGCGATCACAACCTTCTACTATCTACTGTTCAGATAGTAGAAGGTTGTGATCGCGTTTCGATGCCTCCGGTGATCGCGTATCGGCTGCTACCGAAATCACCATCCCAACAATTATCTCATGGACCGAATTCCTCCTCCACATAATGTCAGACGTGGGCTCCGAGATGATAGAACCTACAGAACCGCCATCGCAGTCATTCATACTGTGGAAATGGATTGGTTTATCTCGAATCAGCGTGTGAATAGTGTCCTTTCAGTGCCGCCACCATCTATTGTGCCTGAGGAGATTAGGCTCCCGAGAGCCACCAGGATAAGCTCAACTTCGGTCCGGATTTTATTCAATCCTAAGTTCAAACCTATCTCAAATAAACACAAAACATCTGTCCTAACAGTGCTAGCGTGCCTCATGATGCAGCACATTTTTTCAATACGTAACTGTGCCCATTGACCTTACATCTACAGGGTGTCTGGAAACTGCCGCATAAACGCACCGGATTATGATTCCTCAGTTGATTTCCAGCAAAAAACTTGTATGGAACATACCCCCTCAGCTTAACCCTTTAGCTGCCACAGGCAGTTAAAGATTTTTGAAAAAATCATTTTCTTGCACGACTTCTCTCTCTATTACCGTAACTCCTAGTGGAGCATGGTGCGTTGATGACCACCGTGTGTAGTCATCAACGTTACAAAGACAATTGAATTCGGAGTGTGATAAGGTTGTCAGCCATACCACTTCCTAGTCGCATTGTTAGTTTATTATTCTACGATAAGAATATTTCTTATCATCTTCTACTGAATAATAAACTTGCGACGAGTCGTGCCGAGTTTGGAAACTCGTTTCTCTATGAGTGTTTATTTCACAGAGTGGCGACCGAACGATCACGGCCACAGAGCACGACTCTTGCACGACTTAAAGCCTAATATCTCCAAAGCTAGACGAGATAGAATAGTGAAATACAATGTAATAATACAGCCAACAAATTTACCTATAAAATAAAACTAACCACACTATAATCGGATAAGAGGTTTGGTTTTTACAGAGCTTCAAAATTAAATTTATGTAATTTAACCCAAAAACAATCTTTTTTCCATCTCAATTTTCTCCAACTTCTGACAAGGTGAGGTGCTTGTACGATTCTTTTAAAAATTGGCGCATAGTCTTACGATCATATCTTTCTTACATCATATTCTAGCTCCATTATTTCTAACCTTAAGTGCAGAAAACTAGGGTTAATTTTGGCTCGATTTCGACATACTTTGAATAGGTTTTACCAATTGCAGATCTTTAGGGGCAGTGTGAATTGAATTGTATTGAATTCGAGCTTAAATTAACCCTAGTTTTCTACACTTAACGTTTAAAAACTATTAGAAGTAATGGAGCTAGATTAAAATTATGTATGAAAGATATGATTGTAAGACTATGCGCCAATTTTTAAAAGAATCGTACAAGCACTTCACCTTGGCAGAAGTTGGAGTAAATTGAGATGGAAAAGAAGATAGTTTTTGGGTCAAATCACGCAAATTTGACTTTGAAGCTTTGTAAAAAAACAAACCTCTTATCCGATTTTAGTGTGGTTAGTTTTATTTTATAGGTAAATATGTTAACTCTAATAATCATTTTATTTCACTATTCTAGCTGGTTTAACTTTGGAGATATTAGGCTTTAAGTCGTGCAAGAAAATTATTTTTTCAAAAATCTTTAAATGCCTGTGGCAGCTAAAGGGTTAAGCTGAGGGGGTATGTTCCATACAACTTTTTTGCTGGAAATCAACTGAGGAATCACAATCCGGTGCGTTTATGCGGCAGTTTCCGGACACCCTGTATATCACTCTGGGAAAACCCTGTCGTAGCTGAAGCGTTCTTGTCCCGTGATATTACGGGCGAGGACTACGGCGAACCTTAAAACAGATCCACAAATAAGCACAGCGGTTGAACGCCTTTCTGCATCGCTAAAAGAAGAAGAAGAAGGCATTGTTGTCTTTGACCTCACGCCATCATGTCCTGGCTTGAGCTACTTAGACCTTTGTTTGTTTGGATATCTATTAAGTAATCACTTCAGCAATGGACAGGGGCGTACGCAGAAAAATATTTTGGGAGGGGTTTCAGCAAAGAGTCAAGGAGTTTAGCGAGCGTGGATATCCTAGAGCTAAGCACGGTCAATACATTTTTTATTTTACAGCCCGGATTTTTGTGCGATTGTAAGGAGTACAGCGAGAGTGGATATCCTAGGTTTGCTCAACGCGGCCAATACATTTTTGAATTTTAGAGCCCGGAATTTTGTTCAATTGAACGGATGTGTGCATGGAAATGCACGAAATTGGACATTTCATAGTATATTGCATTCAATTGAACGCTTTGGGGCTGTTCCTTGTAATTTTGACCTTTTCCTTAGTCACTATCACAAATACTTTTTACAAATTCCCTACGTCCACTGGTCCAAAGTCTGAGCTTCCAAAAGACTGAAAGTTTTTTTTTATTTTGCTCGCAAAATGCACATTTATATTGCTCTATTTTGAGGTTTTTACTGCACGTTATTTTCACTGCATGGAAATCCGCGCTCTAGCCAATTATCGAAATATGAAATTTGCATATTAGCCGCTGATAAAAGGCAGAGAAGTCAAGTTAGGTAGTGGAAAAATACATACATACATACATATACATACGAGAGACACTATACGCTAATTCCTTCTCAGCTGATCAGGTTAACATAACATTTTGGTAGTACACCACATTTCTTATGATGCAGAGTATCTTGCTCCTTTGGATTGATTTGCTTGCGAAATGTATTGTATGATGTTGCAAATTTCCTTGCATTAAGACTGCAGTTGGTGAGAAATTACTATGAAACGAGACCGAGGCTAATTTCGGGCGCGGCCGAAATTTGGATACCCTTCGCTCCCCTCGGGCTAAAAGTTTTTTCGGGCGTTCTTATGACTTGTGTTTAATTCTCCCCGCTTCCACGCTTTACCTTGATTTTTCACATAAGTGCCGTGGCGAAGATTTATTGGAGAAGCGGGGGTCGTGGGTTTCATAGAAGAACCCCAAAAGGGGGGATGTATGTATGTTTGTGGTATCAATTAAAACATATCTCTATAAGATTTGGTTGAAATTGGTGGACAAATAAAAAAGTTTTTCTTCAAAGAACCTAATTTGGGGGTTGGATTTATATGTCAGCCTCATGACCCCAATGGTCCGATTTAATTCATTTTTGCATATGTCTTGTAACATCAATAAAAATACATTTCCATGAGGTTTGGTTGAAATTCGTGTACAAATAAAATGGTTTTTCTTAGAGAAATTTGATGTGGGGGGATAGGTTTGTATGGTAGCCCCATGACCACATGGTCCGACTCCATCTATTAATATATACGTTTTGTGTCATCAATAGAAACACACTTGTGTGAAGTTTCGTTGAAATTGGTGTATAAATAAACAAAATTTTCTCAAAAGAACTTAATTTGGGGAGTGAGGTTTGTATGACGGCCCCATGACCCCATGGTCCGATTCGGTCCATTTTAACATATGTTTTGTTGTGTCACTAGAAACACATTTGCGCGAAAATTGATTGCAATCGATGAGAAAATAAAAAAGTTTTTCTTAGAAGAACCTAATTTGGGGGACTAGGTTTGTATGGCAGCCCCACGACGCCATTGTCCGATTTGGTCGATTTTTACATATGTTGTGTATCACCAACGAAAACACATGTGTGGGAAATTTGATTGAATTTAGTGCATAAATAAAAAAGTTTTTCTAAGAAGAACCTAATTTTAGGGAGTAGGTTTGTATGACAGCCCCACGACCCCCTTGTCGGATTTTACCGATTCAAACATACAAACTGCCTGCAACAAAAAGAAGCATATGTGCAAAATTTCAGCTTCATAGCTTTTAAACTGGCTGAACAAAACGCGTCGCAACAGACAGACAGACGGACAGACGGACATCGTCCAATCGACTCAGCTCGTCACGCTGATCATATATATACATATTTTATATGGTCGGAGATGCTTCCTTCAATGCGTTACAAACTTCATGACAAAGTTAATATACCCTTTTCGCTTAATAAGCGAAGGGTATAAAAATTTGGAGGGGGTTTGAACCCCCAAAACCCCTACGTAGGATCGCCACTGACAATGGATATACATATGTTTCATCTTATTGACCAGCCCCTATTCCGAGGCCAAAAACAGGCTGACGAAATATGAAAACTTCGGCCATGGATGTAGCAAATATCTGGGAGAAACCCCTCCTTGCAAATATTTCAGTGAAAATGTTGCCTTTAACCCACTGTCTCAGATTACTTTCCTGGATTGGTAAACGTAAGAATCTAAAGCACTGTTTCCCAACCGGTGGTCTGCGGACCGAAGTTGGTTCGCGATTTACGCGTAATTGGCACGCGAGAGAAAATGCAAACTAAATCGTGTGACATGGTAAGGACCGAACAGGGTGGATTTAACTCTCTGCTTCAAATTTGATTCTAAGTTACCAGAATAACACACTTCAATGATTTGTTGCATTTCTAAGGCCGGCCCAACAGAGCGCTTGTTTGACTTCACTCCCATCTTTACATTATTTAAAACAAATAAAAAACCTATTGAAGACCGGTGAACTAATTTTTATCGTCATTTGCGTGGTTCTATGAATCCAATGCGCTGATAGTTCGTTGGTCTTTTGCGCGTGGTTTGACTGAACTGTTGTGAGTGGTTAGCCGAAGAGCGCTGTGTGAAATTGTAACACCATGGAAGTGGCGGATTTACCAGTAGGCTGGAGCCTAGGGCAGCAGATTTCAAGTGGCGGCAAATTCGGGGCAAATATTTTTAAGGTTCAATGTCAAATATAGCACTCATCGTAATCATTAGATACGGCATGGAAGCAGGCGAAGCGGGTTTTTATCTTGGGTGAGATATAAAATTGAAAAGGCGTTTGTCGCTATTATCTCAGGGGCGTACACAGTAAAATATTGCGAGAGGAATTTGGAGTAGAGATTGACGTTGGTTATAGTCACGCGTGGATTTTCTAAATCTTTCAAGCGTAACCGAATCTCTTTGATCGCCAAAGGATGCTACGGAATTTTTTTGAAAGCTTGTGCAATTACAGTTTCAAGCAAGTTGCATTAAGTCAAAACCAGCCCCCAGTCGCATCGTCGTTCTTGATCTATGAGGATTAGATCCACTAATTATGTTTTGCTAAAAGCAATTTCCATCCTAAACAATGATGTCCTCACAATGTAAAGTATGGATTCCAAACTTTTGGTATCTCGGGGTCACATTCGCTGAAGATGAATTGTTCCGAGCTCCATAAATAAAATAAAATAAATAACTGAAATCCCAACTATGGGATAGGAATATGAAGGCGACGAGTAATTCCATATATATTGGTAATGGGGTCCCCAAAAATGGTTTCAAACGAAAAGTGCATTCACGAACGACCAACTCTGAGTTCTGGCATTTTGCAAATCTAAGCGATAAGTGTGAATTATTTCACGTTTGTAAGATAATGAGATACGCTGCCAAGAGTTTTATCGACGCAACCCACATGTCATCACTGGTTATGTTCATTGGGATGTTTTTACCGCCTTCTCAAATGCTCTATTTTTTTTTTGTAAATTCTGTTCATTATTATATCAAAAATACCCTTGTCTATTGATACCTCAGGAGTCCGCAGGTTTGAATGCCCTGCTTTAAAGGCGAATGCTGATTCGTCAAATTACAGATTTAAGTAAATTGGACGTGATGCTGATATTTTAAACCAGAAAAACTAAAACTACTATTGATGGTGTTTTTGCTCGAACAAATCGTGCCATCGTCACTGCCAATTTGCCCCAATCAATGCAAGAAACACATCACTAAATAGAAGACAAATAAATTGAATACCACTTTAAACTGACTCTCTAACGGAAGATTTACACGGTTTTTACTCTGTTATAAAGATTGAAGAATTCTCAGGGCACACGAAGTGGAAAGCTCCAAGATCACAAAGGTATTGTACAAAAGATTAATTTTAAATATTGGAGGTAAATAAAGTATAATTTTCCTGAATATTCATTATCGAAAAAAAAGGTTTTGACAGGGTTTCGCACATTTGATTTCAAGCAAAACTTCTCTTACGCAATATTTGTACAGTTTGCGGAGGCGGCAAAATGTCAAAAGCCTAGTGGCGGAGAAAGGGTAATTCCGCCACTGACACCAGGAATGTCTATGGTGGTTCCCTACGATTAACGAAATATAAGTATAAAGTCATAAACCAAAAAATGTGTAACCATTTGCTATCTCATTCATAATGGCAGTGGCAGTAGATATTTTTATATTGGGGGATCAGCGTAATTTAGTATTTATTTTTAGTCCTACCTATATGTTCTTCAAAAGAAAATTATCTTTACGTAATTTTACCTATCTGAGCCGTGCTCTGTGGCCGTGATCGTTCGGTCGCCACTCTGTGAAATAGACACTCATAGAGAAACGAGTTTCCAAACTCGGCACGACTCGTCGTTAGTTTATTATTCAGAAGAAGATGATAAGAAATATGATGACTACACACGGTAGTCATCAACGCACCATGCTCCACTAGGAGTTACGGTAATCAAGAGAGAGAGCCTTTTAACACTGAATCTAAGTAAAAACAAACAAGCAAAATCTCAACGATTTTATAAAATTCCATTCAAGATTAATTCACTTTCAGTTTAATGCAAACTTCCATTATTTTGGATTCGGATTTACCGTGAGTGAATCCAGATCCTCGCCAAGACACGCCACGACACGGTTGGGAAGCGATATTCCTTAATCTAAAGGTCACCATAGACCTAGCGATTAATTGAACAATCGATCTGACGCGCGTACAGCACATCTCTCTCTCTCTCTCTGGATCCTTTTAACCCCTAGTGGGGCGTAGGGCATTGACTACGCATCTTTTCCACCTCTGCTGAATTGACGATTTAATTTTCATTTCATCATTTCATACAAACGAGCCCCTTGAATCAAACTTTTACCCTACTCCCTTGTCCGAGATTAAAATGCAACACAACCAATGTACTGGAATGACGACCAGATTAAAAAAACCGTGTTCGGGTAGAAAGAGAAGAAGAACCGAGAGAGTTTCACTTGTTGATAGTCCATTTGTATGGAAGTATCCATTCTTGTAATAAGTTGCGACTTTATTCTTACTGCTCTGTGTCGCTACTACATCAACAGCACCAATAGCTAATAGTGTACCTTGGGGATGGATGGGACCATGGTCCATGGTTCCTACCCATCAAGGTTTTGTACTCGAGGTAGTTGTAGGCTGTTTCATACATCATTGTTGGATTTACGAAGGAGAGTGATTCTAGACGAAGAAATCCCCATTCGACTAACTAAAAGTGTGTCGATAAATCACCTCAGGCCCAAACAGTTCAAAGAGCCGGGAGATAAAGTCACAGCTTAGGTATCCCCTAGACTAGCCGATAGTCTTTGATTGATTACTCTCCTGCGGATTGCCAAACCAAAAAATTCTATTTCAGATCAGCCGATGATAATGTGCTGAAAGCCGAACTCTCTTAGTAACGTCCGCGGATTTATTTATTTTTTACTTTCCCTTCAACCTTAATCCCAATCTTTGTCCTCAGCAATTCATACTTATCCACCGATGAGAGCATGATCAATAATAACAATTGCAAGAGGTGACTCTGAATTCGTGAACCTTGGCGTCTGTGTCTCTGATAAGCTTCAGTTATCGTGCCATTCTTACACAAAATACCGCCCGGCCGGCCAGCCGCTATCAAGAAATTATTATTATTGCACATCCATATCAGTATGACAACAAATATTTATTTTTAACCATCAATAAAGACGTTTGTTCACATATATACGACTCCGGTTAATGTACACACTACACACCATACTCAAGACTTCTTACTTTCAGTCTAATTTAAATAATGACATAACACTTATTTTTTTAATATTTAATTCGATTGGAATTTGCTGATGCCAAAATTCGTATATACCTATACATTCCATGTTTGCCAGCTAGAAGATGGCTATTTCGTAACTTTCATATCGTTTTGATGAAGTAATCATTGTAATCTGTATGTTCTTTCTATAAAAATTATTTATGAGTAAATTACGGTAATTCGTAAATCTTAATTTAATATTTTGCAAAGTCAGTAGAAAAAGAAGTGCAGAATCGGACCGAGAAAAGAGTAGAAACGTTTTCGATAATGATAGTATAACTGAAATCCGATTCGTAATATCTCAATGGGGTGTTGTAGTAATGCGTTTCTATCGTCCGAATGAAAATATGTGCTTATGTTTGTTTGTATGTAAGAAGAAGATATGAATGTTAGAAAGAATTTACTCTATAAAAAAAGAGTTGGAAAAATTGAAACCGCAGTCTAGAAGAATTTTGCTTGAGTGTACATAGAATTGGCGATAAAGCCGAGGTTTTGTTTAGTAAAAAAATTATCATGGATATTCTGTTATGTGCCCAAATACGAGTACATATTATACATAAATGAGTCAATATTCTAAACATGAACATTTTAATATCATAATGTTGGATTGTTGTTTGGTTCATAATTTACACTTTTCTAGTGTTTAGTCTAGTCATTTAGAGATGTTTGGCGGCTTAGCTTTCTTTCAATTTCCTGTATTAGGTCACTCTTCACAGAATAAGTAGGAGTGAGTAATAATAATAATTGTACGTGTCCATAACATTTTAATCATTTTGACACACGCACAGAATGTGACACATTAGATATGAATGCAACGTAATCGAATTATTCCAAGAAAGATTTGTTGGATTTAACTTTTCATAACAATGCTTAACGGAAGTTACTACCGGTGTTGTTAGTCATTTCTCCATTTTGTATCCATTTCCGTTTTTTTTCATTTTTTACTCATAAGACTAAACATAAAGTAAACTGATGAAAATTCTCTAGGGCCCACCTGAAATTTTCGTTTTGCGGCCAGTTTATTAAATGGCAACTGGACGCGTTTTGACTTTTACTCCTAATTACATCCACCAGTTCAGGAAAACTATATTCTGAAGTCATTATGAAAACATCTTCATTCTATCACTTAATTAATACGCTTGCAATAGGTTTAAATAATCGGAAAGACGCGGAAATTCTTTCTGTGCCATATCCCTAACAGACAAAGCTGTATACCCTTTATCATAAAATTTATCTCTTTCAGAGATACTGATCTTAAATTTCATTAACTTGCCAGAAAAACCTTCTTGTGACATATCCCTTAACCGATTATGAATGTTCCACTTTAGCCCATAATCCATTAAATGATGAAACACATAAGATAAAGGATCCTCCCAGAAAGAAATTCTCACTAAGGGTTAGATTCCAGTTTCCAACGACTATTATAGACGAAAAGCGAGGTTGCAGGATCCGATTATGTTATCAATTGAAAATGAGACAGATGAGATGTTACTCACACGAAGTACCGGATATCAAAGGTTTCATGACTATCAATATTTGAGTCTTCGAGACTAAAGTCTCAGAAGCAGAAAATGTTCACGCCTTCAAACATTGTATAGTGCAGCGATTTTTTTTATAGAGTATAATAAATAAGTACGAAAAAAATGTTGCCATGATCACCGACCAGGGGGTGCAAGCGCTCCTCCCTGCCCCCTCTAGCTACGTGCATGGGCCCTAGTGAGTTTTGACCCCTAAAAATTATATATGTGTTTTTTGATAGCGCTTGGGTGGCTTATCAAAAAGTTAGAGCAATCATCCTTAACAGATTCACCATCGATATTTCGAATTAAACAATTTTTTAAAGAACGGCAACGGTATGAAATTGTTTAAACCATGGCTGCACCCAGGAATTTATTTCGGGGGAGATATGTATATGCAAAGTGACTCTTGAAGTAATACATTTGAAATGTTTTCAGATAAGCTTAAGAAACAATATTTTCAAATTATTCCTAGGATAAACCTCGCTTTGATACAAAA
This sequence comes from Microchrysa polita, assembly GCA_949715475.1. Classification (NCBI taxonomy): domain Eukaryota; kingdom Metazoa; phylum Arthropoda; class Insecta; order Diptera; family Stratiomyidae; genus Microchrysa; species Microchrysa polita. The sequence goes on along the minus strand of OX454421.1, from coordinate 86,345,781 downwards.
GCTTGTTGACGGACTAGAAATTACTGCAATTAATTTAATACGCTGCCATAGAATTTCCCCTCTCAAAAGAAGTTTTATCTAAGTAAAGCTTTTTCCTTTTTGGACTAATCATAACCCAAATTTACGGAATGTGTTTCCCTGTCGAAGTCATGAGTCGGTCGATGGTGTACCCCAAAAGTAGATTCTACTGTGAATTTTCTCTAATAGGCCTCCGATAGGATTTGTAAACCCGGAAGAAAGTGAAAGTGAAGACTCGACCTGTTTTTTTTGTACTGGAAATAACTGTGAAAATCATCACTTACTTGTTATACTAATGATGATGATTCTGTGCTTTATTCTTATATGCCGTTCGAAAGCTTAAGAATTGGGCCAACTTTTGTGAACTTTGCAGATTTGCCACTTCAAAATATCGTTACGAAATTCTGGTTTAATTTTGACATTAAAAGTTGAAATTGACATTTCTGCAAAATTCAAAACGTCGTATCTCGGAAGATACGAAACCGTTCGAAACGTTCGATATGTCCTTTTATTGGAAATTTTGTGTACTTTCAAAAGAATATGAAAAACATTGATTTGGCTAAAGTGGAAGCTAGAAAATATGAGTTTTTCGAAAGAAGTCGGGTTTTTTGACAAGAATCACAAAAAAGGCAATTACTCCTTAACGGTAAAAGCTAGAGAAATAATTTTGACGACATTTTTCCTAAAACATCCTGTAGAGTCTACCATAACTAGTTGCTGGACACCCTGTATAATGGCTCCATTCAATCCGTCTCTGATTTTCGAAATCTATCGCAGAGCATAATGTTTCGACCGGACCATCAAAATGAGAGTTTCACAGCACAAGAAGGTTGAGTTTGTTTGTTCGGTATCAAATGACAATCACATCCTCCTATTCGGAACTCAGGCTTGAATAAGAATTAAGTTCGATCCACACTTTTCAGTCATCATCCACGGTCATTTTGACAGATTGCCAGTCTATTAATTAACTGACAATCTGTCAACTTGTATGGAAAATTACTGTGACTGATGGCTGGAATGTGTGGATCGATATTTATGAATGGAACGAATCTGAATTTTTTTGAGATTTTTCGATTGCATTTTTTATCTCCGTGGTACGTTTTTATATTTTCTATATGTGCTGCAACTTTTTAGCCAAATTAACTGGAAATTTAATATGTTGGTGCTGAGGTGGCTACAACACAACATAATCTGTTTTAAAAGTGTGTGTGAGAGAAGTAGCGAAGGGACTGCGTCTCTTTATCAATTACACCGTAAAGGCAAACAAGTGTAATTAATATGTATGTCGGCCTCTTTATGGACAATCGCCTTCCCTAACTTAATATGTAATATTTGTTTCCCCTTTTGTATTACTATGTTTTCTCTAAGAGACAAATTCATATTGCAATGTCATGGATAGGATAGTGAAGAATAATGGAACAGATCGTTTCGAAGACATTCAGATTCTGTGGAAATGTTGCCGTTCGTGCAATTGGCTATAATCAGTACCGTTAGATTCATAATTTCTTTGTTGAAAATTGACAATGAATTGACAGTAGTGATTTTGAAGGGCGTGCTTAAATGTGCTTTTTGAACCACGAGGTATAATATGAGTATACACTCAGAAAAATTTCAATGGGAAATCCCATTAAACTAATCATTTTGTCCCATTATTTTTAGTCAATAGGAAAAATCAGATTACTTTAAAAATATAGGAACCATTACTTTAACTCGACAAATATCCGTTTGTTTTAATAGTTGACTCATTTTAAAATAAACACATGGTCTAGTTATTTCTAATAGGATATATCTTATTGAATTAATAGGATCAATCCTATGTAATAAAAAAAATCGTTTCACTCGTAATCTTGACGAACTATATTTATTATATGTCCCATATTATTATACCTTCCACGCTACGTCATTGTGGATTTTTTTAAGAATCACGATATTTGGACAGGCCGAGTATTGATCATCCGATTTGCTAGTACTCTTTAAAACTTACCAAGTCACGGGTAGGCAACCGAACGATCTCGGCTACGGAGCATGATGTTGGTTATCTTGCAAAATACATATGCCTGCAAATCAACTAAAAGGCCTATCGCATTAATGCAACAGGACGTCATATAAAACAAATGGGATCCATCCTATTATTAGTTAATCATATCAGATCTTGTAAATTTAATGGGACAAACTGATCGAAATATAATCTGATGTCCCATTGGATTTACGGGACACATTCCATTCCATACAAAATATCTCAATAGGATTCTTCCAGTTTAATATAACTGCATCTGTTTACTTTTGTGAAGAAATCTGGTAAATTGCCGTCCAATTAAAATAATGGTACAAAAACTTTTAAATTTACAGGGCCCATTTTTCTGAGTGTAGTTGTAATTTTTCTTTTGTTGAATTTTATCTAAGTCGAGGACATTGCCAGCTTTCACTCGAATGATTCCAAACTGTTTGATCGTGTGTCACGGAAGATAAGAGCAACTTCGTAACGGGCGAAGTGTCGTTTTATTGGAAATTTTACATAGGCATGTAGTTTCAGAAAGTGAAGTCATATCTCGGATGAAATGTTCGGTGGTGTGGCAAATTTTGATTAAGTTCGGCAAGTCGGGCATTTTGACACCATTTACAAAAAAATGCTATTACATTGTAAAGGTTAAAAATAGAGGGGTCCCGTTGTACATTAATTTTTCCCAAATGAGCCACACTACCTACCATTAAAATATACTCCACCATAAATGGGACAGCCTGTATAGTAATATGAATTGTTTCAACCCCCTCCAAGGCAAGATCTTGGTTGCAACACTGACCATATAGAAATGGATTTTGGAGATAACTATGGGAAACTACGTATATCTCGTTTATTTAGAGCCAAGGAACAGAGAGCGAAATCGATTTGCTTAAGTCCAATTTACCTTAATCATTTTCGGATTAAACATTTTTTTTAGTTATTCTAATTGATAAAACATTGTATAATCGGTATACTTTTATAAAATTTCTTTAATAGAGTTTAAAACGAGTAACGCCAGAGCGATCACAATTTTTACAAGATAAGATATCACTTCACTGCTTAATACATACATATGTCATCAAACCAAAATAGCCACTTCTCCCGGTAAACTAAAACTAAAAAGAAACCATATGAATATGAATTTATCGCAATTTTGATAAGATTAAGACTTGCAATCATTGCAAACGAATTTCGTTTTAAACGAATCGTAATTATTTCGGGTTCCATTAGCTTGCATCGTATTACTTCGAATTCGAATCGATCAGAAGCTGTATAGGATTGTATAATTTGGACGGTCTGCGATCTATGGTTTATGACTAATAGAGTAGATATACGTAGAAAGCACAAAGGACCCTTTTCATTTAGGGTTGCCACCTAGACTAGGCGGGTTCCGCTCATCAGTGCTTAATTTTTTAAGAGAAGCACCTATGACAAACCTATTAGATAGTATTCTAATTCCATTCCAAATGGTAGGCACTACGTTCCATAGACTATTTAAGGCACATTGGAATATTTTTAAAACTCTTCATTCTTGGTAAACTGACTGCTAAATCCCTTTCCGCTGCCTCTGTTTCATCAATTCCTATCCCCTTAACAAATATAACTGTTATCAGCATGGACGTACGCAAAAGAAATATTTCGGGAGGAGTTTTACCGTAAAATTAAAACCGGTGGGTCCACCCTCATTTATCGATAGCCATACCATGGCAAATTAAGGAATTGGATGAAATCTTTGAGGGCACTAAAAGACTAAATTCATTAATTTGGAGGCAAAGTGCAACACCTTTCCTCAAGTGAAGCCACATGAAAGATTTCATGACCACTATCTTCTCATGAAATCTACGCCGATCATTTCCATCCAGAATTGAAGATATATTGTCTTGGCAGGGTGTGTCCTGGATAAATTTATTACTATGTTAGATTTAGACTCCGAACCACATAGAGTAAATAGCTCAAATCTTCTGTTATTACATGCACTTCGTGAATGCAAGAGCTCTCCACCGTTTAAACTGGGCCATTTTGAAAGGCTTGCATACGTAAACAAATCGCCGTAGTTAGGCGAAATTTACAGAATTACGCCGAATTGACCAATGCTTTGCAGAACAACCTTTTACCTAAAAAAGGAAACATTTGAATATCAGTTTAAAGCCGATCTTTTGAGAAAAAAATCAGTTTTCGTGTCTAGAAGATTGTTAAATTTTCATGGCCAACTGGGAATTGGAAATGCTATAACGCGTTTTTTATGAAAGATCAAAATTTACTTTTCAACAAACACGAACTCCAGTATCAAATTGGGCATTTTTGATGTTGCTGCATACTGTGATTAATATATTATTCGCATAACTAGAAACGACTTCTGATTTCTTTTAGCCTTGATCTTATATGAATTTATACCTTTACTTCCTAAATTTATTAAGAAAACTTGCAAAAAAAAACATTAAAGGTTTGTGTTCGTAGAGACGACTCATGTGATGATCGCTCAGCGTTCGCAGTTAAACCACCGGTTCTGACCACTATACGCGCTTATTTTCTATACAGACATGTTCTTTTAGGTCATAGTAGACACAAGGAAAGTAGCACTATTAAAAAAATATGCAAATATGGCTCGGAATTGGATGCAAAACTACGATCGCTGAGCGATCATCACATGAATCGTCTCTACGAACACGTACCTTAAAGATAAGCGCAGATGTACTCGCCTATGGTCGCTTTATACGGGCAAATCGTATTTTTCACGGTCGCTAATAGAGGTGGTCGCTTAAGAAGGGTGTTCGCTTAATACGGGGAACAAATGTATGGAGTTGTATGGGAACCAATTCCGTTCCCGAAAAAATCGGTCGTTATGAATGGTGGTCGCTTAATACGGGTCGTCTTTTAGACAGGTTTCACTGTATAGACTCCGAACCTACATATATGCAATGTAACGTTGACTCGAAGTAGCCTATAAACGGCTGAGTGAACGCACCATACCCCACAAGGGGTTATGGTATACAGAGAAGAGAAGCCGCAACAATCGCCAGCCGTTTTTGTATGTGGAAAAACCCGGCGGGCGTTTCTATCCGCATGGCCAAAGCTTTTCAAAACCTCGACGCAAGAAGGCAAGAAAAAGTAATAGCACTGGTGGTAATATTTTAAAACAATTTCAAAATAATGTCCTGGCCTCGTCGTTTTCTCCTTTGTTTTATAATTTCGGGGTTTCAGGCTTAAAAACCCCTACGTAGGACAGACACTATACAGAGTCAACAATCGCTTACCACTTTGAATTAATTTGCTATGTGAAGAACGCATCGAAAATCGACCTAGCGCAAACCTTGATTGCCTGAATCTCAATTCGAATTTGTTATGTTTGATGCTTCCTTATCCTATGAGGATTGTTAAAGAGCTGAATAAATAGCCGTTCCAAGCGAATATATACGGAAAGGTGAACCCGCAGGGGCTCACTGTGACAAAATAGGCGTTTCAGATTAGTGGGTAAAAATATTAAATAACTACCATGGATTGTGAATCTCCCCATCTATAAAAAGGAACTGCATTTGGAACATTTTGGATATCCACCTTCGCCCGGCAAAGGATCAAACGGTTCGTGTAGAGTATGTTGTGGCGCACATTTTCCCGAAATCTTTCAACATTTCAAAATCCTAGCTGTCTAACCATTTTTAATATTTAGTAGAGACTTCCGGTCCGGAAGCTGCTATTTATCCTAAATTTCCCAGTTTCCCAGTTTGTTTCTTATAATAAACCCAAAATAGTTTGAAATTTTTCTGCATAGTTTTTTACAGACAGTGGATATCCGTTTCAGAGTCGGCAGCGTGAATACCTGTGTGGTGGACACTGGTTTAATATTCTGTATAGAAGTGTAGTTTCAAAAACCATGGAAATGCTGGAAAACGATTTTGGATTTATTAAGAAACAAAATGAGATGACCCGGTATAAGCATACGATCTATAAAATAAATCATTGAAATCTAAATAATAGTCGATTATGAGATTAATATAGATACGATAAGTAAATGAATACGCGGAAAATTATATGCGCCAAGTCGTTAATTGTATAATAGTATGGTTACGAGAGCGAAAGTGGGATGTGCATCGCCTTAGCCCATTGTAAAGCACATAGACATATCATTCATGACTGTATCTAATTAGCATTTAATTGGCTGACTGCCTTAAGAACAGCGCATCCGTCGACTATATCTGTTATTAAAATTGCATTCCCAAGTATGCATTTCATCTGCTCAAGATAGCTCAATGAATGGATCACTATGGATTAACGTGAAAGCCATGAATATGATTCAACATCAGACCAAATGATCACTCGACCTTCGATGCGATCATCATCAACAATAATATTCATCAAAATCCAAGAATGACATCATCAACTACGTCACGTTCGTCGTACATTACACATGGGCATACGTAGTGCATTCAGCAGAAAAAACTGATACAATTGTAAAGTGGTGAATGGGTGATGTAATATGTCTTGTTCTGTTATGTTGAGTGCGGTAATGCTATATCCTCTGCGGTAGACTCCCTGAGTCGCGAGTGACCAGTGTTTCGTGAAAACACAGAACATATGTACCTTACATGGAGAGTTTTCCGAATGATGTCAATGTCGAAATGCTTGCAAGCAGAGTGTGACGGGATGAGAAAAATATTAATGAATAATAAATACAGAAAAATATACTATTAATGCGCTGACACTGTATAAACATCGTTCTATGCAGAGTTACGGGTCGTCCAAATTTTCATACAAAAGACGCGTCCATCGTAAACACTTCCTTAATGAATTCTTCAATGAAGACTAAATTACTCGTTAATAAAAACCAATAACAACTACATAACTTGTTGAACTTGAAATGAACGAAATGACATCACATAATGTTTTTTAGAGCGTCTCCTATAAAATTGTGTACAGAACAATACAAAAATCAAAAAAATTATGGAGATGTGGACGTGAGTGTATTGTTTTAGGCGCAGCTCGCAGCCTCCAAAAGAACAATACACACAGAGAAATATTTTATGTAACAGACACGATAGTCACTTTATTTAAACATAAGGTAATTAACACCTTATGAATTACCCTTTTCACTATAAACAACTGCCAACAAAATGAAATAACCTTTGTTCCATGAGTTTTTAATTTTAATGATAAAAAAAATAAATTACAGTAGAGCGTCGATTATCCGAACATTCCATTAACCTAAGGTGACCAGATCCTTGTGGGTCAAATGCTGTACAGTGTACACAATGTTGACCGAAACATCTCCCCCATTCCTGATGACGAAAATTGTCGTCGCTTGGTTGTCGCTTCTCAAATAGTCAAAGAAGAATACGATATTTGGTCGGCAAAAATCCTATATCGCTGGATTTTAGCAGGATGATTGGCGATGACCCTCAGATGATGGGAAAAAAGTCCCCACCGATTGGAGGTCCGCAATCTTAAAAAAAGGGGGAAAGGAAACGCAAGTTCAGCCATGTAATTTTGTGTGACGTGTGAGTATTCGCATTAAGTGGAAGATGATTTTTACTGAAAGTTTAGTTGTTCCGATCAAAGACCGAAGACCCTCATTATCCCGCCATTTGAATTTGGATTTGGCAAAATGGCATGTCCATAACTCCCCCCAAAATTAGAGCAGAGAGCTACATTTTGGTTTATTGCCATTAGAGGCCGTTTTTGAAATATGTAATCACAAAAAAACGGAATGCACATTATATTTATAGTTCCGTTTTCCAAACCGTAGCTATCTGCGGACCAGTCTGAAATTTAATTACTGTACAGGCCACAATCAAATTCAATGGTGGTTAAAATAAATAGTTTGACGAAAATGTGAGTTTTAACCACCACCACTTGTAATAAGTCGACTTCTTTTTATATTTAGTATGGAATAGACTATTTTATGGAACTTATCCCTCCGTCGGGCGGACCCGGCTTGATAGGCCGTTCGCTCCACGCTAGTAGAGAGGTCCAAAACTTACAACTCCGTTTACTGGTCTAACATTAAGAATCTCATACAATGCCTACCTCCTGTCGTAAGAGGTCTGGCTTAACAGGGCGCCTGCCCCTTATCGCGATATCTCTGCATCAAGGATGTTCTTCTACATTCAATTTTTTAGCCTCATGGGATACATTCCTAATAACGACTGCCTGCCTTTCATTCACTTCAATTTTTCTTATAAAACTTGGATCTTAAAATCATCTTTCTTCGCTTTTTCTAGAAAATCTACAATTTTGTTTGGGTATTATTCTGTTTCTACAGATGTTTCTTAGTATTGAATTTAGTTTAATTGCTTTCCTCAGATACTAATAAATAAATTTCGAAAAGTATTTGAAATGTATAGTAACATGTTAGGAAAAAGGACCAACATAGATGGGTGGCCTTTCAGGCCGGGTGCGCCCGACGCAGGATATGGGCACTCCTTACACTATTACTTTTAAAGTTTTGCACCAGAATCGAATACTGTACTGAGTCAGCAGGATCTCCAGGATGAAAGAATTATGTCGAGGCTTTTTTAGATTTTGTGTCTCGTTGCCCCCTGACTCTGGTCAATAACGACAAAATTTACTTTTAAGGATATTGATTTGTTTACTCTGAATTTGGTAGTTTGGGATCGATTTCTTCCAAGTTTCATGAAATCACATTTTTCCAAGAAGTTATTATTTTTCAGTGAGTAGTGATCAGACTTCCGAGGACCTTACGAAGAGAGGTCGGGCGTCAGTAATGCTGTACATTTTGCTGTACGCTTCCCAATGCCGTACTATAGGTATAAATGCTGTACTGTACAGCGAAATGCTGTACGTATGGTCAGCTTACATTAACCGCACCGAAGCTCAGCTTTCTTCTTGAATTTTCAGAATTTTAAATTTTAAAAATTTAGAATTTTCTGAATTTCTAGTATTTTTACATTTCAAAATTTTAGAATTTTCAGCATTTTACTTTTTTTGAATTTCAAATTTTCCAAATTTTAAATTTTCAGAATTTTTAAATATTTATAATTTTGAAGTTTAGAAACTTTGAACTTACCAAGCATTAAATTTTCAGAATTTTGAAGTTTTAGAATTTCTAGAATTCTAATTTTTGAATCCGCAGATTTTGTAATTGGTCCCATAATTTTCAAGATTTTCAAATGTCTGAAGGAAGCAATATCTGATCAGCAACATTCAATTGCTTCGAATTTCTCGTTTTCCTTCAGTTCTAGTGGTTTCGCACATTTTCAGCTTGTCGCATTTTTTTGCCATTCCTCTAATTTTTTTATCGACATGATTTCGAATAATCGACGCCCTACTGTATTACTTTCAATGTTCATATCTGCAAAATTATTGGAATATTATCAGAATAGTATCTACATACGAGTATAATGTAATATGTATAAGCTGACCAGACGTACAGCATTTCGCTGTACAGTACAGCATTTTGACCTGTCGCTCTTCGGTGAGGCCTGTGCTGCGAAGTTTGACTCTTGTACTGTACGGTATTTAGCGAGATAATCGCACTTTTATGTTTGACAATCCATCATTTTTGATAACTCGGGAACACTTCTCGATCTCTCTGAAATTTGGCACCCGTTTCTCTAAATCACATGGTTCTACCTATTCAAGTTCGGAAGTTACGGCTGCCCAGATGGCAATTTTCAGTTTACTAATTGAAAATTGTCCATAATTTGGAAATTCGTAAGTGAAAAACTTTGAAATTTACATAGCTTGTAGAGCACCGTACCGTTCATATTTGGTGACAATTTCAAGACTCTAGCTGTCAAGCTTCAGAAGTAACAGTCGCGATTTAAGGTGTTAAGCATAACCCTTGTACGATCGAAATAAAGCGAGATAATCGCATTTTTATGTTTGCCACTCATTCATTTTAACGTAATTCGTTTGTGCTTCACTTACTGATGGTTATTCATCAAGGAGAACCAGTGGCGTAGATAGTTTTTCGGAGGGGAAGGGGATCAGTAGTCAGGATTATCTTTTTCAGCACATGGGAAATGCGATAAGTTAAGGGATTCTAAATAAGGAATTTAAGGAATAGTCATCTCATCTTGTTTCTATGTTTTTCTACCTATTGCGTCCTTTAGAAGAAGTTTATAGAATCGCCTAAAGATTAGTACGCAGAATATGCTTTACACATTGAAAGTTTGATCCTGGAAAGTTGTGGAGTGAACTTAAAATTGAAGGTTCGTCTGCAATACCGCCCGCAAATCATAAGTATGGTTCTCGCACTAGAGATGGATGCGGTAAAAGTAGGCCTCAGTGAGTGATTTATCAGCAGCATACAATAATGTTCGGAGCGCGTGGAAGCAGGACATAAATACATTGAGGCCACCTCTGTGAAGTAATACTGAAAGATGGTCTGGCTGATGAGTGAACGAGATGGTTGAGATTTTATTCGAGAAAAGTCCAACATAACTGCATACCGGGTAGCATGATGCAGTATTGTTCAAGCAAGTTTGTCGAGCATGTGTCGTAGAGCTGCTCAGTTAGAATCCGATTGTATCACTACCTCAAAATACTGATTTTCGTTTTATAATGGTTTTTTTTTAGTGAATTCCACCTGATCTGTTCTTGTTGCTGTCGCACTATCTAAAACAACGCTTCCAGCAATCCGAATCTCATGTACGTCATTTGTCGGAATTGTTAAAATGTCGGTAGATATTTTTACGTAATGTACTCAATTTATAGCAAAGAACTAAATTTAAATTTATATAATTCAGCTTTATCGTCACCCCTAAGGAGAACATTAGGGTTCCCTGTTTACAACAGAACCTTGCGTTCCCTAGGTTCACCACATATTTCCCAGAATATCGGCTAATATTCTTTCTCAATTCTGGTTACGAAGATATCACTTATGAAAGGAAGAAGAATTTGAGGTAATTTTATGGCATGCATCAGAGAAGGTTGAGAATTTGCATGAAAACGGAATTCCTGCAAGTATGTGTACAGCATTGGGTCTTCGGGAGTCTGGTCACCTTAATGTAATATCTAAAACTGTTCTGCATTATAGGCATATAATTTGTATGGGAAGATTAAGTGAAAGTGAACCAATGTTTTTAGTCTGTCTGATTCTGAACTCCATGAGGAATTAGGCGTCTTACGCTAGCGTATATGCTAAGTTAATTTATTTGGCGGAACACATGGAAGATGACTCGAATATCAAGAACGCTGCGTTCGCGTACACGGGGAAGTACTTATCATAACAACTGAATAAGTAAGCCGGTCACGTTCATGGCCATGGCCACTAAATAATTTTGTACACGAAAATATTTTTATATTTTGCAGTTGGAAGTTTCCATTATTATTGTGGTTGATATAGTGATATTACATATAATTTTATTTTTAGGAAAGTACATTCTCTGGCTGGAATAAAGTATGAAACGCAGTTTTCTTTTTGGTTAACATGCAGCGTCAGATATCGTCTTTATCTATCTTCATGCAAATATTTTATCTCAGGCTACAATTCATCGAAAAGATTTTTCCCATCGGTCAACATGACATGATGAGAGGTTCTGGATTTCATTATACCTACTCTTCTTAAAAAACAAACCTGTTCTTCTTGCTCTGCGGTTCTTGAAATTAATTCAACAAACTCTTTCGTATCCCGTTTAGCGTGTCGTCGTCGCTTGGACTAACACAATCCAATCCAAAGATATCGCGTTCGCAACCTTGAAAATGTTAGACTAATGATTTTTCAGTATTATATACTAAGTCGGTTATTGCTTGAGGCGTGTGTGACTCCAGCTTTAAGAAACATCAACTCGGCAAAATAAGATCATTTTCTCGCATAGCCATTAAGTGCTGTGCTAGCCAAATAAATGCCTCTTCCATCGGCTATCTTAAGAGGTATTTTTACCACATTTGAATGCTCATAATATAAGCAGCGACTTTGATGTTCTTGTTCTGGCGTCAGTTTTGCTCTTCTTTTTTTCTGCATGGCCGCTAACAAACAAGAATGACGACTGCACGTTACGATAGTCTTGAAAGATTGCATCATTGGGCTCACAAGCTGTAGCTTTATCAGAAAGTAAACACATGTGGAGAATTTATTTAATTTATTTAGTAAAAAAAAAATGATATAAAATGTTTTAGAGAAAAAGTTGCATAATTGAAATTATTCTCATTTTATTTTTGCTGCAAACAAATATTTGTATTATTTTTTTAACAAACACTACGTCCGATGATACGCCCGAGTAATAAAATAAAACTGAATTAATTTCATTAATTAATCATTAAAATTATTGTTTTCTTAGTTTTTCATATTTTATCATCTAATAAAACTGGGTAACCACTGATATCTAGAGAGTCCTTTACATTTTGTAAAATTGCTTCTAAAGATATGTGCATATACTGACCATTTATTCCAAAGTACCAGATCTAATGTGGATCTTATCAATGGACCCCCATTCGTAAAGTAGTACCATAATATGCAAATATGTCTCGACATTGGATGCAGAACTACGAAAGCTGAGCGATCATCTACCTTACCTTCAAAGTACGACGATCAACGTGATGATGATTAATGTGATGATCGCGCTCAGCGAGCGTAGCTCTGCATCCAATTCCCAGCCCTATCTGCATATTTGATGAATGCGAATACATTCCTTGTCTCAACTATGACCTAGAGAGCATGTATGGATATAATGTCATTCTTATAGTGCTTAGAACCGGTGGTTTAACTGCGATCGCTGAGCGATCATCACATGAATCGCCTCTACGAACACGTACCTTTAAGGTTCTAACACCGGTTCTAAGCACTATATGCATAATTTTCTTTTCAAACATAGTCCTTTTGGTCATAGTCGAGACAAGGAATTCCAAAAATATGAAAATAAGGCTCGGAATCGGATGCTACATTACTATCGCTGAGCGAACAGTCTTCTCTACGAACACATACCTTTAGACTCTTATCATTTCATATCTCGTGCGTTGATGTTGGGAAATTTGTGGAAGAGCGGGTCTGCTTAAGTTTGCTTCTAAACGGTCACTGTTAAGTTTCCTAGCATAGATATAGAAATTGCAATCAATAAATTATGCAACTGATCTGGCTACCCTAAGGTTTCTTCCACCATCGGACTTATCCATTTTGACTGCCGATAGAGTTCTCTAAATTGCCCATAAAAAATTGTCTTTTTTCACCCCTGTTAAAGGAGATAATCACTGAAAATATTTTCCATGCAGGAATTTACTCAAAGATTTTTTCGGGAAATCAGGAGTTTGCCCACTCCCATTGGCGAAAAACATTTTGTGAAGTTGGACGACAAGACTTTCGATTTTTTCATTTTTTCTTATCTAGTTCGTATAGTTTCGCTACGTTAGGTATCCCTTCCTTACAGTCAAGACTAAACTGGACCCGCTTTTAAATCAATCCCGCAAAGACTTTTCCGTCTTATAAATGAAAGTATCACCCTAAAACAAAATGTATCCAATTACAGTCGAACCTCGAAAGGGTGAATAAAGCTACTATAACAATGTACTCGTGCAAGAGAGCTATCGGGAAGACCTGGGGCTTACAGCCAAAAGTTGTATAGGTATTGGATATATACCGTTATTGTGCGGCCTATATTGCTTTACGGAGTTAGTGTGTGGTGGATGGCACTGAGCACCACTACCTATTATAATTTGCTGGCCAAAGTTCAAAGGTTGGTTTCTCTTCTCATAACAAGAGCTTTTCGAACGACACCTTCATTCGGATTAGATATGGTGCTGGGACTGCTCCCATTGGACGTTTTTAGTCAACGGATGGCTGCATACACGGCCTTACGCCTACGTGAAACTGGCCTATGGCGAGCGCTGGATTATGGGCACTCGTCGATACCTCGGAACTTTAACCTGCTCCCATCGACGGACTTCCTTGTTCCCAATCACTTTTTGGTAAGAACCATTACAGCTTGATCCCGCCAAGGGAATCTTGGTATAGTAATAGGCACATTCAGTGGATCCATTACAATGTTTACTCACGCCTCCAAGACAGACGCGGGAGTTGGTATGGGAATTCACTCGGATGAATTGGATATTGTCTTACCACCTTCCTAACTTCTGTAGCGTCCTCCCAGCGGAGGTCACAGCTATTTTCGAAGCCCTCACTTGGTCGGGTTGCCACGTCGTCACTGGTAAAGACGTCATTTTATTTACCGATAATCAGCCTGCAATTCGATCGCTTGATTCAGTGCTAACCACATCAAGAACTATTGAGAATTGCCGCGCATTACTTAGAGAGATGGGTCGCTTCTTCGACCTTACCCTATGCTGGATACCGGGCCATAGTGGCTTTGTAAGCAATCGCTACGCAGACGGCTTGGCCCGGTATGCGTCAGCAGGTAACGCTAAAGACAGCCGCGCTAACTTGAAAATACCTATTATCAACTGTGCGAAGATGTTGCCTAGTACAGGACCAACGCAAGATAGATTAATGGCTGGACCTGCGCAACGACAAGAATGATCTAGCCAAAACGAGACAATATCCGTCCTAATATGCTACTGTCTTTGGACAGAAAGCATATTCGCAACGTGGTATGGGTTATAACAGGGCATTGCCCTATTGGAGAGCACGTAACTTCTTCTTCCTTGCCTCGTTCTTTTTACCGCTCCATGGTTCCGCGTTGCTCGACCTGCGGTGTAGGCACATCGCCCGTTTTGGCGATAATTTCTCAGCATATTTCTACAGGCAGCTCTATCTTGGATCGTGTCATCGCCGAGGCCAATGCGTTGTTGTTGCTGAAAAATGAAAACATTTGACACATCCAGGTGTTCTTCGGTCTGCCTCTGGCCTTGGGTCCATCAAGTGGAACTTCCATTGATATCCATTGATATTGATGAGAGAGCACGTAAGAAGACTCCGAATTCCTCACAACGACTTTTGCCGAAGTTGTGATGACGAAGAAGAGAAAGAGAGTGTGCACCACCTACTTTGTCACTGTCCCGCCCTGTCCGAGAAACGGAGGCGTTTTCTGGGCGTATTTTTATGATACCGATGACCTTCGTGATGTGAGCCCAATACTACTCAATAGATATATTGTTAGTACGGTCTGGTTCCCTGTCATAAGCGGTTATTAGAGGCACGATTCTCTCAGTGGTACCACAATGGACCAAATTCTGATCTAAGTGCGCTGGCTGTATCCCTGGCAGCCCCTGAACCTAACCTAACCTACAGTCGAACCTCGATAATCTGACCCCCTCGGAAATAGAGGGTAGGGCGGAGCGGTCCAAAGGTCGGTTTATCCGGAGGCTGCAAACAATGTGTAATGGTCGCAGGAGATGAATATTTCCACTTAAAAAAAAATCTGGAGAGACACAATTTTTTTTAAAGCGGAAATATCTACATTTGAATCCATAAAATGGATTTTCGTTCTATCAAATGAGCCCATACACGAGGGGATTTGGATTTTAATCCAATAATATCCATGTGAAATCCATGGATAGACCGTGTGTGCGGCCTTAAATAATGCCTGTGACAACTAACTGGACGCACTTTGTTTGAGATTGATTTTTAAAAATCGAGTTTTAAAGATAATAATATGTGACCAAAATGCACTTAAGGGTGGTTTCTAAGGGGAGGAAGAGTGCGACAAATTTTTTGAAAGAGGAAATATCCTTTTTAAATACTTTGACAATTGATTGGATACATTTGGTTTTAGGATGATTCGTAAAATTAGAGTTCTGAAGGTAAAAAGCTTTATACAGTCTTGACTCGATAATCCAGATATAACGTTAATCCGGACAACACAATATTTTCACTGTGTGTATCATTTATTATAGTCCGGATTTTAACTTCAATTCTCCGAATTTTCAGCAAGTACTGGCAGATTGGTTCTCATAATTATTTGGTCAAGCTAGCGAAATTATTGCGAAATTGACTATAATTTCAAAGAGAAAACGCATTAATGCATTTTTTGAGATTTAATTATTTGAACTGATTTACCTAAAAAAATGATTGCGCTAAATTCGATTTAAGGAGTCGAGACTGTATTCAAAATTTAAAACTCGAAAAAGTTTAGTTTCCGGTTTGTTTAATCGAATGTTCGGATAATCGATGCTCTACTATATTTCCACATCACATATTTCGTTCCTGCATATAAACTAAGACCACCTCACTTGTTTTACGCTGAAAATTGGACGCACAATTATTCCAAACATTTTACACAAAAAACTGATTTTTTCTTGAAACCTAAACTTTGCGAAATCTAAATAAACATTTGAACTTAAATAGTGCAGTATCCAGGTGATAATCCTAGTACATCAGATTGCAAAATGTGGTGGAGACAAATTTTTTTTGTTTCTTATGTTTTTTGGGGTGCTGATCACGAATCCGGAGCTTCCCACCAACATTTCGTTTCGCAGGGTCAAAAACAGCGAAACACCCTAAAATTTTTGCTGTTTTCCGTTATTTGGCCCCTAACTCGGAAACTATTTATTTCTACGAAAAACTCTCCATGAATATGTTAGAGAGCACATAATTGCGCGTCCAAAGAGACATAAATATTATAAATCCGTTGAGCGGTATTATTACAATTGATAATTTAAATTTGCCATTTTACATAGTTCCGTATTAGGAATAAAATTTTTAGATTTAACGGTTTTTCATTTTTGGTCGCAAAAGTTGAATTTTTATTGTACATTATATATTTTAGGGTGCAGAACCTGAATCCGTAACTTCCCACCAAAATTTCGTGGCAAAACAGGGTCAAAATTGCAAAAAACGCCAAAAAATGACTATCAATTGTAGCTATACCGCTAAACACATCTAAATGATTAATGGCGCGTTGGACCCGCAATTAAGTTTTCTCTAATATTTTCATGGGCAGGTT
This sequence comes from Microchrysa polita, assembly GCA_949715475.1. Taxonomy (NCBI): domain Eukaryota; kingdom Metazoa; phylum Arthropoda; class Insecta; order Diptera; family Stratiomyidae; genus Microchrysa; species Microchrysa polita. Next base: position 86,328,969 of record OX454421.1, on the reverse strand, counting down.
TTCGGAGAAATGTACACTTTCGGAGTTATAAACAAAAAAAACGGGAAAACTCCGAAAATTTTGGGTTTTTCGCGATTTTGACCCAGTTCCGCAACGAAATGTTGGTGGGAAGCTTCGGGTTCGAGCTCAGCACGCCAAAAAACATAAGAAACAAAAAAAAATTTCTACACCACACTTTTCAATCTGAAATCACCTAGGAACTACACTATAAAGGTCATTTTCTGACTTCTGGCTTAATGTTCCGGCTTTAAAATGTACATACGTAATTATTTCCTCAACACGACCTATTTTTGAGAACACAAATCAGTGCGAATATGCCATAGCAGTGTGAGATTGCCAAAATTAAACAACAGAAAATCCGAATGCAATCTTTTATCACTATAAAATAAATTAATAGGGACTATCGTTATCTTACAATTTACCACATTTTAAAAATCATCCAAAAACGACGTGAATGCAAACGGGTCGGGCAAACGAATCGTTGTAATCAACACGGGCTCACGATCGTATACTCCCGAATTAAATCCGAACGAAGGACGAGTTTGAAGCACCGTCTGCGTACCACCAACTGGACGCAATGGTCGACGTGCCGGACGCAATGGTCGTTGATACACTGGTCCGTTTGGTTGAAACGAACCCGATCCTAACGTTTGTACGTTATTCGGCCCGGGACGAATGTAACGATGCTCCACAATACGCTCGGGCTGACGAAAGCCGGATGGTCGTGTTTGCAAGACTCCACGTCCGGACATGATACGAGCCAATTCAACGTCATTGAATTCATCCGTGTCGTCTGGAAAACGAATACTCGTAACAATCTCTGTGCCGGCAGGTGATTGATCTAATTCGGCTGGTTGATCTCCAGAGCCTGAGTCATCTCCGTCTTCAGTGGGTAGGTTGAAAGCTCGACTGGGTCGATAGCCGGCCGCTGGATAAGGTGCTTTCGAAGATTGTTCAGTTGGTGGACCGTAACTCGTTTCCGGGACCTTTTTCTCTTCGGTTGGTAGATTGAAGGCTTTTCCGGGTCGATATCCTGACGGTGCATACGGTGCCCCATCAGCTGTTGTTGATGCTGGATAAGGAGCTTTCGAAGATTGTTCAGTTGGTGGACCGTAACTCGTTTCCGGGACCTTTCTCTCTTCGGTTGGTAGATTGAAGGCTTTTCCGGGCCGATATCCTGACGGTGCATACGGTGCACTCTCAGCTGTTGTTGATGCTTCTTCGGTAGGCGCTTCTGTTGGCGGACCATAACTGGAGTTTGGCACTTCACCTTTGCGTTCTTCTGTTGGCAAATTGAACTCGCGTCCAGGACGATAACCAGCCGCTGGATATGGTGCTTCCGCAGGAGTAGTTGATGAATCCGAAGTAGAAGTAGTAGCTACCGTTTGTACCGTAGTCGACACGCCTGGTTGATTGGTGGTCGGTTGTTTTGTTGTTGGATACGGAAGATTTCTTTGGGCTTCGGCTAAAGCCACAAGAACTATTAATCCCAACAGGCGTATGCTACTAATCCTCTCCATTATTCCGATATGTGCTCGTCGGTAGCGTAAAGACAAACTGATTAAATACGTCTACAGCTCATTACATTTTATATATCATCTTGAAATTACTAATAATCAGAATTAATATTCGAAATGCGTAAAAATCGAATGATACACTCTTTTTTGTTGGGGGTCTCGAGTCGTCTATTCCTAGACAGAATCATTGAGCACATTGCGATTATTTTGATCGATATCGATTTGCTTGAATATAATCGCACAGCCTGAGAACTTTTAGTCGACTTTGAAAAAAACCCACAACCGCGCATGTCCACGAACAGAGTTCAAAACAATATTTTCTGTTCAATGGAGACATTAAGTACTACACGTAATTGCAACATACATTGCATATTAAACGGAAAAAATGCTGTACGGTCAAGAATAAAAATCGTAAGTGATGAAGTGACTTTTACTCGCGGAATATTGTACCTGATGGCTGTATAGTAGTTGATGGATGATCGACACATAAAATCAACCATACTGTGGATTCGCACAGGCTTTTATTGTATGCCATTTTTTCTGGTATAAAACATAAAACCTTATAGGCCGATAACGTTTTTTTGAACTTCTACGAAAAAATCTTCACGCCTATTTTAGACAATGACCTTTTTTTTTGTTTATTGTAACTTCCGAGCTGATGATAGTAGGCCCATTGCATTTCCGTTAAGTGATTCATCATTGATTATCGAAATAAAAAAAATTAATTGATGAAAATCAACCTTCATGAAATTAAATTATTATTAACTGGCATTGAAATGGTCAATTTTTATAGCTCATTCGCATACATACGTAGTATAAGAACGGATGTGGTTTTTAAGTTTTGTATCGTAGTAAACCGATTCGTTTCATTGTGATAAACAAATATTAAAAAATCAATCCATTTATGATAAGCGGAAATTTTAGTTGGGGTTGATATGGAGGAAAAGGTCGTTAGTTGAGTTCTTTGATAAATCTTAAACGATTTGCGTGTTTCGTACGTTTTTAACTCCCACATATACAGGGTTATTGGTTAAGTCGACCTATTCCCTGCAACACGTTATAATAGGGGAAAAATGCAACAAAATGAGGCCATAAATGTTAGGCCGATTTTCAACGGTCACTGAGATATTTGAATTTTTAGGTTTTTTTAAATAACCTCGAATTTTACCATTTAAAGTAAGAATTAAAAAAAACTACTAAGGTAATGGGTTAAAACTTATTTTTGGATTTTAGTCAACACTATAGCAGACATTTCTTAATCATTTAAAATTTCAAAAACCCATCACAATTTCGGAATTTTTAATTTTTAATAAAAAAAATTATCTTAAACTTTTTTAAAGTTGATTTTTAATATAGTATTACTTAAAAAAAATTATATGACAGGGACTCTGCAGACCGCTGGAAAAACATACTCGTGTTGTCAGCTTTCCAAAAAGGTGTCAATATCAATATAAATATTTGAAATAATTGAAACAGTTAGCTGCAACTTGTTCGGGGACCATAATTTCGTTTGATAAAAAACGACAAATCCATAAAACAATAAAAACAAGTCTGTCAAGTTAGCACTACCACTTTAAAATTTCGACAAACGCTATAGTGCATTAAATGTCGCGATTTTGTCGTAATTCAATGGAAAACGAACAAAAATGTCGCGCCCCTCCTTCCCCTTAAAAACTACCCTTAAGTGCATTTGAGCCTCAGTTAACCAAATTCGAGTTCCAAGAATCTCCCCAATGCTAAAGGTGTCCAGTAAGATATCACAGGGGCTGCTTAAGAGATTTCCACCCTGAAAAAAATTGTCGCGCCCCTCCTTCCCTTAAAACCTACCCCCGTCAAGTTAGCACTACCGTAGCGGCCACTTCAAGCATTTCCGTAAAACAAAAAGTATCCATTTAATTGTCGCAGGAACCGAAAGGGGTGGTAGTGCTAACTTGACGGGGGTAGTTTTTAAGGGAAGGAGGGGCGCGACATTTTTTTTCAGGGTGGAAATCTCTTAAGCAGCCCCTGTGATATCTTACTGGACACCTTTAGCATTGGGGAGATTCTTGGAACTCGAATTTGGTTAACTGAGGCTCAAATGCACTTAAGGGTAGTTTTTAAGGGGAAGGAGGGGCGCGACATTTTTGTACGTTTTCCATTGAATTACGACAAAATCGCGACATTTAATGCACTATAGCGTTTGTCGAAATTTTAAAGTGGTAGTGCTAACTTGACAGACTTGTTTTTATTGTTTTATGGATTTGTCGTTTTTTATCAAACGAAATTATGGTCCCCGAACAAGTTGCAGCTAACTGTTTCAATTATTTCCAATATTTATATTGATATTGACACCTTTTTGGAAAGCTGACAACACGAGTATGTTTTTCCAGCGGTCTGCAGAGTCCGTGTCATATAATTTTTTTTAGTAATACTATATTAAAAATCAACTTTAAAAAAGTTTAAGATAATTTTTTTTTATTAAAAATTAAAAATTCCGAAATTGTGATGGGTTTTTGAAATTTTAAATGATTAAGAAATGTCTGCTATAGTGTTGACTAAAATCCAAAAATAAGTTTTAACCCATTACCTTAGTAGTTTTTTTTAATTCTTACTTTAAATGGTAAAATTCGAGGTTATTTAAAAAACACCTAAAAATTCAAATATCTCAGTGACCGTTGAAAATCGGCCTAACATTTATGGCCTCATTTTGTTGCATTTTTCCCCTATTATAACGTGTTGCAGGGAATAGGTCGACTTAACCAATAACCCTGTATAATTTCAGCTACACGTATGGTTCGATTTAAAGCTTGAGTTGACACTGGTCGTCCGCCTGTTCAGCCGACCGCGAAGAGATTGAAAACTCATTAGACGGACTGTTTATTCAACATCAAAATTAAAACCACTAAATTGTGTTGTATGTATAAAGCCGAATAAGCAACAGGACTTAAAAACATATTGGTGACTGCAATAATAGGAAACAAATCTGAAAAACAAAACTACAACTACTGGGAGGGAGGGACGAATTGGGAAGTTTCAATCTGTTTTGACATTCTTGCTGCTTTGGTAGTCGGAGAAGGAAGAAGGAGAATCAAGCAATTTCAATAGGTATCCTCTGCAGCCTACTGGATTGTTTCGTGACTTAGCAAACAATTTCGTACAATAATGGAAAAGACAATTCATTAAAAATATTTAGAAGGTGAATTAGATGTAATAATTTCTGCACAAGGCTAAACTTATTGCTAAGCTGACGTAGTGGAGGTGCACAAAAGATTTGACCAAATGAGATTTGGCTTGTTCTGCTATTCGTTCTCGTACGGAGAACTTTTGTGTTTCCGATATTTTCCACTATGTGTCCGCTATATGGCGGACTGTAAGATAAGTGTCGCTAGTGTCGATAAGAAGAACTAGAAAATTCTCCTTACTGAGCTGATAGCGTAATGTTCCTGAGATTTTAATGAATTCTATCAAATCTGTTCATTTCTTGACTGAATTCTGAAAACCGATACCACTTCAAATTGCTTCAAGGACCACCAGTTAAGAACCGTTTCTTTACATGTTTCCAAAGCCTTAACTATGCACACTACGCGAATACGCCAAAATGCTTTCTAACTTTTTACAATAATTAGTAATTGTAGTAATTGAGGACTCCACCATTAATTTTACAAAAAATAATTTATATTCTTCTTCTTCTAAGTACCGTATAAAAATATTTTTTTGTCTTGGTCGACGCGTACAGCAAATGGCCTGAGATACACATCGTGGGCGAAATAACTACACCCATGACAATAAAATGGACCTCAGTTCATTTCACACGAATTACAAACAGTTTTAGAAAATCAATGAAATAATCCGCACAGTGGGGCCAAAAAAGCGAATTTTGGAAAAAAAAATATAAAAACAAGTCAAACTTAACGTTTTTGGTCGTTCTAAATCGAATAGAATAGGTTCCACATAGATAAGATCAGTCGTTTTAAAGTTATTTAAAATTTAAGGAGAAAATGCAGCGAAGACACATAAAACTGCAGAAAATCGCCTTTGCAACGATATATAATACAATTGACTTATTTTGATCTAGGGACGCGGGAGCGTCCCGCACGCCAAAGAAAAACGAAGAAATTTGAACAAATAAAAAATGAGAAGCGACTAAGACTATGTTTACACGACGGAACAAGTACGGGTTTTCGGACCTCTGTAGCTCGGACCCTGGTTGGTCCTGAGTCTTCAAATTCGGTAAGCGTTGTCGCTCGCGCCGTCTTACGAAGTGTAGAAAATTTCAAGATGATACGATAAGAAACACCGGAGATATAATAGTTTGAAAATCGCATTTTTTCAAAAATCTTGTTCTCGTTGTTCTCGTTGTTCTTGTCGTTCATTGACAGGGCTACAGCCTTGCAGAGGGCATCTCGGGATTTGGTCTCTTTTCCCATTGATAGAGTCTGTCGTGAAGGTGTGCATAGGCTATCGTTTGCTCCGATCCGTGAAGTAGAAAAAAAGATACAGCGGAAAATGTGAAAAAATACATAGAGTTTCTCGCTTAAATCTTTTTATATGTTTTAAAGGAAGCATTTTGCAAAAGTCGGGGATAGGCCCGAAAAAAGCCTAGAAAAGAATCGTATAGTATAGTATAATTGGTAGGACCGAACAATCTTTTGTATCTAAAATTTTCAGTTTTAGATCGTCTGTAAGAGAGGGGGCGGGTAAAAGTTCATGTTTTGGTTCGTCTCATATATACGAGTACGTACATATTAGTTTAATATTGGATGAGCATACGCACTGTTTCATTCATCCCGATGATCCTAAAGCTTTCACCAAATCAGCGCGGTAGCGGTACGCGGTACGCGGTACACACAACACACGCACACCACAAGAATTGACAAGTACTCCGTGGTGTACCGCGGCGGAAACTATTTCATACATTCTGACACGTACCGCTACCGTTCTCCGCTGGTTTGGAGGAAGCTTAAATATGGCGCTGGGACACCAAATCGGTTTTGTCAAGACGGTGTATTCTGTTGTGTTCAAACCAGAGTTACGTGATGATGGCATATGGAAAATTGATTTTTCAAGGAATTCTGATGAGTCAATTTGAACAAAATTTGGCATGTAGATTTATTCTTGTAATTCCACCCGGTTTGATCCTGTTGTAGTAGGCAAAAGGTACTGTTAGTTATATAGTGAATTTCATAGCTATCCCTGATTCTTGGTCATGAAACCACTTTATTGTTGTAAAAGCAATGCTCGTCATGACTCAACAGGTTTTCGGGACCTTTGATGAGGGATAAAAGGATATTTTCACATGTACATGTCTTTCTCTTTGTGTCTTAGGCGCAATGTGGAACTTAGGAAATATGTATGTTATTTGAATCACATATTGAGTACCCAGTGAGGCTTAATGGTTACATTAAAAATTAAGATTTAAGATTAGGATGAATGTGATAGAGATGAAGTAAAGGTTTAGACTCAATTTAGGGCTAAGGTGTTAAAGTCAAAATCAAGTTTAGGGTAACGGATAGGGTTAAAGTTATTGTTACATCGCAGTTAACGTTATTATTAGGGTTAAATGTAAGGATAGGGTTTGGGTTAAGGTTGAGTCTGAGTTTGAGGTTTAGGTATAGGCCAGGGTTATGGTCAAAGTTAGGGTTATCATTAAGTTTAATGTTATGTATAAAGATACCAAGGTTAGCGAGGTTACTAGGGCTACCAAGGCCATCGGGGTTACCAAGGTTACTAAGGGTTTGCAAGATCACCAAAGTAGTCAAGTGTACTATGGTTACTAAGATTACCAAGGCGAGCAAGGTTACCAAGGAGACGAAGGTTAGCAAGGGGTTTATCATTCTTATAATTATTGTTCTCAAACAAATTCGTGACAATAGGGCAATGAATATCGTCTTCATAATATATTTACGAATTTTGTAAATCGAAGACTGCAAAAAGATATGATATCTCACAAAAACAACTGTGTTGTAAAAGGTGTCCGCCAAAGAAAAAGTCATCAGCCGCAAAAAGGATTGATATAAATACATTCCCGCCAAAATACTCGCATCTTGTCTCAATGATGGTGGTGGAGCAAATTTTTTTCAACGCTATTTGGCGGGGAGCTTGAATAAGGTTAATAACAAAATAAAATCAATGTTAAGAAATTTATGAAAGAACTTTTATCGTATAGAAAAAAAACGAGTTCCATACGAAGGAAAGCTAAATAAGATTCTAAAACGCATTTTTATTTTCTATAAGACTGGAAGCTTCAAAATTATCAAGAAAAGAACACAGCAGCAAATAGTACCCTCGTTTAGCTCCCCGCCAATAAGCGTTGAAAAAAATTTGCTCCACCACCATCATTGAGACAAGATGCGAGTATTTTGGCGGGAATGTATTTATATCAATCCTTTTTGCGGCTGATGACTTTTTCTTTGGCGGACACCTTTTACAACACAGTTGTTTTTGTGAGATAAATTATACCCTAGCCTAGACAAAAAAAAACTGGGGTCATTTCATTTTTTGACTTTGACATTTTTTATTGTTTCTCTGATTGTAATGCTACTTGAGCCAGGATATTTTAGGGAAATATTCTTAACGAAATGGAGTTGAAGTTTGCCAAAATTGATTTTCAAACTAAGGACACGCCTGATTCGCTCATTGGAACTTTTCAAGACAAAACGTCCATAACCTCTCCCTGCCGATAGGGGAGGAGGTAAATTTCTGCTCCAACAAAAAACATAAAATTAGAGGATGCAGCAACAATAATGCAGTCCAATGCAATTTAAATGGGTGGCTATAAATAGCTTTTGCTGGCAACATGACTTCATCCATTTAAATTGCATTGGACTGCATTATCGTTGCTGCTGCTGTCCATTCTATTCGCAGTACCCAGCATTAGTATTCATACGGCCTATGTAGAATGTAGGCAAACATTATTCGTGACGACTGCACACGAGAGCAGGAAAAGTATAAAAGAAGTAGCCCGCCCAACAATGGTTCCCCGATTTTTTCGGAAAACACTCCAATCGTATGATGAAACCCAAACACCCAAAAAAAGAGCTGACTTTTGAGGCCAAATTGTTCTATGGTCTGACCGCATTACGCGATCAGACGCATTACCCACTCCCTGCAATTGGCCATGGTAGAAGCACTAAAGTAATTTTTGGTCACTGATCCGGAATTTAAGACCAATGCTGAAAATATTTTTTTTGTGTGCCTCTCCAGAATTATCCCTTTTTCTCGGAAATACACGTCGAATCGATGCGGCAGAAACATTAAGGTAATTTGGGCTGGTTTCAAATATAGGTCATAGGTGAAAAACAAGGAAAAAATTGGATTGCTAGCCCAAGAGTGGTACAGTGAAACCTGTCTAAAGAGACCACTGTCGGTTCCCGGAAAAAGTGGTCGCTATTAGAGGTGGTCGCTTAAGGGTAATGAACTTAGGGAACAAATTCATCAATTTAGAGCCAATGTACAACTTTTTTCCTAAATTAAAGCTAACGTGAGAGATTTAAAAGCTACTATCTTCTCAAGAAATCCACGACATAAATTTCCATCCAGAATTGTCCTGGATAAATTTTTTACTAGTGCATTTAGTAAAGATTGGAGGCTCCGGACCACAGAGTAAATAGCGCAAATTTGCTGTTCATACCTGTGCTTTGTGGAATGCAAGAGCTGTCGTCCGTTTAAATAGAAACATTTTGAAAGGCTTACATACTTCACCGTAGCTTGACAGAATTACGACGAAATTGGCCAATGCTTTGCAAAACAACCACTAATGTTAAAAAGGAGAACATTTGAACATGTGAAGATGCATCTGCTGCATATTTCATCCAAGAATTATATTCTGCTCACGCACGATAAAAACTCAATTAAGTTCTTTTATAAAATAATAAAATAATCTTTGAGTTCTACCAATGGTAATACGAATGCGATTTAGCGTTATCAATTGCTTGTTTTTCTTAACAAGAAAACGCAACAACCTTTATTTAATGAACTCGAAAACGAAATCTTCTCCACGAAAACTGAACATTTTCCAAAGGTTCGAAAGTTCCCGGTAGAAAGATATTACTGCCATACCCTAGTTACTCAGCATTGATCGGATCGCATTAACAGTAAAACTATAATTTATCAAACACATTGTAGTATCCAGATGATAAACGTAGTACATAAGATTGCAAAATGTGGTGGAGAAGATTTTTTTTGTTTTTTTTTTAGGTGCTGAGGACGAATCTGAAGCTTTTCACCAAAATTTCGTTGCAAAACCGTGTCAAAATCGCGAAAAACCCCAAAATTTTCGTTGTTTTTCCATTTTTGGCTGCTAACTCCGAAAAACTATTCATTTCTGCGAATTACTCACCAGGAATATGTTCGAGAGAACATGATTACGCTTCCAAAAAGACATAAATATTATAAATCCGTTGAGCGGTATTACTACAATTGATAATTTATATTTGCCCTTTCTAGCATAGTTCCATATTATGAATTAAATTTTGAGATTTAACGGCTTTTCATTTTTGGTCGCAAAAGTTGCATTTTTTTTGTTCTTTATGTATGATGAGGTGCTGAGCCCGAATCCGTAGCTTCCCACCTACATTTAGTTTCGAAACAAGGTCATAATCGCCAAAAAATGACTATCAATTGTAGCAATACCGCTTAACGTATTTTAAAGATTAATATCGCGTTGGACCAGCAATCATTTTTTCTCTAACAGTTTTATGGACTGGTTTTGTTTTTGGAGAAATGTACCGTTTTGAAGTTAAAAACTCAAAAAATGTACGGTTTTTTCGGTTTTGGCCCGGTTCCGCAACGAAATTTTGGTGGGAAGCTCCGGATTGAAACTCAGCAAAAAAAACATAAGAAGCAAAAACACAATTTTTTCCACCCCATTTTGCAATCTGAAATCACCTAATGACTACATTATTGGTCTTTGATGAACAACAATGAAATCAGCAGCTGTATCACGACCAAATGATGGCTACAAAAACTAAAACTAAGTCTGATAGGACATTTTTGCTGTTGCTGCTTACTGCCTATAATGTATTATTCGCGTAACGTAACGACTTACATTTTCTGGGGCCTAATGCTTTTTTATGAGTTAATACCGTTAATTGTTGAATTAATTAAGAAAACTTGCAAAAAAAAACATACAAAACCCAAAAGATAAGCACATGGGTACTTGCCTATGGTCGCTTTATACGGGCACATCGCATTTTTTATGGTCGCTAATAGAGGTGGTCGTTTAAGAAGGGTAACATTTGTATGGACAAATGAGTGATGTAGTGGTCGTTGTTCCGACAAACAGGTGGTCGCTTAATACGGGGAACAAATGTGTGGAGTTGTATGGAAACGAATTCCGTTCCGGAAAAAATCGGTCGTTATGAGAGGTGGTCGCTTAATACAGGTGGTCTTTTAGACAGGTTTCACTGTAACCTATTTTTCTCCGGAAATAACCGTCGAATTAGAATGGCGGAATCAATAAAGCAATTTTGGGCTGTTAAGTTAAAATTGGAAGTAAAAAAAAATGTGTTTGCATCTTCTAGAATGGTACCCCTCTTTATTCCACCAGTTTCACCTGTTTCCTCCATCCATCGATACATTTTTAATTAAATGCCACAACTCTTTTCTCGATGTCGCACAAACGAGTTGAATGGAATGCATATTTCCACAAATGTTACTTCATTCACTCATCCGCTGATACCATACAACAGTTCATTCGAAACTTAAATGCTCAATATGTCAATACCTAAACAACTCATTCCAAATCTAAATCGTTTTGGGGCACACCAACATCCAGTTGTACTAGACTTCACCTTTCATATGAATTATTTGAATAAAATGACAATAGACAGCGAATATTCGCGGCGGACAAATGCTGCAAAACTGGCAAATATTCGTGTTGGTGTGAACATCTTCATACAACGCAGTATGTTAGAGTTTTGACGCCGCGAATATTCGCTGACGCCAAGGTGTGAGGGAAGCTTAAAACAAACTATGTATGTAAACTCGCAGACTTTTCGAACAAGAAAAAAACCCTTTTCCTTAGTTTCCGTGAGTCGAAATCTAGAAATCTCTGAAACCATAAGACTCCTGCATGAATAGAGCATAAGTATTTCACTAAAGTAGTCTGGCTAGTCTAGCGGTTAGTGCGCGAGCCTACGATGCACAGGGTCATGAGTTCGAATCTTACCGTGAGCCATTGTGTTTTTCGAACTCACGAGCTTGTGGCCGGACTATGATCTCACTCAGATGTTAAACGAGTTCCTATTTATGGAACAATAAAGAACAGCCAAGGGATAATTTTTTTCCTGATTTAAGATCTATTCTCTTGCTCCAAGAAAAGTTTACTGATTTAAGATGTATTTTCTTGTCCCAAGAAAGGTTTTTGCATAAAATAATGCTTATTTATTTTAAGCAAAGACTTTTCTTGAAACAAGAAAATTCATCTTAAATCAGAAAAAATCTTCCTTGGCTGTTTCTTATTGTATTTTTTTCTTGTTTTTAGCAAATGATTTTTTCAGTGTACACAAAGATTATGATGTGATAACAATTATCGGCCCAATCAATTTTGTTAGCATTTGCTAGACAACAAAACACAGACGTGATTGAAAATTATGTAACGTATCTTTTACAATAAAATTGTAAACATTTCTGATATCTTATCAAAATGCTACTGCGGGCATTCACATCTGATATTGGATATTGCCCGGCAGTACAATCGATTTATGATTTACAAGAAGGGCTTATGCTTGACTATGAAAATACGTATTTTACGTGTTGTGATTTTTATAGAACCTGAGGTCATTGCACGCTTCAATACTTACGTAAAAATGACATTGTCGGATAAATTTATCAAAAGGGTTAGTTATACTTTTTGTTACTTTTCTGCAATGAGCATTATTTACGCAAATGTATAATGAAAACAATTTCCTTGGTGTGCTCATATGTGTACGTGTGGTGTATTTATTGAAAATAAAAAAAAAATAAATAAAAAATGATCTCACTGCTCGATGATAAGTCTGTGTAAATAACTGCCTATGTACACCAATTTGTCATTTTGTCTCAAAGCACATACATACTCGTACTTAACAATTTTGTGAATAAGCCTAAGCAAATAAAATGACTATGAGCACATACCAAATTATATGAAGAATAAAAAAAAAAAGGTTTCAAATTCTGTTTGTGCAGAATATTATGCTTTCTTCAAGCTTAAAATCGTTGCTGACTGTATACAGTATCTTTCTCTGCACCTAATTTATTTTAATTGTTCGTGAGACGACAACAAGCCACGTTTTGAGTTAATGTCTAATTTTAGCATTTTTTGGTTCTCACAGTTAAGAGACAATTTTTGTGGGTTTTTTTCATATTCTTCTTTGCTATCGGACAAGGTCATGTTCAGATGCAGATGTTAGTAAGCTAATTGATGCTTTCGGTTCTTTTACGTAAATTAATTTTCGTTATTCATATTAAACTAGGCTTATGGTTAGATGTGAATGAGTTTTACAGAACCACAGATAATAGCTAGTTAGAGGATAGCTTAGCGAAGAAACTAAAAGCAAAACATTTTTTCCAATACTAAATAAAATAACTGCCGCAACAGTTCATAGTTGAAGCTTGGGCTTTATATTAGGTCGCGTCATTTCATTTACATTTTGTTGATCTTGACGAGTCTTTATTTCTATACCAACATTTTTTGCACACACAGATAACCAAATGAACCCACCCGCACCTAAAGTTTTACGCTTTTTTCTATGCTCATATGCCAACATCTCTACATACAAGCATTTTATCGTTTGTTCAAAGCCAACAATCTTCTTTTGTCGCATCTTATACTCGTCATTAACGCATCATTTACCCTACTTAGTCCAAGACAGGTTACCACTTTTCCACTGACTCTATTATTAGAAAATGCTAAGAAGAACCAGTTAATTGAATATGTAGAGAAATCGCATATTAATTAATGTTGAACGCCCCTTGTTTGGATTTATAATTGTTACGCAGAATGATGTGCGACCTAGTTTACGTAAGGAATGAAATTGTATTAAATGCATCTGACTCGGCCAACCCATAATGCAAGAAAGAAATTAATTAAATTAAACATTACCAGGAATGGATTTGCAAGGCCTTTCATCTTGTTAAACCAGCTCGGTCTATGCAATTTAGCTAAACAATTTTTCTTTTCTTTTTATCCATTTTCAGATTCATCGGACATTGTCGATTGTAAGCTCAAATTAATTTTAGGTCTAATATGGACACTCATTCTTCACTATTCGATTTCCATGCCCATGTGGGACGGCGAAGAGGAGAAAAAGGTCAATGGATCTGAACCGACACCAAAACAAAGGTACATAAAATGTTTTTGGCAATTAATTTTTTTCTATATGCTCTAATTCTACGAATTTGTTTGCAGACTCCTGAATTGGATCCATGCCAAGGTGCCCGATTTACCAATTCATAACTTTACAAACGACTGGACGAGTGGTAAGGCCGTAGGCGCACTAGTCGATGCCTGTGCACCGGGCTTATGTCCGGATTGGGAGATATGGGATAAAAAAGATGCCGTTCAAAATGCCACGGAGGCTATGGGTCTGGCCGACGATTGGTTGAATGTCAGACAATTGATTAAGCCCGAAGAAATGGTTAATCCCAATATTGACGAACAATCGATGATGACATATTTGTCGCAATATCCGAATGCCAAGTTGAAGAGTGGAGCTCCGTTGCGACCAAAGACTAATCCAAACAGGTAAGACTCCTTTTTTCGTGGACGGGAATGATCAAAGAGTTTTGGAAGAGGGATTAGTCGTGTCTTTTTAGTATTTTTTCCATTGTACATTTGCATAAATTTTATTTTTATCCAAAAAGCCATCCATCACTCTTTACAAAAGACATTTTATTCACTTTTCATCTTTGTCGCGGACCCATCATTTTAGTCCTTAAGTCCAATAGTAAATAATAATAATTTTTTTAATCAATTTACAAAAACTTGAAATCACATTTAAACCAATGATATTTTTTTTTTATTTGATTGTGATTTTGTTCGAACAGCATTCCACCTCCACGGTAAGTTCGGAATGCAGACGTTTCTGTATGTAATTTTGAGGATGATCGGCTGATACGCTTTTGTTCTATAAATGATCGTTTAACCTTGCGTTGTTTTAACCGTTGCGCTACCTGATTGATTTTCGATGTTGTTTTTCTATGTATTAATTCATTGATATTGGTGTAACCTAAAATTAAGACCATTAATATTGGAATAGTAGTCTCGTTATTGTCGAGCAACTTCCGAGTGCAAGGTAGAATATTATGAAAAAGGATTTCAATCCATTTCCCTTGCATTGCCTTATTTATTTGCATCACAATCATAATTATTCTCATATTCAAATTGTAACTGAAAAGTGATAACTGCGTTGTCGGCGTTGGTCGCGTGATGATCTACCACGGGTTAAGACAATTTTATTAAAATAATCAATAAATATATACAGGACGTCCCAAAAGACAACGTTGTCGGAAATGAAAACAAAAAAACAAATTCAATCACCTACATATTTTTACAGTTATATCAAACAAGTCAAAAAAAAGTAACTGCACAGGTCAGTGGTCGGCAAACTTTTAACCAAATTGCCGGAACCTCGGGAGGAGCTAAGGAGCCGCACCGTCTCTCAGGCCCAGAAATGTGGATGGATGGATGGATATGGCGCTGAAACAGGTTGGGCTGGTTGCGCCCGATACTGCAGCCTGCTGGCTTATTGTATTTCCCATCTAAGCGAGATTTCAGGTTATGAGCTCTGTCCTACGTAAAAGGCTAAGAAGAAAGTTAACCAGGTTTACTTTGGGTGCACCCATACTGGTGGTTTGAGCCCCAAACAAGTTTTGTCTCCAGCTCATAAGAGCGGGACATTCGAAAATAACGTGCGTGGCTGATTCCTCATCTTCGTTACAGAGGCGACATAGTGGGTCTTGTGTGTAGATCCCTATTGTATGCAGATGTTTCCGTAGGATGCAATGACCGGTTATAAGGCCTGTCACTGCCCTGAGGTTCGTTTTACTAAGACTGAGGGCTTCGGTGCAGCTGGTATGCCAGTTAGATTCCACCATGCGCTTGCTATGCCTGAGCCCTTCAGCGAGTCTCCATCGGTCTTGGAATTTATCCTCCGTCCATCGTCTAGCAACAGTTCTGGCAGTAGATTTACTGATCCCGATTGCAGGTTCAGGACCAGTTAAGGGTAGTTCGGAACCCTCTCTTGCAAGGGCATCCGCTTTCTCATTTCCTTCGATCCCCTTTCGGATTGCTAGGTTTTTGAGATTTTGTTGGCATTCCAAAACCAATTTAGAGGTTGTTTTGGGATTTGCAATTGCTTTTATAGCAGCCTGACTGTCGAAGAGAATATATATGGTCCTATTGGTATATCCCTTTCGAGTACTCTACCCTGCTGCAAGGTTTATGGCTATAAGTTCTGCCTGGAAGACAGTTGTATATTGACCTAGGGGTTTGGAGATACTATAGTTGTTGGTTTTAGTATAGACTCCTGCCCCTGTTCCTTCGTCTGTCTTGGACGCATGGCGCCGGTTATGCTTGCGCAGGCCAGTCTCTGTACTGATCCCAACTTCGCTGCTGCTGTTTTTTGCTTGATTTTAGTCCACCAGACTATGGAGCCATAGGTCAGACGGGGTTTGACCACAGCCTCGTATATCCAGTGTATCATTCGTGGTTTTAACCCCCACGTTTTCCCTATTGCTCTTTTAGTTGCATATAGGGTCTGTTTGCCTTTTGCAAATGTGTTTTGCAGCTGCTTGTTCCACGTGAGTTTGTTATCAAGGGTGACTCCCAGATATTTTACCTCCGTGGTAAACTGCAGTTGTTGGTTGAATAATGTTGGAGCGTTGAGCCCTTCCAAGTTGTATTTGCGACTGAAGGTTATTAGTGTTGTTTTGGCGGGATTGGCCGATAGGCCTATCCTCCTACACCAATCCTCCACTTGGGTTAGAGCTTGTTGCATGAGTTCAGAAATAACTCCTGGATATTTTCCCCTTATAAGGATGCTGATGTCATCGGCATATCCTAGGCCCTAGCGTATAGAAGCCAGTATTATTTCTGGACCAGTAGGCTGTCCACTACAAAGTTCCACAGGAGGGGTGAAAGTATACCCCCCTGTGGGCAACCTTTGAGGACAGCTGTATACATCGTTTCACCGAATAATTTTGCATGTACTTGTCGTCCATGAAGCATTGATTTTATCCACCGACATAGGGTGTTTTGAACTCCATGACTCGAGGCGCCGTGTACAAGAGATTCAAAGGAAGTGTTGTCGAAGGCCCCCTCTATATCTAGGAAGGCCGCGAGCCCTATTTCTTTGATTTCTAATGTGGTCTCAATCTTCCCAACTAGATAGTGTAGAACTGATTCACATGATTTCCCTGTCTGATAAGCATGCTGGTTTGGGTGCAACGGGAAAAGCGACAGGCACCTTTCCCTGATATGTTTATCGACGAGCTTTTCCAATGACTTAAGTAGGAAGGAGGTTACACTTATTGGTCTATACGATTTCGCTAGGGTTTGGCCACGCCCCGGCTTTGCCAGAAATGCTACGTTTACCTGCTTCCAAGTGATTGGGATGTATCCTAAGGCTATGCTGGCTCTGAATAGTCTTAGTAAAAGCGGAGCCAGGGTCGTAAGACCCTGCTGAAGCAGGGCTGGGTAGACACCGTCTGGTCCTGGTGATTTGTAGGGTTCGAAAGAGTTGATCGCCCATTCCACCCTATTATAGGTTACTATTTGGCTTGCAATCCGCCAGTCGTCTTTGTTAGGCCTGAGAAAAAGGGAGTTGTCATCCCTGGTCTGTGCGCTCCGATGTTATCGTTGATCCAGGAAAGTGAGACCCTAGAAGGACTTCCAGGGTCTCCTTACCTGTTTTTGTTTGGTTTCCATCGGAGTTTTTAAGTGTTCCGATGGGGTTTGTTGGATCCTTGGCTAGAATCTTCTGGAGTCTCGCTCCTTCATGCAAGTTTTCTATTTCTTCGCAGAACTTCCTCCAGGATTCCCTCTTGGCTTTCCCAATTTCTTTGCTATACTGGGTTAGGGTGCAGCGGTATGTGTCCCAATCCCCAGTTCTTTTGGCTACGTTGAAAAGCTTACGTGTCTTCTTACGCAGGATGTTCAGGTTCGAGTTCCACCATTTGCATTTCGCATTGGTGTGTTGTCTCGTTAACCTGCAACTCTCTTCGAAGGAGGTTTTTATTGCGGCTTGCAGTTGATCCGCTGCAGCCTCCACACAAAGTGTAGTTTTAATGTGTCTGGGAATTTCATTCAGATTGATGGTCAGGCGCTCTCTGTAGAGGTCCCGGTTTGTTTTTCTCGGATTTCGATACAGTTCAGTTCGCTTATCAACTTTGTCGATTTCCATACTTATGTATCTGTGGTCCGATAGCGATGGTTCGGGTAAAACCCGCCAATGGCGGACGTTAGGAGATACGTTGAAGTTGGCTACAGTAATATCAATGACCTCTCTTCGACGTGTTGTTACAAAAGTGGGCTCAGTACCCTTATTTAGAATTTCAAGGTTTTCTTTGATTATGAAATCATAAAGATACTCACCCCTTTTGTTCGTATCGGAACTTCCCCACTCTGTGTGGTGAGCGTTTGCGTCCACTCCGATGATGAGCTGCGGTGTATGTGTTCCGCTGTTAGTTAACAGTTCCTCCAGCTCTTGAAGTGGTGGAGGCGTCTGTGAATCATATGGGAAGTATGCGGCAGCTAGGATGAGCTCCCGATTACTACTCCCATTTATCTTCACCGCTACTAGGTCCCTGGAAATATGGTTGTATAGTGGCAGTATGTTAATGTTAGGCTTAGTATATGTGCAGGTCCTGGCGTTGCCAGAAGCTATATCGTATATTAACTTACCTCCGGTGGTTCCTAAGCCGGCTACTTTGCCCTTATAGAGCCAAGGTTCTTGGATAAGGATTATATCCAGACCCTCGGCTGCGATGAGGCGGCTTAGTGCTGCGGTTGCAGCTTTATTGTGCTGAAGATTGATTTGGACCATCTTCAGCATCATGAGGCCGCTTGGATATCGCCTTAAAGGTTATCTGGTTTAGGTCAAAGTAACCTGTGTGGTCTCTGGCCTCCAGCGCCTTCCGGCTAGTTTCGTCGATCCAGGCGACCAGATTCAGTCCGGTTTTATCTTTCGTGAATGCGGCGACATTCCATTCCTCGGTGTTCAGCGCCTGGTTTTGGGTCTTGAGGAGCGTCAGGATCTGCTTCGGATCCTCCGTACCAACTACGTCCGTATTCGGAATCCGAAACATTATTTTGCTGGTTTTTACCACTTCCCTCGCATCGCCCACGCGAAGGATTGCTCCCTCCCATGGGTTGATGAAAGGTATTGTGACCTTAAACCAGTGCTTGGCTTCCTGATTTGCGCAGGTTACGTAAAGGACGCCCTTGTCCGGGTAGCTATTGGTGAAGAGTGGGGCCTTGGATGGCTCACACTTAAAGACCTCTGTCACGATAGCCCGCTGAATGTCCTTTGCCTGCTCAGTGGTTAGTTTTTCAGCTGGGTAATTGTCCAGGACCACAGCTATTTTGAGGGAGCAGAGGGCTTCCTTAAAAGTACTCCCTGATGCTACTCCTGATGGACCGGGTTTTGTCGACGGAATTTCTCTTCGCCAGGTATTTGGCCGTTTTTTCTCTGCTCCTTCTGCGGGAGATTGAGATTCTGACCTTGTTCTCTTGGACGGGGTTGTTTTTGGGCCCCGCAGGCAGGTCTTGGGATTTTCGCTGGGACCGCTTATGTCGCGGCCTTATGGGTTCGCCCCTTTCCCTCGCTTTTTCAATGGCGATCTTGCGTCGTTGGGCTCCAGAAAGCGTTGGTTTTCTGTTTTTGAGGGTTAGTTGGTAGTTGGTAGGTTTCCCAGAAATGTGGAAAAGAAAAATATAAAAATGAAATATGAAGCAATATTAATCGTGTTCGTAGGGCGAAACCCCAGTTTCGTTGATCTCTTCAAGTTTCTGACATCGTTACCAGAATTTGAGAAATATCTTTAAAAAAAAAAAGAAACAGAAGGCAAACGCATAAATTTGGTGGTGATTTTAGCAGAAAAAAAATCGCCAGCATAAATAATTTTTACCGATCTCCAAAACTTCTGCCGGATGTGATGATACTTGCTATCTTCTTCTTCTTTTAGCGGTACAGGAAGGTGTGAACCGCTGTGTATCTGTGTATGGATTCGAATTATAGTTCGTCGTCATTTTCGTCCGAGATCACCAGGGACAAAAACGTAGCAGCTGCAATGGGGTTTTTCCACAGTGACAGGGGTGAGATCGGTTGGTGCAGCTAGGTGGTGGGAGCGCTGAGACGACTCTGTTCGCACCTAAACTCGCAATAGATCGACTCACTTCATCAGTGTGAATCATTGCAATAGCGGCCCTGTATTATTCTTCGTCGAAAGGATCCCGTTTGTAACCCTGGAACTCTCTCTCAAGGTCACGAAGGCCACGTTTGATGTGGCGTGGAGGGGAAGCTCTGTCCATAAGGTCATGATTGGGATGATCTTCTGGATAGCAATCTACAAGATATTGTTTTGCAAGTAGTCGATTGTGGTCACGTATTGGCATCAAATGTGTCTCCTGATGTAGGAGATCCTGGGCAGACATCAGAAGGCACCCTGTGGCTGTGCGTAGAGCAGCATTTTGTTCCAGTTTCTGTTACAGAGTCTTTGCGACTAAACTAACGCCGCAAAATCGGTCGCTGCTCGATCCACCGCTTTGTAAGTCGATAGCATAGTCTCTTTATCTTTGCTCCAGGTGCTGCCAGCCAGTGCTTTAAGAACTTTGTTCCTACTGCGCATCTTTTCACATACCGCTTCCGCGTGATGAGCTGAAGTCATCATTTTCTCAAGGTGAAGCCCGAGCATTTTTGGATTTGCTACAGTAGGAACTGGTGTGTTGCCAATACGTACCTCAACCGGCCACCGGCAGTTACCTGACCAGGTGGTAAGGAAGATCGCAGACGATTTGGACGCTGATATGGTTAGGCTTCTGCTGCGAAAAAAAGTTTCTAGTCGCGCTTAATATCGGTTGATAAAGAGGCGCATGACATCCCTATCCGCTCCCGTGGCGAGTACGGTGCAGTCATCGGCATTGAAGATAGACCTGTCATGTAGGTGTTAAACAGGATGGGAGAGAGAAACACCTAATTTGATCTTCCTAAGCTTGGAACGACTGCCCCGAAATTCGGTGAAGGATTGCCTACCAGCTAGATAGTTGGCAATCCATCGAATCTCTTGTGTCGGAATGCGCATGTTAAGGAGGTTCGCCAGGAGTGATTGACCTAATCAAACGCGTTTGATAACGCCACCAAAATGGTTCTATGGCACGGTGGAGTCATCGCGTCAAGAGCGATAGTCCTACTATGCATGCGTCTAAATCCATGCTGATGGGGTTCTAGTTTTGCAGTGGGGTGGATAAGGGCCTCCAGCGTCTTTGCTACAGGTGACAGTATTGTTATCGGTCTGAAAGAAGTTCCTAGCTCGGCACTTTTCCCTGGTTTAAGACACAGGACTATGTGACCTATTTTCCAGACGTCGGGGATGGTAAGCGTGGACATTGACAAGTTAAAGACCGCCGTGAGATACTCAATGGTCAAGATGTTTTAGCATAGTCATCGAAATGCCATCGGGTCCGAGGGCCTTAGAGTTTTTTTGCATTCTCAATTACTTTTTTAACCTGGTCCGCGGTGTACATTGGTACAGAGTGTCAACAATTCGGCTGATGATATGATGATGATACTTGCTATCGATGTGCTTGCTTCTCTGGCTGAACATTTCGACAATAAATGTTTGTTGGCTAGTTGCTCGCCCGAGTTCTCTTATCTTGAACTGAGAGAACTCAAAGCCGATTGGAATCGTAAATTAAAATTTTCGGCCCGCCATAAGATGACGACATCAGCTACACAGCAAGAATCACTTAAAGTTCAATGGAGTGATACACACTTTTTCCTCTGACCTCTTCAGGCCAATTTTCAATAGGGCAGTGTCAATCTTTTTGCTGTGTCTTTCGGCCAGTATCGTCCTCATAACCTTCGGGCTGCTCTGTGTGGATTTTTTACTTGAGATCTCCACGAAGAAATGTTGTGACTGCATCCATTTCATCGACCTTGAAGCCGTTTTTTCGTCGAGAAGACCAGCAGATATCTGATAAACTCCGGTACCACCGGTGAAAAAGTCTCTTCTTAGTCGATTCCGTAGCGCTGTGAACATCCTTTAGCTACTAGCCTGGCTTTGTATCGCGTGGTAATTCCTGAAGAATTTAGCTTCACTTTAAAAACCCATTTAGGCAACTCAACTGTGTTCTAATTGTTGTTTTCATTATGGGACTTTAACTACTCGCTCATCGCTGCTCATCCAATGATGTTTGTCACCCGCCTCACGCTATCGAGGACAGATTTGAGGAGTCAGTTCACGATTATGTATTGTATCGGAGAAATTTTTTCTTGGGCACGGAGGAATGAAGGGTAACGTGGCAGCGGATGGAATAGACATGTAGGCCCCTTAACGATTTCTATTGGAGCGTGCTATGAACTTGGAGTCTCCTGTAACTCCGTCTAAAATGAGGTTGCATTAGGATTACATCTTGGTCCAGCAATTGGACAAGATCTGGTATATTTAAGAGAATGAACTATGCATACGTGTCTGCCACACTTTTCCTGTCATTATTAGAAACCTGAGGTCTTTCGAAGTATTACATCTACTCAATTAGGCCTCTGCATAAAAAACCTACCAATTTAGTAAGTACATAGTTGATTTTTCAGTCCATTTTCGTTCCGTCCGCCGCCCCTAAAAAAAGTAATTCTAAGGGAAAGGTTTTTAGTGTCACATTCCCGAGCAGGCACCTGACACTGCATCTCTATGCACGTAGCTCGCAGAAATAGTAAAAGTCAGTGGAAGTGACCTACGCAATCAAACACTCCGCACCGATCATTGCCTCGGCAACTTGTGATTGCTTTCCGCTTTCCCTTAGTCCAGCTACGTAGCGACTCGATTGTGCTTATATTTAGAACGATCAGCTTACCTACTGTCCAAACAAACATTTACCCATAACTATTTTGATGCTTACCGGCAGCTAATAACTGCTAACACCATAACTGCATACTGTCCTAAGAGAGGCCTAAGCTTATACAGTCTAACATAACATATTCTAACATCTGAAAATCTTTTTACAGAGTCCGCGCTTATGGTCCGGGTATTGAACCAGTTGGACCTGTAGTTGGAGCTCCAGCTAATTTCACAGTCGAGACCTTCTCTGCCGGAAAAGGTAACTACACATACATCATATTCGCTTGCCCCGCATAAAACAGTCACTAACTGTTAAACTTTTTGTCGTTTCCTAGGCATGGTTGAAGTAACAGTCATTGGTCCCGATGGTGTAGCCGAAAAAGCCGATGTTCGTGATAACAACGATAAAAATATGACTTACACCGTCTCGTATATTCCCAAAGCGGAAGGAACACATAAAATTATTGTCAAATTCTCCGGACGTGATATTCCCAAGAGTCCGTATGAGGTGAAAGTTGAAGGACATGCTGGCGATGCGTCCAAGGTTACAATTTCCGGACCAGGAATCCAGTCGAGTGGCGTTTCTGTCAATCGTTCAACGTTCTTTGATATTGCGACCAAAGGTTTGAAATGGAAATACCGATTTTGATGTAGTGGACTAAAAATGTTTTTTTATTCAGATGCTGGTCTAGGCGTTCCCGAAGTTATTATCATCGATCCGGCGAATCATAAAACTTCCGTTCCGGCTCAACTGCGACAAATCGAAAAGGATTCATGGCGTTGCGAATATGTTACGCCCATGGTTGGTTTACATTCGGTTAATGTCTTCTTTGCGGGCAATCCAATTCCGAACAGTCCATTCCCGGTAAAAGTTGCTCCCATTTCCGATGCACGTAAGGTGCGTGCCAGTGGTCGCGGCTTGCAGGCAACAGGCGTTCGCGTCAAAGACGATGCTGACTTCAAAATCTACACCGAGGGAGCTGGTGAAGGAATTCCCGAAGTCAAAATCATCGGACCGGGAGGTGTCAAGGAAAATGTCAGTATGGCTAAAATCAACGGCACCACCTATGAGGTTCATTATTATCCGTTGAAAGAAGGCCGCTATGTTGTAATGGTAACATTCGGTGGTCAAGAGATTCCCAAGTGCCCGTTCGAAGTAACTGTTGGTCCGAAGAAGGATTCAGCCATTATGGCGTATGGTCCGGGCTTGCGAGGTGGTGTTGTCGGCTATCCGGCGGCATTTGTTGTGGAGACTAACGGTGAAACTGGTGCCTTGGGCTTTACTGTCGCCGGACCGTCACAAGCCGAGATTGAATGTCACGACAACGGAGACGGATCAGCATTGGTGAAATATCATCCGACAGCTATGGGTGAATATGCTGTGCATATTCTATGCGACAATGAAGACATTCCACGCAGTCCACATATTGCACAGATTTTGCCACGTACCGATTTCCATCCGGAACGTGTTAAGGCTTTTGGTCCAGGTCTGCAAAAGAACGGTGTCACAATGTCGGAGACTACGTCGTTTACCGTTGATTGTTCACAAGCTGGAAATGCTCCGCTTGAAGTGATCGTTCAGGATGCTTATGCCACAAATGTGCCAGTTACGATTAAGGACAAGCCAGATGGAACGAAATTGGTCAGTTATAGTCCAGTGTCGAGTCTCCCACACACGATTGAAGGTTAGACGGTTTCTTCGGTTTTTTTATGTGTGGCCTTACTGAATTGTATTTTCTTAGTTAACTACGGCGGATGTGCGACACCCAATTCACCGCATCGCATTTACGTTAGCGTTCCCTGTGATGCGTCGAAGGTACAAATGTTCGGGCCGTGGTTGGAGCCAGGAGTGAAACCCAATGTTGCAACACATTTCAACGTCGATGCCAGGTAAATATCGCAATAAGTTGATTTTTGCAGACTTTTTTATGTGACCCGAACTTTCAGGGAGGCTGGCGATGGTGACCTCAAGGTAACCGTCTTCCACGAAGAAACGCAAGCTGAAGTTCCCGTGCGCATCATCGACAACGAAGATAACACATATTCGTGCGAATTTATTCCACCGGTTGCCGGCAATTTCACCACCAAGCTCGAATACGGAGGCCTACTGGTTCCAAACTCACCGAAAGTGTGTGTCGCCAGTCCCGTTGATGTATCGAAAATCGAAGTGGACGGACTCGAGCCAAGTAAGTAGAATATATTACAAGCCTGGCTGCTGAGTTGAATCGACTGTCTCGACGTGCATTTCGGGCATTCGTCTGAAACTCTGCAGCCCGTTTTGGAAAATAGATCACATTATCCTAGTGCAAAATTGCTAGTCTCAATATTCACCTTTTCACATATAAAAATTTAAACGAATGAAAAACAGCTGCACCTGTAAATAGTCTTCAACAGTTTCGTGTCATAACAAATGGCGTGGGAAAAGCCGATTTAGCTGTGACTATAACCAGCCCGTCGGGCAGTCGCGTCAAAGCTCATGTGATACCAACTGCCGAAGGATTTCTTGTCAATTTCACCCCGACACAGTTGGGCGAATATTTGTTGAGCGTATGTTTTGGCGGCACGCCAATAACACCGCGACCATTCCGCTTGCAATGTTTGACGGGCAGTGATTCGAATAAGGTGCGAGCCTACGGCCCGGGATTGGAACGAGGTATTGTCGGCCAGCCGGCTGAATTTAAAATTGACACAAGAGGCGCCGGTCAAGGTGGATTAGGCGTGACGGTGGAAGGACCATGCGAGGCGGCTATCAGTTGCCGGGATAATGGCGATGGAACGTGTAACGTGGCGTATTTACCGCTGGAAATTGGAGACTATACTGTGAATATTACGTTCAACGAAAGACATATTGTTGGTTCGCCGTTTCAAGCGTTAATTTTGCCACAGCCGAATTTGAAGAAGATTCGTGTGACCGGATTGGGAATTCAACCTCATGGTATCTTCCGGTTATCTTCATACATATGGATTGACGTGTGTGTGCGTGTTATATTTTCTGGAGTAATACGAGTAACAAAATTGTCGTGTGCAGTAGACTTTAATGCCGAAAAAAGCGACATAACCGCATGAATTCAGTTTAAAATAATTTCGTCTCGTTTAGCTGTAATTTTAATTTGAGTTTAGATCAAAAATGCATCGCCCGTTTGCATGTGTGGGTGGAAGCGGAAGACACTTGAATTCTCTAGTGCATTCTGCTGAGTTTATACACAGCCTCTTCTGCGCTAAATATTCAAAACTCTTGTGCAGTTCATTAAAGACTGATTCCAATAAGGATCAATTCATCCGCTTGCACTGACCACTGATTTGTCCCTGAGTTTGATTTAATTAATTTTTGAGTTTTTCTTTGCTATCAGTTAATACATCTGCTTCTAGTTGAATCATTTTACGGTTCACTTATTACTTTTAAACTAAGCCTTTTTCTTCCTCCATCCAAACAGGCGTCATCATGAACGCTTCCACCGACTTCCAGGTCGACATGAGCAAAATCGGCAGTAATGTCGATTCCAGCAAATTGTCATGCTCGATTTTTGATCCACGCGGAAACGTAATCCCGAGCAAAATCGTCCCGGGCAATACGAACGAAGTTTTCAAAATCATGTACACACCATTCGAAGCTGGTCGTCATACAATCGAACTGCTCTACGATAACGTTCCCGTGCCCGGATCACCGTTCGTTGTTAACGTAAAGAGTGAATGCGATCCGAACAGATGCCGAGCCTACGGACCCGGATTGGAACGCGGCATGACCAACAAGCTGTGCAAATTCACGGTTGAAACAAAAGGAGCCGGCACTGGAGGACTCTCTCTAGCCATCGAAGGCCCGTCCGAAGCTAAGATGAGTTGTATCGATAATCGTGATGGCAGCTGTGATGTTGAATATCTTCCAAATGAGCCCGGTGAATATGATATCACCATTAAATTTGCCGAGAAACATATTCCTGGCTCGCCATTTAAGGTTTTCGTCGAAGAGACGGTGGATGTTAGCAAGGTGAACGTCTACGGTCCGGGAATTGAACATGGCGAAGTACGCGAGGGTATCGCGACATTCTTTAATGTGGACGTGGCAAATGCCGGTCCTGGCAAGGTTGGTGTTTTCCTTAGCAACTCCGAAGGCAAGCCCGTGGAAACGCTCCGAGTTGAGGACAAGGGTGAAGGTATTTATGCTGTGCATTATGTACCGCCAAAAGAAGGATCCGTACTGACGGCTAATGTTAAATTTGATGATCAAGATGTGCCATGCAGGTGAGTAAATTGAAGTCACAGCCAACCAACCAAAACAATCTACAAAAACAAATTATTTTTCGCAGTCCATTTGTGATGACCGTTTTCCCCAAATTCGAGTCAAAGAATGTCAAAGTCGTTGGAGATGCGCCGAAAAAAGAAACGCCCGCTTCCCTACCGGCTAAATTCGATATTGACACAAAGAAGGCCGGCGAAGCAGATATTAATGTTTCAATCCAGGCAAGAAAAATACCAGACCATTCGCGACAAACCATAAATTATATAAAAAATATGTTTCTCTTCTTACAGCATCCCAAAGGCAAATCTCTTAAACCGAAAATCGAACAGGTTGAAGATGGAACGTATCGCGTGACATTTGTTCCCGACGAGTGCGGAGTGTACAAGTTAAGTGTAAAATACGGCGGTATGGAAGTTGACGGATCACCATTCACCATCAAGGCATATCCTACAGGGGAGGTAAGAAGTTTGTGGAACATTTTGACTAGGCAATTTGCTTATTTTCGTATGGTTTCTCCAGGCTAAAAAATGTAAATTTGTGGATAACACACCAAAGGTTCAACAATCAGGAAGCAAGAGTTGTATAAGCGTCGATGCCAGAGAAGCGGGCGAAGGCGCTGTAACTTGCAGAATCAAATCGTCAAATGGCAGGTAAGATTATGAGTGATTTTCGTCGAATCACGACGTGCAAAAGATCGTAGTTGTGGACAACATACGCCTGGGAAAGACAGAGTCGATGGGGGATTTGATCGAACGTTTTTTATTTATTGCCTCTGTCCCTCTCACGCGTGTATTGTGCACAACTTTGATATTTAACACCACGCGATTTCAAATGCCGCATATAGCAAATTCACATCGTCCCCAGGATTTTTAAATTCTCAGATTTTATTGACAGTCGCAACATATTTTACTGCAATTTGAATACACTCTCATTCCCAATCGGACAATAGGATTTGGCTCGCTTATTGGAAGCGTCTACGTACGTTCTATAAATTTCAGAAAGTAAAACCAACATCAATGGATAACGGACGTAATCGCGGACCATGGTCTCTTGGGGTTACCATAGACACCTTGCCGACAAAAGGTTCTGAGATTCTTACAAGAGCTGTCAATTTTCCATGCAAATCAAGAAGGCTAACAAACCTCCTCAACATGCGTATTCCTGCATGCAGCCTTACCGAGCTTTTCCGGGCAGACGATGCGAGACGATGCAATTTGTTACGATGGCCAAGAAAATTCGATTTTGCAGGGGAATACATACACAGTTCGGGCGCCATGAATTATTTTAGGAATCGGTTGGTTGGCGAAGGAGGCACATTTGTATACTAAGTTGTGCTGCCTTGCGTGCTTCCGTAAACGTTACCTTTTTCACTACAAACAAGAATACATTCCTAATTCCGTTTTTTCGAGTACGCGTACGTACAGACCGGGTTGTGGTCTAATGCACATTTCCACAAATATTAAGTCTTTCGGCCATCCATCATTACTTACCACAATAAATTCATCCATCCAAATCCAAACGCCGGCCTAAATTTTTTGACCATTCGCGTACACTCACAACCGGGTTGTCCTGCACTGCATGTCAATTCTTAGAATAATTCATTCCAAATCAATGTATCAATTTGTAGTCTGGATGGTCTAGCGGTTAGTGCGCGCACCTTCGGTGCACAGGGTCATGAATTCGTGTCCCATGGTGTTTTTCGAACTCACGAGCTTGTGACGGACTATGATCTCACTCAGATGTTAAACGAGTATATGGGTCAAAGTTGACATATATTGGGTCTTCTTTGAGAGGCTGTATCTTTTGGACGGTGATAGCTAGGGCTCTGGTTTTTTCAGCAAAATGTAGCTCTCAATACGCTCTACATCGACTTTTTCAAAACCCATTTCCGAAAATTTTCATTTGAAAACACTAAATTGCAAATATCTCGCTAAATATCGACCGCAGATGGGTCAAAGTTGACATATATTGGGTCTATTTTGAGAGGCTGTATCTTTTGAACGGTGATAGCTAGGGCTCTAGTTTTTTCAGCAAAATGTAGCTCTCAATACGCTCTACATCGACTTTTTCAAAACCCATTTCCGAAAATTTTCATTTGAAAACACAAAATTGCAAATATCTCGCTAAATATCGACCGCAGATGGGTCAAAGTTGACATATATTGGGTCTTCTTTGAGAAGCTGTATCTTTTGAACGGTGATAGCTAGTTTTTTTCAGCAAAATGTAGCTCTCAATACGCTCTACATCGACTTTTTCAAAACCCATTTCCGAAAATTTTCATTTGAAAACACAAAATTGCAAATATCTCGCTAAATATCGACCGCAGATGGGTCAAAGTTGACATATATTGGGTCTTTTTTGAGAGGCTGTATCTTTTGAACGGTGATAGCTAGGGCTCTGGTTTTTTCAGCAAAGTGTAGCTCTCAATACGCTCTACATCGACTTTTTCAAAACCCATTTCCGAAAATTTTCATTTGAAAACACAAAATTGCAAATATCTCGCTAAATATCGACCGCAGATGGGTCAAAGTTGACATATATTGGGTCTTTTTTGAGAGGCTGTATCTTTTGAACGGTGATAGCTAGGGCTCTGGTTTTTTCAGCAAAATGTAGCTCTCAATACGCTCTACATCGACTTTTTCAAAACCCATTTCCGAAAATTTTCATTTGAAAACACAAAATTGCAAATATCTCGCTAAATATCGACCGCAGATGGGTCAAAGTTGACATATATTGGGTCTTTTTTGAGAGGCTGTATCTTTTGAACGGTGATAGCTAGGGCTCTGGTTTTTTCAGCAAAGTGTAGCTCTCAATACGCTCTACATCGACTTTTTCAAAACCCATTTCCGAAAATTTTCATTTGAAAACACAAAATTGCAAATATCTCGCTAAATATCGACCGCAGATGGGTCAAAGTTGACATGTATTGGGTCTTTTTTGAGAGGCTGTATCTTTTGAACGGTGATAGCTAGGGCTCTGTTTTTTTCAGCAAAATGTAGCTCTCAATACGCTCTACATCGACTTTTTCAAAGCCCATTTCCGAAAATTTTCATTTGAAAACACAAAATTGCAAATATCTCGCTAAAAATCGACCGCAGATGGGTCAAAGTTGACATATATTGGGTCTTCTTTGAGAAGCTGTATCTTTTGAACGCTGATAGCTAGGGCTCTAGTCTTTTCAGCAAAGTGTAGCTCTCAATACGCTCTACATCGACTTTTTCAAAACCCATTTCCGAAAATTTTCATTTGAAAACACAAAATTGCAAATATCTCGCTAAATATCGACCGCAGATGGGTCAAAGTTGACATATATTGGGTCTTTTTTGAGAGGCTGTATCTTTTGAACGGTGATAGCTAGGGCTCTGGTTTTTTCAGCAAAATGTAGCTCTCAATACGCTCTACATCGACTTTTTCAAAACCCATTTCCGAAAATTTTCATTTGAAAACACAAAATTGCAAATATCTCGCTAAATATCGACCGCAGATGGGTCAAAGTTGACATATATTGGGTCTTTTTTGAGAGGCTGTATCTTTTGAACGGTGATAGCTAGGGCTCTAGTTTTTTCAGCAAAATGTAGCTCTCAATACGCTCTACATCGACTTTTTCAAAACCCATTTCCGAAAATTTTCATTTGAAAACACAAAATTGCAAATATCTCGCTAAATATCGACCGCAGATGGGTCAAAGTTGACATATATTGGGTCTTTTTTGAGAGGCTGTATCTTTTGAACCGTGATAGCTAGGGCTCTGGTTTTTTCAGCAAAATGTAGCTCTCAATACGCTCTACATCGACTTTTTCAAAACCCATTTCCGAAAATTTTCATTTGAAAACACAAAATTGCAAATATCTCGCTAAATATCGACCGCAGATGGGTCAAAGTTGACATATATTGGGTCTTTTTTGAGAGGCTGTATCTTTTGAACCGTGATAGTTAGGGCTCTGGTTTTTTCAGCAAAATGTAGCTCTCAATACGCTCTACATCGACTTTTTCAAAACCCATTTCCGAAAATTTTCATTTGAAAACACAAAATTGCAAATATCTCGCTAAATATCGACCGCAGATGGGTCAAAGTTGACATATATTGGGTCTTTTTTGAGAGGCTGTATCTTTTGAACGGTGATAGCTAGGGCTCTGGTTTTTTCAGCAAAGTGTAGCTCTCAATACGCTCTACATCGACTTTTTCAAAACCCATTTCCGAAAATTTTCATTTGAAAACACAAAATTGCAAATATCTCGCTAAATATCGACCGCAGATGGGTCAAAGTTGACATGTATTGGGTCTTTTTTGAGAGGCTGTATCTTTTGAACGGTGATAGCTAGGGCTCTGTTTTTTTCAGCAAAATGTAGCTCTCAATACGCTCTACATCGACTTTTTCAAAGCCCATTTCCGAAAATTTTCATTTGAAAACACAAAATTGCAAATATCTCGCTAAAAATCGACCGCAGATGGGTCAAAGTTGACATATATTGGGTCTTCTTTGAGAAGCTGTATCTTTTGAACGCTGATAGCTAGGGCTCTAGTCTTTTCAGCAAAGTGTAGCTCTCAATACGCTCTACATCGACTTTTTCAAAACCCATTTCCGAAAATTTTCATTTGAAAACACAAAATTGCAAATATCTCGCTAAATATCGACCGCAGATGGGTCAAAGTTGACATATATTGGGTCTTCTTTGAGAAGCTGTATCTTTCGAACGGTGATAGCTAGGGCTCTGTTTTTTCAGCAAAATGTAGCTCTCAATACGCTCTACATCGACTTTTTCAAAACCCATTTCCGAAAATTTTCATTTGAAAACACAAAATTGCAAATATCTCGCTAAATATCGACCGCAGATGGGTCAAAGTTGACATATATTGGGTCTTCTTTGAGAAGCTGTATCTTTTGAACGCTGATAGCTAGGGCTCTAGTCTTTTCAGCAAAATGTAGCTCTCAATACGCTCTACATCGACTTTTTCAAAACCCATTTCCGAAAATTTTCATTTGAAAACACAAAATTGCAAATATCTCGCTAAATATCGACCGCAGATGGGTCAAAGTTGACATATATTGGGTCTTCTTTGAGAAGCTGTATCTTTTGAACGGTTATAGCTAGGGCTCTGTTTTTTTCAGCAAAATGTAGCTCTCAATACGCTCTACATCGACTTTTTCAAAACCCATTTCCGAAAATTTTCATTTGAAAACACAAAATTGCAAATATCTCGCTAAATATCGACCGCAGATGGGTCAAAGTTGACATATATTGGGTCTTCTTTGAGAAGCTGTATCTTTTGAACGGTGATAGCTAGGGCTCTGTTTTTTTCAGCAAAATGTAGCTCTCAATACGCTCTACATCGACTTTTTCAAAGCCCATTTCCGAAAATTTTCATTTGAAAACACAAAATTGCAAATATCTCGCTAAATATCGACCGCAGATGGGTCAAAGTTGACATATTTGGGGTCTTCTTTGAGAGGCTGTATCTTTTGGACGGTGATAGCTAGGGCTCTGGTTCTTTCAGCAAAATGTATCTCTCAATACGCTCTACATCGACTTTTTCAAAACCCATTTCCGAAAATTTTCATTTGAAAACACAAAATTGCAAATATCTCGCTAAATATCGACCGCAGATGGGTCAAAGTTGACATATATTGGGTCTTCTTTGAGAAGCTGTATCTTTCGAACGGTGATAGCTAGGGCTCTGTTTTTTCAGCAAAATGTAGCTCTCAATACGCTCTACATCGACTTTTTCAAAACCCATTTCCGAAAATTTTCATTTGAAAACACAAAATTGCAAATATCTCGCTAAATATCGACCGCAGATGGGTCAAAGTTGACATATATTGGGTCTTCTTTGAGAAGCTGTATCTTTTGAACGCTGATAGCTAGGGCTCTAGTCTTTTCAGCAAAATGTAGCTCTCAATACGCTCTACATCGACTTTTTCAAAACCCATTTCCGAAAATTTTCATTTGAAAACACAAAATTGCAAATATCTCGCTAAATATCGACCGCAGATGGGTCAAAGTTGACATATATTGGGTCTTCTTTGAGAAGCTGTATCTTTTGAACGGTTATAGCTAGGGCTCTGTTTTTTTCAGCAAAATGTAGCTCTCAATACGCTCTACATCGACTTTTTCAAAACCCATTTCCGAAAATTTTCATTTGAAAACACAAAATTGCAAATATCTCGCTAAATATCGACCGCAGATGGGTCAAAGTTGGCATATATTGGGTCTTCTTTGAGAAGCTGTATCTTTTGAACGGTGATA
Source organism: Microchrysa polita (assembly GCA_949715475.1). Classification (NCBI taxonomy): domain Eukaryota; kingdom Metazoa; phylum Arthropoda; class Insecta; order Diptera; family Stratiomyidae; genus Microchrysa; species Microchrysa polita. Next base: position 86,295,957 of record OX454421.1, on the reverse strand, counting down.
GCTAGGGCTCTGTTTTTTTCAGCAAAATGTAGCTCTCAATACGCTCTACATCGACTTTTTCAAAGCCCATTTCCGAAAATTTTCATTTGAAAACACAAAATTGCAAATATCTCGCTAAATATCGACCGCAGATGGGTCAAAGTTGACATATTTGGGGTCTTCTTTGAGAGGCTGTATCTTTTGGACGGTGATAGCTAGGGCTCTGGTTCTTTCAGCAAAATGTATCTCTCAATACGCTCTACATCGACTTTTTCAAAACCCATTTCCGAAAATTTTCATTTGAAAACACAAAATTGCAAATATCTCGCTAAATATCGACCGCAGATGGGTCAAAGTTGACATATATTGCGTCTTTTTTGAGAGGCTGTATCTTTTGAACGGTGATAGCTAGGGCTCTGGTTTTTCCAGCAAAATGTAGCTCTCAATACGCTCTACATCGACTTTTTCAAAACCCATTTCCGAAAATTTTCATTTGAAAACATAAAATTGCAAATATCTCGCTAAATATCGACCGCAGATGGGTCAAAGTTGACATATATTGGGTCTTCTTTGAGAAGCTGTATCTTTTGAACGGTGATAGCTAGGGCTCTGTTTTTTCAGCAAAATGTAGCTCTCAATACGTTCTACATCGACTTTTTTAAAACCCATTTCCGAAAATTTTCATTTGAAAACACAAAATTGCAAATATCTCGCTAAATATCGACCGCAGATGGGTCAAAGTTGACATATATTGGGTCTTCTTTGAGAAGCTGTATCTTTTGAACAGTGATAGCTAGGGCTCTAGTTTTTTCAGCAAAATGTAGCTCTCAATACGCTCTACATCCACTTTTTCAAAACCCATTTCCGAAAATTTTCATTTGAAAACACAAAATTGCAAATATCGACCGCAGATGGGTCAATGTTGACATATATTGGGTCTTCTTTGAGAAGCTGTATCTTTTGAACGGTGATAGCTAAGGCTCTAGTTTTTTCAGCAAAATGTAGCTCTCAATACGCTCTACATCGGCTTTTTCAAAACCCATTTCCGAAAATTTTCATTTGAAAACACAAAATTGCAAATATCGACCGCAGATGGGTCAATGTTGACATATATTGGGTCTTCTTTGAGAAGCTGTATCTTTTGAACGGTGATAGCTAAGGCTCTAGTTTTTTCAGCAAAATGTAGCTCTCAATACGCTCTACATCGACTTTTTCAAAACCCATTTCCGAAAATTTTCATTTGAAAACACAAAATTGCAAATATCTCGCTAAATATCGACCGCAGATGGGTCAAAGTTGACATATATTGGGTTTTCTTTGAGAAGCTGTATCTTTTGAACAGTGATAGCTAGGGCTCTAGTTTTTTTCAGCAAAATGTAGCTCTCAATACGCTCTACATCGACTTTTTCAAAACCCATTTCCGAAAATTTTCATTTGAAAACACAAAATTGCAAATATCTCGCTAAATATCGACCGCAGATGGGTCAAAGTTGACATATATTGGGTCTTCTTTGAGAAGCTGTATCTTTTGAACAGTGATAGCTAGGGCTCTAGTTTTTTCAGCAAAATGTAGCTCTCAATACGCTCTACATCGACTTTTTCAAAACCCATTTCCGAAAATTTTCATTTGAAAACACAAAATTGCAAATATCTCGCTAAATATCGACCGCAGATGGGTCAAAGTTGACATATATTGGGTCTTCTTTGAGAAGCTGTATCTTTTGAACGGTGATAGCTAGGGCTCTAGTTTTTTCAGCAAAATGTAGCTCTCAATACGCTCTACATCGACTTTTTCAAAACCCATTTCCGAAAATTTTCATTTGAAAACACAAAATTGCAAATATCGACCGCAGATGGGTCAAAGTTGACATATATTGGGTCTTCTTTGAGAAGCTGTATCTTTTGAACAGTGATAGCTAGGGCTCTAGTTTTTTCAGCAAAATGTAGCTCTCAATACGCTCTACATCGACTTTTTCAAAACCCATTTCCGAAAATTTTCATTTGAAAACACAAAATTGCAAATATCTCGCTAAATATCGACCGCAGATGGGTCAAAGTTGACATATATTGGGTCTTCTTTGAGAAGCTGTATCTTTTGAACAGTGATAGCTAGGGCTCTAGTTTTTTCAGCAAAATGTAGCTCTCAATACGCTCTACATCCACTTTTTCAAAACCCATTTCCGAAAATTTTCATTTGAAAACACAAAATTGCAAATATCGACCGCAGATGGGTCAATGTTGACATATATTGGGTCTTCTTTGAGAAGCTGTATCTTTTGAACGGTGATAGCTAGGGCTCTAGTTTTTTCAGCAAAATGTAGCTCTCAATACGCTCTACATCGACTTTTTCAAAACCCATTTCCGAAAATTTTCATTTGAAAACACAAAATTGCAAATATCTCGCTAAATATCGACCGCAGATGGGTCAAAGTTGACATATATTGGGTCTTCTTTGAGAAGCTGTATCTTTTGAACAGTGATAGCTAGGGCTCTAGTTTTTTTCAGCAAAATGTAGCTCTCAATACGCTCTACATCGACTTTTTCAAAACCCATTTCCGAAAATTTTCATTTGAAAACACAAAATTGCAAATATCTCGCTAAATATCGACCGCAGATGGGTCAAAGTTGACATATATTGGGTCTTCTTTGAGAAGCTGTATCTTTTGAACAGTGATAGCTAGGGCTCTAGTTTTTCAGCAAAATGTAGCTCTCAATACGCTCTACATCGACTTTTTCAAAACCCATTTCCGAAAATTTTCATTTGAAAACACAAAATTGCAAATATCTCGCTAAATATCGACCGCAGATGGGTCAAAGTTGACATATATTGGGTCTTCTTTGAGAAGCTGTATCTTTTGAACAGTGATAGCTAGGGCTCTAGTTTTTCAGCAAAATGTAGCTCTCAATACGCTCTACATCGACTTTTTCAAAACCCATTTCCGAAAATTTTCATTTGAAAACACAAAATTGCAAATATCGACCGCAGATGGGTCAAAGTTGACATATATTGGGTCTTCTTTGAGAAGCTGTATCTTTTGAACGGTGATAGCTAGGGCTCTAGTTTTTTCAGCAAAATGTAGCTCTCAATACGCTCTACATCGACTTTTTCAAAACCCATTTCCGAAAATTTTCATTTGAAAACACAAAATTGCAAATATCTCGCTAAATATCGACCGCAGATGGGTCAAAGTTGACATATATTGGGTCTTCTTTGAGAAGCTGTATCTTTTGAACAGTGATAGCTAGGGCTCTAGTTTTTTTCAGCAAAATGTAGCTCTCAATACGCTCTACATCGACTTTTTCAAAACCCATTTCCGAAAATTTTCATTTGAAAACACAAAATTGCAAATATCTCGCTAAATATCGACCGCAGATGGGTCAAAGTTGACATATATTGGGTCTTCTTTGAGAAGCTGTATCTTTTGAACAGTGATAGCTAGGGCTCTAGTTTTTTTCAGCAAAATGTAGCTCTCAATACGCTCTACATCGACTTTTTCAAAACCCATTTCCGAAAATTTTCATTTGAAAACACAAAATTGCAAATATCTCGCTAAATATCGACCGCAGATGGGTCAAAGTTGACATATATTGGGTCTTCTTTGAGAAGCTGTATCTTTTGAACGGTGATAGCTAGGGCTCTAGTTTTTTCAGCAAAATGTAGCTCTCAATACGCTCTACATCGACTTTTTCAAAACCCATTTCCGAAAATTTTCATTTGAAAACACAAAATTGCAAATATCTCGCTAAATATCGACCGCAGATGGGTCAAAGTTGACATATATTGGGTCTTCTTTGAGAAGCTGTATCTTTTGAACAGTGATAGCTAGGGCTCTAGTTTTTCAGCAAAATGTAGCTCTCAATACGCTCTACATCGACTTTTTCAAAACCCATTTCCGAAAATTTTCATTTGAAAACACAAAATTGCAAATATCTCGCTAAATATCGACCGCAGATGGGTCAAAGTTGACATATATTGGGTCTTCTTTGAGAAGCTGTATCTTTTGAACAGTGATAGCTAGGGCTCTAGTTTTTCAGCAAAATGTAGCTCTCAATACGCTCTACATCGACTTTTTCAAAACCCATTTCCGAAAATTTTCATTTGAAAACACAAAATTGCAAATATCGACCGCAGATGGGTCAAAGTTGACATATATTGGGTCTTCTTTGAGAAGCTGTATCTTTTGAACGGTGATAGCTAGGGCTCTAGTTTTTTCAGCAAAATGTAGCTCTCAATACGCTCTACATCGACTTTTTCAAAACCCATTTCCGAAAATTTTCATTTGAAAACACAAAATTGCAAATATCTCGCTAAATATCGACCGCAGATGGGTCAAAGTTGACATATATTGGGTCTTCTTTGAGAAGCTGTATCTTTTGAACAGTGATAGCTAGGGCTCTAGTTTTTCAGCAAAATGTAGCTCTCAATACGCTCTACATCGACTTTTTCAAAACCCATTTCCGAAAATTTTCATTTGAAAACACAAAATTGCAAATATCTCGCTAAATATCGACCGCAGATGGGTCAAAGTTGACATATATTGGGTCTTCTTTGAGAAGCTGTATCTTTTGAACGGTGATAGCTAGGGCTCTAGTTTTTTCAGCAAAATGTAGCTCTCAATACGCTCTACATCGACTTTTTCAAAACCCATTTCCGAAAATTTTCATTTGAAAACACAAAATTGCAAATATCGACCGCAGATGGGTCAAAGTTGACATATATTGGGTCTTCTTTGAGAAGCTGTATCTTTTGAACAGTGATAGCTAGGGCTCTAGTTTTTTCAGCAAAATGTAGCTCTCAATACGCTCTACATCGACTTTTTCAAAACCCATTTCCGAAAATTTTCATTTGAAAACACAAAATTGCAAATATCTCGCTAAATATCGACCGCAGATGGGTCAAAGTTGACATATATTGGGTCTTCTTTGAGAAGCTGTATCTTTTGAACAGTGATAGCTAGGGCTCTAGTTTTTTCAGCAAAATGTAGCTCTCAATACGCTCTACATCGACTTTTTCAAAACCCATTTCCGAAAATTTTCATTTGAAAACACAAAATTGCAAATATCTCGCTAAATATCGACCGCAGATGGGTCAAAGTTGACATATATTGGGTCTTCTTTGAGAAGCTGTATCTTTTGAACGGTGATAGCTAGGGCTCTAGTTTTTTCAGCAAAATGTAGCTCTCAATACGCTCTACATCGACTTTTTCAAAACCCATTTCCGAAAATTTTCATTTGAAAACACAAAATTGCAAATATCTCGCTAAATATCGACCGCAGATGGGTCAAAGTTGACATATATTGGGTCTTCTTTGAGAAGCTGTATCTTTTGAACGGTGATAGCTAGGGCTCTGGTTTTTCCAGCAAAATGTAGCTCTCAATACGCTCTACATCGACTTTTTTAAAACCCATTTCCGAAAATTTTCATTTGAAAACACAAAATTGCAAATATCTCGCTAAATATCGACCGCAGATGGGTCAAAGTTGACATACATTGGGTCTTCTTTGAGAAGCTGTATCTTTTGAACGGTGATAGCTAGGGCTCTGGTTTTTCCAGCAAAATGTAGCTCTCAATACGCTCTACATCGACTTTTTTAAAACCCATTTCCGAAAATTTTCATTTGAAAACACAAAATTGCAAATATCTCGCTAAATATCGACCGCAGATGGGTCAAAGTTGACATATATTGGGTCTTCTTTAAGAGGCTGTATCTTTTGAACGGTGATAGCTAGGGCTCTGGTTTTTTCAGCAAAATGTAGCTCTCAATACGCTCTACATCGACTTTTTCAAAACCCATTTCCGAAAATTTTCATTTGAAAACACAAAGTTGCAAATATCTCGCTAAATATCGACCGCAGATGGGTCAAAGTTGACATATTTGGGGTCTTCTTTGAGAGGCTGTATCTTTTGAACGGTGATAGCTAGGGCTCTGGTTTTTCCAGCAAAATGTAGCTCTCAATACGCTCTACATCGACTTTTTTAAAACCCATTTCCGAAAATTTTCATTTGAAAACACAAAATTGCAAATATCTCGCTAAATATCGACCGCAGATGGGTCAAAGTTGACATATATTGGGTCTTCTTTGAGAAGCTGTATCTTTTGAACGGTGATAGCTAGGGCTCTGGTTTTTCCAGCAAAATGTAGCTCTCAATACGCTCTACATCGACTTTTTTAAAACCCATTTCCGAAAATTTTCATTTGAAAACACAAAATTGCAAATATCTCGCTAAATATCGACCGCAGATGGGTCAAAGTTGACATATATTGGGTCTTCTTTAAGAGGCTGTATCTTTTGAACGGTGATAGCTAGGGCTCTGGTTTTTTCAGCAAAATGTAGCTCTCAATACGCTCTACATCGACTTTTTCAAAACCCATTTCCGAAAATTTTCATTTGAAAACACAAAGTTGCAAATATCTCGCTAAATATCGACCGCAGATGGGTCAAAGTTGACATATTTGGGGTCTTCTTTGAGAGGCTGTATCTTTTGAACGGTGATAGCTAGGGCTCTGGTTTTTCCAGCAAAATGTAGCTCTCAATACGCTCTACATCGACTTTTTTAAAACCCATTTCCGAAAATTTTCATTTGAAAACACAAAATTGCAAATATCTCGCTAAATATCGACCGCAGATGGGTCAAAGTTGACATACATTGGGTCTTCTTTGAGAAGCTGTATCTTTTGAACGGTGATAGCTAGGGCTCTGGTTTTTCCAGCAAAATGTAGCTCTCAATACGCTCTACATCGACTTTTTCAAAACCCATTTCCGAAAATTTTCATTTGAAAACACAAAGTTGCAAATATCTCGCTAAATATCGACCGCAGATGGGTCAAAGTTGACATATTTGGGGTCTTCTTTGAGAGGCTGTATCTTTTGAACGGTGATAGCTAGGGCTCTGGTTTTTCCAGCAAAATGTAGCTCTCAATACGCTCTACATCGACTTTTTTAAAACCCATTTCCGAAAATTTTCATTTGAAAACACAAAATTGCAAATATCTGGCTAAATATCGACCGCAGATGGGTCAAAGTTGACATATTTGAGAGGCTGTATCTTTTGGACGGTGATAGCTAGGGCTCTGGTTTTTTCAGCAAAATGTAGCTCTCAATACGCTCTACATCGACTTTTTCAAAACCCATTTCGGAAAATTTTCATTTGAAAACACAAAATTGCAAATATCTCGCTAAATATCGACCGCAGATGGGTCAAAGTTGACATATTTGGGGTCTTCTTTGAGAGGCGCAGTAGGAACAACATCCTAAAAGCTCTAGCTGGTAGCACCTGGGGCAAAGATAAAGAAACCATGCTAGCTACTTATAAAGCGGTGGGTCCTCGACCCACCGCTGATTATGCAGCCCCAGTTTGGACACATAGTCTATGTGACACAAACTGGTCCAAAGTTCAGGACTGCCAAAATGCCGCTCTACGCATCGCGACAGGTTGCCTTCTGATGTCTGCCCAGGATCACTTACATCAGGAGACAAAATTGATGCCAATACGTGATCACAATCTCCTACTCTCAAAACGGTATCTTGTTGGTTGCTACCGTGAGGATCATCCCAATAATCATCTCATCGACCGAATTCCTCCACCACGACATGTCAGGCGTGGTTTACGAGACCTTGAGAGAGAGGTTCAGGGATACAAACGGGACCCTTACGATGAAGTTACATACCGAGCCGCCATTGCAGCGATCCACACTGAAGAAGTGAATCGGTCTATCGCGAGTTTAGGTGCGAATAGAGTCCTCTCAGAGCGCCCACCACCAATTTCGCCTGAGGAGATTAGGCTCCCGAGAGCCACTAGAGTAACACTAGCTCAACTTCGGTCGGGCTTTTGTTCACGCCTTAATTCGTACCTTCCCCGCATAAACCCGGACATCCAAAACATCTGTCCAAACTGCAATGGTACTCCTCATGATGTGGGTCACTTGTTTCAATGCCCCGCTGCGCCCACTGATCTTACCCCTATATCGCTGTGGGAAAACCCTATCGCAGCAGTTTTTGTCCTTAGACCTCACGGACACAAACATTGACGAACCATAAATCGTACCCACATAGATGCACAGAGGTTACATACCTTTCTGCACCGCTACAAGAAGAAGAAGAACCTTATTTAGAACGGCTTCTGTATTTCCTTAAAATTCGCCAATCAACTATCGAATGATCTTCAAGGCATACTTGAAAAAAAAATCACACACACACACAAGTGTTGAACTATCCAGTCAACCCCGTTTTTTTGTGAGTTTAGTATGTAAAAATGCTTCACGATTGAATTCAGTTCCTGTCAGTTTTAAGGCAAGTAGATTATCCGGTATCAGTTTTTTATTATTTTTCTACAATTCGTATTTTTCGGAAAACCCACAATTTTAGCTCAGAACTTAAATCTGAAAATGCACCTGAATATTTTTTTATCGTATCGAAGAGGTGGACCCGGAATCATTGTCCCCCCGGGCCCGAATTTTCTCTACACGGCCCTGACGACTTGCATACTTGAATATTCCCTCGCTCGAACTACACTGCGTGTATCTGAATGAGTGTTTCTTCTTTAGCATTTGAAGAGATTCCTCTCAGACTCCGAGTAACCATTCTTCGTCTCTTTTCGCTATTCAATTTACAAGGACTGAATTATACTATCACTCTTCTTTACTTCGGCTTCCGCAGAAACACGACTTTCTGAGGAGACAAGGCTCCTGAGTTCCACGAATCCAACCTAGGTAAGGCTATTGCCCGCGACTCAATTTTCTACCTATTCCAAAACTTTTGTCTGAGCGTTAATATAGTACGCCTCATAAATAAGATCATAGATCACACATTAACCTCACTCCGTTGTTGTTACATTTTCGCTGCTTCAGACACCTACACAGCGGTTCAGACTTCTCAGCACCGCTTCTACAAAAGACTAAAAATTGTGTAGATAGAATGGCGGTACGGTACGACCACTCATATGTCATGTGGTGCAAGTGGCAGTAAACAGACATTGCAAAAGTTCGTGCCTCTTTCAGGAATTGATCAAACTTGCACAGTGCAAGTGAATCTATTTACAGCGTACATCTACGTAAATATAAAACTTAAATCGGTTAATTTGAACTCAGGATCAGTAGGCCCCTACGATAGTTACTTTTTCCACTAATTTTTCCGTTTCCATTGCCCTTATTAACTTCTTCAAATTTCCAATCGTTACAGTGAAATCATGGACATTGACGTCATCGAAAAGGATGGTTTCTACGATATCTACTATGTGCTCAACAATCCAGGCGATTATGATATTGATGTCAAATTTGGTGGACAAAACGTACCGAATGGATCATTTTCAATTAAGGTAGCTTGAACAACATACAATCCAACATACTTTCTCGTATCTGTCCAATTCCATATTACGATTCATTTTCATGACCTATGACTATAGACATAATAGAAGAAGAAAATTCAATTAAACCAAGTCGTAGCGAATAAAAATTAAAAAATTACATTTTCAATCTCTGATCAGTGCCTCAATCCTACATGCATATATATGTATTCGAATAAGTGTTGGTTTTCTTGTACAAAATATGATTTGTGTATAAAGAGCCCAAAATCAAAACCAAAAAGTAGTGCATACTCAGTGCAATCTAGTCGAATTTAGTGAATATAATGAAATAATAATGATTTCAGAAATGTAAAATAGAAGAATGAGATAAATGGCAAATAAAAATACTGTGGTGGTGAGAAAAACACACAAAAATCAAAAAAAAATCGAAAATATTTCAATAAGCATGATTTGGTTTGACGTGTTAAATAATAAAACTTAACAATTTTGCCAGGAAAAAAATCTAATCCGCTTCTTTGCGCCTAACGTTAAACTAAATATTGTTTCGAACAGAATACGTTTAATATCTTTTTAATTAATTACACACGCTATAACTTTAATATACCAAAAATTTGAAATACAGATTTCTGTTTCGATTATTATATTGATGACGATGATGAACATACAAATGCAATTTTGTTCTTGCTTCGAAAACATAAATCTCTATTGATTATTACGAACGGACATTCATATGATTTTTGATTTATATGTTTCTTGTACATACAACATCTTCAAATGGTTCGAAAAAAATCGAAAATTTGTATTTTTTCGCATTCTATAAATAAAATCATATGAAAATGCTCTGGGCTTGGAAAATTGTATTATACACATTTATGATACGAGTCTTGCAACACGTAACCACTATGTCACGCTTTAATCGTACGCGGAATTTTTTAGTTAATATTTAAGTTTTAGTTTTTGTACAATTCCAAGAAAAAATTGTCTAAACAAACTAATTTATTTTAACAGCTTTAGTCTTTATACTAATTTCGACCATCATAGAGGTCCAGCGATACAATTTGATTTGTGTTTGTACAGATACGCGAGATGTTTTTTATACTTCTCACCTCTTTTAATGATGATGATGACAAACACACTTAAAATGATACATATATATGTATATTCGATAAAATGTCAGGTTGTTATAAGCAATTCGTTGCAAATATTGCAGAATATGAATTTCATGATGATTCAAATGTGTTCAGATTGTTCCAAATCATGATTTTGTGACCTGAGATTTTATCGAGAGAAAGCTTTCTAGAGTTGTTTCTTTTTCTTGTTTTAATATGTTATTTGACACGACTTTTTAATTGAGTTTTTTTTTCTGTGTTCCATATAATTAATATTAATTTAGTTATTAAGTGGAAATTTCACACATTATCTATAGGATAAATTGGCAATCAATGGAAGCAGGTAAGTTTTTAGATTGATATTCACAACGAAGTACCTACATACACTGCGCGACAAATGCTTAGGTTCACTCATATTTCCTTCCATGAAGCGGTAAAATAAAACCTTACCAGTTCAAGAAATGTTATTTTTGGAAGTATTAAATATCACAAACAAAATGAATGGACTGAATCCCCACAGGACATTTTCCTTAAATTACAGTAATTGATTTAATTCAAAGAGTCAATTTCCAGTGCGACAATTGCTTAGGTTCAGGGACGATTTTACCGTTTTACATAATGTTTTCGCTGAAAAATATTTCAGAAAAGTATGAAAGAGGATAAATACGAAAAAACAGGAGCATTTTTTTGTAATTTAATAGTGTGTATTTTCGCCATTTTTATTTATAATTTCATAAAGCCTTCGAGGCAGGTAATCGTATAAAGAATGCAGCACAGATATCGGTATTTTAGACCAAGCTGTCTTAATTCCATGAATTAACTCTTCTTTAGAGTCGCATTGTTTACCACTACTGTAAACCTCCCGAACAAGCCACCCCCAAATGTTTAATGCCAGGGGAGATGGGCACCCAGTCTAACAAAGCCACATTTTTCTCCTCAATAAGCAATTTAACCACCCTCGCTGTATGAATTGGGGCAAGATCATGTTGCAATATCCAAGGATCGCCTCCGTACATGACATTTATCATAGGGATTTCCTCTTCTAAGAGCTGTTTATAAGATGAACTGGTTTGATAACCTCATAGAATGACCAAGTCGATAGTTCCATGATATGATATGGCTCCCCATACAATAACGGAACCTATTCGGAAGTGATGGCGTGACAGGTACATAGGGTTCTTCCTATATAATCATGATAGTAGGAGAACCCATCTGGACCGTCCACACAAAGCCGTTTTCCATCCGTAAATATTACCTGCCTCCATTGTGATGTCAAGTTCATGAATCTTGAGGCGAATTCCAGGCGCTGTAGGCGATGTTGCGGGGTTAAGGCTTTTTTTTTCTTTAATCGTAAATGTTTTAAGCAAGATGAAGATCTAAGAACTCGTTGGATGGTCCTTACACTTGCTGATAACACCAAAATCTCCCCAAGCTTACGCGCAGTAAAGGGCGAGTTCGAGGCTTCTCTTAAGAGACTTCGCCTTGATGCACCGGAAATCGCTTTTTTTCTGCCTCCTGCGTATCATTGGCCATAATTTCCACTATCTCGTATAAAATTATTAACAAGGTTCAAGCTCCGCTGAATCCGTATTGCAATTTGTCGGTTTGCTTTAGTATGGAAATTGTCGCCTTTTCCTCGGCAGAAAATCACGGGAGAACAATTTTAACGCTTTTTTCTGTTTTTTTTTTTAATCTTGCACCTAATTTATAGTAAAACGGCCTCGCTGATTCCAAAAATGCAGTCCGTTTTTCCCCTATACCTACGTCAGGTTTTTAAGATAACGGGGTTTTTTGAATTCTACGGAAAATTACAATAGGCCCCCTTAAATAACAACTTTTTTTAAAAGCTACGGTGTTGCATCCTTGTGCAGGACCTTATAGTACTTGTATACAATAAAATTAAATAAATAAATGAAAGTAATTTGTCGCGACCTGGATTTTTTGTTAAAAGTTGTGAAATTCTTCGGCCATTTTTAAGTCTTTTTTAATCAAAAAAATGTATTTAAAAGCCTCCGTTCGAGTATATAACCCTATTTTTGTGCTCTTTACTTGTGTAATGGAAGCCTCTACTATCCCTTGTCGAAAATGTCTCAACACCCGGAGTCAGTTTGCTATATACATATGTGGCAGTTATACATTTCTAAGTCAAAGGGCAAAAAATAGGCCCCTTTGTCCACCAGGCATATCGTATGTGTAGACCTCAAGATGGTTCTTCCTTCTCGGTTAGCAATGTGGATATACAAAATATCCGTGCTTTTTGTGTATGTGGGATAGCAGAACTCGCGATAAACATTGGATACAAAGGAATTGGCCCCCGAGATCTGATCTGAAGGCTGGTGATCAAAATATTGTTCATGAACCGCTTGTGGGTCGACAAAAAACATTTTCCCGCTGTTGCATATAAAACTAGGCCTGGCGAAACAATTTCTAAAAGCCTTACCAACAGAAGGAAATTATTTTAAATATATATATACTGCGCTATCATACGAGAAAATAAAGGCTGGAGTATTTGACGGTCCACAAATTCGGCAGCTTCTCAGCGATACAAATTTTATGGAATCATTGAATGAAAATGAAAAGACAGCATGGCTGGCATTTGAGAATATAGTCAGCAACTTTCTAGGCAATATACATAAGTGCATCGAATTATGCGATAGTAGTCGAGCAACTATTGGACAGTTTTCAAAGGCTTAGCTGCAACAGGAGCATCAAAGTTAACTTTTTACACAGTCATTTAGATGAATTTCCGGAAAATCTTGGAGCTGTGAGTAATGAGCAAGGAGAGCGATTTCATCAAGATTTCAAAATCATGGAAAGTCGATATCAAGGCAGATGGGATGCGAATATGATGGCGGACTATTGATGGGGCATAAAACGGGACTGTCCGGAAATTGAACACTCCAGGAAAAGCTACAAACGAAAATTTTTGCCATAATTTTTTTTTTTAATTCTTAGGTAATGTTGTTAAGATATAAAATCAATATTTACAAACAAAAAAATTTTAGCGAGTTTCGTTTGTTTTGATTTCAATGAAGGGAAGGTTTGTATGGGGGCCAAAATTTGAGCCCCCTGTATCTCAAAAACTGGACGTATAGGAGAAAAACGGTTAGCATTTCCGGATTCTACGACCAAAAATTAGCTAGAAATGAGTATCAAATCTAAATAAACAAAATGCTGTTCCCCTGTGAATTGATTTCCTTTTGACATTATCCACTATACGATTCACAGAGTATAGTGAAAGCTCCGTTTGCGGACAGCTTCCGCAGGCGGACATTTCCCGTAGCCGGATAATTTTCTTAGTCCCAATTTTTTCCTTCATATTTTAGAACAAAATCCATTCCACTGGCCGGACGCTCTACTGCCCAGCAAACAATTTCTATCGTCCGCGATACGAATTCAATTCGCCTGATAGAAAACATTTCTCGAATTTCATATCGTTTTCGGATTAAAGGCGTCACTCCCTTCGTGAAGGAATAGTGACCGATATTAATTCGCCAGGATGATAATTTGGCGATAATAGACTAATACATAGAAAAAGTGAAAAAAAATTAGCTTTTTTTATTTTTCCCTTTTTTCTAATTTTTTTCTTCTATTTTATCCTTAACTTTTTTTTACCTTATTTTAACTTTACCTTTTTACACTTTGCTTCTACTGGGAATCGAACCGGGCACCTATCGTTTCGTAGTCCTACGTCCTACACCTGAGCTATCTAAGATTACAAATTATGGGAATAAATTAGTCATTCATTAGTCATTCTCTCGTTGTGAGGGATTACTATTTTATCATCCTTGCAATAATAAAACGATATTTCGTTAATGGGAGTCGCATTCTTGACATATTGATGAAAATAAAATGATTTTTCGTCGGGGAGACAAGTGTACGATAAATTTTTCATTTGAATAATATCGCTTTCGAATCATTTTTGTGATTTTTCGAAAAAATCGATAAAATTGTTTGCTGGGTGGCCGGACACGGACACTATTCCTACATACATTTGTCATAAAATCATCACCCGTAAGCGTACACAAATTTAATTTTTAGTCCCCTTACTGAAATTAATGAATAAACTGGATACGATCACAAAAATGCATTTAGGTTTTTTTTTTTTTGAAGTTTTTTGGCTCCACGGATACCATGCATTTTTGTATTGAAATACGGATACAGAAACAGGACGGTTAGAACCAAAACCCATACTTCCATAACGGACGACCAAACCGGTCGGCTTTTTTGTCTTCCGGTTTTTAACCCGATCGGCTGTTCAACTTTTCAGTAGACCGGAATTTGAATTTCATTTCATATTTGCGGACAAAGTCTGTTCTGTCTACTAAAAAAAATCTTTGTGTGTAAGAACATACAAATGGGCCTTTTGAAATCGGCGAATCATTTATTGTTTTGTGTGTTATAAGCTGTTCAACATAAAACTGTTTATTGGCCAACAAAATTTTCCAATTAAGGACGTATCACCGATTCGATAATTCGATTCCTTGTTGATTCTATAGGCCTATCTGAAATTCCACGTCAATTTCGATGCTGAGACTGATCATCTGGGAGGGTTGTTTGGCCTATACGGGAAGAAATGCTTCTGAAGCATGCATTGCACGGGATCCTATTGTGCGAGTCATATTGAAAGGATTAAGGCGCCGAGGAGTGCAACTCACGCTCTACTCCAAATTAAATTTTATAAGAAGGTTAGGCAAAACTCCATTCCCTGCTGAAGCTGTTCGTGATTTTCCTTTAGAATGAACTATCCTCCTCTTGTGGTTCTTAAGGAATTCGCACGTTGATGCAGACTTACTTAGTAGAGGTTCTCTACACCAGGCGAAACTACCAATTTGAAAAAGCTTTACTTAACGCTCTGAGAGTTAATTCAGGGGAAGGAAGTAATTAGGAACGCTCGGACTTTCGAGTAACACTGCCGTACTGGGTCAAGTGGGTTGTTCATACGAGGCACAAGAACAAAAACCGGGTTTTTTAGAAGAGATTCGTGGGGAGCAAGGCAAAGAAAAACTTATTTTTTCATATGAAAATACCGGCGTACAGAGGGCTGCGCCCGCAATACGAGGGTTTTTCAGAATTTTGATGCATAGTGAATATTTTTTGTACATATATTTTATAAGCAATAGATAAGAATTGTGCACAACATTAATGAAATGCTTTCTGTAAATCTATTTTTGGATTGGTCTAAATAAACGCGTTCCAAATTAAGTCCCACCTTTAATTAGACCAATCCAAAAATAGATTTACTATTTACCCAGTCTGTATAAAAGTACTCCAAGGAAAATCTACAGGATTTTTTCGATTTCAGATTTCTGATGGCCTTTGAGCAAAAAGAAACTCAGACAAACGTAAGGATGGTTTGGCATTATATATGAACTGAATTATTAGCTGTAAATCTACTGTTACTGTTTTTTAAATCAAGGAAAACCAACTTATATGAAATGATTCCATTGTGTCCCCTGACATTAGAGCCCACGCAAGCTTTCCTATGAGTACTGAACAAGTATACTTTTGCAGCTTTTCCGGGACACCCTGTTAACTTGGTCCTACAAACTTCAAAAATATTTGTGGCAAACACTATTACCATTCTATGCATTTCCACCAAATTTCATGTACATTGTTTCATCAAGTTAAAAGATGTACATTGAAGAATTGCTTAAGAGGCTTCCCTTGCATTGTGAAAGGCCCTTACTAAATACTAACTTGGCTATATTTCCGGTTTGGATACAGTTATTCGAATGAAAATTCGTAGACATATTCCCTGTGTAATTTTCTAAAAACCCTTAGCAGAATTTTCATATTTGGAAACCTAAGAGGGGCTACACACGAACAAATTTACTGTTATTTACTTTTGCTTAGCAAAAGTCAACAGTCTTAATATTTAACGTATATAAAGCCATACTGACCAATCTTTGTGCAAAGTTTCATATCGATCCCTATAACGGTTTAGAAAAACGGAGCTCGAAAAGGAAGTTTAACTTTAAACGCCAATAACTTTTTTACCGTTACTCGAAACTGGAAAATTTTAACTGATATGAGATGTACTCGTCTATTTCTTTGATTTAAATACCCATACGTTAATCTCCGATAAAAACTAAAAAAGTCGACTTTTTTCAAACGTTCGGGACACCCTGTTATCTTCTTCCTACCAACTTCTAAGGTATTTGTGCCAAAGACTGTAACCATTCTACACATTTATACCGAATTTCATGACAATCGGTTGAGCCGTTCGCGAGTTATTTAGTGAACAGACAGACGGACGGACGGACAAAATCGATTTCATAAGGGTTTTTTGAAAAAAATTCTAAAAACCCTAAAAACACAGATATCAGTGATGTAAACAGCTTCGTTGTCGAAAAGCTTGTTGGACGTAATTGGAATTTGAAATCCAAGTCTTTCGTCTCTTTTAAAGTTTCCACATTTGATAATTCTGTCTGCGACTCTATTTTGAAAGCGGAATTATGGTCGCCAAACCAACAGGCGAGACTCTTTGAGAGGCGGCCACCTAAAGGTGTAACCAAACTGCAGAATCAATCACATTTGAATAACAATAGCAACTCCAACAACCAACGCCAATTACCTCGTATTCGACCGCTTCATCGATCCACAAATCATTTTGACAGCGAGTACCGCTCTAATAATATTGATAGAAGATTTATTGATGAACGCCAAGCAAATGGGATGCCTCACTACCATCATAATGTTAATCGAGTTGCTCGCAATACGCATAATTATCGTGATTACACTTTCACTGATCAAATGTACGCCCGGAATAACCCTTACATTGAACGAAGTCCCGATTCGAATGGAGCACTAAACTCGCAAAAATACGTACCGTCGCATAACCTAATTTCCGCACACGACACACCCGATACCGACCGCCACAAAATTTTCAAAACATTTAAAGACACCTGAGCATAACCTTAACTTCAACCAAATTTCAAACTTATTTGCTAAACATTTTTCATCTGTTTTTCGTAACGAAACCAGCACATACGATCCCCCTCAGTCAAATATTGCACTTAATTTAACATGTTTTACTATTGAATATGACACTCTGTTGCACAAATTATTGCTGTTAGATGAATCCAAAAGTCCGGGCCCTGATGAAATCCCTTCAATTCTAATAAAAAATTCTCATTTTTCGTTTTTTCATTTTTCATTTTTTCATTTTTAATTTTTCATTTCTCATTTTTCATTTTTTCATTTTTCATTTATCATTTTTCAATTTTCATTTTTCATTTTTTCATTTTTCATTTTTCATTTCATTTTTCATCAGCTTGCGTACAAGTCCGCAACTCAGTGGGACATTTTCATGTTTTCAACGAATGCTAATGTACAGTAGGTACTGATGCAACCTCGAAATGATTTATACAACCTAAGTTGAAAGTTACACTTTTTGGGTCGTTTAACAAAAGTTGAACGAAAGTTGAACGTGAGCTGAACCTAAGTTGAAAGTTGAATTGAAGTTGAATTCGAGTTGAATTCGAGCTGAATTCAAGTTGAACCCAAGTTGAACCCAAATTGAACCCAAGTTGAACTCAAGTTGAACGTAAATTGAACCCAAGCCCAACCTCTGTTGATCCTTGAATGGCACCCAACACTCACAGGGTACCACCTAGCCCAACTTCCGTTGAACCTTGAATGGCACCCAAAACTCACAGGGTACTACTACCTGTAACGCCAAAAACGTAACGCTTTTTCGTTGCAATTTTCGTGACGATTTTCGATTTATGTGCCAGAGTCAAGACATAAAAATGTCAAAAATGTGCTCATTACTTGGCCCACCCACTTTGCATTTTATTTAATAGATCGTTATACGAGGGTCATTTTCCTGACGAATGGAAATCGAGTTTCATTGTCCCAATTCACAAAAAGGGCAGCAAGTCCGATATTAAAAACTATCGTCCTATTGCGATCCTTTCGAGCATACCTAAATTATTTGAGAGTGTATTGACTGATTTACTGACACCCTTAATTCGCCCGCTCATAATACAAAATCAGCATGGCTTCTGCTGTGGTAAATCAACTACTACAAATTTAGTAACTTATCACAACTTTATTTGTAAATCGTTTGATCAATTTTCACAAGTGCATTCAGTATATATCGATTTTTCTAAGGCCTTTGATGCTGTTAATTTCGATCTTCTTTTAAGGAAACTCTCTGTTATAGGTTTTCATGGACCTATTTTAAGCTGGATCAACAGTCACCTCAGGGACAGACAACTATTTGTGAAAATTGATAATGCTCGATCTGATCCTTTCAGCCCTACCTCTGGTGTTCCACAGGGTTCCCACCTCGGTCCATTACTTTTTCTCATTTTTATCAACGATATATGTCAAGCTTTTGACGGGGTGCAGTTTCTTTTATTCGCAGACGATTGCAAAATTTTCAAGGCTATTTCCTCGCCGGATGATCAATCGATTCTACAATCTAATCTCGATAACCTAAACACTTATTGTATTAATAATTGCTTAAATTTGAACGTGGATAAATGTCAGTATATCATTTTTAATAGAACTAATATACAACATCCTCATTCCTACTCAATCGATAATGTGCCACTGAGACAAGTTGACTGGATTGATGATTTAGGTGTCACTTTGGATTCATCTTTTAATTTTAATCTTCATATTAATAACAAATGCGATCAAGCCCAAAGAACATTAGGTTTCATAATGAGGAATACCAGACAATTTTCTAATATTATATCCATGCTCTAAAGAACTTGTACTTTTCGTTGGTTAGAAGCAAACTTGAATATGCATCGGTATTGTGGAATCCTTATTATATAACACATTCGTTAACTATCGAAAAAGTACAAGAAAAATTTTTGAGGTTTATTGCAAACAAACTACGTATCAGCCGGGAGCTATTAAACACTATTAACACGACGACTCTCGTTAACCGTAGAACTTTTTATGACGTAGTGTTTCTTCACAAGGTCTTGAATGGTGACCTTGATGTTCCTGACATCCTTGGTGACATATCATTTAGAGTTCCCTCCAGACCGACTAGGAATAAAAATATCTTTCAACTATCAAATTGCAGAACAAATTATATCAAAGTTTCTCCTATAGAAAGGATCAAACTTTTTGGAAACTGTGTCTCCAACCACATTGATATATTTAATACGAATTATAATGAGTTAAAATCTGCGGTTATCAATTTGGATTTCAGTTTGTTCTCAGCTTCGTTATAACAACTTAATTTTTAAAAGTATTTATTTTTTCGGTTATTTTATTTTATTATCATATTATTATTTTATTCTTATAAATATTTTTTTGTTTTTTATTTTATTTCCTAAGTTTTTTCTTGTAACAAGGACTTTAGTCCGTTAACGGTTCAATAAATAAATAAATGTACCGTAAAATATGAAAACCCTGGAGTTAACTTTGATTGCTTTGACTAATTTTCATGTCTAATTAAAAGACAAAGAACTATAATTTTACCTCTTGAAAACCAGATTACTTACTATATTTGGTTTTATTCCGTGACACTTTTATTATGTGATGAATCGTCTGGTTCTCTGTCTGATTTACTCATAATTATCAAAACGGGACATAAAAACCGTCAGGATCAAAAAGCATCTCGAAAAATCTCGGTCTTCCCATTGAATCGATATATGTTCGACGTTTTCGTAATCATTTCTATGTAAATAATCAGAATTTTCTGGTTTCGGAAACGACATCAGAGCGCGCTACTTGTAAAATATCAATATTATTTTGTATTGAATCTCTACAACGACATTAGTGAGTGAGTGTTCACTGTACACACTTAATGTACGATTGATAAATTGGCTCCAAATATCACACAAGATATGTATATAATTCTATTTTTAATATCAGATCATATTTTTGAATATTTTCACCGTGGAGAATATTTTTGCACGCTCGTGACCGAATGACATGTGTTTGGCGTTTTTTATAAAAAAAAAGAAATAAAAAAACTGAGTGGAATAGAATGTTTGGTTTAAGATTTATAAATTTTTTGATATAATTTTTGGATGGATAGACGACGATGACTTGTCTTGAAAACACCAAGTGTTGTTGCCCTTGTATGGCCAAGTAGAAAAATATTGCTGAACTCGCATCGAAATTGAATTTTAAATACTTCTTCATTTTTTTATGTTATCTGACACTCTCACCCCCAATATTAGAACAACAAAAAACAAACTCGTGTGGCGATCAGGTGAAACAGACTGTAAAATTGCTTGCTAGTCATACATATGTGTTTAAATTTTAGTAGCATTCAAGTTTCATTGTCCTTTGATCCAACATGTAAATAAATTGATTTCAAACACCCGACTCAACTGCTTTGTACATACATACATTTTCATATATGTACAAACAGCTCGTACTTCTCAAATCACAGCATATCGGACAACTTAATTCCCGCCTTTCATCAAAATGATAAAATTGTCAGTCAATACGATCAACATCAACAGTTTTATGGCTCATAAATATTTGTTGAAAGAATCTACTCAAATCTATAATTCAATTAAATTTTGCACTAAAAATGACAAAATGTAAACAAACTGTATTTCTACAAAAGTAGAGTGCAATCAAATTGAATTAGACTAAATTTACGACATGAAAAAAGTCCTTTGGTCTTCTTATAAGGAAGAATTTAATGTACATATGTACATGCCATGTTATCGTCCTTTTTTATTTGGGGAATAAAGGCCAAGATTATTCGGACTAGTTTGGGCTTCTCATTTCTGAAACAATTAAAACTCTACTGGCTGTTGAACGAAACGTTGAAATGAAATATGAAGACGTCGTAATGCATAACTGCAAAATACTTTTCTTTTCAAAATCGCTTCACCTGTTACAATTTATTACACATAAATATTTGAATTGCCGAAAGAATTTAAAATCTAATGAATCAAAAATATTTCTTCAATTTCTGAAACACCATATAATTTCAAACAAATTAGATTTTACCTGGGTTTTATACATTAACTACCGTGAAGCCTATGATAGAATGTGGCACCCAGCTCTTATATTATAACTAAGCTTAACGCATTTGGCATTGACATCGATTTCGTTAACTGAATAAATAATTTTCTTAGTAATCGCTCCATAACTGATGCTCTGGATAGTTTCAAATTTGATAGTCGCAACATTCATGCTGGGTTTCCGCAAGGGACAGTGCTTCCTCCAACGCTTTTTCTTGCATTTATTGATGATTCAATCCAATCCACAGTTTTGCTGATGATACACCTCTCGTTTTCACGTTTTTCTCTTGTGAAAACGCTGCAGTTTTAAATAGAGACCGCATGATACCATCCTTAAACGATGATATTTCTAAAACCTAAACTGGAGTCCAGGGACGTACCTAAGGGGGGGGGGGGGGGGGTATGGGGGTATCTCACCCCCGTAACATTTTCAATTTTCATCTGCAGTCGGCAAATTTGATTGAATATTGGCCCTGAATCGGACTACAAAAACAACACCGAACTCGTCGTGCTCCGAAAAAATTGGACGAATTATCTCAAACTACAGCCGAAACAGACTTTGCAACATTTTACCGAAAAGAGCTCAAAATCCTTCTTGACGTTTTTATCTCAAAGTCCACAGAAGAATTGGAAAAAGTAGCCAAACTGCTCCAACCATTTCAAGACATGTTTCAAATTCTGTCCGCTGGGAAAAATTGCACGATAATCTCAGTAACTGCAGTGATCCAAACTTATTTTTGTATTTCAAAGCAGATCTCTGAATGCCTTCATGCTGAAATTCAAATCCTTCTTGATAATTGCTCCCAGCGTCAAAGTTTTGGGGAGATAGCGAGAGAGGCCTATTATTCATATTTTGACATGTCCAGTGTCATCAGTTTCAAGCGAACGATCATTTAGTAAATTGAGATTAATCATTAATGGGGCATGAACGTTTGGACAATTTGATGCTAACGTTTTCTGCGAAGGATATTGACGATAAAATGGATTTACATCGAATTGTGGAACGATGGTCCAAAATTAAGTTACGACGTGTCACAACTTAGCTGGTTCAATAAAATATCTATATGTAAAATATATTCATACAATCCTTCGTGTTTCTGTCTTTGTATTTTTCGATGTTTACATGAACGCTAAAAAATATGTTAGAGGTACGGAAATTTCGCATAAACTAATTTTGCATATTGGAAATTTCGCTGAAATTCGCTGAATTTAGACAACACAAATAGATACTAGATACGGTAACGGTAAAACGAGAAACTGCTGAGGCATATACCGTAAATATCGTTACGCTTTTCTCGTTTTTATGTAAAGTTCATTTAAATTATGGGGGCCCGCCGAACCACGAGAAAACTCTCCCTAAAAATCGCATTGCTGAAAAAAAAGTTGATTAATCAAACCTCCAACTAAAGTGCTTTCTCGGTGTTCGGCAAGCCATGATGCTCGTGATCCACCAAACTCTCTGCATTTAACAATTTCTCTATTCTTATTAACGGAAAACGTCTAAAAAAACTGCAAAAAAAAAATAACGAACATTTTCGTAGTTTTTCTGTTTTTTTTTGTTGCTTATAACTCCGAAATTGCACATTTCTGCGAAAACCTGCCCATGGATATGTTAGAGAAAGCATGATTGCGGATCCAACGCGACATTAATCTTCAAAATGCGTTAAGCGGTATCGCTACAATTGATAGTTATTTTTTCGACGATTTTTTGCGATTTTGACCCTGTTTCGCAACGAAATTTTGGTGGGAAGTTACTTATTCGGGGTCAGCATACCAAAATATGTACATAAAAAAAAACAAGAAAAATGCAACTTTCGCGTCCAAAAATGAAAAGCCGTTCAATCAACGAAATTTTGGTGGGAAGTTACTTATTCCGGCTTAGCATACCAAAATATGTACATAAAATAAAAACAAGAAAAATGCAACTTTCGCGTCCAAAAATGCAAAGCCCTTCAATCCCAAATTTATTTCATAATATCTCAATTCGCTCGCACATTTACAAAACGAATTGTAAATTTGAAAGATACTAAATTCGATATTCAAAGAGGAAGGAGGTGTAGAATCAGTTGACTGAAATCTGGCAATTCGTTCAAGGAATACGGAAAGAAATATACGAAAAACAAATCTTTATAATTTTGCTCATTATAAATTTTTTCGCGTGTTTCAATGTTATTCTGATATTCAGGGAGAGGACCAATTCGGCAGGAAAATTTTCCAAAAATCCGCAAAGACGTTCAAGAAATAGAAACAAAAATATGCGAAAAAAGGACTCATTGTGAATTGTTGTTCATTGTGAATTTTCTGTTTATTTCAATGGTTATACTGCCATTCCGGTCGAAGCCTTGTGTAGACCCATAAGGTGGGGTCAACTTACTGAAATCCTGTAATTCGCTCAAGAAAGACAGAAAGAAATACATATAAGAAAAAGAATTGTCTTCATAATTGTGGCCCATTGTGAATTGTTCATATTTCTCGATAGTTGTCCTGTTACTTTGGGTAGAGACCGATCCTGAAGAAATTGACTGAAATCCGCTCATATGTTAAAGAAATACACGCAGAAATAGATGAAAAAGAACCCATTGGGAATTTTAGCTCATTTTGAATTTTTTGCATGTTTCAATAGTTATTATGCTATTATGCTATTCTGGTCAGAGCCTAATCCAACAAATCCAAAATCATGAAAATTTGTCCAGCCGTTTTCGAGTTATAAATGGCGTAACTAACACGACTTTCTTTTATAGATTGTAATAATAATACCGCTTAAAGAATTTTTAATATTTATGTCCCTTTGGACGCGCAATCAAGTGCTCTCTTAGATATTCATGGAAAGTTTTTCGCAGAAACATATTCAATTGAAAAGTAACCTTTTATCGCATTGAAACGATCTAGCTACGCGTTATCAGCAGAAGATGATCGAAACGACTTAATTGTAATTCGTCAATAACATTTCTTAAGACTTAGACTTTTCTTGCATGAAGAGATTCGGATATTCCAAAACCGAGATGAAGCTAAGTGATCTGCTAAATGCATTCCATGCATCCATTGAAATTGAAATAATTATAAATAAGCCGATTGGTTAGTTGTTGTAAGTCGAGGCGAAATTTTTAGCTTTGAAATCAACCAATCCGCGAACACTAAGGATATTATTTTGAAATTTTGAATGTGGAGAATTCCTAGATTCCGAGATCGCCGCTACATCCCCAAGCTATCAAGGAAATCCCTACCCAACGTACGATACCGCATAATGACGAGAACAGGGAATTAGCATTTATGTATATTAGCTTTCTGAGGTAGTTATTATAGTGTGTTGATGAACGCCGCAGTCCATTTTTGTTGAACCATCAGTGGAAGCTGCAATATTTTAATACAGATCGCACAATTCTGTATTACTTTTTTTAATGTTGTTGGGTGTTGTTTACCCAACCACCAAAATCTCGATACCAGCAGGACTAATGTGTCGCTATACTAATGATATAATGTAAAATTTTGGATAATTTCTGGTTTCGCCCCTTTGTAATAAATTGTATGAAAAATGATGGTGTCGGCTGATGGTTAGAAATCAAGGTAAAAAATTGTATTAAGGACTTTCGTAAAAAAAATAAAATACTCGTTAATTTATCGGCAATGTAAGAATATTGCTAAAATCACCTACTTCTGAACATAGCGTTAAAAGAAATTTAGAAATCTCTTCCAAATTTTATTCTGTTTAACAATAAAAAATTCTTTTGTTGTCATACAGTGGCTGCCAGCGACACAATAATTTATGTTTTCTTTTCTCTCAAAATTATGGTGGAATGTTTCACAGCTTTTATTAAGCGTTTGGTTTGATTATAAAGATATTTTTTAATACATGAAATTGAAAAAGATTGTCGTAAAACTAATGTTGAATGGTAGGAGGGACTATGTATGTATGTTTAAAATATTTCAGGATCAAAAGTGAATCACGCAGATTAATATACAATATACGTTCGAATTTATGGGATAGTGACCTAAAAGCGTTCCGTGTAAAGGTTGATTCACACTTTTCAGTCATCAGTCACAGTCATTTTCCATACAAGTTGACGAATTGTCAGTTAATTGATTGTCAATCAATCTTATTTCGAGCTTGATGCTCATCTTCAGGGTTGATATTTCTGCAAAAATTACATTTTCAAAAAATGAAATAAATTAGAAAAAATTACAAATTTGAATTGATTATACCTATTAAGAAAAATTAGTCGAACAAACAAAGGTTGTACAATGGTGGTAGCAAATGTCAACAACAAAAGTCAGATGAATATTAGAAACAGTAAAACCCCACAAAAACATAACACATTTAAAAAATAAATTAAAGAATATGACAGTAACAACTTATACAAATTAATTAAAGAAAGAAAATATCACAGCTAAGAATATTTGGCATAATAATAATTATTTAAAGCTACTTTTTATCAGATTATGGTAAACATCAGAAAAATGTTTTTTATCTGTCTTATCATTGCATACTATATTTTCATATTTGATAATTTGATTCACTTCTTGTATTTGTAATTTGGTTTTGTTGGGTTGATTGACTAGGATTGTTGAATCCTCAAAATTGAAATGATGCTTATTGTTAATAGCGTGCTTTGCCAAAGCTGATATGTTGTCATTTGCGGTCTTTTTCGTGTCGTTCTTGTGCTGGCTTAATCTGGTACCCAATTTTTGCATTGTTTCGCCAATGTATACTTTATTGCAATCCATGCAATCGATTTTGTACACTAATCCCGATTTTCCTCTTTAGGTATTTTAGCCCTTAACCCATTTACGGCCAAGCATAGAACCAATCTAGAAATAAATGCTTTTCTTGCCTAAATATGTACATTTGGGTTAGGAATAGAAAATTCAATGGTCAAATTTTTTTTTTTTTTTTACTGAAATTTTTGCTGTTGCGAAAACGCAACGTTGGCCGGATACAGTAAACAAAGTGCCCAATATGAGTTGAAAGGAAAATCATTATTTCTTTGATTTCTATAGAGGAAATATTTATTTTCATTAAATATACGTATCAAAAAATTAAATATTAATATTATTGTAGTATTATAAATCAATTCTTTGTGTGATATTTTGTAAAACATTTCGAATGAAGAAAAAAATTGCACTTGGAAGACATGTACGGTGTTTGGCTGTGACATGCAATGCATCTTCTTCTCTGATTACAAGTATTTTTAATATTTACCAGGCATTTTTTTTGTCGAATACTGCATCGTAGATTCCACGTGGAGACTTTTGTATAATTTTTGTTTTCTTTCAAATTAGCTTTTCCTGTTCGTGTTTCACGCACTGTTCCGGTGGCCCAAAAGACTTTTGACATCAAAAGGGCCAGCAGATGGTATGATGTACAAAAATTATCAAAAATACCCGATGATTCGAAGGGGTTTCAACTAGTTTTGGCAAATTTGGCTTCCCCCTAATAAACATTTTGGAAGAATGTCTGCCAAAGTAGGGGACCATTTGATGTTGTTGTAGCGATTCAAGAATTTTTTTTTTCTCTTGAAAGGGGGTCTTGGCAGCTCTTGGCCGTTTTAGCAACGGGTAGCTCCGGGACGATTTACATCGAAGAACCGGCTGCCGTAGGAGCATTTTATGGACAACACAAACATCCATGGGTCACAGTGGGATTCGAACCCACGCACCGGCAACTCAGAGATTTGCAAATTTATCAATTTTGTCCAAATTTGAATTATTGCATAGATGAAAATTTCTCTTTATTTCCCTAAACCTATTTCGGCTCATGATAGTTTTTACAAAATCGACTCCCTTGTCCTCATCATTCGACCAATACATGTCTTGCTGAGGTAGTGGATGATACCGGAAAGGAAAACTTCTTGAGGTCGGAAACAGAGATTTGAAAATCGTTGTGGTTATTAGAGTCAGCATACATTTTAGAAAAGGTTGCTATCATAGACAGTAGATTGTCATCAACAAATACATAATTTCGTATGGAGTTTTACTGCCGTGTTGAGCAATGATTTTCTCAATAGAAGTTGACTCAAGCGATGTCGGCTTAGAGACTTAGACTGGGCGTTCGTGTTTCTTCCAAATAGGATTAAACTTCTGTTGAACTTCTGTTTTCTGATTTTGTAAGATTCCGTTTATTCAGCTCGTCTCCTTAGTTTGTGTGCAGCTCGAAAGTGCGAGCAATGTCCCTCTAAAGCCGGCTCAAGACTATTGTGGGTAACAACATTATCGTCAATCGCCTCCTCATCTGTGACTTCGTCCACTTCAGGTGGAATATATACCACATCAATCTCTTCGACGACCGAATCAGAAAAATCAGATTCCTCCAAAATAGCATGCAATCCCATCGTAGTCCCAGCTCTGCCAGTATCCGGATTCTAAAAAGTACCATAATTTGCATATTTCTACCAATATGCAACACAACTGTTTCGGATTGAGTAATTTGATAAAAACTAGAAAGCAATAAACTATAATGCAGGTACATTTCAACGCAGTGGATGCGGATGCCCCGAGAGCGAAATTCAATAGTGACGATATTTGAATTCGTATAACGCCAACGTTGCGAAAACGCGCAACAGCTACTTCAAACACAAATTTTCATGATATAAATGATAAAATTGACTGAAGTTATTTACTTCTCGCTCAGATGGAATATTATGCTATAATAAAATGTGCGAATTATATCAGATATTTTTAAATATTTTTCTAAAAAAATTTTCGAGGAAAACCCTTCGAAATTTATGAAAACTGACTTGATATAAATTAATTTATGAAGATGAAAAACTTAACATTTTTCAATCAATTAATTTATACGCATAAACAACATGCAACAACAAGGATTATACCTTAGAGAAAGCATAGTAACCCATGCCATGCGTTAGTCCAGAGTGGCCATCAGAAAATAAAAATGGCACCGTTTTCACACTATTGCAGTTCATAGTATGCGTGAAAATTTTATTCAAACGTCAATTTTTTGTTTACAATTGAGAATATAAAATCCGCGTAATATTTATTACTTTCTTAAAATGCCAACGCGATATTTAACCCTTCTGTTGGCGTATAGATCCAGACAGACCATTGGTGCTATATCTTGATGAAAAATATCGTTCAATAATATTTTCCACCCCTTTCCATATAAATTTCAAAGGAACCGACGGCCACAAATGCGATCAAACGTTCGCCGAAATGTAAACTATGTCTAAAGAAACGAA
Organism: Microchrysa polita; assembly: GCA_949715475.1. Lineage (NCBI taxonomy): Eukaryota > Metazoa > Arthropoda > Insecta > Diptera > Stratiomyidae > Microchrysa > Microchrysa polita. The sequence goes on along the minus strand of OX454421.1, from coordinate 86,267,417 downwards.
AAAAGGGCGCATCATCGTAAGATATAGTATGTAAACTGTTTCAAGATCCAAAATTAAACCCCTTCAAAAATTAAGATTGATTTCACAGAAAATTCAGCTACACCTTAGGCATAATAGCTCGTAAGCGACGACAGAAGGGTTAATAATTGCATCGACAATATTTTGACGTTTGAATTATTTCGTGGAGTGTAGTGTAATAAATTTGGAGTCAAACACATATGGGTTGTGTGATCACTTAGCCATTCTGGACTAACGCATGGCATGGGTTACTATGTTTTTTCTAAGGATTATACTAACAAATAAAATATTCATAACAACAAAAAATAACGGCTAGAAAAATTCTCAAAGTTGGTGTTGCGTTTTCGCAACGTTGGCCGGAAATGGGTTAAATTATAGTGTACATGCTAGCATTCTTGTGATGTGGTCTCATTGCTAAGGTTAATTCAGGAACAAAATATTTGCAAGTGTGGGATATTGTTTCACTGGAACATTACGCTATCAGCTTCGCAAGAAGAATTTTCTTGTTCTTGTTATCGACACTAGCGACACTTATCTTACCGTCCGCCATATAGCGGGCATATAGCGGAAAATATCGGAAACACAAAAGTTCCCCCTATTAAAGCGGATAGCAGAACATGCCTAACCCTTTCCCGGACAGAACGTCTATACATAGACGTCCAATTTTGAGCATTTGACATACCTACAAATCGTGTCAAATTTTGGCGTTGTGTCCAGCAATGAGTTAATATTATCCAAGGACAAATATGCGTAACTTAAACCATTGGCAGGACTATGTGTTCCTTACTTCTGCAATGAGCTTCTTTATAATATTCGGTGGATAGTTGTTATTACGGAGAACTGTATTAATACGTACAAGGTTTTCATCCCAGAATACTTTATGGCTAATTCTAAAAATTTTCCGTGTAAAGCTTTTCGCTGTTTCTTTTCAGTTTCAGCTTGAAATACAAAAACAAATACACATTGCTTTTAGAATTCTGTTCTACAGAATCATCTTTAACGTGTACGTTACAATAGACTATGGTTTTCAATTATTTATTATACCCTTCGCTCATAGAGTGAACGGATATATTAACTTTGTCATGAAGTTTGTAACGGATTGAAGGAAGCATCTCCGACTATATAAAAAGTTTACATATATGATCAGCATGGCTTGGGGGTCGATTGGGCGATGTCCGTCTGTCTGCCTGTTGCAAGCTAGCAAGCTGAATTTTGCACACGTGCTTATTATTGTTGCAGGCTGTTAGTATGTTTGAATCGCCGAAATTGGATCACTGGGTCATACAAACCTAGCCCCTCTATTTTATGTTCTTCTAAGCAAAACTTTTTTGTTTATGAACCAGTCTTAACTAAACTTCATATAAATGGACCCTATGGATGTCACAAAAAAATATGGAAAAATAGATGGAATTGAACGATAGGGTCATGGGGATGCATGGGCGTAGCCAGGGGGGGGGGGGGCAGGGAGGGGCGGTCGATGAAGATGGTAAAGAAATCCTTATCGATGTAGTAAACAAATCGCAGCAGATGCCTTTTTCACCACTCCAAGTGCTGCCGGAGAAGCCATGATCGGGACAGTTTGCAGTCCAGAGGCGCATACAAATAGATGACAGCGAATGGCCTCTCGTAACTGACGGAGACTGCGTACCAGCCAACACATTCCACTTGTGAGCGTGCTACTGTCACTGCGTGGATATCATATTTCCTGTTTCATTTCATGGTTTTTGAGCTGGAGTACACAATTTCAAGCGGTACCTTCGGGAAGTTAGTGGAGTTCAACTTATTTTCATCTAAAAGGGTGACAAATGGTATTCAGCTTTGCTTTGCTAAGGACCTTGTAAAGTACGGGTCTCATATTTCAGTGTCTTTCAAGTTCTTCTTTTTCTACTCAGTAGCGTATAGCCCCTTGTGGGGCCATGGTGCCTTAACTCAGCCGTTTATAGGCAATTTCGAGTCAACGTTACATTGCATATCATTTCGGAGTGAATATAATGTTGTAAGCACTATATATTTCCACTCACATGTACGGAAATTTTGGACCTTGCCGAGATTCGATCTCCGGACCTCTAGATTACTAGCTTCGTAGAGTGTGACCACAGACAATAATATTATTAATATGTGGTGTGACTCAACCAAGTGAGCCACAGAGCGGGTCTTTCAAGTTATTAAATTAAAATTTATTTTCTAGCTGAATCATATCAGCAATAAAATTTAGCCACTGTTAATACTTTGATAAATTTAGAGACGATGCTACTTTCCTAAGATGAAAGTGACAGACAGTGGCGCAACCACGGGAGGGGCGAAAGGGGTTAAAGCCCCTCCCAGGCCCAGAAATTGTGAAATGAAAAATTGTAAAATTAAATATGAAGAAATGATTTTAATTGCAGATCTTATAAAAAAAAAGAATTACTGTTCTCAGAGCATAGATTATTACCTGTTTCGATAGTCTATGCAAGTAGCAACATTCTTACCACTTGAAAAAAAATGCAGCATTTGATCGACAAAAATCATGTATCTCTGAATTTTTACAGGTTTATTTGGCACGGCCTCTGATAGGCGATAGGCGGTCCGCAACTCAGTGAAAAAGAGGGAAACCCAGACAGCTGATCCTGTGGGTTTAACCATGGCACAAATATGAAATTCATGTTCTCAGAATACAGTCTTGAAGACTACAATATTCGTAATTTTCAGGACTTATCTGCGACGGAGAACTCACGTGGGATTGTCGTTAATCAATAACATAATCAGATCCTGCAATCTCTCATTTCTTTAGTCTTTGGAATATTTTAAACCCACTGCAAGCGTATTAATTAGTTAAATAAAATTGAATGAAAACATTTTCATGATGACTTTGAACCACGTTTTCCTGGCCTAGATTTTTCCCAATCCTTGAAACTCTCTAGCAATAAGTACAGAGCTAGTGGTTTCAAAAACATGTAGGCGAGTTGCATGTAACCAGAAGTAAAAGTCAAAACACGAGCAAGTGCAACTTATCATTAAAAGGCGAACAAGGTTATTCTCAATGGTATTTTCTTAAAATTTGAATTTAAAATTGCAATGCTTGAAGAGTGATTCAAAATTGGCTTTTCTTGAAAACAACAGAAAGAACGAGCCGATTACGAATATGACATGTGACTTGCGTTTTCAAGACCATATAAGTTACGAAAAAATGTACATCGAAAGTAAGGTTGAAACAGCATCATTACTGATTTAGAAGCACCATCACCCTTGTGGAGGCATGCTCTAATCTCTAATGTCCAGTAATGTGGATAAACCTAGCACCCTCCAGGACAAGATTCTGGTTGCGCCACTGGTGACAGACGAAACAAACTGATTTCGCAAGTGGAATTTGCAGTCCGAGATACAAAAAATGCACTGAAAATAGACAAACGACGCTCTAAAAGGCAGATATTGGCGGCCAGTTGGATGTAATCAGAATGCAGAGGAAAATCATTCTCATCTCCATTTTAAAAATTTGGCTCTAAAATTAGCAAAAAATAAATAAATAACATGCGTGGCAGTTTACCAGTAAACTAGGGCCGCAGATGTGTAAGTGACATCCAATTTCCAAGATCTAAACTGCTATTGGTTGAGGTGTTGAGATCAACAGCACGCCCAGCAATGTTATTTATCCCCATAAATGGATACTTGTTTACAATCTGAGCGACCCGTCACCATAAAATGAATTCGTTCACGGTGACCCTGTGCACCAATCCAACCACATGCCAGGCTACTCTTAAATTTGCTAACAATATTTCTGCGACCGGAAATTTCAACCTCTAAGAAAATCATGGTGTTGAAAAAATGTTGGGCTTGCCCCCCTGACCGAAATCCTGGCTACGCCCATGTGGGGCTGCCATACAAACATCTTATTCTTCCTTGCCTCGTTGTTTATACCCCTCCATGGTTTCGCGTTGCTCGACCTGCGTTGTAGGCACATCGCCCGTTTTGGCGGTAATATCTCATTGGATCGTGTCATCGCCGATACCAATGCGTTCTTGTTGCTTGTTGCTGCCATACAAACCTAGCCCCCCAAATTAGGTTCTTCCAAGAAAATGTTTTTTATTTGGGCACCGATTTCAACCAAACCTCATACAAATGTGTTTCTATTGATCCACAAAACATACGTAATAATGGATGGATGGATGGAAAGGAGCCATGTGGTCATGAAGCTGCCCTACAAACTCTCCCCCCATTTTTGTTCTACTAGGAAACATTTTTTTCTACATCAATTTCACCAAACATTTATTAATGTGTCTATCAAAACAAACAAAAATGTAAAAAACAAATGGAATTGTACTATGCGACCATGTCCCCCGCTTCCCCCTAATAAAGTTTTCTAAAAGAATTATGTTTATTTGCCCAATTATTCCAAGCAAACTTCGCTCAAATATTGTCAAATATTGTTTTATCGGCTCCACGGAACTTATTAATGGAAGCGGGGAGGATTAAACATACAAGTCATAAGTACGCCCGTAAAAAACTTTTAGCCCGAAGAGAGCGAAGAGTATCCAAATTTCGGCCGCGCCTGAAATTAGCCTCGGTCTGGTTTTCTAATACAGAATTCAATTTTCTGCAATCATTCGAAATGTTGGTCAAAATTATTCCACTTCATATTTTATATCCCACTCCCATTTCAACAAAAATCTTCGCGAATACTTAATTTCATTTCTATATTTCACATTTTTTTCCTCCTCTACGCAAATATGTATGTACAGATTTTTTATTGTGGTAGTGTGTGACCAGGGTTGCCACTACTCGCATGCGGAAAAAAACGATGGCGCTCCTTTTATTTTTGACCGTTTGAAATTTTCTCGAATTTTGTCGATTTTCCAACATATTCAACATTTTCGCAGTTCCATTCTGTTGTACATTAGCTTAGCAGCAGTATAGTTGGTGTGCTTCTTTTTCGTGTATACTACCTCTTCATCGTCTGCGTGCCATTGTAGAGAAAAGTAAAAGATTTTTTTTTTTACTTTGCTAATTAATATTATCAAATGTGTTTGTGGTTAATTATATCGAATAATAACAATGAATCTATATACTACATTAAAAAAATAAATAAATATGATTTATTGTGTGTGGTTGTCGCTCGAATTCGATAAAAGGAACTTTATTTTTAATTTCCAAAAATAACAAATTCTAGTGTGATTCAGAAATGTTTTTTTTTTTATTAATATTGCAACTGGATTAAATTCAGGAAAAAATATTTAAAAAAAAAGACTTTGACATTGAGTGAGAATCTTTGATTGAGTTGAGAATATGGGTGCGTGTGTGTGTATTTTTGCATAATTTTCAAAATAGCATGTTGATAAATGTGATCTTAAATCTTGTTGAATTAAATCGAACCGATTTGATAATATGACGAAATTGATTCATAATTGCGTTCTGAAATACTAGGACATGGCAATTTCTAAAATTAGTACGTTCAAACGTGTTATTCCGCTTGAAAGATGGTATTTTTCATGAAATTGATGAAAAATATATCTGAAAAATGTTGCTGTGTATATTAAATATATTTTTGAATCCTAATTTTTTTTTTGTCCCTTCTGAAATTCAATCAAGTGAAAATGTCTTTGTTGGGTGACTCCCATGAGAGATAATTTAGTAGTGGTTTCAACAAAGCTCTATGTTATACCATTCAAGTTCCAAAACACATCATAAAGAATCTAATTAGTTATGTGCCAAAATTTGTTATATGATATGTACCTACACTCATCACAGGATATTTTAATTACTTTCAAAATGTTATGTGTTTGTGTCCACCATTCATTTGAAGTAATCATTCAACAAAAATTCCCAGGGGCTAGAATGTTCCAAAAAATATGCCAAAGAATGATATGCACGACTAATTTCAAATCAAAATGTTGGTCCCTATAGGCCTGTTCGGTACCGAGATTTCAGTACCAGGTTTCGGTTTTTTTCAATACCCGGCACCACAAGCGGTTTCCCTGACTCAGGTTTTTTTCAGTACCGACGGTTTTTTTAACCATAAGCCGGTTTTTTGAGTACCGGGTTAAAAACCGACTCCTACATACACCCCTCACCAGAAGGATTAAGCGAAGATCAATTCGCTCAAATCGAAATCCACTCAATAAAAATTCACTCATTTAAATTGCAAGCTTTAATCGCTATAAGGACTTTGGAAATATGTCATGTGATTAGCACTCTAGTAATCGAAAAGATGAATTTCGACCAGGTGGATTTTGGGAGGAGAATTTTGACCATAAGATTTCTGCCATTTCATTGATTGAGTGGATTTCGATTAGTACAAAATCAATCAAGTGATCGAAATCATCAGGTGAAAATTCACCGCTTGAAATCCATCTAGTCGAAATTCACCTTTTCGATTACCTGAGTAGTAATCACATGTCCTATTTCCAAAGTCCGTATAATGGTTAAAGCTTGCATTTTATATGAGTGGATTTTGATTAAGTTGATTTCGATTTGAGTGAATTTCGTACTATATCCCTCAATCAGCAAAGAGGAATTAGAATTTACTTTTCCGCCCACGTATTTATAAATCCAATTTAACAATCAGTATATTCTGATTTCGTGCATTAAAAAACCACCGAGAAATACGAATATTTATTTCATTTCGCATATGCGAATATGTATAAATTCAATTGCATGAAATAATGCGTTTGCTTGGAACGCTATGAGACAATAATTACACACATTGCGCGCGGCTTTAAGTATCTTTTCGCCAACCCACGTGATATAAATTATCACGAAACGCTTGAAGACAAATTGCCAACAAACGTGTCGTATGGTTTAGTTTGATAGGCTGATATTTCGTTTCGCACTGTCTAGGTAGGTAGGAAAAGTGCCCCATAGGCCTATGCGCCAGTACGACTGAGTGTTTTCAAATTTGCCTGTAATTAGTTGCATTTATAATTTATATCTTTTCATGTTTTACTTGCCAAAATACACACTATCCGGATGATGGCACGCATTGCAAGAAGAACAATATGCTTTAAATATTTGTTTGCGCCACTGTGCAAGGATCTGAAACCATAAAATTAAATGGCAGAAAGATGTTGAACATTTAATTAAATTGGACAAAAGGAGTAAATATTCGTGCCGAATGACCTATTGGTTCTGTTCAAATTACAGACCTGCTTCTATGGCTGTCCTGTTAACAAAACTGAAATCTGCAACGAAAATTGTATCGAGTCTTTCCTCTGAACTCGAAGTATTTCATACTATAAGTTCTCCTCGGCATCGGACGTACTTTCATCCATCGCCGCCCTTACGGATACACCGAATGCTCCTGTTGATTCTTCCTCAAAGGAGGTATCTGGCGTCTCTACCCGTCAATGTACAAAGCAACAGGATCTACCACAACGCCAATCCCCGCGACTTGTCGTCACTGAAGAATCTTCCGATACTTCAAATATTCATCTACGACCGCTTCTTCTGGCCCCGAATATGCCGCATGACCAGCTACCTTCGCCGAATTTATCACCCAATTTGGCGTCTAATTTGTTGTTTTCACCGCACTCGTCTGATGCTCAATGTAATTGGCCGAATATGTCCAATAACAATCAACTACTTACGCTGAACTCAGTTGTGCCTCAGCAAAATGCTCGTCATCCATCTCCGCTGCATGTCAATCAGTTTACACAATCATCTACGGCGCTGCCATTTTCCAATTCGCCTGGGACAGACTCATGTCCATCGCTGACCGTTGTGAAACCTCCTCTGCAAATTTTTCTTTCTCGTGTCGCTTACAACACTTCTGCGGAGCTTGTGGATAAATATATATATGTGCTAAGTTGGGTCATAGACCTGACTGGCTTAACTGCGTTAAGCTCACGGCGAACGACATTAAGGACCGCATCATTGCATCGTTTAAAATCTCCATATCTCCTCAATACGAAAACTTACTTAAAAATGATTTCTGGCCCACAGGGGCACTTGTTAAAGTATTTCAACGTGTACAACGGAAGCTCTTTCAAAATAGTTCCCGGCTTTCGCGCCGCAACCACTCACAACAATAAAATTTCGGTCTACTATCAAAATGTACGTGGACTCAGGACAAAGTTGGATGAACTTAAACTTTCGTGTATCTTACATAACGATGACATTGTCTGTATGTCTGAAACGTGGTTGAATTAAAGTATTCTCAGTGGCGAAATCTTTCCGAACTATAACGTTTATCGTAGTGATCGAAACCTTAGTCTATTTGATAAAAAAGACGGCGGTGGTGTACTTTCCTTAGTTAAACCTTCCCCTTCAACTACTTTGCTTGTGGCATGCGTATATATACCCTGTAGCTCTCCCCTCAGTGTTTATGAAACCTTCTTTGCCGAATTTTCCTCTTTTATCACAACATTCTTCCCTCTCTCTAGCATTCTTGTTTGTGGAGATTTTAACCTGCTCTCTGTCCTTTGGACTTCAACTGATATTGGCTTAGACATTATGCCCTCAAATTCTAATATTCGCAGATTTAATTTTCGTAGAGCGGATTATAATTCTATCTCCACTGTGTTAGATTCAGTTGACTGGTTTTCCTCCTTTGCCAATCTTAGCTGTGATATCGCCGTGGAGAAGTTTTATAGTTATCTCAACTCTTTGATTGCTCGCTTCACTTCTCTTTTCTCGCCGAAAAAAAATAAAATCTCCCCATGGTTTACTGAAGCGGTTGCTACGGCTTTGCGTAAAAAAGATGTTGACCGTAGCAAATGGAAACGCTCTCCTTCTCCTGTTAATTTCTCAATCTTCAAACGGCCAAGAGCAGAGGCCAAACACGTTATTAAAAATGCTTTGAGAAACTACTATAACAACATTGAAATTTCTCTTGCGGCTAATCATCTGAAATCATTCTGGTCTTATATGCGATCACTAAAGTCTTCTTCCAGCTCACCAGAAAACTTACACCTCGATGACTTTACAGCGATGACTCCTCTAGAAGCCTGTGAGTTGTTTGCCAAATTGTTTGCCTCCACATTTTCTTCAACCAATCTTTCTCCCTAATAACTTTCCCACTACACCTTCCTCAGTGCCTCAAATCCCCGTCTTCACAACAAGCCCCCTTGAAGTGGCTGCAATCGTTGATTCATTTAAGGATGATGGTAGCTCCGGTCCTGACCAGTTGCCTAATATGTGTATTAAGTCGTTGTCATCCTCTTTAAGTGTTCCCCTGTCCTATTTGTTTAATGAAAGTTTAAATTGTGGTGTCTTTCCCAAACAATGGAAAGCTGCTAATGTCCTCCCAATTCCTAACACGTCCAATACATCCTGTATATCAAACTACCGTTCCATTTCCTTTTTATCCTGCTTCCCAAAAATCTTCGAGCGTCTCATCCACAACAAGATTTATCCCACAATTTCTGCACTTTTTGCTGAGCAGCAACACGGTTTTGTTAAAGGTCGTTCCACTTGCACCAATCTTTTAACTTTCACCAACATGGTGGCCCGAACCATAGACAATCACTCTCAATTTGATGTTGTATTCACCGACTTTTCAAAGGCATTTGACACTGTTGCCCACAGCATCTTACTTGCTAAGATTCAAAAGTTTGGTGTTAGTGGAAATCTTCTCTCTTGGTTTTCCTCATATCTAACTAACCGTGAGTGCCGGGTTATTTATAACGGCTGCTACTCTTCTCCCTTTTGCCCTACATCTGGTGTTCCCCAAGGGTCAATCTTAGGACCACTTTTATTTAATATATTTATTAACGATTTACCATTGCATATATCGTCCCCCTGCCTTTTATATGCCGACGATCTCAAAGTTTACAGAGATATAAAGTAAATTGATGACTGCTTATCCCTTCAAGAAAAAAGAAAATTGATGTGAAACCAACCAACTCAATCTAAACGTAAAAAAGTGTCACTCGATGACGTTTTCATTAAAGAAAAGTTCATTGATATTTATTTATCACCCCAGAGCTACTCCTTTGAGTAAAGTCGACTGTTTCAAGGATCTGGGTGTCTTATTTGACAGCAAGCTCAAATTTGATAAACACATATTTGATATATGTACTAGAGCTTCCAGAACGGCTGGCTTCGTCCTCCGTACTTCTCATGTTTTCAACAATACATCTACCTGTCTTCTCCTTTTTAATTCCCTTGTACGTAGTATTCTGGAGTATTGTTCACCTGTCTGGTCCCCGCACTTAGATTACCTAAAAGCTCTAATCGTAGCAGTTCAGCGCAAATTTACTAGAATCCTTTTCTACCCTTACTGGTACTATACCCCAGCTCAAACCACAAAAAGGTTCAGGTCCATGCAATTTCGAATACGAGCCCTTTCTAGCGAGTTCATCCGCAGATTCATTACCGTCAATGCCTCAATATCCTGGTACCCAATAAAGGTTGACAGTGCAGGTGTTTGAAAGACATTAACGCGCATCAAAACACTCCTTTATCACTCTAGACGGAAATTCATGTGATGATAGGACCTTAATAACTTCCTGGCTATCAGTGCAGATAGATGTTGGCATTTAATGGTGTCTTGTCCAAAATCTCATTGCCGCAGGCCTCAATGTCGTAGATTTCCGCTTGAAACACGCTTGGTCATTTACCCATGGCAATAGAGTTTTGATATTTGGTACAGTGACCCCTGCCCCATACCAGTGTACCATATATGGACATTTAGTATAACATACCATCGCAGGATAAGTTACCACTGGTCCCAATCGCAATTGTATACACCAATTCAATAATTCTTGAGGTAAGACCCCAAATCTTTTCAAAAGAGATCTACCTTACCAGCAACGTTTTCGACATGCAAGTTCCAGTTGAGCGTGTTCCAACGTGATACCTAGGCAATTCGAGTTCTGTCCTGCTTAAATACTCGTAGACAGGATTTCGACAAACTTTCAGGTCCCTATAGTAAATGAAACCAGTACAGCCTTTTGAGTGTTCACGCTGAGGCCAACTCGAACGCACTATTGATAGACTGACTATGTGTAAAGCCATATTCATCACCTTTGTGACGGTTGTATCAAATTTTCCACGTAGCCGATAACTTGGTACCCAAAGTAATATAGCAACGTCACTAGCTCATCAACAACAATGGACCAGAGGACTGGAGATAAAACCCCACATTGAGGGCAACCTATAACTGCAATGATGATCCCTAACGATGAAGAAATTTCAAGACCTCGCAAAATGGCGTGGGTCTGCATTATCGTTACCGTAGGTCAGGAGCTTACGCAGCAAAATGTTTCGGGAGGGTTTTAGGAAAAAGTTCGTTAATGAGTTGAGCGCGATAACAAAGAATGACTTAATCAAATGTTTATTAGACGTTTGGCTCACCTTCTTCTTTCGTTTTATTTTCTCCATTTTTATAAAGATTACAATTTACATAGCAACAATTTATATTTTTTAGTGTTCAGTTACCAAGCATCAAAACCGGTTTAAAGACTCTCAGTGTTTTCCCTATTTCCGGAGCTTAACATCGTCAGATACACTCTAAAAAAAATTAATGTAATGGCACATATGAAAACCATCTATCTACAGGGTAAAATTACAACGAAGCGTATTTTAAAAGTTTACATAGCTAATGTTGTGATATACTACTTCTAAATTGTTGTAATTTTGCGTATTTATATTTCAAATCTGACTCAGAATCGCGCTGCTTTATGTAATTATTACAAACAACAAGTATAAAATCACACTTTTTGGGGGGCTTTTTTACATCATTATATTGTAATTTTCCACACTTGAAAATGAATTTCACTCTCAATTCTGATAAGAAATACTGTTTTTTTTTGTGTATTTTTTGCACAGAAGAAAGATAAATTACAATATTGTCGGCACCCCATTTAGTTTATTGATTGCACACAATCGAACTCACGCCCGTACAGCAAACACACTATGCAATTTCTCACGTAATCTAAAATGAGTATCACGGTCCACACAACACGACACATCGAAAATCATCTATTTTGTGGCCATGGAAGATGGACATCCTACGCTACTTTCGATGGAGATAGACCACCACCACCAACCACAGCATGAAGAATGACCACTGGATTATGTAAAAGAAAATCTGCAACTCAAAACCCTCATGATTGTTGTCGCTACCCGCGACTAGGCGACGACGGCCGGCTTAATAACAGAACTCGTTTTGCTATCGAAAGAGTTTATTATTTCTGGAATAAAATTTTACAGGTTTTAGAACAAAATTCTTATATTAAACAATATCGTTCCTTACATGTGTTCGCCTTCGCCGTCGTGCTTGCACTAACATGGCGGTTGACGGCGCTACAATTCCACTTTTCACATCATTACATCATTGCCATGTCGCATGTAGATGGCGTGTACAAATACGAAGGCAAGGCGGGAGATTCAATTTAAAATTTGAATTCCGTTGTCCGGCTCGCCGACAATTGTCATGACAGATTGCACGAAAAATTGCATGGCAATAGGTTCCACACGCCCGATCAAAAAATTGAATTGGATGGTCACATACACCTTCCGCAGTTTATCTCGCAATCCAAAAATCTGTTCAATCGATCGGAGGATTTGTGACGCCCATAAAATATGTCTGCACCACTAGACAGCGAAACACCAAATGTGATATGAAAACTATATACGGAAAACGTAAACTTCAAAAGAACATCATAATTGGTACAATTTTAAATACAATCTCGTGAAAAATACGTCGTTACTCAGGATTTTCCGTAATTTGGGTGTAAAATTGGAAGATCAGCATAATCTGTGTATCTTCCAACAAAATGTTTCGTAAAAATACGATCTTTATATTTATGTAAAATTACATATATTTAAATTTTACACAAAAGATATGTAATTTTAGTCCAGCGGTTGAATTTACATATTTCGTCGTAAATTTTATACAGAACCTGAAGGAAAAGTCCTGCAATTTTATATATACGCTCGTATTGTTGTAAGATTACTTTAAAACTTGTAATAATGCTCAAAATTATTGCGATACACAAAGAATGTGTAATTTTTGCACTGTTATTTAATTTTACAATGCTTTTTCACACATTTTACACAGAATCTGCTAGAAATTTTTTAAAGTGTAGGATGATCTCCAATTATTCTTATAGAGGACTTATTTAGAGAATTTACAAAAGCTGTCAGTTTCAATCAAGATAAGGAACACGTTGGGAAACGTAAATAAAATTTTGACTATATACCAGCGAACTGTTGGATTTATTTCCTCACTATCAGTACTGAAATGTTAATGTATTTAAGCCATTTCGCTGATTACAGCTGAGGCCTACTCCCCAAAATGCTTTGCACTCGGAAATTTTGCAATTTTACTATCAAATGTTGCCCCACAACAATTTTGTTTTCGGACTCGCAATTATTTTTATTCAAATATATTTTTGAACTTTCATTTTGAAGAGTACAACATGTTTGATGACACCACAGCGATTAACTAACCTGACAATTTGTGGTGTAACAAGGGCCTTCCCAATATCAGAAAACACATTTCCAGCAAACTTCTCGTGATGCTGAGCACTTTGCTCAGTGCCGATTAGGTTTCTTCAGATTTCTGCATGCAGGGCCGGATTTACCCTCTGTAGCGCACCTGGACAGTAGTCCAGTTGCCGCCCTCCGTCAGTAGTTTAAGCTGAAAGTAGATCAGTCGCGCATTCATGTGAGGTGTACAATTTTTTTTAACATACGTTGGTTTCCGGCGTTTTCGGAAGTACACGATTAAAGGTGAAATTAGATGCTCATGCAGGAGCGGATACTCCCTTAGAGCTCAAAAGAATATTTAAGAAAATATGATGAATTTACGCATTGGATGCATAATCAACCCCTAAGACTGTCACATCATCATCAATGTGGCACGATAGCCCGACGTCGGGCCTTGGCCGCCTGAATCGTTGACCTCCAATTGTCGCGGTTACGTGACCTTGTCCTCCAGTTTCGGAAGCCCAGCAGCTGGTGGGCGTCTTCACCTACGGAGTTCTCCCAGCGAGCTCTCGGTCGTCCACGCAACCTCGCTCCGTCAATTCGTTGTGCGTTCATCACTTTCTTTGGCATGCGATTATCGTCCATCCGTTGTACATGCCCCGCCCAAGACTGTCACATGCTGGGAAATAATTCGATTCCTTAGCTATGAGCTATGAGCTGGCAATATAAAACTAAATACATACACTCGTTGTCAAAAACGGGCACTAAGAGTGGATCTGAACTCTTTTTTTTTCGGGGTGCCCCCGTTCTCCCGCTACAGCCCACTAAATTGATTGTTTTCAGTACGGGATGAGTTTCCGTAAAGTCTAGTGAAATTGAAGTCAATCGAAAGGTTAGTCACAACCGTTCTCTAGCTGCAGCCCCACGAAATGGTCGTTTTCAATACTTAATGAAACCAACTCGAAATTGCAGTTTCCTGGAGGTGGGGTATACTGTACCAGGAGAAAGAAAGTGGATCCAGGGAACAAATCCGTTCATTGGTATGGTCACGACCATTCGTTATAATATAGGGTAGAACAGTGGCGTGCACAGCCTTTTCATACAGGGTAGGCAGTCATATAATTTTCAGTTAGTGAGGTTTGAATCATTTTCAAAACGGGAAAAAAAATCTTGTAGAAATTATTGAGAGAAAATATATCAAATCCTTCAAATTTGCTGCTCCGAAACCATACCAACAACCTATGGTCGTTAATCTAATACATGTTAACCCTCGAGTAGGCCAATTTTTGTTTGAGCCTGAAAATTCATATATGCTTAATTTGGGGGCAAGAAAAACGAAAATAACATTATTTTTTTAGTTTTAGTGGGTTTTTACCTGTCAGGCGTCATTTGATTAAAACCCGCCTGGAGGCGGTCTTGCCGATTAACGCGAACAAAACTGAAGGCAATGTCACAACCAGTCTATCTTATGATTTTCACGTTTTTTTAATTGTTTTCGCTTTCTTTTGAAAGCTTTTTAAACATAGTTTGGCGATTCCATTCGAAAATATCCGCTAATTTGATTTTATTGCATTATATGCATACAAATTTAATGAATTTTTATAATACATACTGCCCTTTCGTAAATAGGCAGCAGTAAGATTCAAAATGCCTAGCTCCAGGCTAACACAAACCCCGCTGGATCAATAAAAAAAATTATCTGACTTCGAACTGTTGCTAAACATTCATTCAGGTTCGGATTGTCTTTGGATAGTGCAATAATTGAAGAGTTCCCTTAGTTTTAGTTACCAATAATAATTATATATATTATTATCGCTGGCGTTATCATGATCTCTCTACAACTGTTTCTACTGAGGTGGAGGAAACCCCAATAGTAATTGCTCAACTTCGGACATAAAAATGATTTAAGTTAGGCATAATTCATATTTTCCCACTCAAAAAAGATTAAAATAAATGTAAAAGCTTAAAATTTCTTGCCCAACGTCATATTTCCTTCACAACAGATAACAGCTACAATACCAGCTGAAAAGTTGACGTAGAACGGCAAGAACGGCAAGGCTTTCTAAAACACACCATAGCAGCTTTTCTAAACAACAAATTCAGTACTAAAGCTTTCTACGACATAATATAAATGTCCGTTAACCTCAACATAATTTTTTCTTTTCTAAAAAGTGCTTAGCGCATTTTTTTCTTTAAGAGTGAAATTGGTGATATTGTAGAAATAATTTTCCACCACGAAAACTAGGAGGTTGCAACATCCATCCAACTGTGGATAAAAAATAACCACCCCGCAGAATGCTTCAAAACTTACAACGTTCTTACAAAAGATGTGACACTATCGATTCAATTAACTACGAACAAAAAATGATCTCCAGATTTGTAGTAGAAGTAAAACAAGTAAAAATGTCCGGTTTTCTTGGTTCCGTGTATGTTACTTCTACCACGCCCGATTCCCAAAGCTATAGTGGTAAACTGGCAGGCTAAAGCCTACAGCGGCATTTTTAATGCCCCCATACTGATGTCAGATATGTAAGTCCGCCACTGATCAAAGGAACGACTTTCGCAGAGTTTCCTTTATTTTTTTCTAATTTATTTAAATTTCCTCCTGAATTGTCGAAATGTGTTTATATAATAAGTTCTCAATAGTTTTCAGAAGAAAAAAATATTGACTGATTGACTATATGGGATTTAGGAAGTTCTTCTGGCTTATTTCCATTTTTCGGAATGAATACAACATTCACCGTGGAATATAGCTCAAGGAGTAGTTAACTCTTTAAAACAACTATGAGCGGGTTGAGCGTTGAGAATGAAGTCAAGATTATTTTGGGAAAATACCATCAGTACTCGGTGCTTTAAATGAATGCAATGACTCTATGGCCCATCTGATCTTCTCCTGGACGAAAATTACCTCCAACAGGATTTTCAACCTGCTGAGAGGGACCCAATGTTCGGCTGGAGGAAAGAACAATTAAGATAACAATAAGCCTTTGTTGATTGATTAGTATTGTCGATGGCCTTGCATTGTCAATCAACCTTCGTCTTTTCGCGTAAAAGGGAATAAAACGCAGGTAACATTAGCCCTTGCGCCTAAATCAAGCAAAAATAAACTTAATTGAACGTTAAGGATAATACATTTTAAGCGTTTTGGTTTACAATGCTAACATATCAAAATCAACATCAAAAATTGCAAAATTTTGGCACTTTTGCCGTTTTTCATGTCAACAACATATCAACATTAAACGAACAATAACAACATTTTCTATTATGTATCTAATTCGATACGATATTCGTGTATCTTTTGTGAATCTTCAATTTATCACAATGTTTTGTGGTGACATGTTTATTTTTATTTTTTGTTTTGGCATATGTTATTCTTAAGTTTTATTGTATTGTGATGAATTTGTTGAAATGTTTAGAAATTTCAGGACAGCCTCTTTTCGGATAATGTGTGAAATTTTATGGTACTAATCCAATAAATTTGAACATATAATGCAATAAAAGAAATGTAGCAGCACAAATTATTGTCAGTGAATAATGCAAAGTGCTCTGCAACTTTTGACTAATTTATTCAAAATTCCTAAAAAAAATATTTTTCATTTATATTACAGGCCGTTGAAGAAATCACCAGCTCAACTGTTGAACAGTTCGAGAAAGTATACAAGGAATCGTCCCTCGTGCAGAATTCTAAAACTGAACATATTCAAGTAAGTTCTCTGATAAAATATATTAATGAAATTTATTTGAATGTATGCACATAAATATTTCGCAGATCAACATAATTATTAAATGTTCTTTTTCTTTGTTTTAGAACAATAATTTCTCACAAGCTTACACCGGAAAGGAGGTAACTTCAGAAACCTTTAGAGTAGTGACGTTAGAGAAAGTACCCTTACCAAGCACCGGAGGAAACGTAGTCGGTAAGTACACTTTTTTTTCCTAGTAGAGCTATGAAAACGTTCTGCTAAGTGTATAAGCGTGGGACAACCTAGGTATCAAAATATAAATGGCACCTCCTCCCTATTCTAGCTGTTTTTTGTTCATTAATTTTGTACAAGTACCCTTGAAATTTACAAATTGACTTATAATAGGAAAAAATTAAAACCTGAACCACTAAATGCAGGAGTCTATTTTATCGGAGACCTAGAAATGTTTGCGACCACCACCTGTTTGGAAGCGACGTGTTAAAGAATTAATATTGGCCATTACCTACTCATGTGATCTTTGGTGTTAGGTCGAGTCAGCTTAATTTTGTCCAAAAAGTTAAAGTATGGTCTTTCTCATGAAAACGCGACACGATACCAAATTTCGAAATATTAAAAAGGTGATTTTGAACGTTAATCGAAATCAATTGCTTTTAATTGTATTTGTAATTCTAACAATTGTCCGCCTCATCAAAGCAAATAAGGAGACACTTTTTCTGCTGAATTGAAGCGATAGTATGCATATTCCATCCAATTGCGTCCTTCCAACAATTTTGATCGGAAAGGTCCCAAAAAGGACAAAAAAGGATACTCTTTAATCCTTGACCGGAGGTCGGCATGTGGGGTATCAGATCAAAGGGGACGTCGAGTACATCACATATCCGGTGTTTGTTTCCTGTTTCAAGGACCCTCAACGGAATAAATCGAGATTAAATGCAAAATTATTGTGTTTTCCGTGTATCTTTCCAAAGCCATAACTACGAAAATAATTCAAGTTGTCACTACGTTTCTCACTTTTTCGAATTTATAATAGCTAAAGATTCTATCATTAAATTTGCTAAGAAAAAAATTATCGGAAAGCTCTCAAAAAGGACATAAAAGGACACTAATTACAAACCTTGATCGAACGTGGGCATGCGGGGTGACATATCAAAGAAGACGTCGAGTACATTCCATATCCGGTATTTATAGCATGTGGGGCTGACCTCCGGTCAAGGATTAAGGAGTATCCTTTTTTGTCCTTTTTGGGACCTTTCCGATCAAATTTTTTTTTAGCAAAATGAGTTTTAGATTCCTGGGAGCTCGTTGATTCAAAAACCACAAAAAACACAAACTCTATTTTTTCTATTTGGAGGCCTGAAATGGGATATTTTGACTGCACTAATATAAAATTCTCCATTGCACCTTGCACCACCGACCCACTATTCACGTTAATTTGCATCTAGTTACAATTGACATCGGCTTTACACTATCTATGTGCACATACCGAGACGCGCATCATGCTTCTCTAAATGTTCTCTACAAAAAGAACAACTCCCAAAAACGTTCCTGTAGCATCATATACAAACTATTCGTATTCTATAGCAAATATTATTTTCGAAAATATTCTGAGCCAACAAGATGTTTCTTTTTGTATTTTACATGCCGTAGCAAATATAATGCATATTATATCAAACGCCTAGCTCTAATACTTCACAAATGACCGATGTAATAACTAGCAAAAGATCAAAATCAATGAGAAAAGATCATTGTTGAAGTGCGCCAAGTAGTACACCTAATTGCATGACACTCTTGTACAAATAATCCGTTTCGTTAAACAAACATCTCAATTGATTCTGCAGACAGAAGAACATATAAACACAATGTGTGGTCCCCGGGCTGATGATGTTAATCGTTTTCATGGGAAAGTGAAATGAAATATGGCCAATTGAGAAGTGGTTGCTTGAAGAGGCAAATTATTATTTTGGCAAAGATTCTGCTTATACATCAATGTAATTAGTGGTGCATATTCATATTTGATGGATTTCTGGTATTGCAAGTGAAAGTGATTTTGCAATATTTAATTAATTTTACTATACTTTGTGATACAAAGTTGAATTGTCGGCAAAGATAAAAGGGGCTGCTCAATTTAATGGGAGATCCATATGAAGGAGTTTCTAGAGGTTTGAATTTACCATGTATTGCAATCAATAGTCAGTACACTACACAGTGACAGTGTTCCACGTATCGATTTAAAAAGCCTAGGCACCTTATGGCACTTTTTTCAATAGAGTCGATGTCGTTTATCCATTTAAGTTTGCTCAGTAAAATGTGAATCATTGGAAAGCTAGTGGGTCGTCTAATTTTTTCTAAATGAATGTTGTCATTAAAATTGTGGATTGGATTCGTGTAATCTGCATGAGATCATTAATAAACAAAAGAAATAATTTTGGTGCCACCACAGCAGCCCGTAGATAGCTTTTCGGAGAGGGAGGGGATCATTTTGCAAGATCGCGAATACTTTTTCGGTTATAAAATATGGAATTTCAGAATGAAATTTTCAGCGTCCCGCCCGCCAAAGAAAAACGAAGAAATTTGAACAAATCAAAAGTGAGAAGCGACTAAGACTATGTTTACACGACGGAACAAGTACGGGTTTTCGGTCCTCTGTAGCTCGGACTCTGATTGGTCCTGAGTGTTCGGTAAAGGTTGTCGTTTGCGCCGTCTTACGAAGTGTAGAAAATTTCAAGAAGATACGATGAAAAACACTGGAGATATAAGAGTTTGAAAATCGCATTTTTTCGAAAATCTTGTTCTCGTTGTTCTTGTCGTTCATTGACAGGACTACAGCCTTGCAGAGGGCATCTCGGGATTTGGTATCTTTTCCCATTGATAGAGTCTGTCTTGAAGGTGTGCATAGGCTATCGTTTGCTCCGATCCGTGGAGTAGAAAAAAAGATACAGCGGAAATGTGAAAAAATACATAGAGTTTCTCGCTTAAATCTTTTTATATGTTTTAAAGGAAGCATTTTGCAAAAGTCGGGGATTGGCCCGAAAAATGCCTAGAAAAGAATCGTATGGTTTTGTTATTTGGCAGGACTGTTTCGAACAATCCCTTGTATATGTTCTCTAAAGTTTTCAGTTGTAAAGCGTCTGCAAGAGCGGCGGCAAGGGCTCAAAGTTCCAGATTTGGTTCGTCTCTTATACGAGTACGTACATACATATTACTATAATATTGAATGAACAAATAACATCCCGATGATCCTAAAGCTTCCAGCAAACGGTAGATGTTCGCAAAACACACACACCTCAGGTTATGAAGGACGCTAAGGTTACAAAGGTTACCAAGAGGGTTATTATTGTTATTATGTTCTCAAACATGGTCGTGATAAAAGGGCAGTGAATATCGTCTTCATTTCAAGAAAATAAACGCATTCATTTATTGTTATGTTAAGTTGATTTTGTCAATTGAAAACTGCAAAAAATATGATATCTCACAAAAACAACTCTGTTGTAAAAAGTTTCCGCCAAAGAAAAAGTTGTCAGCCGCAAAAAGGATTGATATAATACAATCCCGCCAAAATGCTCGCCAGGATATGTATTCAAAAGTGATTGAATTAGTTAATAGTTTCCACCAAAACAGCGTGGTGCGGTATGCGTCAGAATTTGTGAAATGATTTCCGCCGCGATAGACCACGCTGAATTTGCCAATTCGTGTGGAGTCTGTGTTGTGTGTACCGTGTAACGCACCCGCGCTGGTTTGGTGGAAGCTAATTTCTTGCAATGCTGTTTGGCGGGGAGCTTTCATAGGGGTGATTGCAGGATAAAACCAATCTTATGAAAATTACGAAAGAACTTAATTGTATAAAAAAGGGAAAAGTCGTCTATACGAAGGAAAGCAACAAAAGTTCGTAAAACACATTGTATTTACAAGGCTGGAAGATTCGAGATTAAAACTGATCAAGAAAAGAGCATAGCAGCAAATAGCACCCTCGTCAGCTCCCCGCCAATAACAATAAGTGATGCTCAAAAATTGGAAGTTTAGCATCATTTTCTGTTTATTCGCATAAACGCTTCTTGGTAAAAGCTTTCCTAAAATGACCTTTTAAAACTGAACTCAACATAAGAAAACAACTCTTCACGCCTAATTTCAGAAAGGCTTGCATTGCATGTGCTGCCATAACCATCCAATGTGAACAAGTGGATGAACCAGAATCACAACGGAGGCCCTTTGTTGTAGTATTTTTATCGACATGCTTTTAAAATTGAAATTTGAATACATTTCCTATTGTAGTTATGAAAATGGATTCACGTAGTTTTGTAAATTATTACACACGTTAAATAATTTCACCGAAAATTTCCCATTTGCTTTGTTTTATGTAAAGTAAAGATGAAAAACGTGTGACTGAAAGAGGGGGGATGATTACATCGAAAAACCTACTGCCGTAGGAGCATTTTTATAGACAACACAAACATCCATGGTCCCAGTGGGATTCGAACCCACGCTCCGGCAACTCCGAGATAGAGTGTCATCTCTACCACTAAGCCACCGATGGCCCCCACTTGAGACCATCCACCAGGACATCGATAACGAAGCGGTTGTAGAGGCAATTCTCAATACATAATACGTATTGTAGTCTTGTTGGTCTAGCGGATAGTGCGCGCACCTTCGGTGCACAGGGTCATGAGTTCAAATATCACCGTGGATCATGGTGTTTTTCGAACTCACGATCTTGTGACGGACTATGATCTCACTCAGATGTTAAACGAGTACCCATTTAATATTCGTTAATAGTAAAGGTTGGTGATCAGAAATCAAGAGAGTTCTATCCAACATCAGGTGTACCTCAGGGATCCCACTTAGGACCGTTATTATTCCTTATCTTTATTAACGATATTACTTCGATTTTCGATAACGTGGAGTATCTTCTTTTTGCAGATGACTGCAAAATTTTTAAATCTGTGGATTCCTTTGAGGATATCGCAGTACTTCAATCCAATCTAGACAATTTTTACACATACTGCACTCTGAACAGTTTGGATCTTAATATAAAGAAATGCCAGTTCATGATTTTTAATCGAACCAAGACCACGTTTAGTTTTAACTATTCCATTGATGGAGCAGCACTTAAGCAAACTGAGACAGTCAAGGACCTTGGTATATGGTTCGATTCGACTTTGACTTTTGTAGATCATATAAATACAGTCAAATGTGAAGCGTTTAGAAGTCTAGGTTTTATTATAAGAAATACGAGCGATTTTTTTAACTTAAATGCATTGAAAATGTTATACTACTCACTAGTCAGAAGTAAATTAGATTATTGTTCAGTTTTCTGGAGTCCATTTTATAGTACACATAAAGATACGCTTGAAAAAGTGCAGAACAGATTTCTTCGGTTTGTTGGCTATAAATTGGGGTTCAACGACGATAACATGCGGTATTCAGAGATTGCAAATACATATATTAAACATCCCTTCGCTTGAAACCAGGAGAAAATGTTTTGACGCCATATTTTTATTCAACATCCTCAACGGTAGTCTTGATTCACCAAATCTGTTGCAGGAGATTTCATTTAGAGTACCATCCCGTTCTACTAGATGTAAAGATCTTTTCTCCTTGAAAAAATTTAGAACCACATATTGTCAAAATTCTCCATCGGAAAGAATAAAAAAAATCGGTAATCAATTATGCCATCAAATTGATTTCTTTAATACAAATGTTGAAGCCATCAAATTTGAAATTATAAACTTGTGAATGATTTGTAACTAATTTTCTTTTCCTTTTTTTAAATTCGCAATTTAATAGATATTAGATATTTTGTTTCTTTTTTTAGTATTAAATATGATGAATTTTAATTGCTTAATTCTAGTGAAAACGCAAGCTTTTAATGCAAACCTGAACTGTATTTTTTTGTAAAAGGACTATGTCCGTATATATGAAATAAATAAATAAATAAATTTATGGGGATAAATAACACTGCTGAGCGTGATGCTGATCTCATTACCTCAACAAAGAAGCAGATAAGATCTTGGAAATAGGATGTCACTAACACATCCTGCGGCCTTAGTCCAATGTTGGATTGTCGCGCCTGTTATTTATTTTTTAAATACATAAAGATTTTATGGGAGCGCTGAGTGAATTTATCTCCCAATCTTTTTCTTTTCGTACCCTTTGCAAGGTTTGCAGAACCCCGCCCCCCCCCATTATTTTCCTTCTGTCGTCACAAAAGTACGGTTGCGTCGACAAAACAATATATTTGTGGTTTTGTGTAATGGGGGTTGGGCTTGTATGGCAACCCCATGACTCCATGGTCGGATTTGATGCATTCTTACATATGTTATGTGTCATCAATAGAAACACATTTGTGTGACGTTGAAATTGGTGCACAAATAAAAATTTTTTTTTAGATGAATCTAATTATGGGGGTTGGGTTTGTATGCCAGCCCATTAACCCCATGGTCCGATTTGATCCAATGTTACGTATGTTTTGTGTCATCAATAGAAATACATTTGTGTAAAATTTGGTTGAAATTGGTGCACAAATAAAAAAGTTTTTCTTAGGAGAACCTAATTTGGGGGGTTGGGTTTGTATGGTAGCCCAATGACCCCATGGTTTCGATTTGATCGAATCTTACGTATGCTTTGTGTCATCAATAGAAATACATTTGTGGAAAATTTGGTTGAAATTGGTGCTCAAATAAAAAAGTTTTTCTTAGAAGAACCTAATTTGGAGAGTTGGGTTTGTATGGCAGCCCCATGACCCCATTGTCCGATTTTACCGATTCAAACATACAAAATACCTGCAGCAAAAAGAAGCATTTGTGCCGAATTTCAGCTTCATAGCTTTTAAATTGGCCGAGTAAAATGCGTCGGAACAGACGGACCCCAATCGACTCCCCAAGTCATGCTGATCATATATGTGTACTTTTTATATGGCCGGAGATGCTTCCTTCAATGCGTTACAAACTTCACGACAAAGTTAATATACCCTTTCACTCTATATGAGCGAAGGGTGTAAATATCTGAACATTCAAATTCAATTCCGGCGAATTTTGACCACAGATGCAGCGCAACCACGGGAGGGGCTAAAGTCCCTCGCAGAATTAGAAATTGAGATAGGAAAAATTTCAAAATCAAGTATGAAGCAATGCAGTTCGCCGCAGATTTTATAATAATGTGAATTCTTGTTCTTGGACCACAGGTTGTGCACCAGTCCCGATGATGTGTACAAGTTACAACATCTTTAGCAGAATTTTAGAGACTTCCTTGTTCAGCCGCGCAGATTAAGGTGATTTTTGCAAAGAAAAAATCTCAAAGTAAATGCTTCGCAAAAACTTCGCCCTTCACCGATCTCCGATTTCTTTGCAGCTGGAAACATACTTATCTACACGTGTGAGAGAAACTAAACATTTAATTTTTTCATTGCAATTGAAGTTATGGAAGACGCTTCGAAAGTAAAGGACTTCTGCTTGTTAAACTGGCTTGATGACATAATTTATATAGAAAGAACAGATGCATCGATAAAACATTTTTCTGTACAATATTTCGCAAAAATAAGAATAATAGCTCCTATTGGAAAGTAACACCCAACTTGTAAGGGCAAATGTCCATTAAAAAATCAATGGCCTTAGCCCCGTACGGCTCAAGATCCTTTTTGCGTCACTACACAGATGAGTCACGAGTGCACCACTATACGCCGGAGAGTAAACGTGCATCTACGGATTGGAGGAAGAAAGATGAGGGAGTTAAAGCGAAAGTCACTGCGTCAGCTGGGAGGGTGATGTGTAGGTACAGTCGACTCGCGATAATTACAAATTCGATAAATTAAATTGCTCGATAATTTGAAGTACTCATCCAGAATTCTCGGTAAATTGAAAAAAAATGTATAAAACTCCATATATTTATGTACTCTCGATAAGTTAAAAGCGGTAATGATTTGTCATTGCTTTATAATTTGAAAGAAGTTGACGCCAGTGCTCGGTAAATTGAATTCAAGTTGAACTCAACGTTCTATAAATTGAAGTTAATTTTGTTTGCCGCTCTATAAATTTAAATTTAGAAATTTTACAAGTCTGAATTCAGAGGGAGAACACTAAAATTTTTACCGGTGCATGATGTGGTATGCACTTAAAGTAGGGTAGGGCGGGGCTAGTTGAGCATAGGGGCAAGTTGGGCAATCAAAATATCTCGGAAACTATTCACCGCACGCAAAATCGTCACATTGCGGAAATAACGAGTCGCGGGAGTAGAACTTATTGCACAAACGTCAGTAGCGACTCGTCGATCAAATGAAGTACACGCCCCCGTTGTTTATTTTATGACCAAAAAGTGAAATAATCTTAAACCTCAATATTTCGTCTGTAATAGTCAATATCCTTCTTTAATCAGGTAAGTGTTAAGAGTTCATGAATTTATTGTACTTTTGATGTGTATATAGTTTCTTGGTATAATGCTAACCGTTTTTTTATAACCTCAATTTTGTTTCAAAATTTCGTGTTAGGGCTAGTTGCTCAGCTAACGCCAACCAATGGCACCATTCTCACACTATTGCAGTTCATAGAATGCGTGAAAATTTTATTCAAACGTCAATTTTTTGTTTACAATTGAGAATATAAAATCCGCGTAATATTCATTACTCTCTTAAAATGCCGACGTGATATTTAACCCTTCTGTTGGCGTATAGATCCAGACAGACCAATGGTACTATATCTTGATGAAAAATATCGTTCCATAAAATTTTCCACCGAACCGTGGTTCGCAACATTCCATATACATTTCAAAGGAACCGACGGCCACAAATGCGATCAAATGTTCGGCGAAATGTAAACTATGTCTAAAGAATCGAAAAAACGGCGCATCATCGTAAGACACAGTATGTAAACTGTTTATAGAACCAAAATCAGACCTAAGATAATAAGATTGATTTCACAGAAGATTCAGCTACACCTTAGGCATAATAGCCCGTAGACGGCGTCAGAAGGGTTAATAATTGCATCGACAATATTTTGACATTTCAATTATTTCGTGGAGTGTAATGTAATAAATTTGGAGTCAAACACATATGGGTTGTGTGATCACATAGCCACTCTGGACTAACGCATGGCATGGGTTGCTATGTTTTCTCTAAGCGCCAACCCTACATTTTGAAGCTATAGTTGCTCAACTAACTCCCACATTAAATTTTGAAACAAAATTGATTTAAGTCTTGTTGTTTTGTCATTTAAAGTCTATAAATAATAAATTGATTATGAAACGGAAATTTTATTTCATGCCTAGCTAACATTGAACACATGGTTCGGCTAAACTTTCTATTGCTCAATTTGCCCCATACCCTTCCTCAACTTACCCCACCTATGGGGTAGGTTGACCGTATTTGATTTTCTACATTTAAACAGATACAGCTCCATATTTTGACTTTCTAGAAATAATTTCGTTGGGCACATTTGTAAGGGGATATACTACCAATCTATCAGTATGCATAAGAAGCCATTAAGACTTACCGTTGAGGAGCTATAAACGATCAAATGAAAAATTCCTCAACTAGCCCCGCCCTACCCTACCGTTTCTTCCCGGAAATCAGATTAATTGAATGATTTGAATTTAGTTTCCCGTGAGCTCCAAAAGACTGAGTTCGAATAAGCGAATATGGCTCCGCGTGTCAAAGGGTGCTTGTCGATCGAGGAAAGTCGAAAGTCGAAACTGTATTGATATAAGTAATATTCATTGAAAAAAAATACACGTAAAAACTTGAATAACAAATATTCTTTACTCTGGTATATTAAGATCTTAGTTCGCCATACCGTTCTCAACATATTTCTAAAAAAAAACTTTCGATAATTAAAACTCTCGGCATGTTCTGCTATCCGCTTTAATAGGGGGAACTTTTGTGTTTCCGATATTTTCCGCTATATGTCCGCTATATGGCGGACGGTAAGATAAGTGTCGCTAGTGTCGATAACAAGAACAAGAAAATTCTTCTTGCGAAGCTGATAGCGTAATGTTCCAAACTCTCGATAAAATGAATTTCAAATTATCGAGAGTCGACTGTACCATGTTTTTGAACATGGAAAGGGTAATCGCGCTTGATTTTCTCACTAAACAACGAAACTGTGAACACCGTTTGCGATAATGGCTACGAGAAGGTTTGCCAGATTTTTACGAAAACCCCATCCGAAAGCAATGAAGAAGAAGATAAGGAAGTATTCCAAGCAATAAGATGTACCATCGAAAAGGTGACCAATTTCGGTGTTCTCCTTCTCTTTCTATCCTACCATAAGTATTGTTAGTCTCGTTTAGTACGGCTGTCATCCCAGTATATTGGTTGAATGAATGAATGAGATAGAAAATGGTCCCAAATTTTTGGTCTTTGACTCTGTCCTCTATTTACTTTGTCTGTGATTTTTTAATGACGCTGGTTTTTAGAAGAATTCGACTGTATCATCCTATCTCTCTCTCTCTCTGCCTTCCATCAATGATAAACTCATCAATTCTGAACTTTTTGCCACCCATTCGTCGTATATTATAGTTAATTAAAATATCATAAATAGTCTAGCCAATTTTACGCTCAACATATGACACATTAAAAGAGCGATATCTTCATGTACTCCACGTCCACATATAGCATCAGTTACATACAATATGTCGTTTTCCTCGCATTTGATTCGCTGTATCCACCATGATGTACTCTTCTAATTTTTATTTTTGATCACGGAACAAGCGATGGAAAAAAGATACCCTGTCAAAAAATATCTAAACTAACCCAAGTATATTCCAAGTACATACATAAGTATATTTACATACAACGATTAATATCGTAGTGGTATTTCGTTTATATAAAACATTCTATATACAGAACCACTGAATCCATACATTCTAAAATTTATTAATATACAAAATTTTGAAAGATTTTTTAGTATATCCTACTCTTTTCCTATATGTATTCAATTTGAGAAGTGTGACTAAAAATCAACCATATGTGACGCCAAGTCCAGCCAATAAAGCCTCATGCAACCAATCGCACACATCACACACATGTTGCAACTCGTCACTTGCAAAAATTTCGGAAATTCCGTACAAAATAAAATTTCTGTGATGGAATAACATAAAATAATTGACTGAAAAGTGAAAATTCGTTTTGCATATTATGTACTCTCGAAAATATTATACGTTTTAAATTTTCAAGTTTCTTATACTCATGAATTAAGTTTATTTCCATTCAGAACATTTTAACGTTAGTTTTGGCAAATGACTTAATGTTCTTCGGTTGATTTCATCATTGCCAAATAATTGGATACGTATTACATATAAGCGTATCGCGAGAGTGGATATAAATGCTATTTGTAGAATACATTCTTTGGAAAATATGTAGTTTTGCTTCCGATTTTCGGGTTTTTCCATTGATTTTGGCGAATCGTTTTTTTTTTAATTTGCGGCCAAATACATATACATTTGATGTGTACTTTTGACACAAAAGAATTTAATTGTTATACTCGAATAATAATAACAACAATCGCCAACATCAATTGATCCACCAATTTAAAATCCTACTCCTCCCTGCTAAAACAAAACAGCTGAGCGGGCATTCTGTAAGGCGATAGGCGACAACAATAACAATAACTTCTATATTTGGTACTTTCTATAGTTCTAACTCTAATGCTGGAAATACATACATATAATGAATGTGAAACTGTTACGTATCGTTGCTGTGATCAACACGATGTTCACCCATTCCAGCTGCATTAACTTGCCAGATTCAGCTTTTAGACGATACCCGTAAAATGACTATCGCGCCTATCGCCTTACAGAATATCATCTCTGGGCATGAACTATGTATGTACATGTATGTATTTAAGTCCTGAATACTAACTTCAAACTTCTCCAAATCTGGAGGGATTGTTGACCCAAATAAAACACAATACAAATATCAAGATCCTTGAACTTCGAAAAAAAAATCCGCAACAACAATGCGACAATCGCCTTAAATCTGTAACTATAAATATAATAAAAATTGTCTATGGGGCGTCGCTTTTAACGTTTCAGTCAATCAAGCGTGTCGGCAGACATTTTTAATGTTATCTTGTCTGTTAATGAAAATTCTGGTTTATTGGTCAGTCAAATCAGGATAATCATCGTCATCCCTCCGAGAAATTCGAAATACTTTATTGAATTAAATCTGACAAAAAACATTCCGAAGAAAATATTTTATTCTTGTCAAATTTCTCTTAAAAAAAAACAAGAATGAATGAGTCAGAAAACAATCCATGTCTCCTGTTATATTGTTATATCTTATACCAGAAAAAATACAAAATTTGTAGAACATATCATTTGACACAATGATGGATCTATCAGATCAATTTAGTAGCTTTAGTAAATTGTATACATTTTTTGAGATGAAAGAATAGAATTTTACGAATATGATTTTTTTGTTTGCTGTATAGTACATTTTTCGAAAAAAAAAATCTGCTAAATCATTTCTGTTTATGTTCCTTGAACTTGGAGCAGAAGTGGGGTCATGATTGTTGTAATAACCCCCTTCCTAAAATATCTTTTGTTACACACTTTCACAATATGAATAAAAATAACATGAAAATATATTTATTATGCATAAATATTTCTGAGATATTTTTGATTGTTTTATTTTAATACGAGGCGACGCTTTTATGCTATTGTATTTTTATTGTCTTATTTGTCGGTTATTGTCTTAAATTGATGACAGATAGATGAGTTCATTGTATCTTTATCATCCATGGGATAATTTAGTATGTGAACTTGAAAGTAAAATATAAATATTTAGGGGAGAAGTTTATGTTACACCGGTAGGAAAATTATGTGACTCTGACTGTGATGTGGTAGCATTATTTTTAGGATAACTGAACCCTGAATTCGTTAAGAGTTTGAGCTAATTGACGTAGTTGCTCGTGGTGTCAGTTACCCATTCGGATAGTTCTAGTACAAAAACGCTGGATAGGAGGCACAAATTCATGAGTGCAACTGATTTTAAACGGAATTCAGAAAAAGTGGCATAAGAAAGAATGTTTATAGATCCGGTACCAGACATCAAGTGAGCTATCAATCAATAATTCGAAAGTTTCAACTTAAAGGCAGGCATTACCTATTTCTATTTTCTCATTCCTCGTTGGAGCGTTTGATTAAAAGCTGATTTCACCACTTGAATCGCATATAATAAATTAATATAAATTGTTGTGGTGAACAAAAAACCTAAACAAATTAATTGGCGTGTCCATAAAATCGGACCTTAGCCTTGAGTTTTCGTCCTCACGATTCCAGGATCGTGGTGACTTATAGAATTGATTCCACATAAGACACACCATTCGGTGAACTGCTAGGACCTAATACAGAACACCACGTTCGTTGAATTCCCATGTCGCCTCTATTCCTCCCATGCGTTGTTCGCAACTTTAATCTTTTGTACCTCGCATGGTTCGGCAAACCCATATGCCATATCAATGTGTCTGCAGCCTTAGAGAATAAAGCCAGAGTTGGGAGAAACCAAGCCAAATTAAGATATTATTCTACCTTGTTCGAAATTTGTCCTCTCAATTTTATAGGCAAAGTTGAATTGCTGCGAAAGGTGGATGGAAGATATCGAGAGCGACTCTAAAGAATTAGTTATGAAAATGGTGCCTTTGTGGATGAAAATTCTCATAGAAGACATTTTTTTAAAACACTTTTATGGACTGTTTATGCGATTCCTTATTTCATATATGAATTTCTCGGGCAGTAGGTACAATATTTATTTAGTGGAGCGCTCTTGTAATTCAACAGACTAAACAACAATTGCAGACATAATCTTCCGGAAATCAAATTAGGATATATTCTAAAAATGATATATGTATAATGTGATGGCGGGTAGAAATGTAAAAAAAAACTCCGAGAAGTTTTCCCTTAGGGGAAAAATCTTAGATCATGTATATGTCTACGTTATTGCAAAGAAAAAGGGACCTTTTTGTCGAAGGACATCTTTCTCATAACAAGTGCAGACACCAAAATAATAAGGACCGCACCACTTAACTTCCATAAGAGTTTCATCCGAATCGCTCCACAGGGGGAGCCAAGGGAACCAATTGAAAGATAACTTTTCATTCGCTTCAACGGCGAATTTACCGCTATTCCCGCAACTCATCAGTGATTGTCGATTCTTTGTAAGGGCGATTAAAGGAAAATGTATACAAAATTTAGCAATGGTCAAACCACTGAAAGGTTGACTTAAAGCTTCGTTAGGTTTTCGCTATGTTTTACAATGTCACATTTTGTCACGGAACAACCCAGCGTACACATCCAAATTTCCTTAAAATAATCACACGTGTTTTACTTTGTTCCAAATAATTATCACCAAGCTAAAAAAATGTGTTTGGACACTAATAAAAGAAAAAAAAACCCCGCCTCCCTGATGAGACATCAGCTTTTTTTCTTTAAAAAAAAAATATTTTGAAACCGATCACATACAGTGCCTCAAATATCACCTTTCGAACGACACCCAAATTGCCCATACTCTGCTTCCTATGCTAGATAAATGTCCTTTTTGGTGGTAATATCTTTTAACAAAACTTAAAATCAACTTGTCGTGATTTTACAAGACTCGTCGCAACGGATTCTGTATTTTGATATCCATATCCTTATATGTACATAGCGTCTATAATGCATTCCCACAGAAAAAAGGATATTTTGTGTCCAATGACATCTTCCTCTTAAGAAGTGCTGGCACCAAAATATTAAGGATCGCGCCACTTAACTTCCATCCGAGTTTCGTCGACATCGGTCCACGGGGAGAACCAGGAGAACCAATTGAAACAACTTATCGAAATCGTGATTGTCGATTCTGAGTCAGAGCGATTAAAGGATAATGTATACCAAATTTGGTAAACATCGAACTACGGGAAGGTCGATTTTAAGCGTTAAACGTTTTCGTTACAGTTTTTCGTGACGCTTTTTCACGGAACGACACCCAGTATTTCTCAGGTAGCCTCCACAAAGGCATATACATGTCTTTGTGGAGGCTACCTGTTTTCTATCGTGAAAGTGTCGTTATCGGTCGAATGCAAGAATCTATTCCAGGGCTGTCCAACCCGCGGCCAGCGGGCCACATGCGGCCCGGCGAGATATTAGCATTACATTTGGGGCGAACGACTGTTACGTCTCATAGCAACAGACAAGGACAATTTTGATTAAAAAATTGTAAATATTTTTTTAACAGATCAAAAAAAGAAAAGAATTTGCGAAAAAAAAATATGTAATCAAAAATAATTGGACATCGGTATTATCATAAAAATTAGAGAAGCTGGTAAAATGTGCTGATCAATATAATCAGTAGAGATGCATCACATGCCGACCGGTTTGAGAAAACGCTATCAGCATTGTGTCCCAAAATGGAAAAGAAGTGTTCCAATGTAGACAAAATGCATATCGTTTTCAGCTACGCATGAGAGTTTGTTTTAGGGAGGCAGCACTCTGCTTGCAGTTTACCTTTTGGTCTTTTAAATATTCTGTCATAGTAATCCCCTAAGGACATTATTGCGATGCCAAAACGCTCCCGTTGTCCTGGCTCCTAGCATGCAAAACATAGCCGAATTAACTCGGTTTGTTTCTCCGAACTCCGTCGAGGCGGCATCGAAAATGATTTATTTCAAGCAGTATCTCAAATAGCCTAATTTGTTCTGTGATGGTGCATTCTTTTAGGTATTTATTTATTAATATAACATATACACAGAAAATATTTTTATAATGTAAGTGTAAAAAGTTAATTCAAGGGATGGTACATTGTAAAATTAGGTAAAAAATTTCAAACGAAGTTTAAGGTTAGGAAAAATTTACATTATCGTAGGATACAAGTTGTTGAATTACGGTTCTACGAAAGAAATTAAAATTATTATCAAATACAGTAGAACGTCGATTATCCGAACATTCGATTAACCGAACCGGGGATCTAGCTATTTTCATATGAAATGCTTCGAATCAAATGAAAAAATCGAGTGCCTGAAGGAAGCAAATTCTCACCAACACCAATAAATTCCTTAGAATTTCATATTTTTGCTCAGTGCTATTCGTTTCCCACATTTCCAAGCTGTCGCTTATATTAACTTTTAGGCAATCCTCCAGTGTTTCTATGAAACTCGATTAACCGAACTTTCGGTTATCCGAACCACCCCTTGTCGACATTAGTTCGGATAATCGACGCTCTACTGTATATCGTTTTGGAAACATAATAAAGGAGAGCTCCAACATTCCGAGGAGTAAAGGTATAAATAGCCGATTTCAGTTATTTATTTTGTGTGGGCCGTAGCCACTCCGCTTCAGAAAATGTTGCCCCGAGATGTCAAAAGTTTGGACACCCATGATCTATTCAATTTTCGGGGCTGTATCTTGATTATTGTCGATTATTCTGCCTAAGGTGAATACTATACCTACGAAGAAGAGTTTTGACTCAAATGTCACTATTGTTACCGAAGTTTTTTTTTATTTTCTGTCAAGTAATAACTAAGATTATTCACAAGACATTTGGATACCCTTCGCTCTCCTTGGGCTAAAAGTTTTTCCGGGCGTACCTATGACTTGTATTTAATCCCCCTCCTCATTCTGTTTCTTCCGTCTTGACAAAAGTTTTGGGCTTGGTTGAAATAAGTGGGCAAATCAAAATATTTACTCGGAAAATTTTATTCGGGTTGCGGGAGCATGACCCCACAGTACGATTCCATTCCAGTTTTTAACTTTTTTGTTGCTTTGGTAAAGACACATTAATTCAAGGTTTTGTGAAATTGGTGCAAAAAATGTTTCTTAGAAGAACCAAAATAGGGGTTGGGTTTGTATGGCCACCCGATGACCCCATGGTCAGATTTGATCAATTCTTAGATATGTTTTGTGTCATCAAGAGAAACACGTTTGTGTGAAATTTTGTTGAAATTGGTACACAAAAAAAAAAGTTTTTCTTAGAAGAACCTAATTTGGGGGGTTAGGTTTGTATGGCAGCCCCACGACCCCATTATCGGATTTGATCCATTCTTAGATATGTTAAGTACCATCAAGAGAAACACATTTTTGTGAAATTTGGTTGAAATCGATGCACAAACAAAACAGTTTTTCTCAGAAGAACCTAATTTGGGGGGGTTGGGTTTGTATGGCAGCTCCATGACCCCATGGTCCGATTTGATCGATTCTCACATATGTTGTGTGTCATCAATAGAATTACATTTGTGTGGAATTTGGTTGAAATCAGTGCACAAATAAAAAAGTTTTTCTTAGAAGAAGCAATTTGGGGGGTTAGGTTTGTATGGCAGCCCCATGACCCCATGGTCCGATGTTACCGATTCAAACATACAAACTGCCTGCAGCGAAAAGAAGCATTTGTGCAAAATTTCAGCTTCATAGATTTTAAATTGGCCGAGTAAAACGCGTAGCAACAGACAGACAGACAGACAGACGGACATTGCCCAATCGACTCCCCATGTTATGCTGATCATATATGTATACTTATTATATGGTCAGAGATGCTTCCTTCAATGCGTTACAAACTTCATGACAAAGTTAATATACCCTTCGTTAACTCTACGAGCGAAGGGTATAAATATTGAGGGAAATTCTCTGTATTTGGTTGAATCCTCAATTTTGTAAAATTTTTGTATGGACCACCACATCGCATAAATTTTGAAAAAAGATGTTATGTAGGGTATAGGATAGGAAGGGCGAATGGGGAGATTAAATAAATCAACTGCCCCACGATTGTGCAAATTGAAGACAAATTAATCATTTAGTGACTAACAGTGGCGCAACAAGGATCTTGCCCTGGAGGGGCTTAATGACTTAATAATTTGCAATGCAATTACACCTCAGGCCGAGCGAAACGACGCCTAGGAGCGGTATAAAGGTCTGTGTTCGTAGAGACGACTCATGTGATTATCGCTCAGCGCTCCCAATTAAACACTGGTTCTGAGCACTGTATGCGTATAGTTGCAATACAGACATCTTCCTCTAGGTCATAGTCGAGTCAAGGAATGTAGCCACATTAAAAAATATGCAAATATGGCTCGGAATCGGATGCAAAACTACGATCGCTTAGCGATCATCACTTGAGTCGTCCCTACAAACACGTACCTTAAGGAGGGAAGAAGACGCTATACGGTGATGTTTTGAGCTCCCATTGTATGCACACTTATTTTTGATGTGCATTTTTCCTATAGCCTAGCGCCGTGGAAATAGAAACATATCGTAAACTGAAGCAGAGGCATATTAGGCCAATCAAAGAACACATTATAGAGAACATTGAAGGGGGTGACGATTTTTTCTTGGGTGTTTTGTTAGGAGTAGTTAGGAGGTAAAGCTACTAATTTTACTCGGAGCTGAGAGGTGAGCTAACGCGGGAAGGGGGTTTAAAGGTGTAATTTTGTGCTATTTTTGGTGTTTGGGCTATATCTCGAAAACGGTGAGTGGCAGAGAAAAAAGTTGTAAGTAGGCATTAAAGCTTTATAAATATCCTATTTATTTGTCCATACTTGCATATGCAAAACTCTTAACGGTTCTTCCGATATTGTTTAATAAAAGTCGAAAATATTTTTTTTTTTCATTTTATTGACTCTGGTGTCTCTCCCAATTATCGAAATCCAAAAATTATTAAATTTTTGTTTCAGAAAACAGTTTCACAACAAATTTATGCGATGTTTAATTGGCTTTCATTTGATATACTCCCCGTTGTCCGGTCTTCAATCAGTCATAAGTTTAAGAGCTTAAACCGAGCTTCCAAATTCAGTTTTCTCTATTTACAAGTATAAAGACAAACATTGTGGAAAATTGGGAGGGGGTGACGGTTTTTTATTTCACGGATATATAAGGGGTGGTTAGGAGTAAAACATACTAAAAGCACGCGGTCGTGGGGTGGGGAGGGAAGGGCAAAATTGTTTTCAGAACATTTTGCTGTAAATATTACAGTTAACAAGATATATTTGCGAAAAATCGTAATTTCACCCCTTTGCCACCCCCTCCCCCCCAAATGTGACGCGCAAAAAAGTGTAACTTTTTACTGCGTAATGCAATCAGGCCATATAACAATTTGGCATCAAAAGTCAGCTCTTTTTTTGCATGTGTGGGTCAAGAGCTAAAATCACTATACTATCATAGGATCTTCAACGAAATGAATTGTTCCATATTTCATTTTTCAATTTTTTGTTTCCTAATTTCTGGGTCTAGGAGGGGCTTAAGCCCTCTTAGCCCCTCCCGTGGTGACTAAAATACAATTTCTGCAGCACATCATTGAAAAATGTTTTTCCTTCGTTATCGCTATTACATATCACAAATGCACTTGGGTGACACCCCTCGATTAAACTTATGGTTTTACTGTGAAATTGGATGATCAGTTCGATTTGAAGAGATTGTTTCGACCTTTTTTATAGCATGAACTTACTGAAATCATGGGAACAAGGGCTCATATAAAATCATCCAATTTCTTAGAATAGGTAAGGCATACTTTCAACGGAAGTATGTCGCCACTCATAAAAGGTTATGTTGCCCATATGGCAAATCCGACGCAGGTGGGAAAGTGCTGCCAAGGTGTGGAAGGCGGTAGCCAGAATTTCGTTTAGGCGAAAACGTACTTATTTATAATCAAGAAAACCGTGAGTGGCAGGAGATGTATCTTTTACTGTTTTGTTTTTTACTTTTATTGTGTATTATCTAAAATTGTCTTGCAAACTCTTAGGAACCCAAAATGATGTATCCATCACTGGAAAATTGTATAGCTATAGGTGTTGATTATGCAACCCAATCCTTAAATTCATTTCTTTCTCCGATATTCTTTGGCTTCAAAATCCGCCAACTCCAGAAGCATCGAATTCTACCATCAATATAGCAAACTGTAAAATTCACTTAGTTTAACTGCAATTTTCAATCAAGTTTTTGAAATTTCACGACGTAAACCAGATGCCATACCTCTTCTTTTCTGCTTCAGGATACTATAGATAGGGGGAGAGAAACAGTTTAACTTGTCGTTCTGTCTCTACTTTACTTATCAAGGCTAATATATACATAACCGAATCCTTGAAAACACTTGTTTTCATTATTTATTGTCACAGCATGGGAAAAAATATCAAAAGCCATAATCTTTTCCCAAAAATATGACATTCAGCAAAAACACAGCAACAGATTATCACTCATAAAAAGTCAAAATATAGAATCCAAAAATATCTAAAGGTAAGCACATGAATATCATCCATAACTCTTGCTATGCAAATATAATCAGATTCAAATAAATATTGCGTCCAAATATTTGGTGACATTTTTTTTATTCATATAAATTTAGACGCGAACTGCAATCGCACGATATATATGTAGATCCTCTAGGACGCGCGCTATATTTGCTAGCAAAGTGGATCGATAATAATTTCTTCCCTCGACTGACCCTGAAACGTGAACACATTCCAAAAAGTCCATCTCATGTGCAAACATATATTACTCACGTCGGATTTGCGCCACTTAAAAAGCGCACACTGTATCGAAAGGAGAGAAAATCGAGAGGAAAATTATCAAATATATATGCAATGATTAATATGTATTTTGACGATGATGCTATATTAAAAAATTTATCAATATATTTTCTTGTCAGTCAGTCGTAACTTTGCCGTCATTCGCCAATTTACATGAAGCATGAAAAGACACACATCTCTATACGATCCATCGAACATGTTTCGAGCGAAAAAGTAAATTAGATTGAAAACCGCGCCGAACTAATAGTCTAACTCGCGTCAGTCCTTAGATCTATTAAAAAATTTTTTTTTTGGTTAATACACATACTTATATCCGAATCTTTAAAATACCAAGCTCCTTGACGCGCTAAATTAACATCATATTTTTTATATATTGATGCGAAGAGATTTTTTCGACGTTATGCAGAATTTTTTAAAACGACCCATACATCCAATCCATATTTATATAAAAAAAAATGTGTTCCGCACAAGCATTTTGATTCCGAGCCCATATTACACATCATGTCAATCTGATCGGAACGTTGTGACCTGAAAATCGTTCCGTCTTTCCCGTTCGCGGAGAAGAAGGCCCCACACTATTAACGAAGAACTTCACTTGAGGACGGTCTGTGAAAAAGTCAAGACGCAATCCACCGATAATAAAACTCGCGCCTCTGCTTTATATCTTTTAAAATACACACAATATTAATCGCGAATGATTTAGGTGATTTGGATTTTGTTAATAATAAATTTTTGGTAAACAAAACGCAAAGGGACAATACAGTCTTGTGCATGTGCGGTCATTAGGCATTGAAAAAAGACAAAGGGCATTCAAAAGTGTGGTTCATTCTTACGATAGTAAATATTTTTGTTTTAGTAAGAAAATTTTAAAAAAAATTGTTGTGTATTGTGATTAGTGTATACCAACTATTCAATTTAAAAGTTCTAAAACGGTCAATAATACAAAAAATATATAAATTTTAATAAAAAATTAATTTTTATAAAAATTAATACCTAAAAAGAATTTCTGAAAATGATGCTATGGTTGACGGAAAAGAAACCCGTGCCCGAAGCAACATGGGAAGATACAACTGTGTTTTATCGGGAATTTAAACGTAATGTGACCCTATCGGAATATGATCATCCCGAACAAGCGCAAATCTATTATAAAGAGCAAGAAATACCACTACAACAAGAACTAGCGAATGGATTTGACTTTATTCCAACCAATTTTTTATCGTCATTTTATGTACAGACACATAAAGGTATATGGCAAGACTGTGTGCGTGATTTATGTATAATTTTATTTGAATTCTAGACTAACCAAAATATTCATTACGGCTATATTGGAAGCATCCAGTTGACCATGTAATATTATCTCAGGCAAAGGATTACAATTAAAAATTAACTAAGTGTGTGTATTTTTAAAATAACAAAAGTGAGTGTATCAAAATACAAAAATTACGACTCCTCTATTTTTTGGTGAATCGATCTCAATTTCTTTTTTTGGGGAATTGGATAACAAGGGCCGGATTCCCTAACAATTAATTCAACAAAAATTTAAGCTTGGCAAAGCGTTAATTTCATGTGTAAAATTCTTTATATCGTTTGATGTTTAGTAATTTGTGTTAAAATAGGTAATGTTGTCTTGAAAATGGTTTATGTAAAAAAAATCAATCAATAAATGCAGAGAGAGAGGATCTTTTGTTGCAGGCCCGTGCGCAGGAATCATTCAAGGGGGGGGGGGGGGGGGGGTTTAACTTATATATTAAAATTTTTCATTGAAAGGTATATTTAAAGTTTAAAATATACAGGCTATAATAAGGTGACCAGACTCCCAAAAGCCCAATGCTGTACACAAACTAGCGGAATTCGGTTGTCAAGCAAATCCAGAGTAATATATATAGGTTCCAGGTCCGAGGTCTATGTCGCAAACATGTTGGCTGTTGGCGCAAAAGGCATGGCGAGGTCTGGATGAAGCGAAGGGCAAGGCACAGGATTTAGGTAAACTTAAGGACGAGCCGAGGTCTCAATTTTACGAATGGTCACCCATTGGCTTACCGCTCGCTGGACTTACTTTGTTCCGCAACAGCACTATGTCGCGAATACTAAACAGCGAGACAGATAAAGCGAGGTCTGAGCGGAGTAAAGGGCGAGGTGCAGGGTCTGAGTATATGTATGGACGAGTCAGAAATATAAAGCTTACGAATTGCCTGACCTTAACTCACCGCTTTTTGCGCTCGCTTCATCCTATTTCCAAGCAGCGCTACGTATCAACTTTTTGGCGAATTGTGAAAAGGGCGACAGACAGCGAGATCTTAGTTAACAGCCGACCTATAGGATTTGAGTAAATGTATGGGCGAGCCAGAGATCTAAATCCAACAAATTGCTTTCCATTAGGTCACTGCTCGCTGCGCTTGCACTTCGTCTTATCCTATTTCGCAACAGCACTGCTTCGCAAAAATATTGGCGAATTCTCTGAAGGTACGTGTTCGTAGACGTATGGTATGGTAGAGACGATTCATGTGATGATCGCTCAGCGATCGCAGTTAAACCATCGGTTCTGACCACTATACGCGCATATTTTCTATACAGACATGATACGGTGGACACATGGAAAGTAACACCATTACAAAAATATGCGAATATGGCTCGGAATTGGATGCAAAACTACGATCGCTGAGCGATCATCACAAGAGTCGTCTCTACGAACACGTACCTTAATGCGAGACTGACAGTGCGAGATCTGAGCGGAGCGAGGGGTGAGTCACCGAATAATAGTAAACCAAATACCAAAGGACGAGCCTGAGGTATAAATCTTATCTAAACCTGGTGGCAATATTTCCCGAGGAGAATAAGGATTTCTTCATAGTTACGATAGGGATGCCATGTCGTTCCCCTAGGCTTTTACCTACCTTGATTTACCCTAACTCCTAGTGGAGGATGGTGCGTTGACGACTACCGTGTGGCATGTGTAATCGTCAACGTTACAAAGACAACAAAATTCGGAGTGTGATACGGTTGTCAGCCATACCACTTATTAGTCGCATTGTTAGTTTATTATTCTACAATAAGAATGTTTCTTATCATCTTCTTCTGAATAGTAAATTTGCGGCGGGTCATGACGAGTTTAGAAACTCTCTCTCTCTCTCTCTATGAATCTCTATATCACAGAGTAGTGACCGAACAATCATGGCCACAGAGCACAGCTTGTAACGCCGTTTTAAATGGGTTTTAATGAAATTTGGGAAAAAACTACCTAAAACCCCTGCTGAGTCATTTCATTAGTATGCATTTTCCTATAGAGGTTGATAAAGGAATCGGAATAGAGTACAATGGCTGATTTTTTCATCTTAAAATTTCATCTTTTGACGGATGTAACCTCTAAACCTTGGCAGCTAGAGCCTTGAAACGTCGCAATCAACAACAAATCCCCTGCAATGCCCTACAATAGTTCACCCACTACAATCTACACATGCCGCGCGGTTACATTTATCTTTGAATTACAATACGTTCGGTATAGGGAAAATACCGCTTTTCGTATTGCATACCAACACTTATGAGTTTCTACCACGAATGTGCTTGAACTGTCCGGAACTGGATGGTGTCTAGCGGCGAGAGAAAATTCTTTTGGCAAGGTATAATAAATTAACAACGCCAGTTTACATTTTTATGAAGTTAAATTTTTGCCTTATGAGAACAATAGTATTTAATAAGAAATTCTGGCAACATTTGCCAATGGGGTGGGGGGGGGGTCAACCCCCAAACCCCCCCCCCCCCCCCCCCCCCTCCCACCTTGCGCACGGGCCTGTTTTGTTGAGTTCCTCGCAATTGTAATAATTGCAATAAATTATAACGGTAACCCTTTGCATAAGTACTACATCCGAGTACGATGGCTTAAAAGTTAATTCTCGATTTATTAAACGAGTAGTATGCGTAGAACAATTTTTTGTTGGGTCACTTTTGCACGGAAGCTGCTACCCTTACTTTTAATCCGATTGAGCTGATTTTTGGTGGCAAATATTATAATGAGATGGGGACGATAAACTAAAATCTAGCCTCTTACGCCGACTTTTGGGGGAGGAGGTGTATATTGGCATGTCGTTCTGCGAAATTTATATGGAAGGAAAGTGGAAATGTCCACAATTAAATTTATTTAATTTATGTTTTAGCTTGGCTCATTATTTATTTATTTTTTGTCATTTCTTGTCATTTTTCTATAAATTTTAGCGTTTTTGAAATAAACGCCAAAAAGAGAAAAATTAACAACCCCCCTCACCCAGTTCCGTACCCAATACCCGTCAGTACGATTTTTCATAATCAGGGTGCCATCTCCGCAGCAATCCTGTAAAAATTCAGAAATACATGATTTTTGCCAATCAAATATCCTATTTTTCTTAGACTATTCCATTTATCCATTGTTTGATTTCGGTATTTACACTCCTTCTTTTAAAGCTAATAAGTGAGTTTTTAGTTTTCCCTTAATACCTTAATATCTTCCCATTTCACGTGCTCTATATTATGGTTTCAAATCAAAAAGCCTTGAAATTACGTACATACATATAAATTTACAAAGTATTTCCGGAATTTAAAAAAATTCTAAAAGTCTAAAATTATCGCATAATTTAGAGATGTTCACATTTCGAATATGTACCAAAATAGATTTTAGTTGACGAATATACAAAATTTTGATTTATCGAACTTTAAGACTTTATCTAAAGATTTAATAAAAAATCATAAACTTTTTCGTGAATTAAAATTAGTATTAAACGAGACCGAGTTCTAATCGTGCGAATAGCACGATGAGTGTATACCCTATACCCATGTACAGACCTAGAAGGCACGCAAAATCCAAAAATTTAATTTCATCTTTTTTTTGTAGGGGAGGGAGGGGTATATGGTTCGGACCTGGCACATATTTAATATTATATGAAGGCATCCAACAGCTACCGTTCGATACTTATTAGAAGTTTTTCGCGACATTCTAGCAAAAGATATGGCTGAATATAACTTTGTAGGGGAGGTAGGGGTAGGGGTAGTCGGGTAGTCGAACGTTCTCCACTTTCCACCAGCTTCAAGCATATGTCACAATTAGGCATTCATGAAAATTTCAGGTCGCTAGCGATATTCTGTTGAAAAATATGGGCGAATTAAACTATCACGGAGTGGTCGTTTGTATGGGAGGTAGGGGAACCCTTGGTCCGATTTGGCCCATTTTCAATACCATTCAAGCTTTTATCAAAGCAATCATCTGACCTAAATTTCAAAACGCTAGCTTCATTATTTCGGAAGTTATCGTGCGAACTGACAGACACACGGACGGACAGACAGATAGACGGACATGGCTTATTCGAATCAGGGACCGACCCTGATCATTTATATATATACTTTGCCATACCTCCGGTGGCTCCTTTGAGGTGTTACATAAATCGTCGTAACAAAAACAATATACCCTATCCTATACCATCTTATGGGTATAGGGTATAATCATATTCTTGTCGAAATTTTGAAAATTCAGAGTTTTAACAGAAAAATTATTTGTAAAATTCGTTATTGAATGTCAAATATGATAGAATAATGTACGATTTCTCTCCTATGGAATCTGATCTTTGAAAAAAATATTCTGTATAAAATTAGGAATAATGGAGTAAATGTGATACCGTTATGTAATCCTGACAACATGCGCAAACGTTCAAAATTACTTGCCACAAAGCCCTGGTGTAGTCTGGTTGGTGTTGTGCTTAGTGCGCACATACCTTCGAAGCAGAGTCGTTTGTTCGAGTCTCAACGTGAATCAATTCAGTTTATGGTGTTTTTCTAACTCACGACCCATTTGTGCTGTTGATCTCAACTCAACACCTCAACCAAAAAGCAGTTAAGATTTTGGAAATAGTCTGTCACTAACACATCTGCGGCATTAGTCCAATGTTGGACTGTCACGCCTTTATTTATTTATTTAAAGCCCTGGTGCAGTTTTTGTACAAAACAATTTTTTGGACTTTGTTGAATCAACGATTTTGATCTCTCGGTTCCACAAAGAAGGTCAGATTCCTCTCAAAACAAAAAAAGAGTTATTTTTGGATTGGGGTTCAATTGATAGAGCATTTTGTTGCCGTTATAGTGCAAAAGGAAAATTGAAAAATTTTAGGATTTACAGTTACAGTACGTGAACAATGATTACAACAATCTTTTGATTGCGTATACTGTAAAAATTAGTAACCGATTTTTTCTTGGGCATCATTTGCGCTATCAATCACTTCCGGCTTGACATTGACTTATTCAACCACCAAATCCACTCAGGCTTGAAAATGTTTAATGCTTTTTAAAAAAAAATTGAATCCCCTTAGACGTGCACACTTCCTTTTGCTTAAATATTTGATTTGAAAAGATTTTGCTAATGTAGAGGGCTTGAAAATGTTGCATCAAAAATGGTCCACAAAAATTTGGAACCGACACACGTGAGTTTTGCAGCATTTTGCAAGTGATATTAGCTGCCCACACACTGGGACTCTTTTCGACGGAAAACCATCCCGTAAATCGTGTCACTCGGATAAATCATTTGTGTGTACATAATATGTAGATTGCAATTATATTTTTTTCTGTCCAGCTTTGCTCTCATGTTGATGGCCTTGTTTGGCAGAGCTAAAATTCAATTAAATCCATGAAATTAAATCCAGTCTTACTATACGGCAGTGGTTCCCAAACTAGGGGACGCGCCCCTAGGGAGGCGTGACGGTCAGGGAAGAGGAGCGCGGACACAACTTGAATATTGATGCCATTAATAAATTGTAGTTTGCTTGCCATTAATGAATTATGGTTTTCTTGTGAACTTCTTTCGAAATACACCAGAGGTAATTGGTTGCTGCAAACCATTGTAAAATGGCAAATATTTTCGTCGATTAATTCGCTGCAGTGGGGGACCTTAATATCGAGTATGTAGACAACTTCAACTATCTGGGTTGTAACTTATCAAAGGACGCCAACGAAACTGACGAAATTAAGCGACGGATACAACTAGCCAATAAGACATATTTCTCGGTCCTCCCTATAATTAATTCGAAACTTGCGC
The DNA here is from genome assembly GCA_949715475.1 of Microchrysa polita. NCBI lineage: Eukaryota > Metazoa > Arthropoda > Insecta > Diptera > Stratiomyidae > Microchrysa > Microchrysa polita. The sequence continues at coordinate 86,222,838 of OX454421.1, read as the reverse complement.
ACAGGAACACGAAGCTCCGCGTGTACAAAACGATCATCCGACCCGTGCTATGTTATGGCTGCGAAACATGGACCCTCACCCAAGCCTCCGAAATTTTGCTAGACCGATTCGAACGAAAGGTCCTTCGGCGAATTTTCGGGGCCGTTCGCGAGCGAGACCAATGGCGTATCCGGTACAACCATGAGTTGTATCAATTGTACGATGAGCTGGAAGTATCGAAAATCGTGAAGCTTCAACGTTTGCAATGGGCGGGGCATGTACAACGGATGGACGATAATCGCATGCCAAAGAAAGTGATGAACGCACAACGAATTGACGGAGCGAGGTTGCGTGGACGACCGAGAGCTCGCTGGGAGAACTCCGTAGGTGAAGACGCCCACCAGCTGCTGGGCTTCCGAAACTGGAGGACGAGGTCACGTAACCGCGACAATTGGAGGTCAACGATTCAGGCGGCCAAGGCCCGACGTCGGGCTATCGTGCCACATTGATGATGAATTCGCTGCTACCTATACGAAATCTATTTTATGAACACGGCTGAGAATATTTTAGGTCGAGAAAAAAATAAAAAATCACTGACTGCGGTTCAGCATCAGCAAGCTTTAGTCTTTAAATGATTTTTGATAAAAGAAAAATTACGGATTTTGGTCGCTCCAGTAACATCAATATCAATTTTGCTGCTAAATAATACTTCCTAAAAAATCAGTAGTTCCAAAATATGGGCTGCACTAACAAACAAATGTTCAAACAATTTAAATTGCGGCAATGGATTCCTGGATGGAACTTATTCTCAAAATTAAAAGCATTCCTTGCCTAGGGCAATTTTTGCATCTATTTTCGGTTTTTGGCGAACATTTTCTTGGGAGACGCCAGGATTAGCAAATCTCGCAAGGGGGCACGAGCTAAAAAAAAAAAAGATTGGGAACCCCTGCTATACGGAGCAGTGGACAGCACTTAGCAAAACCACCTATTATAATTTCCTTGTCAAAGTACAAAGGTTCTGGCTTCTCTAATAAATCTAATCTAATCTGTAATAACCCGAGCCCTTGGCACCACCCCCTCAGCCGGATTAGACATGGTGCTGGGTCTGCTCCCATTGGACCTGGCTGCAAACATGACCCTGCTTACGGAAAACTGGCCTATGGCGAGCACTAGACTATGATTGCTCTATTTTAGCTGAGAAACGTTTCTTGGTTCTAGGTACCTTTCCGATCTGGTAATTGTTCATTGGCGGTATCACAATGGAATTATCTCTGGTGTAAGTACGCTGGGTTTTCACTTCCTGGCAGCCCCATTACCTAACCTAACCCAAGTCCATGAATACACCGTGGATGTGCTTTAATCATTTTTTAATTGGGTGAAAAAGGGCATGAGTTTCCGTTAACTATTTACCACACAATTAAACTTGCCAGCCTTATTAGAAGATTGAGCTTGTGGTCTCTACCATAAGAGATCCAAGCAGAGAGAGAGGAGCAAATTGTGAAATAAAATACTTTTCCTAGACACAAGTCAGGGAATATACTATGCTGTGGATAATAAATTTGATTGATTATGTCTTCCCTTAGAGCACCGAAGCCACTTAAGTTATTATTATTGAAATTATCAATTTTGGCAAGACCAGCGTTCTCCACTAAAAACAATCATTCTAAGTGTATGACATATGACAACTAAATTACGAAAATAATTTTAAATCAATTCAGCACAACGTGAACTTTCAAACTATTACTTTAAAGAAATTAAGTATAAGCCTCATCTGCCAGACTATCTTGCCAGGGCCGGATTTCCCATATGGGCAACCTGGGCAGCTTCCCGCGCAGCATATTTCTGAAACTTTCATCCTTCCATTTAATTAATGTTCTGTGGAATATGCACATTTCGATATTTCGGGAGCCGTTTTAAATAAATTAGAAAAAAATAAAGGAAATTCTGCAAAAGTCGTTGTTTTGGTCAGTGGCGGACTTACATATTTGGCGTCAGTAGGCGAAATGCCTACTTTTGCCGCCCTACCGACCTTGCCCCTTATTTTTACAATCCAACTATTAATCGATTGATTTTTGCCTACCAAATCGTTTCAATGTGGCTGGCTAACGAATTAAGCGAACACTTATAAAATTGGAATAAAGTCTGATCACTTAACTATTTTTTTTTATTTGTGCACGGGGCGTTAAAAATGCCGCCGTAGGCTTCAGCCTGCCAGTTTACCACTATAGCCTTGGGAATCGCGCGCGGGAGAAGTAACATTACATTCGGAGTCAAGAAAACCGGACACTAACTTGTTTTTACTTCTACTCTAACGAACGGTCTTGACCATGAATGAACGAATCTGTTCCCTGGATGTACTTTCTTTCTCCTGGTATAGCATACCCCACCTCCTCCTCCTCCTCCCGGAAACTGCAATTTCGGGCTGGTTTCATTAAGTATTAAAAACGACCATTTCATGAGGCTGCAACTGGAGAATGGTTATGACTAAGCGAAAAAGGACTTAACATCCATTGTTTGGGAGTCGAGACCTCGCGATTGATTTCAATTTCACTAAACGTTACGGAAACTCATCCCGTACTGAAAATAATCAATTTAGTGGGTTGTAGCGGGAGAACAGGGCTCACCCCGGGGAAAAAGAATTCAGATCCACTCTTAGGGCGCCAAGACCTTACGCGATAGCAAATTAATAAATATCGAATAAAAAAGTGCCCGTTTTTGGCATCGAGTGTATGTACCTATATTTAGTTTTATATTGCCAGCTCTAAGGAATTGAAATATTTCAAAATTGAATATTTGAAAAAAAAAATATGATAAATTTTCGCATTGGGTGCATAAGCAACCCCTAAGACTGTCACATGATAGTTTTAGGGGTTGCTTATGCATCCAATGCGTAAATTCATCAAATTTTTTTTAAATATTCTTTCGAGCTCTAAGGAGTATCCGCTCCTAATGAGCATTTAATTTCACCTTCAATGGAGTACCATTGTCAGTCCAAGTAAATTAACTACAATTTTCACTAAAGTTCTGCTATTTCCGAAAACGCCGGAAACCAACGTATGTGAAAAAAATTGTACATCTCACATGAATGCGACTAATCTACTTTCATCCTAAACTAGTGACGGAGGGCGGCAACTCGGCCTGCAAATATTTCTTGATAGTTCCATATTTGACCGGAACAATTGGCTTGGCTCATTAACGAATCCTATTCAATATCGCGGTCAATTTTTTATTATGGCTCCATATTGCTGAACTACACGGTTAAAAAAATGGTATAAACTTTATTAATTTTGGTATACATATAGTTCCATAGACTTTCTGTATAAAAATTATACCAAGCTTCTTTATTAATCGAAGTTATCAGTTGAAGCTATACAGTTCATGCTAATCGCGTATAAAATATTTTTATAAGCTAAAAATAATCCGAATAAGGTGTAAATAGTATTTATCCAGATATATGATAAAAACTATACAATTTTTTTATTCAAAATTTAAAAAAAAAAACCACATTCATTTACATCTGAAGGATAATAATGTATGCCTGCAGAAAACCCCTTCTGGGACATACTGTTGCAGGCACTATACTCGTATAATTCATATCCGCACATACAGAAATTTTTGGCCACGCCGAGATTCGATCTCCGCACCTCTAGATTACTAGCATGCACTCTCAGATAGGTGCGCCACAGCGACGCACGAAGTCCACCTTTCCAAATGCGAATGCAATGATTTTTTTAGAAATGTATAATATAGGATAAACTTTACCTCACTTTGGTATAAAATTTTTCTATCAGCTCAATATTATTAAACAAATTCTCGATTGGTATGCAAGTTGTAATTTATAGTATAAAATCAATAACACGTTCTGATAAAAGATTCATATAAATACTGCATAATTTTCATTAGTATTTTTGGACTAATTTTGTAACAGCTTCGTATAATTTTTATACAAGCATCTCGAATTCAATATTTTAATACAAACCTCGGATAAATTTAATAAAAATTCATATAAACAAAATTTATACATCGCTTTTGTATACAATTCATACTAAAAAATGTATACATGAGCTTTATACCATCAGTTGGTATAAAAAAAAACACCAGAATTTTTAACCGTGTAGTCACTTTATTTTTTTGGAGTAGAAAAATGGGGGGGGGGGGGGTCAAATAAAACCCCCTTCGATATTTATTAGCGATACATTGATCAAGAATATCCAGTTGGGACCTTCTTTGGATTTTGTTTTCAAATACGTGTTCAGTGCAGCGATAAGTTAAAAATCGACCTAAGCCTTAACTTCAATTTTCTTCTGTGTTTTAAATGAAAAGTAGAACAAATTAAAAAAAAAACTTGCAAAATGCGAGAGAATTTTGAAGAACTTTTAAATGAAGAATTTCCTTCAGAAGCTTTTCCAGAGGTCCAGCCCAATACCACGGGTTGGGAATTAGTATGAAAAGCAAACAAAATTAAAGGATAGCAGCTAAAATATTGTTTGAAATTTAAGTATCTTGAGTCGATGGTAAATTCTGAATACATGTGCTTCTTCCGTGAATAATGGACATCATCATTATTTACTAAAAATCACTTATCGACACAAGTAAATTTCTCAACAGGTTTACACTCACTCGGCATGGATTCTGGTAAACAGTGTTTTTTTCGACAGCCAGCCACAGCTCATAAAACCCCATGAACTTATTAAAAACAAATCCTAGCCAATGGACTTATATACATATAGATATACTGTTGGCGATATGTGAATTTTAATTTTTAAAATGTTTCCAATTCATACAAACACATTGTGCTCAGCAGTAAATTAATTTTTCGAATTCGTTTAAAAATGTTTTTATCTACTCGGCAACGATCTCCAGGTCTCTCAGTCTCTGACAATAAAGCAAATGACTCTCAGTGTAGAGTCAAGAGGTTTCAAAAACCGTCACCCATGTAAACCTATAAAATGTTTTAATGATCGGTTCATAATTACATAGATGGAGCTTTGAATTTTAATTATATAGGACACACAAACAAAACATTTATTTATTTCCTCGATACTATATCGTGCTGCATATTATTATGATGTTCTATTTTTAAGTGTTCTGATTTGTGCGTAAAATTCAATTCAAATTCAACGCGTCTAGAGTGCAGTAGTATATAACACATGCCATTCGGATAAATAATAAATTATGATGATGTGTGTAATGTTGAGTCAGGAAACGGAATCTTAGAACAATTATTTTAGAATGTTTGGATGTAATTACATATCCAGAGAGATTTCACATTACTTCAAGGTCGTTTCGTTGTTTTTGTAGCGTCTCTTGAAATTCGAATGACTTTTCGAAGCTGCCTGATACATAGGCGATACGAAAGTTCTCTTCGATCTTAGCGTACTAATTATCTTGAAGAATGACTGACCGGAAAAACTGACTATTCGACTTCAGGACATCCGGTCAACTGGTAATGTGGGTGGTTTTATCTGATCGGTGTGATAACTTTCTCCGTTACGGAGTCTTAGATGGCATAACAGACCATAGCTACCACCGCACCTGAATGTCTATCTGGAAATATGATCTCCTTTATTCTAAATTGTTCACTCAATCACATTAAAACCAAAACAAGTTCAAGTTTACTTCCACCTCGTAATTTTCTCTTTCTAATAAAAAAAAAAAATCTCGAGCGAAAAATCGACATTTCCAACAGCAGTAGTGACCAAGAACAACTTGTTGATTCTAACACTAGAATTTATCGCATCACACACATATGTGAGCCATTAAATATATATGAATTTAATTCAGTCGTTTGTCAACGAGAAAATACAACATTTCTCGTGATATTTGATGAAAAATGTATTTTGAAAAAGTAATTGGCATCAAAAGAATTTTATTTGCGGTGGTGTTGGATACTAAAAAATAATATAAAAGAATCATGTAATTCTAGAAGTTGATGGTGGTTCTAGTGTACACAAAGTAGTCGGTCACGTTTATTACGGAAAGTATCATACCTTATTTCGGCGGGACCTTGAAGTGCTCTGGATGTACAAAGAAGTAGTTAGATCCACCTCAAACTACGGTGGAAGAGAGCTTTGAGAACGCAAGGGAAGGTAGAGAGACTAGCGTGTCTCATCACTACTGGTGCACTTTGTACCTGTGCCAACAGCGCTCTCTAATTGACATTCACCTCAAGGCCGAGGTAGAACTTGCTGCCTGAAGACGCTGAATCAACAATAACAGTTGTCTGGGTCCCATATCATATGGGTATCACAGGCTGACTAGCTACAGAGTCCAACTTCTACGCCGCATCTCAACCTGAATAGTAAAGAGGCAAAACAAAGGAAATGATTTAAAGCATCTAAGTACTGGGCTAATTTTCCTGGGATCAGGCAATCTAAACTATTTATAGCAGGGTTCTCCGATGAGCTTCAACTAAGCAGAAGCAAAGTACCTAACAATTTGTGGAAACTTACTCAATTCTTCTCACTCTTGCCTGAGACCCCATCTTCTCGCAATACGTTTTAGACAAGATGCGAGCTGTCGATTCTGCGAAAAAAGATGTCGAGACTACAACCCATGTCCTCTGTGAGTGTGATGCTCTAACGACGCTGGACACAATTCGAAGTGACCTATCCCGACACGGATGGCATCGAGCTTATGCAGGATTGCATCGCACAGCAGGTGGTTAAATCTATAAAGATTCCAAGGAGGTTGGCATTACTGTCAGATACCGCCCTTTTGACAAAAAGCTACGCATCCTCGGTAGATCTTCCTGCTGTTAACCTATACTGTCTGTCCTCTCTAACCTCCTCCGAACAAGTATCCTCTCCAGCATTTTTCCAAGCACTGGAAGAAGACTGATTCGACGCTAGGAGCGGGGGTCTGTCCGAATCCTTGTCAGAGCCTTTCAGCATTATGACCATTCGAGCTATTTTCCAGCACTTGGGAAATACTCCCGGTCTGAAGCAATCACTCAGTAGACAACTAATATAGTTGCCAGCGCTTACAAATCTGGCCGGGCATTCTATCTAATCCTGGTGCTGCCTGCTTCTCTTCTTCTTCTTCTCAGTACCGTATAGCCCCATGTGGGGTCATGGTGCGTTAACTCAGCCGTTTATAGGCAAGTTCGAGTCAACGCTACATTGCATATCATTTCGGAGTGTATATAATGTTGCAAGCACTATATATTTCCTATCCGCACATGTACGGAAATTTTGGACCACGCCGAGATTCGATCCCCGGACCTTTTTTTTTTTGTTTATAGAGACAGAGAGTGAGATTCATAAGATTCTCTGTTTAGCCGTCACTAGGACCCAGAGGTATGTCGAGATTTTTACTGACTAAACCCCAAAACAGCTCTTCCGTGCCGTGGGCCCCTGCGGAACTACCTTTCGGCATTACTTCGCAGGGACGGCTGTGGCTAATTAGCCAACACTTTGCATGCTAGACCTGCGCCTCGCTTCCTCCTTGCGCAACTCCTTGTGGATTTTACAGACCGCTCTGCTCACTGCCTCCCAATTTACGTTCGATTGCAGCATAAAACCTACCAAGTTTTGGGGACTAATGCTATCTCCCAGGTCGAACTCCAGTTGGTTGCGAGTCTCTGCGAACCTTGGGCAATTGAAAAGCACGTGCTTCGTGCTTCAACCAACCCCCTTGCAGCTAGGGCACTCCGGCGAGTCGTCCAGCTTAAATCTGTGGAGATACTGTCGATAACCTCCGTGGCCTGTAAGGAATTGGGTCAGGTAGTGATTTACCTGGCCATGTTTCCTGTTTAACCACAATGCTATGTCGGGAATTAATGTGTACGTCCATCGACCTGTAGAAGCGCCGTCCCATCTGAGTTGCCACATTCTCAGGGACTCCAGTCTATTTAAATTTCTCCGTTCAACCGAATCGACCGTCGTTTCATCATTGCGCCCGCAGTACAGCCTGTTTGTCTCGTCCACAAGTATCTCCATTGGCATCATTCCAGAAACAACGTAGGCAGCTTCGTGTGAAGTAGTGCGATACGCAGAGCTTACTCTTAATGCGCACCTTCTATAAACCGAATTAATCTGTTTAGTATAACAGTCGTACTGTAGAGCACCGGTCCAAACTGGTGAAGCGTACAGCAAAATGGATGTAACAACCCTAGACAATAAAAGTCTTCTACTGGGCCTAGGACCACCTACATATATTCGGCATAATTCTCGATAGTGCCGCTGTTGCAGACGCTGACTTCTCGCATACGTGCTTCACGTGCTCGCCAAAGCTCAGTCTCGAGTCAATCATAACCCCCAAGTACCTAACGGCAGACTTGGATGTTATGACTGTTTTTCCAACTCTGATTTTTAGGGTGGACTTTTTTCTACGTTTGCTTATCAGAACGGCTTCCGTTTTTTGTTCCGCCAGTTCGAGCCCCACTGTTTCCAGCCACAGTTTAATGGTTGTTATGGCCTGGCCGGCGAACAATTCAACGTACTCCGGATCTTGGGCGATGGAAACCACCGCAATATCGTCCGCAAAGCCAATCACAGTAACTCCTCTTGGCATTGAGAGTTCCAGGATAGCATTGTACATTATGTTCCACAGAAGAGGACCAAGTACGGATCCCTGTGGAACCGTGTATTCCTTTGCTCGATCCCCGGACCTCTACATTACTAGCATCGTAGAGTGCGACTCAACCAAGTGAGCCACAGAGCCTCCCTGCTTCTCAGCCTAGCAATATTGCTGTTGATCTCCCAAGTTTCCAGAGGAGGAATTGGTGCCACAACTCGGTATCAGGAGGGTCAGTTGCAGAAAGGAAGTTGTCCAGCAGAGCCAAAGTGGCTTCTCTCCATGTGTGTGTAGTGTTGTCACTGTCACTCGCAATTTCGGAAGGCTCAGGTTCAGGAAAGAAGTTGTCCAGCAGAGCCTAAGTAGCCTTTCTCTACGTGTGTTTAGTATTAATTGTCATTGGGTGAGGTTATAAAACACAACGTTCGCGCAACGTTACCTTTAATTTCAAATCAACCGGCCGTTACGGATCAGAAACTTCTCCCTACAAACAGATCCCCTAAGCTCTTGTTTTATAACCTCACCCATTGACTACAATAGCAGATATTTCACAGTGGGATTTTTTCGACCTACATACTTTGTATCCTATTCCCCAAGGATTGCCGGTTGAACTCCCGACGAAACGCTTCCAATTCTCAATTTTGCCATCATGTCGCGGTACTTTTACTTAGCCTGTGAAAATTCTAGTTTATGGACAGACACGTCGACATCATGGCGCACCCTAGCCTTTATTCAAATGTTTATTTCTATATGTTATACCTTCTGCTAAGAAAGTTTTTTTTTTCAATGAAATCTTTGCATTAATTCAATCATCTTTTTCTTTTTCAGCTGAAGTCAAAATGCCGAGCGGTAAAATTGACAAACCAGTTATTGAAGACAATCGAGATGGCACCGTTTCGATCAAGTATGATCCAAAAGAGGAGGGCGTTCACGAATTGGCTGTCAAATACAACGGAGAGCATGTTCAAGGTAAGTTCACTTTAGACCGCAACGACATTGATCGGGGTTCGCCGAACCGCGCGATACAAAATATCAAAGTTGTGGACAACGCACGCCGGGGAGGGGCAGAGGATAGGGAAATTCAACGTTGATGTTGAAGTCAACGTTGAATCCTCTGGACCCTGAGTGAAAGTTAAATTCCTCCCTCGCCTCTGTTTCTCCCAGGCGTGTGTTTACCACAATTTTTATCTTTTGTGCCGCACGGTTTGGCGAACTCCGATTAGTCTGGTTGCGGCCTTCTATGCTCACTTAAATTTAAAATTGAATGTGCCCCATTTAATTCCAGGATCACCATACAAATTCCATGTTGATTCTATCGCATCGGGATATGTAACGGCCTACGGACCAGGTCTTACGCACGGTGTTAGCGGTGAACCTTGTGTTTTCACTATCTCCACCAAAGGAGCAGGCGCCGGTGGTCTCTCATTGGCTGTCGAAGGTCCCAGCAAGGCTGATGTATGAGCATATCTTTAACCGAAAAAATATTTGAATATTTTTATACTCTACTCATTTTCTGTGCACAGATCTCATACCATGATAACAAAGACGGCACGGTCACAGTCACCTATTTGCCCACCGCTCCCGGTGAATACAAAATCTCTGTTCGATTCGGTGACAAAAATATCAAAGGATCGCCATTCTTCGCCAAGATCACTGGCGAGGGTCGCAAGCGTAATCAAATCTCGGTTGGTTCATGCTCGGAAGTTACATTGCCCGGAGCCATTACCGATGCTGATTTGCGTTCGTTGAATGCTTCAATTCAGGTAAGACCTGTCTAATACTATCCGCTAAATTACTTACTATTGGAATTTCAGGCCCCTAGCGGTCTTGAGGAACCATGCTTCTTGAAGCGAATGCCCAGTGGAAACATTGGCGTATCATTCACACCACGTGAAACTGGCGAGCATCACGTCTCCGTCAAACGTATGGGCAAACACATTCAAAATTCACCATTCAAAGTCAATGTTTGCGAACGCGAAGTCGGCGATGCTAAGAAAGTGAAAGTCACCGGCACCGGATTGAAGGAGGGCAAGACTCACATGGATAACTCGTTCAGTGTTGATACACGTAACGCAGGTTATGGCGGTCTATCGTTGTCCATTGAAGGTCCTAGCAAGGCCGAGATCTTGTGCAATGACAAAGAAGACGGTACCCTGAACATTTCTTACAAACCCACTGAGCCGGGCTACTACATTGTCAACTTGAAATTCGCCGATCATCATGTCGAAGGATCGCCATTCACCGTGAAGGTGACCGGCGAAGGTTCGAATCGTCAACGCGAGAAAATTCAACGAATGCGCGACGCTGTTCCAGTCACCGAGGTTGGAAGTCAGTGCAAGCTTACATTCAAGATGCCTGGCATTACATCGTTTGATCTGTCCGCGTGCGTAACATCGCCCAGCAATGTGACCGAGGATGCTGAAATCCAAGAGGTCGAAGACGGCCTCTATGCTGTTCACTTCGTTCCCAAGGAGTTGGGCATTCACACTGTATCCGTCCGCTACAAGGATATCCACATCCCCGGATCGCCATTCCAGTTCACTGTTGGTCCATTGAAAGATTTTGGCGCCCATTTGGTCAAGGCCGGTGGATCGGGCTTGGAACGTGGTGAAGTCGGTGTTGCCAGTGAATTCAATGTGTGGACCCGTGAAGCTGGCGGCGGTTCACTTGCCATATCTGTCGAAGGACCCAGCAAAGCTGATATTGAATTCAAGGATCGCAAGGATGGATCCTGTGATGTATCTTACAAAGTCACCGAGCCGGGTGAATATCGTATTGGGTTGAAGTTCAACGATCGTCATATTCCCGACTCGCCATACAAAGTGTACATCTCGCCGGCTGTCGGTGATGCTCATAAGATGGAAGTGCAACAATTCCCGGAAGGAAGCATTCAGGCCGATACACCATCGCAATTTTTGGTGCGTCGTAACGGTGCCAAAGGCGAATTGGATGCCAAAATTGTCGCTCCATCCAACACGGAAGATGATTGTTTCATTCAGGCGATTGACGGTGAAATGTACTCGGTTCGATTCTATCCGCGTGAGAATGGCATTCATGCTATTCACGTGAAGTTGAACAACGTGCACATTCCCGGATCGCCGTTCAGAATTAAGGTTGGCAAAGATGTAGCCGATCCGGCAGCTGTTCATGCAACCGGCTCGGGACTCGAGGGCGTGAAGAGTGGTCAAAAGGCGGATTTCATTATTAACACTTGTAATGCTGGTGCTGGCACATTGGCCGTCACAATGGACGGTCCGTCTAAAGTGTCCATGGATTGCACGGAAGTGGAACAGGGCTATAAAGTGCGTTTCACACCACTCTTGCCAGGCGATTACTATTGTTCGATCAAATACAACAATATGCACATTGTTGGTTCGCCGTTCAAGATTCCTTGCATTGGTATGTGTTGTCATAAAGTATTTATGAATTTACTAAATCATTTCGATTGAACAGGTGATAAACTCGCCGACGAAGGTGCACAAGAAACTTCGTCCGTTATTGTTGAGACGGTCGCGAAAGTATTCAAAGAAGGCAACAACTCGAGACATCCATTGCCACATTTCAAATCGGATGCCTCTAAAGCGGCAGCTAAGGGTTTGGGACTCAAGAAGGCATACATTGGTAAACAGAATCAATTCACTGTGGCGGCAAGTGATGCTGGTAAGTATTGATAGAATTTGTACATACATACAGTTGAGAATAGCTAGTTAACGTGGAAATGATTACAGGCAACAATATCCTCTACGTCGGCATGTATGGACCAAAAGGACCGTGCGAAGAGGTCTTCATCAAGCACACGGGTCGCAATAATTACACCTGTAATTATGTTGTACGCGATCGTGGCGACTATTTGTTGATCATCAAATGGGGAGACGAACATATTCCCGGATCACCGTTCAAGATTGAAGCCTAAGTTGCATTCAGTTGAACACGATCGCACGTCTGCAATATCATCTACTATACATATACGATGAACGCCGTATAAGAAATATTGTTCTTATTATCTTTAAACTACAATTATATTATTTCCAACTGTTATAAGATACAAGATAAATGTTCCCTATTGTTTTTATTTTTTTTCTCTTCGTTCAACTTTCAAATAATAATTTTTATTACATTAATTATAAAAAATATGCATAAATGTATCTAATTATAGAGAAGGATACACAACTTTAAAAAAAAATTAAAAAACAAAAAATATATTACATAAATATCAAATCATTACGTGCATGTATCAAATACATGCACACATACATATTAGTGTTGTGTGAAACGAAAAAAAAATGGCCAAGCCATAGGAAGAAGAAAAATAGTTTTTTTTTATGTTGGCATAATTGAAACCGAGTTTTATTTAGAGGGATGCCATCGAATTGCAACAAACTGAATCGATTAAATTGTAAAAAAAAATACAGTTGCATAAATGTTTCATGAAGCACGTATTTGTGTTGCACACAGTTTTATTATATTTTCTAATTATTTAATGTTATAAGACATATGAATGTATTTTATGTTTATTTTTTTTTTCTTTATTTGTTTTACACACATTTCTCTGTTATCCTTATTATGAGAATATTCATAAAAATAAATAAAAGTCAAATGTATAAATTTAGTTGAAGTATAAAATGTGTGTTTGGTGGTTTTATTTGACGGCTCAATTTGGATTAGTTGATTGAATTGACCTGCAGTGTTTTTTTTTTGTGTAAATTTGCCTTTGTTGAGATTCCGTTGAGTATACTCGACCATTTCAGTCGGATACTCCCCGTTTTGCTTGGTTTATCGTTTCTTTGGTTATTTCCTTAACCGGAACCCGTGGCCTCACATTTTTGTCCCCAAAAAATGTTTCTAAAGTGAATATTGTCCAGCTATCTATCTGATTTGATAAATTTTCGCCGGGCTCTCAATCCATCTTCTTCTTTCTTGTCTCGTTATTCATACCGCTCCATGGTGTAGCGTCGCTCGACCTGCGGTGTAGGCAAATCGCCCGTTCTGGCGGTAATGTATCTTTCTTTCTTCAGATGAATCGCTTTCCACCGAAACAATATTTTGAGCGTTGGAGACATTTTCCGCAATTTTATCCTCAGTCAGAAAAGTGTGACCTGGGTTGATCAAATCCTCGTCCAACCATTTCTCAACGTCTTCAATTGTGACAGCGTTTGCACCTGCTGAAGCTAGTACTTCGTGAAAATCGAAGGCAGCCCTCTACTCTGTCCCAATTGAAATTGGCCGTTCACCTAGAATATGATTACAATTTTTACAGAATTATGAAAATTGTGTACTAGTATATATGTACTACCACTAATATAATTTCTCTTTTATGAACGTGCTCGTTTTCATCTTGAAAATACACGAGGACTTCGCCTAGCATCTTCCTTCTGTTCAACCTTTTCGCAGCCTTGATTATTCCTTGATTCATTGGTTGTAAAATCGATGTTGTATTCGGTGGTAGAAAAATATATTTATCTGTCCGTCATCGCTCTTTCTCTGAAGGGTGAGCAGGTGTATTTTCAAGGATAAGTTAAGCTGTAATGTCTTCTCTTTCAATGTTCGGCATTTCTGGAACTGTCCAACTTGCGGGACAAAATGGCGGTGGAACCAATCGACAATTTTAGACAATTTTTGAAAGTCCGCGGCCGCTTCGATTTTCCAACAATTACGAGTTTTAGGCGATCGCGAAATGGTCCAACGCTTTCGTTCATAAAAGAAGGGGGATGAAATGGCCGATGTAGAGCATGTTGCGATGCACATTTTGCTCAAAGCATTAGATGTCTGCGTTCAGAAGTAATAGTTGAAAAAGATTGGACGCGTCAGCATCGGCATTAGCAGAAACATTTCAATTTAGAACACACGCATTTGCCTTTGGTGACCCACATTGACAGCAGAAAAAATGCTTCTGCCGCTGCTGCTGCTGTCAATGTGGGTCATTAAAGGCAAATGCGTGTTTTAAATTTAAATGTTTCTGCTGATGCCGATGCCAATGCTGACGCGTCAAATGTATTTCAAGCATAATGTTTAAAGATGCTACTCAAAAACACAAAAAAAACGGCCACCAAGCGTGGTTGATTTTTTATGCGGAGATGAAAGGGCCGATGTGGATGTAGCGTGTTATGTATATAAGCTGTATGTACCAATAAATGAGTCCAGTACCAGTTGTAGATCTGACTGGGTCAGGTTCTAACTTATTGTTCCGGCGTTTAATTCAACCGTGGCGACGAGAAAAAAACTATAGTGGAAATTTCAGCCTCTTCGGGGCGGACCGCACCCGTTTTAATCCAAAACGGTCATGAGTTGCTTGCAACGCCACCCTGGTAAGAGCCTTGAAGGTTCAATGCAAGAAGGTTGGAATGCCACACCAAGTTTAACTCTTGCATCCTGCCCCTACACAAGAGTTTTCACTCCGCTGTCTATATTGCAGTTTAATTGCAATGGATATCATAAAAAAAAATTCCGAGATTACTCACATCATGAGTTCCCACATAATTCTGATTTCCGCCATTCAGGAGACGAAGCTTCATCCGAACTCGTTTCTTAGGGTCAGTATGGTGCTTATGTTATACTGCGGAAAGATAGATCAGGCGCCAGGAGGAGACTTGCCTTCCAATACACAAGATGTAGTTGTTCACGGTATGGCGGAAACGCAAGCCATTTAAGTTTCATCAGGGAGTACCAATATCGAAATTTTTAATGTTTATGTTCCACTGCACTCTAGTTGGTCCTCTCCTTTCGGGAGGGCATTCATTGTGACTTTAACGAGCACCATGATCAGTTGGATCGATGGGAGACGCGCACTGCTCTCTCATCAGATCACCTCCCAATCAATATAAAAATTGACAAACCAGCTGATCTGACTAAAGCTAAGAAGCGAACGTTGGTCAATCACAAAAAAGCCGATTGGGGCGGTTTCAAATTTTATTCGTCGGTGAGTAGTTTATCGAGCTACTTACACCTACTAATGCATAAGGACGAACGAAACATTAGGAACGTCATTGCGATAGCAGCGACACGATATATTCCTGCAGGACGTATCCCGAAAGTTCGACCTAACTCCCTACTAGTGCCGCCGGATTAGCCGATGAACCAGATAACATCAGTCGCGCTCACCCGGGCGATCCCAGAATTCAGGAACTTAACTCCGAAATCAGTTGACAAGTCAAAGACTACCGAAAGGGAACGAACACCTAAATGACTGTATTCTTAATGACGGTGTCAGCAAGCTATGGTCTACAGTCCGTGCCTTATTCAATCCAAGGAAAGGAAAGGGCAATATTTCCATAATTTATGGCCGCAAATGAACTAGCAATCCTCTTCACTGCGCGAGCCTCTTCAATAAGCAATTTATTGAACATCCTAAGTCTGATTGGCTCAAGTGCAAAATTGAGCTATTGACACTATAGTTAAAAAAAGTTATTGAGAATGCTTAAAACTTAAAGGCCCTCGGACCAGATGGCATTTTGATGGCCATGTTTAAACATCTCTGCCTTCCAGCTATCTTACGTATCTCACGGCCGCCTTTAACTTGTCGATTTCTACGCTTGCCATCATCCAAATCTGGAAAACAGGACGGATTGTTCCTTGTATTAAGCCAGGGAATAGCGGTAGTCTCGGCGAATCCTACCATAACGATACTGTGACCTGTCGTAAAGACGCTGGTGGTTCTCATTCACCCCACTCTTGTTGCACATGCTAAGCTAGAACCCCACCAGAATGGCTCCAGGAAAATGCATAGTAAGACCACTGCCTTCGATGCGATCACTACACGCATCTGAGATAGGCTAAATCAACAAATGCGTTTGATAAGGCCAATCACTCGATTCCAACCTGTTGAATATTCATGTGCATGCACAAGAAATACGCTGGATTGCCAACTAGACCATCTAGATAGGTCGTCATTCCCTTACTGAGTTTCGAGGCAAACATTCCAAGCTTAGGAAAATAGAATTAGGTGTTCCGCAGGGCGGGGTACTCTCCTCCACTCTGTTTAACATCTACATGTCCGATGACTGATTATGCAGCCCCAGTGTGACACAAATTGGTCCAAAATTCAGGTCTGCCATAATGCCGCTCTACGCACAACTACAGGTTGCCTCCTGATGTCTGCCCAGGATCACTTACATCAGGAGACACAATTGATGCCTAAACGTGACCATAATCGCCTACTCTCTACTAAACAGTATGTTGTTGGTTGCTGCCGTTAGAATCATCCGAACCACAATCTCATGAACCGAATTCCTCCACCACGATATATACAAGACCTAGAGAGAGAGAAGTCCAGGGATACAAGCGGGACCCTTACGATGAAGAGACATACCGGGCCATCGGGCCGTCATTGCAGCGATTCACACTGGAGAACTGAGTATTGCGAGTTTAGGTACAAATGAGTCCTCTAAGCGCTTCCACCACCTTTCTCGATGGCATTCGGTGGCTCAGTGGTAGAGATGACACACTTATCTCTGAGTTGCCGGGAGCGTGGATTCGAATCCCACTGTGACCATGCATGGATGTTTGTGTTGTCTATAAAAAATGCTCCTACGGCAGCCGGTTCTTCGATGTAAATCGTCCCGGAGCTACCCGTTGTCACAACGGCCAAGAGCTGCCAAGCTTCGATTCATGAGAGAAAAAATATCTCTTGCGTCGCTACAACAACAACCACCTATCTCGCCTGAGGAGATTTGTCAAGCCCAAATTTTATTCAACATGATCGCACCCAGAAATTTGTTTAGGGGGTAGGAATATGTGATAAAAACCTACAACACCAATTATGATTTTCCGCCAGGTTAAAATGTCGCAAAATGTCCCCAAAGACTAAAAAAAAATTTACAAAGACTAATTTAAATATTAAGAAAGCAGATAAACGGCCCGCACGTATTTTGCCTGTTACTCTCGATTACATCCATCTTGCCTTTCCACCTCCACTAAATTAGTCGTTTTTTCGTCGACATTTTCACCATGTCTGCCTTCCGAAAATCCTTTCTTTTCCCTTATTTTAAAAGTCATATGTGATTCATACACTTGAACAGAGGGGAACGCTATTATGCTTATGCACACATTTGACTCATAAACACCAAAATCAATGTTGATCCGGATCAAAATGGAAGCAATATTCGTTTCTTTCCGAACATTCGCGACAATCCATCGGCTAGTCACTGCTTAGCGAGTCTGTGACATGCGAAATTAATTCATGGAATAGGATCTACAGAGGGTGAAGGGTCTTACTATAGGATCCGTTCTCGCTCGCTCGTGTCGATAAGAAAACAAAGAAAATTCACACTATGAGAAGGGAACACGTAATGGTTTCTTAGTTATTATATCCGACTTACCAGGACTGAAAACTTTTCATTTAACGAAGCCCCAAAATTGCGAATTGAGATCAGACCCGGCCATCAACGCATGTGATGATCGTTCAGAGAGAGGCGCTTGCCTCTTTGTTTCATCTTCGACCTCGTTCGTAGTGGCTGGCTAGGAACAGAAAGGTGTAAGTGCTGCGATTGATTTATCCCACACAGTGCTAAAAGTGTAAGGGTAATATAACTTTCAGCCACGACCAGATAGAATGGTTACAGGGTAGCAATACCCTCTGCCTACCTTCGGACTACCTAGTTAGGACATTACGCTTCAAAGCGTCCTTTGAAGCAGCAATATGGGCAAGGGAAAGTTGGACGGATATGTTCAGGTCCCTTCACCCCAACACTATCATCTTTTACCGACAGTCAGGCGGCTATCAAAGCTCTTACAAAACATACCTTTACTTCTAAACTAGTGTGACTATGTCAGGAAACACTTCAGTCGGTAGGATTTCGCAATGATCTTACTCTCCTATGGGTTCCCGGACACTCCGGAATTGAAGGGAATGAGCTTGCAGATGAACTGGCTAGGTTAGCCTCGGCAAGCCCTTCTGCGGCCCGGAACCCTTCTGCGGCATACCACTGTGTCTATGCAGAAACGAAATTACTGAGTGGGAAAAGACGACAGCCACCGTATGCTGGAAGCCCTTCCAGGACTAAGGCAGTCGAAGCTCTTCGTAGCAACCTACTCAAAGAAACGCACTCTGCAGTTAGTTAAACTCAGTAGGAACAGGGTTAGAATCATAAGTGACGTCCTTACAGGCCACTTAAGAACCATGCGCTTAGTCGCAGACGCGACCTGCCGCTTCTGCGAGGCCGATGACGAAACATCGACTCACATACTATGCGAGTGCGAAAGACTGGCGATGCGACGAGAGGAGTGCTTCGGCATAACTTTCCCTCACAGAGGACATCGCCTCCCTTAGCATGGGACAAATTAATCGATTTATCGACAGATGTCGGTTACATAAATTTATCTAACCTGTAGCGTGGGCAAGAGCACAATAGACCACCGGTCGCAGTGCTTATGGCAAATCTGCCGATGCCCTTATTAAATCTAATCAAATCTAAGGGTAATATTCGTTGGAAAAGCTGCTGAGAGTACTCAAGATCCCACGACGCTTACCAACCGGGTAAATCCACGGAATCGGCACTTCAGAGGTTGGTAGAAGAGATCGAGGTAGCCATGTCCAATAAGGAAACAGCACTATGTGCATTCCTTGACATAGAAGGCGCCTTCGATAACACCTCCTTTAGTAGGTTGTTATCGAGAGGATCATCCTAATCGTAACCTTATGGACAAAATTCCCCCTCCACGCAACATCAAAGGTGGCCTTCGTGACCTTGAGAGAGAGGTCCAGGGTTACAAAAGGGATCCTTTCGAAGAAGATTCATACCGGGCTGCCATTGCAATGATTCACACTGAGGAAGTGAGTAGGTCTATTGCGAGTTTAGGTACGAACAGAGTCTTCTCAGCGCTCCCACCACCTATTTCGCCTGAGGAGATTAGGCTCCCGAGAGCCACCAGAGTGACTTTAGCCCAACTTCGGTCAGGCTTCTGCTCACGCCTCAATTCGTATCTATCTCACATAGACCCAAATATACAAAACGTATGCCCAAATTGCGCTGGCACGCCACACGATGTAGCCCATTTGTTTCAATGCCCAGCTGGACCCACTAATCTCACCCCCCTCTCACTATGGGAAAACCCCATTGCAGCTGCCACGTTTTTGTCCCTGGAGATTGCGGACGAAAACGACGACGAACTATAAAACGAGTCCATATAGATACACAGCGGTTCACACCTTTCTGTACCGCTAAAAGAAGAAGATAACACCTCCTTCAAATCCATAGAAACGGCACTACGAGACAAAGGAGCCGACAATACGATCATTACCTGGGTGCAGCGTATGCTTTCGTCAAGAATTATTTTTACCAGTATAGGCAATACTACCATTTCTGCTTTAGCCACTCGTGGCTGCCCCCAAGGAGGGGTACTATCCCCCCTCCTGTGGTGTCTGGTAGTTGATGGATTGATGTGGAGACTTAGCTCAGCTAGGTTCTCCACACAGGGGTATGCGGATGACCTGGTCAAAGGCAAATTCGAGGAGGTCCTACCGGATGTCCTGCAGAGTGCTCTGCATATAGTCCAGGATTGGTGCACAGCAAACGGGCTGCGCGTCAATCCAACAAAGGCCGCCGTGATACCATTCAGTAAGAAAGGGAATCTCCAAACACTGGAGTGTCCCTCCATGTATAATGCACGGCTAACAATGCCGGAAACTGTCAAGTACTTGGGGGTCACACTTGACAAGAAACTGCTATGGAAAAAACATCTTAGTCTGGTAGCAGAGAAAGCAGTTAAGGCGTTGTGGATCAGCAGAAGCTATGCGGGGAAGGCATGGGGTATTAAGCCTTACATAGTTCTGTGGATCTACAAGACAATTGTTAGACCTATTGTGGAATATGGGGCGGTCGTGTGGTGGAGAAGAGCAACCACCATAGACGGAAGACGGTGTCTCGAGAAAGTTCAGAGGCTGGCCTGTCTTGCTGTCCTTGGGGCCTTCTTTTCGAGCCCCACTGCCGCCCTGGAGGTCCTGCTAAACTTGCCACCTCTCCACATACACATCGAGGCAGTGGCAAGGTTAGCTGTCATTAGGCTCGTAGCATGTGATGCGACGTCTCCACTGAACTCAGTTCAACAAGGATGGTTAAGTAACAGCAGATTACTTGATATGCCATCAGACCATCTGGTCAAAACTCTCCGTTTTGACCCTTCTTATAGTGCAGAGATATGGGAAAGGGTGGACTGGACTGACAGATTCAGGGGCCCTATCATGTAATTCGAAACGAAAACGAAAGAGCCGGCATTTTCGTATTCGATTCGAAAGCAATTTGGTATCATGTAACTCGTTCGTTTCGAGTAATTGGTATTGCCTCATGAATTAGCCAAAATTCCCTTCATGTACTAGACTCAATCGACTAACGTAGTAGACCATGTCACATGACTCGAAGTCAAATTTAATATTTTTATGTTTAAGATAACATTTTAGTGTTTCGGTGTAAAAAAGAATATAAATTATAATTTAAAATATAGCAATTTTGTAGTATTCGGTATAAAAAAGTGAAATAGTGACGGAGAAAAGACGAGAAATTGTTCGAGTCGCGATTGGGATTCGAACACACGCTCGAATTCAGTGTATCGGGTCAGACGGGAGACGAAAATTTAGGATGTGCGAACAAATTGTATAATTTTAATAAAGCATTTTTTTATGTAGATGCAATTTTTGTAACTGTGGATTTTTGTAAAATATAAAATTATGTATGTGTGTGTTAACTGTATGTAAATAAAGTGTAAATATTCATATACGAAAACTTTTATTTTTAAGAAAAATTCTTAAATTTCATTTGAATTCTGAAACGAAATCCATTTTTGTTAAAACGAAGTTATTCAATTCATCTTGTCCTCCTAGCTGGTCTAGCTTTAAAAAATAAACGAAAATTCCCGGAATACAACATTTTTCTATTCGTGTTATAAATTGATTATTTCGAGGAAAATTTATAGTCTTTGTCTTAAGAAGTCCGTTAATTTTTGTGGGAAGACTCAATCTTCACTTAAAGCAAAACATATAAACGATTGCTTTTCGAGAGTACCCTACCTTTCGAATGAATTTTCGATGGTATAGTCCACATTCTCGCCCATTCTCACACGCTTTCGAATTACATGATAGGGGATTTCCGATTCGTATGGTCGAAAGACGAAAGTCCTATTACTTTCGAATAGATGTTATTCGTTTTCGAGTTACATGATACCACTTTAGTCGTTTCGAAAGCAATTCCTTTCGAATCGAATTACATGATAGGGCCCCTGGAGATCGAATCTCGGCGTGGTATACATATACACTCGTCTATATGCAATGTAACGTGTACTCGAAGTAGCCTATAAACGGCTGAGTGAACGCACCATGCCCCACAAGGGGTTACGGTACAGAGAAGAAAGCAGCTATAGAATTCGGTGTTGTTTTGCTGGGTCTAGGCGATAGGTTCTCTACAATTGCAATTGGCTAAATAACAACAATAGAAAACAACAGGATTATTATAAAAAATAAAAACATGTTTCATTTTAATGCTTTCAGATTAACAATAACAGTAAATTAAATTATTTGTCGTTCATTAAAAAGTGGGTACAATTTTGCAACATTAAAGATCCAAATGTATACAAATCGAGTTTAATTATAATAAAATTCAAGTAGAACACAAACCCGATAGTGCAAATATCGCTAGTACGATGCTTGTGTCCGGTCTTACTAAATACTAACATAACTAACGACACAAATACCCTTGACTGGGCTCTCTATCAAAATTCAAAACTTCAACAATATTTCCACTAGTCGCCGAGTGTGGAATGGATAAAAAATCAGTCTCCGTCTCGCTAGTTGAATCACAATCAGAACTAGAATGTACAACATCGGGTATGTAGACTAAATCGGAATTGGCATTAATTTCAATTTCGTCTTTATCGCCCAAACACTTCTTCCTGACATCCGTACCGATAACTTGATCAATATCGTCGCGGCTAATTTTCACATGGCCTTTCGACAGCCGATGCGGTGTATAGAGGACGATGGGTGCGGTCGTCGCAATCGAACTGCGTCTAGAGCTCGTTGTAGAATTGTTGTGACGATTTTTCCTCGTACTTGTCACCGTGGCGTTTTGAACCTCCTTCAGACGCTTGGGAGTGTTTTTGCAGGCTGATTCGAAATTTTTCTTGCACAAAAACATCGATTCCTGCGATGGTATGGCCGTGGAATTGATAATGCCTACATTTGTCAAATTCAGATCGGACGGTATCCTGCTGAGTGGTTCGATGGTTTCATCGGCGGTACAACGGTTGGGGGTTGGGTTGGATTTATGTTCTTGTTCGGCTGGAAACGGAAAAGATGAGTGTGTAAGTGTGCAAAGTAATTTCAGGAAAAAAAAATAAAAATTACCTTTTGTCAGCTTCGCCGAGTCTAAACGTTTGCATTTGAGTTTTAAGTGTTTTAATTTTGTTGGGGTTTTATTCGTCTTCACATTCTCTGGTTGAACTGCAGGCTTTTGTTTTGAATTGTTTTCGGCCACTGAACCTGACTCTTTCTGCCTATTTTTACAGATATTTTCCACAGAACTTTCGCCCTCCGACGTAATTACAATGCAAGATCGTGAGTGCTTATTCACACGCCTAACTGGGCTGCCTTCGGATGATGCACGGTCTTCAGAGCAATTGACTGAACGGGCCATTTTTAATGGTTTAGTTAGACTTCTCGGCACATGCCTAATTGTAGAATCGGACGAACTGTCGTCGTCATACGAATTTGTTCGATGGGCCAGTTTTTGCCGGCGTTTTGTCGACATTGTCCGCCTCATTGATTTTGTTCGCCTTTGTGGTGTCGCAACATGATTATTTTGAGGGGACGATTTTTGGTTGCTATAACGTTTCATTTTTTCACGCGGCCGGTCATAGTCAGACGGCGATTCATTGCAATGGTAGGGCATTGATTTCGGTCGCTTTTTAGGCGACGGACGACAGCCAGGCGAATGATTGCGGTCGACATGCGACATCCGCGACATACCCGAATCAGAACGTATCGGTATGCATTTCTTTGGCAAATTGGAGTGAAACTCTTTATCCTTAGTAGGCGTGTCCATGTTATTACAACACTGAAGCTTAAGCGAATCGGCTTCTTTGATACTTAGCGGCAGTGGCGCCTGGCCTCGCTTCTTTGTCGTATAGCAAAACTCTTTGATCGTCATCGTTACGCGCGATCGACGATTTTTTCGATTGGACAAAATATACTTGGCCGTGTCCACCGACGAATCGTCCGAATCGTGACAACGCTCGACCACGATATTGCGTTGATTGATTTTGATTTCATTGTAGCTCTGATCGTGTTTGTTGTTCACAGTATCGCGACTAAAGTCGGTCGAAAAGTAGTCACAATTGTTACGAAGCCAGCCGTCCACTTTATTGGCGATTTCAATATTAAATGAATTATCGAAAAAGCGATCGATGCCGGTCTGATGCCAACTCTCCTGACGTTTGGCAATCACTTTTTGCGTTGCATTCAAGTAATCTTGGACATTGAAGCCGGGATCTTCTTGTTGCACTTCGTAATCAGAAGGATCAATACTTTCTGCGCTTTCGCCATCGGCGTTCTCGTCGGAATCGTCGGAGTCAAAGAACTGGAGGTTTTCAACTGGAACGTCTTCTTCTTCGTCGCCGTCTTTATCTTTGATTTTCTGAAACGGTAGGCTGAAATGATTAAACGAACCGCTAACAAATTTAGAAAGGAATGGGAGAAATGAGCCAGTGTATAGATCCCACTGACTTATTCCAAGGAAGTAAAAATGCCTTTTGGCTTTCTTAATTGCTTCCACTTTGGAGGTTACAATTGCAACGGTCTGTAAGGTACTATGTGCACTATTTTGGTGGTGACACAGTTGACGATGATGGCTGTGTTATTATTGGATTGGACTGCGCTAGAATAGGACGAGTACTTTGGTAGAAATAGATGGTAATTGTTGCCAACCTTAGAACAGTTAGGAGGGCAATGGCTGCTCCACAAGGATAAAAACTGATTGTAAAGTTTTGGGCTTTTTCCTCTGGCATTCTACTTCCTGGATTAGAACCAGACCTCCTGAGCTACTTTTTCTACGGAGCCACCTCTCGGTGTAACTTCGCAGGAGTGGCTTCTGCTATTTATCCTTTAGCTATCATCCATTTTTGCAGACGTTAGAGTCCGCACACCAGGTTCTACTACCATAAGTTCCATCTCTATTCCAATTACTTACTCTATGCTACTACCACAACCGCGATATCAACCGCGAAACTTACCTGTTTCCCTATTAGGCATGAGGAGTTCCAGGATTCTATTATACAGGAAGATCGACAGCAGCGGGTCAAGAATAGATCCCTATAGAACACCCGCGGTAATTAGATTTTCTACGAACACTTCGCTTCCAAAGCAGTGTGAATGGAAGCGCAGCTTGCAGAATTGGAAGCGATCCGGATATCGAGTGAGACCACGGTAAAGCAATATCGTTTTGGAGAGAATCTTTTGCGAGGTTAGACGGTTATGTTTAAGATTGACGTCATTTCGAACTCGAGGCCAATTTCTCCGATGTCCAACGATCCGTTAGATCTAACCGCGCAGCTCATTTTTCTGACAGGCCAGCCGCTAACAGCGCAGATCTATGCTGACGCTGGGCCAAGTCTTCCCACGAGATGGAAGCTTATTACCTACATCACACATTTCTTCAACAAGGAAGACAACGCATGGTGTGCCTACAAGGAGATCCACAGGAATTCGACATGGTCGCCAATAATGCATCATAAATCAATGGATCTTTGCTCTCCGTTCCATCGATCGATTAAAAGCCGTTTGCATGACAAGGACTCATCCAATCGTCCTTCAACGATCGGGGTTACTGAAAATTGATGAAGACTGCACGTTGAAGTCCAGGACGATCATATGGCAGAGTCACCCCAATATCACCAGCCACTTGATTGCGTCATACACGACCTTGATCTGCACAACCGATGTCTTCAACTCAACTTTCTTCTTCCTTGCCTCGTTCTTTATACCGCTCCATGGCGTTGCGTAGCTCGACCTGCGGTGTAGGCACATCGCCCGTTCTGGCGGCAATGTCTCAGAATATATAACGTGGATGAACTGCCCGACAGCCACAAGGGTCAATACAACAAGTTTAGCGAAATACTCTACGCAATTAAAGGAAGTCTCGGAGCTTCATCAACACGACGGTCATCAGTAAAAAATATTCTCTCGATTCCTAATGAGCTGGAGAACCGCGTACTAAGTCATTATCTGACTGGATACACGGCCTTAATATTATTGGCGTTGATAAAGTGTATTGGGTAGCTTGGCAATGCAAACAATGATTCATCACAGCACCCCATGGTTGTACCGAATGCACCATTGATCTTCCTCGCGAATGGCATCGAAAATTCGTCCAAAGACCTTTCGTTCGAATCTGTCCAGCAAATTTTCGGAGGCTTGTGTGAAGGTCCGTGTTTCACAGCTAATAGAATAGCCCGGGTCGGATGATCGCTTTATGCACGCGACGGTTTGTGTTCCTGGCGCCCTTGTTTGTGATTGCATCATGGCATTTTTTTTTGGTTTCGTTGATAGGTTAAGTTAGGTAAAGGGGCCGCCTGGCTAACGCCAAACGCACTTAGACCAAGATTGGTCCATTGTGATACCACCGATGGAGTCATTCCTACGTTACGGTTAAAACCAGCCTGTGCTAACAATATATTTGTTGAGCAATATTGGGCTCACACTCCGTAAAAATCGTAAAAATACATCGAACCCAGTGAATGCCTACTTTTCTCGAATAAAGCCGGACATTCACATAGAAAATGATGAACACTCTCTTCCTCCTCTTCGTCATCACAACTTCTGCCCAAGTCGTTGTGAAGAATTCGGAATCTCCTGGCGTGCTCTTCAATAACCCCCACTAGCGACAGTAGTATGGCAGAACGGAATATGGCTAGTAAAGGCCAGATCATCCTCGTAGTAGCACAAGTACATCCGCAGGCCTATCCCGCGTTGATCCTACGTTCAGCAGCGGTTTTAATTATCGATGCACAGACAGCAATAGGTGTTTTAATCGTCCCGCGGTCGCCTTCAGCAACACTTGCTAATGCATTCCCGGCCAAGTCGTCTGCGTAGCAATTTCCTGCAAAGTCATTGTGACCCGGTATCCACCATAGTGTAATGTTGAAAAAATTACCCATTTCTCTGAGTGCGTAGCGGCACTCTTCGATAGTTCTAGATGTTGCAAATGCTGATCCAAGTATTCGAATTGCAGCTTGACTATCAGTGTATAAAGTGACATCCTTACCAGTGACAACGTGCCTACCTAACCATAGAAGCGCTTCCGAAATTGCGCAGTCATATCTGCGTGGATGACGCTACAGAAATTAAGGAGGCGAAAAGACAAACTGATGCCCAGTTCCTCCGAGTAAATACCAATGCCGACTCCTGGGTCCGTCTTGGAACCATACGTGTAGATGGAAAAGGACCCGATAGCCTGGGTCCAGCTTTCCCTAGGCGGGATTGAGGTAGAATGGTTCCCACCAAAGAAGTATTTGGGAACAGTGTAGTCAGTCACCAGTGGCAGGCTGAAGTTACGAAGTATCGTTAAGTGACCATAATCCAGCGCTCGCCACAGACCAGTTTCACGAAAGCGTATGCACTTTATCAAAATAGGCCACACAATAACTCTTCACATCCAATATACAACTTTGGTTGACGGCCTCAGGTTTTCCCGATAGCTTTCCTGCACGAGTACAGTGCCACCGTAGCTTTGTTCACCTCTGGTTTCGTTGATATGTAGTCCAGCTTCTTTTGCCGCGGTATTGAGTTTATGCAGAAGGCTTTCGGCATCACCCAATCTTCGATACATGATTTTGTTGTCGTCGGCGTACGATATTAACTGTGTCGACTTGATGAGTAGCGTTCCGCTGCTCTCCATATTCATGGCTCGCATTACATACTCCAGAGCAAGGTTGAAGAGCGGCGGCGCCAGTCCATTGTCCTGCTTGATTACAGTGCAAGTT
The DNA here is from genome assembly GCA_949715475.1 of Microchrysa polita. NCBI lineage: Eukaryota > Metazoa > Arthropoda > Insecta > Diptera > Stratiomyidae > Microchrysa > Microchrysa polita. The sequence goes on along the minus strand of OX454421.1, from coordinate 86,195,382 downwards.
TTGAATAGATCAGTAACTCTATTTGGCACTCTGACCTGAGAGTCGGAATTAATCATCGCCATTTTTGTCAGCCGCACTAGTTTTGGTAGTCTATGAAATTGCAGCATTGGGTTATGCAGTAACTACGGTCGATGCTTAAAATCGACAAAAAATTGGAACACATCGATGTTGTATTCCCAGCATTTTTGAAGTTACAGCTTCACAGTTGTTGTTGATCGACCAGGTCCGAACCCGCCCTGATATTCCCTGCGTAAGGAATTTTTCTCTTTTATCGAATTTTGACAAAATCATGTAATGAGATGCCCCTGTAAATCTCACATTTCAGCTGTCGCTATTTTTGTGTATTGGGCAGATTCTGCTTTTGCGCCAATATTCCGCGATTACCTCGTCATTCCATGTTTTGAGCAGTAGCGCATGTATAAGATTGGCTAGATTTGTTCTACCGTGCTTCAGCAATTCCGCCGGGATCTCGTGAGCGGCGGCGCTTTATAAAGTTGAAGCGATTGCATGGTGAGACTCATTTCCGCTACAGTTGGACTTGAATAGGAGAGCCTGGTTAAGCTAACTGTTCTAGAGAGTTCAATCCTCTTATATAGAACACGAAATACACCCTGGCATCGAATCTTTTTCAGTGGGACTAGCCAGTTACTAGTCTCCGGTTGTTGTTGTTGTAGCGGCGCAGGTAAGGGGGGAAACTAGTGTCATTCGAAAATGGTTGGCATCCTCTCCTCAAGTTCGAGGCCTAAGAAGATTGCCACCTCAATGGGCTTTTCCCAAAGCGCAATGGGTGTTAGATGCGTTGGTGCGGCAGTACAATTGAAGAGGTGGTCCACGTTGTGCGGGCTGGCTCCACACGCTGGACAAATGTCTGCAATAGCGTTGTCGATACGGGACCACAATGAATTGAGTCTAGAGCACCATCCAGAGCGAAGCTGAGCCAAGGTGGTACGCGTGGCTCTAGGTAGTTGTAGTTCGTCATTGGAGATATCTGGTGGTGGAGCTCGAAGGACACGGTTTAATGACAGATCATTCGTGGCTTTTGTTACCTCTCTAGTATGCAACTGCTTTATAACCGCCTTGTAGTTGTTGGTGTTGTCGAGGGGAACTCTTTTGAATCTTTGGACTTCCCTTTTCTTGTCCCTTAATGTACGTCTAACATGACGTGGCGGTGGGGTTTTGTCCATAAGATCGAAATTCGGGTGTTGACTACGATAGCAACCAACAAGATATTGCTTAGCGAGTAGCTCATTATGAGTTTTCAGATTAAGCAGCTTAGCTTCTTGCTGGAGGTGATGTTGTGATGTCATGCGTACACATCCTGTGATTGTACGCATAGCTGCATTCTGGCACGTTTGAATCCGTTTCCATTGGATGTTGCAGAGATTGTTTGTCTATATGGGTGCGGCGTAGTTTACCACTGAACGACCGATGGCTTTGTCTTCTTCTTCTTCCTTGCCTCGTTCTTTATACCGCTCCATGGTTTCGGGTTGCTCGACCTGCAGTGTAGGCACATCGCCCGTTTTGGCGATAATATCTCAGCATATTTCTACAAGCAGCTCTATCTTGGATCGTGTCATCGCCGAGACCAATGCGTTGTTGTTGCTTTTTCATTTGACACATCCACCGATGGCTTTGTAAGTGGTGAGTAATGTCTCCTTATCAGTTCCCCATTTGCTGCCAGCGAGAGATTTTAAGATCTTGTTCCTGCTCTTCATTTTGTCACATATATTGTCGGCGTGGCTGTTGAAGATGCCATGATTGTCAATTGTGACGCCGAGGATTTTGGGGTGACGGACAGTGGGGACTTCGGTGTTGTTTACATTAATGTCAAGCCGTAGGATATATTCCTGGTTGTACGTGGTAAAGAGGGTGGCCGAGAATTCAGGTGCTGACAACTTTAGGTTCTTCTAAGTGGTCGTTGATACGGTCGCACATGTCTGAAATATCGTTGCCGGATGTCAGGATGGTGCAATCGTCAGTGTAGGATATTATGTCGATTCCTTCAGGTGGGGTGGGAAGCCCTGACATGTAGAGGTTGAACAAAGTGGGGGATAGAACTCCGCCTTGTGGTACTCCCCGTTTGATCCTTCTTAGTTTAGATTTCCCATTTCTGAACTCTTTGCTGGCTTGACGACCGGCAAGGTAGTTTGCGATCCATTTAACTACATACGACGGTGTAGATGAGTTATGGAGGTCTGTCAGTAGGAGCGAGTGATTCACCATATCAAACGCTTCCGACAGATCCAAAGCCACTAGGATGGTACGCTTAAACGGATTGGGTTGGTTGATTCCATTCAAGACCTTAGACATGATTCAGTGGTGGTGCTGTGCACTTTCCTAAAGCCGTGTTGGTGATTAGCGAGTTGTATGTGCGTCGCAAGAGTTTTGTGTATCAACGATTCTAGTATTTTTGCCACAGGAGATAAAAGCGTGATCGGGCGGTAGGATTCTCCTAAGGAGTGTTGTTTGCCAGGTTTGAGTATAGGAATAATGCGGCATCTCTTCCAAATCTCTGGTATGATGAATGTTCTAAGTGAAAGGTTCATCGTGGCAGTGATATTCTCTAGGGCCGGTGTGTCAAGGTGTTTGAGCATTATCATTGCTATACCGTCCGGACCAAGCGCTTTTGAATTTTTGGCGTTTTTTATGGCATTGGCTACTTCAGTGGTGGTGGTTTGAAGATATTCATCTACCTTGGTGTTACGTCTCCGGTTCGACGCGGCCATCGTTTCTGACTAAATGGAATTAATACAAAACTTTGTTGCTGGGCGTTGGCTATATCAAGCTCAAACAACTTGTTTGAGACATCCACCTTGCTTGCTTGTCCATAGTGGGATGTGTAGTCCCGGACAATGGATGTCTCAAACAGATTGTTTGAGATTCATTTATCCACCGCACAGTAAAGGCGTATTCAGACTATATGGCAACCTACCATATATTTGCTGCCATACGTATGGCAGGGTGTTCACACTGACTGCCACATATGGCAGTTTTTGGTATGGCAGCAACGTTACCAGTTGCAAATGTAACATATATATGGTAGCAAATATGGCGGGCGTTCACACTATATGGCGAGTTGTATGGAACTTTTTGTATGGTGCCATACGAACGGCAAACGTTGGTCACTTCTAAGATGTCGATGCAAGCAGTCATTGCCGCTGCTGTTGTGGTGATGGTGATGTTAAAATTCAGAGAGAAAAGAAGAAAGAAGCAGCAAAAAAAGTACACTCACTACTTGTTGTTTGAGATGGTTTGTAAACTACACCGAGGAATTTCATCGCACCATAGTATTTCCACTTGACAGAATAACTTTCTGATTGGAATTGCATTGGCCGCTTTTATGGGATCACTCTTTCGCAGAATAAATTCTGAATTCAACTCAAAGGTTAACCCATTTGGCTTTGCAGTCGGCAGCCGATCTGTTTAAATTTTGATGTCAATATATTCGAATGTCGACTCTCGTTTCCGAGTATTCTTATAATATTCGCTTGATGGATCCCAAAGATGTGGCCTCCTTCAACAGAGTGAATCAGTACATTCGTATCGGAGTCATCCCATTCTTTCTCCACTTTTCTCGGTTTTCGACTTCCTTTCTTAGCTTGCAATCTAAATAAATTGTAAAATTAGCTTAGAACGAGACCGAGGCTAAATTCGGGCGCGGCCGAAATTCGAATAACCATCACATTTGAATGAAAGTTAAACTTCTTTTGTGTTAACAATTTCTACCGCAGCCCTATGACGTGTTCCGATTCCATCTGTTCCTAGACGTATTGAGGCTATATCAGGATGAATTTGATGAATTTTGGTTAAGATTCAAAAAGACAAAAAGTTTTTTTTTACATGAACCATATACGTATATTTCTGGCTGGTCTAGCGGTTAGTGTGCGCACCTTCAGTGCACAGGGTCATGAGTTTGAATCTCACCGTGTTCCATGGTGTTTTTCGAACTCACGAGCGTGTGACGGACTATGATCTCACTCAGATGTTAAACGAGTACCCACTTATGGGGATAAATAACACTGCTGAGCGTGATGCTGACCTCATTACCTCAACAAAAAGCAGATAAGATCTTGGAAATAGGATGTCATTAACACATCCTGCGGCCTTAGTCCAATGTTGGATTGTCGCGCCTGTTATTTATTTTATATACGTATATTTGGGGGTTTGTTTGTATGACAGCCCAATTACATGATGTTACGTTTCCATTCATTCCTAGATATGTTTTAAGGCATTACTAGGAACACATTTGGATGAAGTTTGGTCAAGGTCGGATTCAAAAGGAAAAGTTTTTCTTAGCAGAACTTAATTTTCAGAGGTTGGTTTGCATGGCAGCCCTATGAGGTAATATTCCGATTCCATCCGTTCCTAGATATGTTTTGACGTTTTACTAGGAACACATTTGGGTGAAGTTTGGTTGAGATTGGTACATAAAGAGAAAAGTTTTTCTTAGAAGAACCTAATTCTCAAGGGTTGGTTTGTTTTGTATGGCTCGATTCCATTCGTTCTGACATATATACATCGTACACTAAAAAGAAACTTGTATACAAAATTTCACCCCGATAGCTTCAAAACTGAGGGACTAGTTTGCGTTGCAACAGACAGACAGACAGACACACGGACATCGCTCAATCGATTTCTCTCGTCACAATGATCAATATGTATATACTTTATATAGCGGGAGATGCTTCCTTCTGTGCGTTGCAAACTTCATGACGAAGTTAATATACCCTTTCACATAGTCACGGGTATAAAAATTTAAATTTAAAAAAGTGAACTTACCCTTCGGCAGCCATTTTGTGTGCAATGCATAGTAGAGATTAAGTGTATACAAATACGAACGAACTCACTCAGTCACGTATGCAATGTATATTTCCTCGCATTATTTTATTATAATATATTTACGAATTCTTCTGGGTGTACATAGAACCACAATTTAGTGAACTGCGATTTTACAGTCAAATCAAAACTGATTTACTGAACAACGAAAATTAATAAATTGGCATAAAGTACTGTAAATTCTGAGCACAATGTGATAAACCCAAAAAAAAAAACAAGTGCCAGATGCTTTTCATATGATGGACATGCTTATCATATGAAATCATATGGCAGAGTGGTGCCAGATATCTGGCAACAGGTGTTCACACTGTATGGTAACATCTATATGGCACGATATGGTATGCAGTTACCATACGCATTTTTTTTCGTATGGCAGAGCATATGGAGAGTGTTCACACGGGTATGGCAATCATATGGCAGCAAATATATGGTAGGTTGCCATATAGTCTGAACACGCCTTAACAACGTTTTGTCGTGTTTATTAGTTTCTACGTTGTTAGGGCTCCATTACACAGTCATATTTATATTATAATAGGGGGATTCATGCTTGCGTTCGTATATTGATATACGATGTTATATCGTATTTCGGTTGTCATTTAAAGTCAAAAGTCTGTTATTTCACTCCAAATACGATACCTGAAATAACATTTTGTGCTGGAGTGTTATTTCAATATCGTATTTGGCATAGTATGATATAAATAAAAGTTATAATTGCCTATTTGGGCTCTTGTGGAAACAAAATTTATCCTTTTCAACCTGTTTTATTTATGATGTAGGTGTTTTTTTTTATTTTTCTAAAAAAAAAAAACCCATTATGAAATCGATTCTGAACGGCTCAACCGATCGTCATGAAATTTGGTAGGAATGTGTAAAATGTTAACAGTCTTTGGCACGAAATACTAAGAAGTTGGTAAAGCAAAGATAACAGGGTGTCCCGCAGATTTGAAAATTTTTTTCACTAAATAAATAAATAATAAATGGTAACAGGCTTTAGTACGAAATTACTTAGAAGTCGGTAGGGCAAAGATAACAGGGTGTAGCGGTGATTTGAAAAAGTAGATTTTTTTCGTTTTTATCGGACATGGACGTCTGGGTGCTCAAATCAAAAAACTCGATGGGTATATGGGTATATCAGTTGCTATTTTCCAGTTTGGAGTAACGGTAACGGAGTTATGGGCGTTTCAAGCTAAGCTTCCCTTTTCACCTGCGTTTTCCTAACCGGAAATGTAGGGAATCAAATATTTAGCAAAGGCGTTTCACAATACCAGGGCAGCGCCTGAAGCATTTGTGCACTGGACCAAATTTCTTTCTTGTTTTTGACCTCAAATTTGGAACCTTGGACCCAATATTACCTTAAAGTTTTTGCCGTACCGATTCGACGTGTATTTTTCGAGAAAAAGGGAATAATTCTGGGGCAGTCACAAAATGTTTTCAGCATTGGTCCCACGAATCAGTGGCCAAAAATTACTTTAGTGCTTCTACTACGCCAATTGGATGGAGTGGGACAATTGGAGTACTTTCAGAAAAAATCGGGGAACCATCTTGGGCGGGCTACTTTCAAGTTTTACTTCTCTCTAGTACTTACCTTTTTGCGAAGTCCGAGTATGAGTATGCTGAAAATAGAATGGGTGCAGAAACAGCAGCAGCAACGATAATGCAGCCCAATGCAATTTAAATGGTTGACGTCATGTTGGCAGCAAAATACTTTTATAGCTGTTGCTGCCAACATGACGTCATTCATGTAAATTGCATTGGACTGCATTATCATTGCTGCTGATGTTCGGTACTGTTGCTGCATCCATCCTATTTCTAGCATTAGTATTCATACGGCATACATATGTATGTATGTATGTAGAATTTAAGCAAACATATACTTTACCTGCTCTCGTGTGCAGTCGTCACGAGAGCAGGAGAAGTATATTTTTGCCTTTTGTTGTGTACTTTCACTCATCCATTTATACTCACAACAATTAATGTCAAATACACGGCAATTGTTCGTTGTATTGAATTGAATGTTTGTTTACTTTACATAGTTACGCCATATTTTGCTTGGTTACGCCATCATATGAAAATGCGGAATGCCTTTTTCTAGTTTGCATATATACATACATAACACTAAAATCATTACAAAATTTCATACGATGACGTAACCAAGCAAAATATGGCGTAACTATGGAAAGTAAACAAACATTCAATTTATTACAATACACATTGGGTGAATTCAAATTGTAAGACGAAACCGGACGGGTAAACTTGCAAGACAAGAACCATCGTTCTTACAATCTGAAATGCATAATGCCTGTCTGCTGGCCACTACAAAAGCTCTCGCCGTCCGTTTATTAGCACGAACAAACGGACATCATACATTAGATATGTCGGGCTGAGGCTGCATCGCATATTTAATATTACATTTCTATCCAAGCAAAGTATGAGTAGCTATCGAGCATTTTGCACATGATTATCTCATACTATTGCCCGTTACTTGATCAAAAATAACATATCTAATAAAAACACGGGCGCCGGCATGTTATCAATTACGAGAACTAATATAGGCGGAATATGGGCAGAAAATACGAAAATCGTATAAAATTATATTTTTCCTAGTAACCAGGTTGCTAATAATTGAGCGAAAAGAGAGACTTTCTCGAAATTCTCATTTAAAATTAAAATTATGACACCTAAAACTAAAATTTGTGATTTTTTTTTGTCAAAAATCAGCTGTTGATTCACCTGTTGCATAGTATAACATAGTATTTCAAATACGACTAGGATTTTTTGGGGCGTTCATTCATTTTTTGTTGTGTTATAATAGCCAAATACGCAATAACAAGGATTTTCGATATACGAAGCGAGCATGAATCCCCCTAATATGTATGTCATATGCCTAAGCCTACTCGATTCATTCAGTATAAATTTTTAGACGTGCGGGAAGCGAAATCAAGTAGGCTTAGGGATATGATAATATCTATTATAATATATATTACCAATATATGACTGTGTAATAGCGGCCTTAAGCTTGTTCAATGTCTTCTCTGACTTATCCATGGTTTATTTGCTTTACTGCTCGTCAAGATGTTTGCGTTTCTTACGTCGAAAGACAAACAGCTGAGAAGTAATTGAAATCGCTGCTTTCAACAACAATTTGTTGGAAACTCTATCCAGTACCGAAGCGTTCCCATTCTTCAAGCTAGAAACAATTTATTGAAGTTCTTCTTCGGTTATGGCGCAAATGTAAATCACCTGTCTTAATGGACCATAGCTTCGTATAGTGGAAGCAGAACCAGCACAATATTCATGCTGCAAAAACCCAACTCCGCTCCACCAGTAACTATCGAGACGAATTCTAAGGGCCTGCTACCCCGTGTAATGCTCATATGGTCGCAGCCACAACCACGTCGAACCGCTCGATACTAAAGATAAAAGTTGTGGACAACACACGCCTGAGAGGGACAGAGGCGATAAGTAAACTCAATCTTTTTATTTGTTCGATATTCGGCAACTTCTAGCAGTCTGGCTGGCATAAGAACAATATCGGGGCGCGTCCTCCCACTCGTACCCACTTCTCATTCAATTGTCTAATCGCCGCTCCTCCACAATGCGACTATGCATACAAACATTTGGCCATTGGCAGTCAAATACAAAACACACATCAGCGCGCGCTTTTATACTTACATCGAACAGATTACTCCACTTGGACGTCCGTTGACAGAGCACATTATCGTCCGGCAACAGGTCCGAAACACTGCAAGAAAAACAATTTCAAAGTTTACCAACAACCGTATGCGGCAAAATCCATCAATTGATGTCGTACTTCTCTTCTTCGCCTGCATCACTCATATTTTCACTTGAAGCAGAACCGAAAAACGCGGGATAGACACGGATCGTAATGCCGTAAAATTGTAAATAGAAACATGAAAAATGTACACTAAACAAAATCACATCAAATCAGCCAAACATAAAAACGCTAAAGAACTGGAAAAACAGCCAATCTCGATGCAACTGTCAAATTGAAATACGGAGAGCAGGCGATTGTGCTAGAGTCGCGGACGCGGATGAATGGTCGAATATTCGAAATTCGACCATTTGGATGCAGTCAACATGCGAGTTAAATTATTTTTTTTTTGCATTTTACAGATTTTGAACGTTTATGGAGTGATTCCGGTTAAATGCAAAATATTTTTGTGTCTTATAAGGTGAATACTTAGTCAGCATTGCGCTGCAAAGGCGTTTTAGTGGTCAAGGAAAACGAAATAATTCGACCAAATCACCGCATAATGAGACATGAGGTTCGTTTTATTGCTACACCCGTGTGGTTTTGGGTAGTAAGTTTGACCAATATGGCATCTAGATATATCATAGCCGCTACTCAGCTGGACAATGCCCTAGGTATGTGGCATTGTCCAGCTGAGTTATTGGTCAATCGAAAATTAAACCATTTTTAGCGATGGAAAGTGGACATCCATTTCTAATTTTAATGGAGAATGACCGCCACACCACAGCATTAAGAACAACCAAAAAACAGCAACTGACAACACATGATTGTCATGATACAGCTTGTACGGAAAATTGCATGGCAATGCGTTCCACACGTCAAATCAAAAAAAATGAATCCGATGGTCCCACCTTATCCTATTTATCTCGCAATCAAAAAATCTGCCCGATCGATCGGAGGGTCGGAGAAATTTCAGTATCTGAGGTGCCCAATTTTGATGATCTCATTTCATTAATATCGGTCTGAAACGTCGGAATATGTAATCCTTTTTCGCGAAATCGTAACGGTCCTCCAGATATCCAATGTCAAAGTTTGACTTTTCTATTAAGCCACTTATAAGTAATTTGGTAAGAAAAGGGGGATATTTCCGCTTTATATATGTGATTTGGGGATTACCCGAAGCAGACCAATTCTATTTGGGTCCATTTTCGTCCCCTTACAGTCCTCAGTGATTTCCAGAAGTCGACTGATAATTATCGACTTCTTCCTTCATCACTGAGTCCCGTGTGATGAGTAGCATATCTTTGAAGCGAAGTTTCCCCATGGATTCCACACTTATTGTGGATTTACCTAGTATCCCTAGCCTCCTACTACCTAGTGCTGGACATTCACATTACAATGTGTGCTGCTGTCTCAGCCTCTTCCAGACATAGCCTGCATACATCATCTTCCACGATTTTCATCTTAGATGAGCTTTAAAATTATCCAACTTAAGCTACTCCGTGTGTAACTGAGTACTTGTTTGGCTTTCCTCCCTAGTGGACTGGTAATTGCGTTACGAGCCTGTCTACAAGTGGATAGGCTTCGCCATCGTTGCCGATGAATGGAATCAATTATGCCGTTTCCCAAAGCAATTTTGGGTTCCGGTCCTTAAAACTTTTCTGCTGATCCCTCATTGATATTTCCGCTTTACACGTTGGGGAAAGTGTTCGCTGCCATCAAATTGACGTTTTAATTTTATTCAGTCCCACTAGAATAGTAAGTTTTATCAATTTGGCAAAGATGTTAATTATATGAAAAGTCGAAATATATTTGTGAGCAAGAATTGTAAAATTTGCTAGACAGGGAGGCAAATTAGATTTAAAATGTTATTTTCGGTTGAATGCTATTGATTCACATCAATATGTAGTAAAAATACCAATAGAAAACTGAACTACCCCATATAAATGTCAAACTTTGACATTGACTATCTGGAGAACCGTTACGATCTCGCGAAAAAGGATTGTAGATTCGGTCGTTTCAGGCCAATATTAATGAAATGGCATCATAAAAATTTGGCGCCGCAGAAACTGAAATCGTGCCGGAGGGTCTGTGGCGCTTCTATAGGTGTGTTTTTTTGGCTATCCCGTGTAGGTTTGGGTAACGAAACTTCATATAAAAAAAATGACAGGTGGATCAGCTGGCATTTTTTTATATGGAGTTTCGAGTTACGATTATATCTAGATGGCGTTGGTTAAACGCAAAACCATCTTTATACAAAGCCCGGAAGCAGAACACGTTCATATACTTAAGCGCCAAATCATAGGCCTGTTCAGATCGAAAATTTACATTGCGGTAAAGGCAAATCGGGTTGGGTCGCGACAAACTTTACACGAAAAGTATTGGTTCCCGGTCGATTTTCGTCGCGAAAAGTGGAATGTGTCGTGAATTAAAGTGTCTAGAATGCAGTGAAAGAACAAAATCCCGACAAAAAGTGAATTTTCCACATGTTTTCGCGATTTTTATCAGAGCAGACACGGTTTTTTTACATGCGCTGTGCTTGTGTTAGTGCATCGTGCAACGTATATACGACATGTTCATAGGCTCGTTTTGTGTGCATGTATTGCTGCTTCCCGGCTTCTAGTGAAGGTGGTTTTGGTTAAACGCGATCGTTTTTTTTTAAGCTGATTTAACAATAAAACGCTACTTTAATAGTCACTCTATTTGTCTCTTTCACACCACTGGTGTACCAATTGCCTCACATCAAAACAAAGTCCAAACTCGAAAACTTTCGAAAATTTGCCGCCATTACATCCGCTACGCACACACACACAAACACTCCAACAATCTGTCAAAACATACCAGTTGTTAACCGTACATCGGAAGTGGCTTTTTTATTTTCCGTTTGATTGTTTGCAACTACGAAAAGTGAAATTTTCACCAAATTGCACCTAGATCTCGAGTTGATGGCGTTCGCTAGCATGAGCATGAGAATGGATACGCACGATTTGACGAACGCACTGGACGAGGAAATTATCACAAACTATGAAAACGGAAATGAGCTAGGTGAGTACCGAATAAGTTGCTGCGGCCGACGCAAGGAGGAAATGTCACTTGACAACGGTGGGAAGATCTAAATTTTCGTTTCCTGTACGTTATGTTTGCGGCTATGACGAATGTTCTTTTGCAGAAATTATGCATACAAACGAAATGTTCGGACAGAACAACATGTACATGGGCGATAATGATGAGGAGAGCGAAGCGGACGATGTTATCATAGTGCACATGGACATCCGGGAGCCGCTAAGCAAGCTCAGGTGAGTATCGGGTAATGGTGTAGTGGAGGAGCGATTTGTTGGGGCGAATTTTCAACCTGATTACGCACAAATTGATAGGCTGAAAACGGTTTAATGGATTCAAATAAGTTGGCCATTTCCGCAAAATTGCTGGAAGTGGCTGGGCTGGTCTAATAGTGACACTGGGAAACATTTTGGTCGTAGGAAGCAAAACCTTGAGGGTGACGTTCAAGTGGCCCAGTAGTTGTGAAGCTACTGAATATGGCGAGGTCACCATAGCTCTTCAGTTTTATAACTATACATTGCACAACGCATTCGTCTCGACGATGACACGATCGAGGATTCAGTTGCCTATAGAAATAAGTTGAAAGATTACCGTCAGAATCGGCGGTGAAGTGCCTCCTGTCTGAGCAACGCGATGCCCTGCCACGGCCAGGGAAGTTACGGAAATAATGGTAAAGGCGTTAGGGTCCATGGGGTCAACTAAAAAAATGGGGATATGGCAACCCGGGTGCTCTCCAAGTCGGAGAGGCAAAGGCTGGCCGCCAATACGAAATTTGAGAAATGCGTCGAAGCCTACACCCAAATCATGCAGTATCGACAACGAACTCGATGCCCGCTCCCTTTGATGTTATGATCCACTCGATCATAGCGTACTGGTGTTTGAACTCGGGAGTTGGACAGCGCATTTGTCAATAATGGACAATACCATTTCTTAACTCTTATCCGAATCCGATGATTGTTTACAGCATTATCGAATAAATCGAAACCACCCATCGGCGTAAATGATCATCACTAACGGAGCTCCTTGGATATATCCAAGGGTAGCTAAGACCTTGCCGGAGTAAAGCGGGACCCTGCTTCGGTGGACCACTTTTCCTTAGCTACTCGTGGGAACAACATGAATAATGAGAAAAACAACAAAAACAACACAACCAAAACACACAGCACAGCCGAAGCCAAAGTGGCACTCACTGCTTCGAGTGATTCCGATATGAAAAAAGGGAAGACCGGCACTTCCGAACAGCCACGGGATGGCACTAATCAAGCCACCCAACGCAGTGTCCCTGAGAAGCTTTACCTCTCGGACTTTGACGACCCCAGACCAGGGCCATCGCAAAAAAAAAAGAAAAATCCGAGACTATTCGAACCTGGAGGCTTTACGGATCCCCTTAGAAAAGGGCTCAGCGGCGTGGGATTCAAGCGCTATCTCAAGTTTCTGGCACAGGGACATGAGCCGGCAAAAGCGAGGGAGCTAGCCGCGAAACCCTCACTGAACTCCAGCAAGGTCGAGGTCTCACCTGCTCTTACGCTAGACAGTAAACGGCAAAGTGTGGGCCAATACCAAGGTAGCGCTGTCGTGATTGAGGGCGGCATCGAAGGAGGCGAACGGACTGACGCGAAAACCTCTATTAGCAAGGAGACCACAGCAACGGCCGATAGAAGCCGCTTGTCTGCCCCCTCTGGAGGCAAAGGAAAAGCGAAAGCTTCATACGCGAAGGTGGCCTCAAATACCAGTGTGTTAACGTCAGAGCAAAAGACGTCCATCGGTCCATCCAAAACGTGTTACTGGCGGAAATTATTTCCGAGCGCGCCAAACAGGTAAATCCGAAGTTCGCCGGAATAAGATTCAGGCCAGGCCACATCCTGATCGAGTGTGAAAACGCAGCCACAGTGGAGTGGCTCACCAAGCAAGCTGGCAGTATGATGATTTGGCTTTGTCCACTTAGCTCCAGGCTCAGGCTTTTTCCTCTTGGATGTCGAACGTCTTTTTGGTGGCAAGGGACCTTCAATTATTTCATCGGCGTGGTCGCCATCTTCATCATTCAATCAAAATTTCCACTTCACCCGTAGTTTCATTAGTAGTCCGTCGTTGAAATTATTCTACACTTGGGCATCTGCATCGTTGTCTTCTTCTTCTTGTAGCGGTGCAGAAAGGTGTGTAACCTCTGTGCATCTATATGGGTACGATTTATGGTTCGTCAATGTTTGTGTCCGTGAGGTCTAAGGACAAAAACATAGCTGCTGCGATAGGGTTTTCCCACAGTGATATAGCGGTAAGATCAGTGGGCGCAGCGGGGCATTGAAACAAATGGCCCACATCATGAGGAGTACCATTGCAGTTTGGACAGATGTTTTGGATGTCCGGGTTTATGCGAGAAAGGTACGAATTAAGGCGTGAACAAAAGCCCGACCGAAGTTGAGCTAGTGTTACTCTAGTGGCACTCGGCAGCCTAATCTCCTCAGGCGAAATTGGTGGTGGGCGCTCTGAGAGGACTCTATTCGCACCTAAACTCGCGATAGACCGATTCACTTCTTCAGTGTGGATCGCTGCAATGGCGGCTCGGTATGTAACTTCATCGTAAGGGTCCCGTTTGTATCCCTGAACCTCTCTCTCAAGGTCTCGTAAACCACGCCTGACATGTCGTGGTGGAGGAATTCGGTCCATGAGATGATTATTGGGATGATCCTCACGGTAGCAACCAACAAGATACTGTTTTGAGAGTAGGAGATTGTGATCACGTATTGGCATCAATTTTGTCTCCTGATGTAAGTGATCCTGGGCAGACATCAGAAGGCAACCTGTCGCGATGCGTAGAGCGGCATTTTGGCAGACCTGAACTTTGGACCAGTTTGTGTCACATAGACTATGTGTCCAAACTGGGGCTGCATAATCAGCGGCCGCTCGACCCACCGCTTTATAAGTAGCTAGCATGGTTTCTTTATCTTTGCCCCAGGTGCTACCAGCTAGAGCTTTTAGGATGTTGTTCCTACTGCGCATTTTTTCGCAGACGTCATCATGTTCTCTAGGTGAAGCCCGAGAATTTTTGGGTTTTTAACAGTAGGAACAGAATTGTTGCCAATACGTATATCCATCTCCCATCTAATGTCCTCCCACCAAGTGGTTAGAAAAGTCGCAGAGGATTTTGACGCAGAGATGGTGAGGTTTCGGCTTTGCAAAAATGCCTGTAATCGTCCTAGATAGCGATTAATTCTGAGGCGCATTTCATCCTTATCATTCCCTGTGGCGAGTACGGTGCAATCGTCAGCATAGGAAATCACCTCGATTCCTTCAGGTGGTATAGGAAGGCCGGACATGTAGATGTTGAACAGAGTAGGGGAGAGTACCCCACCCTGTGGAACTCCTAATTTGATTTTCCTAAGCTTAGAACGTTTGCCTCGAAACTCGGTGAAGGAGTGCCGACCAGCTAGATAATTGGCAATCCAACGGATCTCTTGTGCAGGAAGATGCATATTCAACAGGTTTGCTAAGAGCATTGTGACAACGACTGCGTTGATTTAGCCCATCACGAATGCGTGTAGTGATCGCATCGAGGGCAGTGGTGGTACTATGCATCTTCCTGAAGCCATGCTGGTGAGGTTCTAGCTTCGCATGTGCAACAAGAGTGGGGTGAATAAGGGCCTCCAGCGTCTTTGCGACAGGAGAAAGTATCGTAATGGGTCGGTAGGATTCCGCGAGATTTGCGCTCTTCCCTGGCTTGAGACAGGGAACTGTATTAAATTAAATCCACTAGTCGCTTTGGTTTAACTCTTATTTTATTTCATTATTAGTTTTCACAATTAGAATCCAAACGTATGTCTATGTTCTCCGACTAACTACTAGCAACCGCGATACATTACTCGTGACAGCATTGCCAACCTTACACCCTTTCTCTTATTTCTTAAATTAGTTGCATGGTTTTTTAAGTAAATTTCTATCTCTTAATCTAGTTGACCATGGCTCAATAACATCATCAGAGTGATGGCTAATGTATTCATTACTATCATTTTTAACATTATAACTTTTGTTCAAAACATTCTCACTTTCTTCTTTATTGTGCTGATAAGGAATATTCTCCAAGTCACTGTAATATCTAAATACTTCACGAGTTTCTTTCAAAAATCTCCTATTACGCCTGTATCTGTTACCAAATATGTCTTCAATAATATACGACCGCGGTTCCTTACAAACATCTACAACTTTCGCCAACTCCCATGAATTCCCTTTTAGCATTCTAACACTTTGCCCTTTTCTTAATTGGCTCATCTCTTTTGCACCTTTGTTATAGTAGAATTCATTTTGAGCTCTTTTGTAATCAATATTTTCTTTAATATTCTTATTTAACTTTGGTTCCAAAATCTTTAATGTACAGGGCAGTTTAGTTTTAAGCGAGCGATTGAACAATAATTGAGCTGGAGAATATTCCATATTGTTTAAAATTGTATTTCTGTAATTCAACAATGCTAAATTAATATCAGTTTTATCTTCAAAACATTTCTTTAGTAAATTTTTACATATATTTACTCCTTTTTCAGCCAATCCATTACTTTGTGAATACAAAGGGCTACTGTATATGATTTCAAATTGCCATTCATTTGAGAATTTTTTAAACTCAATACTATTAAAAGGTACATTGTCACTCGTAAACTTATCTGGTATACCAAATCGACTGAAAATTGATTTTATGATAGTTATTACTTCTGTGGCTGTTTTAGTTTTCAATGAATTCAATTCTAACCAGTTACTATAAGAATCAATTAAAACTAAATAATCTTTAGACATGAACGTGAATATATCAGCTGAAACTCTTTCCCATGCCCTTTTAGGGGTCGGGTGTAATAACAAAGGTTCTTTGACATTCTTATTTTGGAATTTATTGCAGACAGCGCAATTTTTACATGTATTCTCTATATCAATGGCCATATTCTTCCAATACAAGCACTCTCTTGCTCTTTTTTTACATTTATTAATTCCCAAATGACCCTCGTGAATAAGCTTAAGCATGTCATTTTTTAATTCATGAGGAACAATAATTTTATCATTTAAAAATAACAAATCATTATCAACTGATATATTGTCTTTTAGTCCATAGTAGTGCTTAAGTTCAGTGTTTAGACTTTTAAATTTTCTTGGCCAACAATTTAAAACAAAATTTTTAAGTTCAGTCAAAATAGGATCATCTTTTATGTATGTTATAAATTCTTTTTTTCTTGACTCGGTCATGGGTATATTTTCTGATAAATTGTAAACATACTGCTTATTTTCTATTATATTTTCATTTACAAAATTCCTACTCAACAGGTCTGCAATATATAAGTCTCTACCAGGGACATACTGAACATCTAGATTGTATCCAATTACCTTGAAAACCATTCTTTGTAATCGTGTATTCATTTTATCAAAATCTTTTTTAAATATCGCTTGCAATGGCTTATGATCAGACTGTACAATTATTTTTGGGCGACCGTAAATAAAATAATGAAATTTTTCTACTGCAAAAGTAATGGCTAAACATTCCTTCTCGATTTGTGCGTATTTCTGTTCACATTTATTCAAACTCCTAGACGCAAATGCTACCGGATGATTATTTTGCAAAATACATGCTCCTAGCCCATCTTTACTTGCATCGCATTGAATTACAATTTGTTGATTAGGGTTGAAAAAAACGAGCACTGGTGCTTTTATAATAAATTTTTTAAAATTTTCAAACTCTATCTCATGTTTTTGCGACCAGTACCAATTGACATTATTTCGTGTTAAATATCTCATGTTTGCTGTTACTCTAGCCATATTTGGAACAAAGCGACCTATAAATTTCGCCATTCCTAGTATTTTCAATAACTCATGTTTATTTGTTGGTGCTTTCAAATCTAATATCGCCTTAATGTATTTATCATCAGCCTTTATACCTGCTTCTGAGAAATTCTGCCCCATATATTTCACGCTATTTGTTTTAAATTGTATTTTACTTCTGTTAAATTTTATATTATATTTTCTAGCTGTGTCTAATACCTGTTTTAAATTCAAATCGTGTTCCTCTTCGTTTTTGCCAAAAATAATCATGTCATCGAAATACATACCCACACCAGACAGATGTCCAAAAAGCTCGTAATTCATTCGCTGGAAGACTTCTGGAGCAGAACACAGCCCGAATGCCATTCTGTTCCATGAATACCTCCCAAATGGTGTGTTGAATGTCGTCAATTCCCTCGAGCGTTGAGATAAACATACCTGTAGATACCCATCCTTCATGTCCAGTACGGTGAAATGTTTTTGACCTGATAATTTTGCGGCTATTTCCTCGGCAGTTGGTATCGGAAAATGCTCACGTTTGATGTATTCGTTTAGCGGCCTGGGATCAAGGCAAATCCGGTAATCTCCATTCTTCTTTTCGACGATGGTTAGCGCATTTACCCAATTAGTTGGTTTGTTTACTTTGCTTATGATCTCTTTTCTTTCGAGTTCGTCTAATTTTTCTTTTAGCGCCTTATGTAATGCCAACGGCACACGTCTTGCAGGTTGCACTTTTGGTACAGCATTATTATCTAGACGAATGGTGTATTGTGAAGGATATTTACCGAGTCCTTCAAATACATCCTTGTACTTACATAAAACCGTGTCCAGGCTCGGAAAGTATGGTTTATTGCAAACACTATCCACTTCCTTTATTATTTGCAAGTCTATGCATGTTTGTAAACCTAAAATGGGACAAACGTCTTTAAACACAATATGGAACTCAATATTAAACAGTCTATCTTTGAACTCGCATGAAAGATTGGCCTTGCCCACTGGCTTAATTTCTTCACCACCATACGCCACTAACACTGTGTTTGTTGACTTCAGGTTTTGCTTATTGTCAGTTAGCATTTCATACAGTTTTAATGATATTACATTTGTTTGCGCGCCCGTGTCTATTTTGAAACTTACGCTTTTATTATATATTTTCAATTGTTTGGTCCACGTTGATACACTGTTTTTAGTCACTATGTGCACGTAAAGTTTATCTAAATCCTCTGTCGAAGATGAGGCTCCAACTCCATGGACATATTTAGAATAGCTATTACCGTCTTTCCTGTTTTCGACCCTTTTACCGCACATTTTATAAAAATGGCCCCGCTTTCCGCAAAATGTACAACTTTTAGAAAATGCCGGACACTCTCTCTCTCTATGCCTGAGACCACATCGCGTACAAACGAGTTTTTTAGTAAGGTTACCGTCATATTGTGAATTTTTATCGTTCCACGATTTGTTAATTTTCTTCACCGATTCAACTAGAGAGTGTTCATCAGAACTTTTTTGTATCACTTGAATTTGATCTCTAGTGGACTCTGCCGCCTTACAAATATCGATTGCCACCTTCAAATCCAGGCTTGATTCTCGTAGTAACCGTTCCTGAACAATTTTATTACGAATTCCCAAAACGACTCTGTCTCGTACCATTTCGTCATCTTGCTGGTACTCGCACGATTTTACCGCAATTTTAAGCTCCGTTATAAATGCTTCTACATTTTGATCCGCCTTTTGCACGATATTGTTAAATTTAAACCTTTCAAATATTACATTTTTTTTCGGTGCAAAATAATCTTCAAATTTTTTAAGAACTTCGTCGTACTTGTCCTTTTGGTCCTCATCAAATTTAAATGTGTTGTACACTTCCAGTCCGTCGTTACCAACAATATTAAGCAATAATGCAATTTTCCTTGCGTCTGTAGCTAACACATTTCCCGATGCCGTTAAAAATATTGAAAATTTTTGTTTAAAATGCTTCCATTCCTCAGAGACATTTGCAGCATTTAAGTTAATCGGTTCCGGAATTCTAAGATTAATCTCCATTTTGGCACTTGTTTTTTTTTTCACTAACTCGACGATACACTTTTTAGCATTTATTTTTATTGTTTTCAAATTTGTTCTTTCTTTTTTTTCACACCTGACACCATGTATTAAATTAAATCCACTAGTCGCTTTGGTTTAACTCTTATTTTATTTCATTATTAGTTTTCACAATTAGAATCCAAACGTATGTCTATGTTCTCCGACTAACTACTAGCAACCGCGATACATTACTCGTGACAGCATTGCCAACCTTACAGGAACAATTCGACCTGTTTTCCAGATTTCAGGGATGGCAAGCGTGGACATCTTTATTGACTTCAAGAGTGGCTTTGATGTGGGTCGATCTCTCGAATCAGTCTTGACTACATCAAGGACTGTCGAAGCCTGCCGCTTAGCTCTTAAAGAGATGAGTCGTTTCTTCGACGTTTTACTATGCTGGATACCGTGTCATAGTGGATATACATATGCTGTACAACTGTAATGCGGACCGTCTCGATCGCAATGTGATAGCTACAAACTAAGAAGGCTATCACAGTAACCGAAAGACGCAAATCGTTTCTGGTAAAATTATAATAGATGCGGCTGTTTTGCGCAGGGTCAGTGCAAGATGGGCTAACAGCACATGCGCGACGACTAGAAGAATTTGGCCTTGGCTTGACGCGGCCCTATCAACTATTTTATTGTCACTAGACAGAAAACACATTGGCAAAGTGATTGGTGTCATAACAGGGTATTGTCCTATAGGAGAGCACGCGAGGAGGCTTTGTATTCGTCTTAATCACTACTGTAGAAGTTGTAATGACGAAGAGAGCGTACATCGATTTCTCGGTCAATATCCTGGCTGGCACGTGATCATCTCCTGGCTCTAAATGCCTTCGCTAACGGCGAATCCTACATTTAGTCCGTGCTACAAGCGCGTGCATAGGAAACATGTAAAACGGTCCAATTCTGGTTTGTCCTGCATTGCCAGACATCTGCGCTATGCTAGCTTAGTGTCGGTATCACCGGTCGGTAGGTCGGTCCGGCTTTAACCTCGGATACAGGCTGATATGAGCACTGGCTCAAAGCTATTGCGTCGATTTCAGTGGGACCTTCCGGAAATGGATATCCCACTGCCCAAATAGTTAGATGGCCGATGTTGAGCGTATTGTGGCAGACATTTGCTGAAAATTTCTAGCTTTCTGCGATCAAAACTTAACAAGAGATCCATTAAAAAAAAAAACAAGGAGAAACCAAGCATCAACGGGATCGATTACCAGTCCTATCTAATTGCGCACGAATCAATCACAGTCATCAAGATGACAGTCAGCACACAACCGTTGTGAGTCGGTCAATAGGGAGATTAAGTACAAATAGAGTCCTCTCAGCGCCCCCACCACCTATTTCACCTGAGGAGACTAGGCTCCCGAGAGCCACAAAAGCGACACTAGCCCAGTTTAGGTCGGGTTTTTGTTCGCGCCTCAATTCTTACTTAGCTAGGATAGACCCGGACATTCAAAACATTTGTCCGAGCTGCAGTGGTGTGCCTTATGATGTGGACCACCTGTTCCGATGCCCCGCTGCACCCAATTACCTTACTCCGAGGGCGTTATGGGACAATCCTATTGCAGCTGCTACATTCTTGTCGCTTCAGACAATA
Organism: Microchrysa polita; assembly: GCA_949715475.1. Taxonomy (NCBI): domain Eukaryota; kingdom Metazoa; phylum Arthropoda; class Insecta; order Diptera; family Stratiomyidae; genus Microchrysa; species Microchrysa polita. The sequence continues at coordinate 86,174,305 of OX454421.1, read as the reverse complement.
GGCGTGAACACGACGACGAAACATAGAGCACTTCCACAAACATGCGCAGCGGTTCACGCCTTTCTGCACCGTTACTTTTTAGACTGGATACGTGCTGGTCGTATGTTAGATATGTCATAGATCCTGAAGGTATTATACAACTCGTGTCCACCGGGGATCGATATCCAACGACGCAAATGTGCATCACTAATGAAGCATCGAAGTAGCAACTTCCAAAACGTTTAATACTTTTACAGCAACATTCGATTTTCTGGTTTAGTTAAGTACCAGTACCTCAAGGTTGTCCGCAACGAGTGGCACTATTCGGAAGGAGTGCACACAAACAAGTAATGTGTGTGAACACATTACGCCCGCACGAGACAACGCGGATACCAGTACCTAATGTACCTCCGATGGTATTAGGAAGTCCATCTGCATCAGCCGGTACACCTACGTAGAAGCTGTTGGCACATAACGTGGTAGTACTAGTGTAGTGTACTTCCTATGGCATCAGAAGAGGAGTGGGAACGCCTACCACACCTACTCACAGGTAGCTTGATATAATGAAGGTCTGGACTACCCGGACCTCTTGCTAACACCATAACAAATGTCCATGATATCCTAGACGTTGTTGTTATGATGAAACGTCATCATGAATGATGAAACGGTAAACCGAGTGAACAGAAGCACCAAATTGAATGATAGCCAAAACGTCTGATTTGGTGCACGGCTCCGATTCCCTTGATTCAGACCAGGAAAGGCCACTAGAGCATACTAACTAATGAATGACATATAAACCAAACTCAAATTTACCGTTAATTGATCCAACAGTCTCCCTGCGTAACGGAGTCCTTCATACCACTTTCTTAATTTATTAAAAGCTACAAATTAACTTCCTTAACCATTTTTCAGACGACTTTTGGAACAAAAAATCGGCGTTGATTTGAAGCGATATGAATTTTGGCTCCAAGATGCACAAATGGTAAGGATTTTCATCCTGCTGACACCCCTTCCATACTTTATAACTGGCTCTATCTCTATTTCAGTTGGAACCGCAAAAGAATCTTGTCGATCAGTGTGTGAAAGGTGAAGGCCTAGTACAGATCAATGCTCAAATTCAGACGGTCAATCAACGGATAAATATTGTTGATGTCTTAAAGCCAACCGAGGCGGCATTGGGTAACTATTTGCAAAACTCATTTTTAACTTCTATACGTATTGAATAAAATATAACGGCAATCCAATAGCCGCACTTGAAATGAACAAATCAACAGTCGACGGTACATTTGACATGGAAGATACAACGACTGGATTTGATGACAACGCCAATTCAAAAGCTGCTGAATCCGAGAATGAAAAAGATGATGTTGGTGTCAATTGGGTGCTTGATAATAAATTCAAAAAGGATCAAATGCGTTTGAGGATTCCGGACGATCCAACTGCATGGACGGTGGGTCAAGTTAAACATTGGCTGGCATGGGCCGTGAGACAATTCAATTTGGTAAGGAGTCAGTCATTTGATAGTTTACAAGATAACCAACATTTTCATATTGTAATCAGACTCAGATCAAATTGAACGATTGGAACATCACCGGTCAAGAACTGTATGCAATGTCGCTGCAAGAGTTTCAGAAAAAAGTCCCCAACGATCCGGGCAATGTGTTTTGGACGCATTTGGAGCTATTGCGCAGATACAAAATGGTAGCCATCATGCAACGACCACCCGACATGGAGGAGGTGAAAATAAATAAGAAGACACCGAAACTAATTAAAAAAGTAGCACCGACTAGAAGTGGTTAGTTGACAGTTATTTGACCAATACCCAATCGTTGGAACTAACATCTCCAATTCACGATTTCAGAGATGCCATCCACATCGTACAGCAGTCTTGAAACGATTGGCAATCGAAACGGCAATAACGGTCAGATACAACTCTGGCAATTCCTTTTGGACATTTTAACAGATCCCGAACACAAGAGAGTAATTCAGTGGGAAGGCACTGAGGGTGAATTCAAGCTAGTCGATCCGGAAAGTGTGGCTCAACTGTGGGGCATTCGAAAGAATAAGCCGGCAATGAACTATGAAAAATTGTCGAGAGCTTTACGCTATTATTACGATGGCGATATGATATCGAAGGTGCATGGAAAAAGGTTAGTTGTGCTCATATTTTGAAGAAATATGGAAAAATAAAACATTTTCTATTTTCACTCCATTTTATTAACAGATTCGCTTATAAGTTTGTTTGTGATTTAGAACAGTTGATAGGATACAATGCACGACAATTGTCCTGTTTGGTGAATGAATGTGATCCGAGCCAGGGTCCCAGTGGCAGTTATTACACATCCTGATTAGAGTTAAATGCATTTTTCATATTAGCTATAAGTAAGCTGGCTGCCATGCATGGAGCGTTGTTTTCATTTTTATCCTCTACTTCTATATACAATGTTGAATAATGAAATTGTGAATAAAAACGGTATTTTTTATAATTTACATATAAAGTGATGGTCTTTTGCATAATAGCGTAAATTTTTTTATGGAATTAGAACAAAGGATTTCAAGAGATATTGGATGATCCTTGTTCATTTACTGTTGCAGAAAGGTATGCAACCGCAATTATATATATCATGTTTGCTCACCTGTAAAAATAAATTGAAAAACAGTAATATTTCCTAAGTCGCGCGATTAGTTTTTAGATTATAATTAGAGATACGGAAATTTCGCAAATAAAAAAGAGGAATTTCGCATAAACTAAATTTTATTATTGGAAATTTCACTGAAATTCGCATAAGAGATAATTTTGCACATTTTGTTGTTGTAAAACTTGTATTACTCTGGAAATTCTGAGATTCACAGTGAATCTAGGGTTCAAAACTCCGTACTGCAAGAAACTTTGTGTCTTTCATTTTCGCAAATATTTAATAATAATAATAACTAAAAAATTCACTGAAGTAGAATGGACTGGGGCTAATAACTGCTTCGTATTCCGAATTCGCATTTAGTGGTCCATAAACTACAAAAAGGTTAAGTTTGAACGGAAACCTAAGCGAAATTATTTAGCAAAGAATACTCTGACATTTGGTCTTTAAAAAATATTCTCACAAAAATTATGAATAATTAGCTGAGAGAGCTCGCTTCGCTCGCTCTTTTATCTAGTGCTCGCTACGCTCACAACTTAACACTAATTTATCCTTATAAGCGATTTTGAATGCCAATACACCTGCTAATTATAATTTATTGGGTTCGACGTATCGATGGTGAAACTAAAGTGGATATGGAAACAACATCCAGGATGTATGTACGTAAAAACGTAGTCACCTTGAATGCAATTTATCGGAGATATCGATGGACTTCCGACCACCCTGTGCTCTAATTGGGGAAGAGGATCCAATTACCATTTAGGCAATTTTGTGGCGAGTCCGGCGACACCTCAATAGTGTCGCTCCGCCAAAGGATTGCGGAGATGGCCAACATCCAGGTTGACGGCTATCTCTGACCACCCTGTGCACTGATCGGAGAAGAGGCTCCAAAGACCATATAGACAATTTTGTGGCGAGTCCGGCGACACTTCAATCGTGCCACTCCGCCAAAGGATTGCGGAGATATCGACGGATTTCAGAAGTAGTACGAAGTTGATTGTGAAATTGCTGTGACAATATCCAGGATGTATGTACATAAAAACATTTTCACCTTGAATGCAATTTATCGGAGATATCGACGGATTTCCGACCACCCTGAGCTCTAATTGGGGAAGGGGTTACAATGACCCTTTAGGCAATTTTGTGGTGAGTGCGGCGACACCTCAATCGTGTCACTTCGCCAAAGGATTGCAGAGATATCCACGGATTTTTTATGGCTCCATTACACTACGTCATATCACAATATTTCTATCATATCCTTAAGCCCGGTTCGATTTCATTTAGTACACGTATAAAAATTTAAAGTGAATGAATCGAGTAGGCTTAATCACTTACCGTAAAAAATATTAAATTAAAGATAAAAAGAAGGGGGGAGGCACTTCGGGACATGAAATATAGTTTACGACCGATTCTCATACCTAGCAAGGATATATACAAAATTTCATAGAAATCGGTCCAGCCGTTTCGAAGGAGTTTGTAAACAAACTTTTTGAGGAGAATTTTATATATTAGGAGATCATATCCTTAAGCCGGTTCGATTTGATTTAGTACACGTATACAAATTTAAAGTGTAAGAATCGAGTAGGTTTAATCACTTACTCTCACACAAAATGGAATTTCGATATTTACTACCACTTGCTTTGATATTTTCAAAAAAAATTTGGTCCACAAACCTTCTCCAATGTAAGACGGATAAAACAAAAAAAGAATCATCCAAATCGGTCCAGTGGTTTAGAAGTTTACTGGCAACAGACACAAATACACGTCCATTTTCTTAGTCTGGGATCAGTAACGATAGATATTTGAAGAGTGTTTTAAAGCGGTCTTCTGCGGATTCAGGTGCATTTTGAGATTTAAACTTTGAGCTAAAATTATGGGTTTTAAAATAAATACGAATTGTAGAAAAATAAAAATAATAAAAAACTGATACCGGATAAGCCACTTGCCCAAAAACTTGGAGAAACTGAATTCAATCGTGAAGTATCTTTACTAAACTCACAAAAAACGGGGTTGACACGTGTGTGTCTGTCTTTTTTTTTTTCAAGTATATTTTGAAGACGATTCGACAGTTGGAATTACAGAAGACAAAATCATTCTAGAATGAGGTTCGTTCGTTTTACTTGCATTTTGGATAACTAAACTTCATAAAAAAGCGACTGCTTATAGTGTCTTTCTAGTATGAAGTTTCGTTACTAAAATCTGCCCGTGATGATAAAAAACTTTGTCTGACCAAAAACAACAAAGTTGTAAAAGTTACCCCGCCAAAAAAAATCATCTGCCGCAAAAAGAATACATATCACTCCAATCCGCCTCTCATATGTATTGTATATTGTTTTAGGAGTAAATGCTGGAGAAGTTTAAATGTAAAGGACTACTTCTTAAAGTAATTTGGTGGGATCCGTCAAAGTGGCACTGAATAAAAGGCTAAAGCTCCCACCAAATTACATTAAGAAGTATACCTGTACATCTTGTAAAAAATTTTTTTTGGGAGACGTTGCCTGGAAGACTTCAGCCCTGTCAATGAAAAAAATAAGTTATGTCCGGTAATCATAGACTTGTTCGCTTTCGTTTTTTTTTTCTATTGGCGGGCGATACGCTCTCGCGTCTCTTGATTATTTAGTAGTCGTGCCCTTTACACAAGATACGCATATAACGTTACTGGTAGTCTTCTAGCATTTAGTTCCCAAGAAAAAAAATTTAAAAATTTATTAATTCCCGTGTCCCAACGAAATTATTTAGAAAACTTCTATTCTATTGTTGAAGTAAAGGGCAAAGCAGAACGCTTACGTTACGTTACATGCCGAACACCTATCAAAGATGATTCAATGGAGTTTGTATGCAACTGCACAGAACGCACGAAACGAAACGGAAGCTTTCGGAAAATTATTCGAAATGTAAAATTCCACGGAAATCCATGTCAGTTTGTTTGTCATACTTATACGATAATGTTATTTATTATTTTTTATTTTATTCTTTTTCAAATCTTGCGTGTATTTCGTACTGCTAAAAAAAACCTTAAAAAAAACTCGATTCCTTCAATTTTGATTTTTATTTTGAATACCTTTTTAAATTTGACGTTTCGAAACAGAACGTACATACATACATATGTGACCATCTAATAATTGTCACGGCACGGAAAGGAACGGCACGTAACGTAACGTAAACGTTCTAGTTTGCCCTTAAGATGCCAACCTATATTTGAACTTTGATATCAAGAAAGCCTTGAAATTTTCGATAGTTATTCTCGATACGATAGGATCATACATAAATATTATTTTTAAATTCGATTTGAAGACTATACGGGTGAGATTAGCTCAAGTATGATCATTTTACATATGAATAATAAAGGCTGTACAGGCAAAATAGAAAGTGTATACCTAATGCAAATTTATTTCTGGGCACCAAATTCATACCGCCAATCCGCTACGCTTATTGTTTTTTCCCTGGATGAAGATTTTTCAAGGAAACAGCTGTGGTTTAATATGTACCTCAACCCTCACAAAGGTTCTAGGAAAACAAGGCCGATACAGTTCACAGTTCTAACAAATGCTTGGGGTGCTCAAATCTGTAATTATTAGCCCACTCGCAGTGGCCCAGAATGTTGGTCGTTACTCTATAAAATTTGCTTATAAAATGCACACCGCTACGAATTTACAAAATGCTTTTTTTCCTATTTTACTTATTTCGTAAGTAATTCGCGGTTTTCTCTAGTACAGAAAAACCTTCAAGTTTTTTGTTACCGAGTACTGATAGATAGTTTGAAATGAAGATTTAAGAATTTATGTGACCAGCATCTCGGTGTTGGTACCTTGAAATTTTTTTTTATTAGCAGCAGCAGTACGTCCACAAAATAATAATCGCGCCAAAAGTCCTTCTAAAAAAATCAACGCTATACAGGGCTCCTATTTTTACTTCGAACACAAACGATCATGTTGATTTGTTGATTGAATATGATGATTCGGGCCCCTAGCTCTACAATTTCAATAATGGACTAGGGGCCCCAAGCCTCGTGCAGAGTATATTACCAATTGTTGTTAAAACGCTAGAAACAACACTTAAGGTTTCTTAGTTCAGGACCTCAAAATAGCAATTTGTGTGTTAACAAAACACTGAAGCACAACTTTTGTGTCAAAATCCGGGCCCCTATGAAATCCCGGGCCCGGGGGAAATCACCCTATTCCCCCCTCTCTACAGGCCTGACAAGGCGGATACAGTTCACAGTTCTAACAAATGCTTGGGGAGCTCAAATCTGTAATTCATTAGAACACTCGCAGTGACCCAGACTTTTAGCCATTACACTATAAAATTGGGTTTCGAAATGCACACTTCTACGAATTTACAAAGTCTCTTCTTTCCTATTTTACTTATTTCGTAAGCAGTTCGCGGTTTTCTCTAGTACAGAAAAACCTTAAATTTTTTGTTACCGAGTTGGCGACTACTGATAGATATGATAGAGATTCAATAATTTAAGTGATCAACATCTGGGTGCTGGTATCTTGAAAAAGAAATCATTAGTAGCAGCAGTCATCATCATCAATGTGGCACGATAGCCCGACGTCGGGCCTTGGCCGCCTGAATCGTTGACCTCCAATTGTCGCGGTTACGTGACCTTGTCCTCCAGTTTCGGAAGCCCAGCAGCTGGTGGGCGTCTTCACCTACGGAGTTCTCCCAGCGAGCTCTCGGTCGTCCACGCAACCTCGCTCCGTCAATTCGTTGTGCGTTCATAACTTTCTTTGGCATGCGATTGTCATCCATCCGTTGTACATGCCCCGCCCATTGCAGACGTTGCAGCTTCACGATTTTCGATACTTCCAGCTCATCGTACAATTGATACAACTCATGGTTGTATCGGATACGCCATTGGTCTCGCTCGCGAACGGCCCCGAAAATTCGCCGAAGGACCTTTCGTTCGAATCGGTCTAGCAAAATTTCGGAGGCTTGGGTAAGGGTCCATGTTTCGCAGCCATAACATAGCACGGGTCGGATGATCGTTTTGTGTGGCCCATAGTCTCCTCCAAAAATATCGCCACCGGGATATGCCACACTTCCATCGCTCTGGAGGTTCTCCTGGGACTCCACTCCGTAGATGTTCCAGAAAAATCGCGACCGGAATATGCCTCACTTCCATCGCTTGGAGGTTCTCCTTGGAACACACTCCGTAAATGTGCCAGTAAAACCGTCAACCGCTTAATAATTCTCTGCCCAGCGAAGTATCAGTTTACCTATTGTAATAAACAAAATGGAGCGTTTAAATAAGTAGTTACGAAGAGAGCTGTTTTTCCACCACCTGCCGATCACGGCCACGGAGCACGACCTACCCCTACCCGTTAAGAAAATTCGAGGTTCATTGTGTTGAACAAATTTTTGTTTTGCCCTTCTAAACGAGATCCTGGCTACGCCAGGTCCTTGCTTGTTGCGTGTTAAAACATATATTTGTTCTTCTATGTTGATGATGTTTTATCAATGAGGACTCTGCAAACTTTAGGGCTCCTTTACGGGTCATGTTTAGTATCAACAGAACCTGATTTTCCCAAGGCACATCACATATTTCCCAGAATATCGGATACGAAGATATCACTTATGAAAGGAAGGAGAATATGTGGTCGTATTATGACATATCATCGTGGTAGCCTCGTGACACATTATGCTTTCTCCAAAGCGGTGTGAAAGGAGGGGGGGAGATAGTATGATTGAGGGTTTGCCTGAAAACCTAATTTCGCAATGTGTACAGCATTGGGCTTTTGGGAATCTGGTCAGCTTATCCTAGTCCTAACAATTCAATAATAAACTTGGGGCCACAAGCCTAGTGCAGAATGTGTAATATACTAAATGCTACATACAGTTCTAATGAGGTTTCTTAGTTAAGGACCACAAAATATAAATTTGTGTGTAAAAAAACACTAAAGCACAACTTTTGTGTCCAATTCCGGGCCCCCTTTGGAATCACGGGCCCGGGGGGAATCACCCCATTCCCCCCACCCTCTCTACAGGCCTGTGTACGAGTATGTACAGCATTGACCATTCAGGCATCTGGCCACCTTAGAATAATGATACACCCTGTATATGTCACTTTTACAAACCTTTGAATCCTGTTTGAAAATCCGTTTTTTTTTTAAAGAAATCAAACGACATGTTTTTTAAATTGTTACATTCAACTGGGCTGTCTTTATTTATAAATTAGTTGACTAGCGTAGAAATTATGTGTGTGTGTGCATTTACATGTACTGTTCATTTTGTTTCTCTATAATTCCATTTTAGCAACGAAAAATAAAACAAGAATAATTAGCGTTTTCAATTATAATACATATAAATCAATATTTACAACATTTTAATTTCATTTTTAATATTATTTTTATCGTTTTAATTTTTTGTTTCTTAACCCATATTGATAGTATATAATATATTATTCATACCATGTTCATGACAAGTTCACTCTTTTGTCAACATAAATTAACTATACATCAAATGATATTAAAGATATTACAAAAGGGATTAATGCCCTGACAAGTCTAATTAAAGCTATTTTGCAAGCGTTTTTTGACTTGTTAAAACGCTAAAGGTCGATCCACACATTTCAGTCATCAGTCATAGTAACAATTATTTTCAATACAAGTTGACAGACTGTCAGTCAATCAATTAACTGACAATCTGTCAACTTGTCTGGAAAATGTCTGTGACTGATGACTGAAACGTGTGGATCGACCCTAATTCAATTTGTAAAAACGTAATTTGGAATTAATGTTTATTGAATTTGTATTGGAAAAGGTGAATTTGTCTTGAAAATGGTCAGGCATATCGATCGTTATACATTTATAATTTTTGTACTAAATAAATTATTAATACTAAATAATATTTTACATAGTTCATATCGTATCTGATTCGATGTTGTTTTCTTTCATTTTTTCGCTAAACATATACTTAAGTGTGTATATATAAAAAATGACAGATACAATACAAAAAAAAAACACATTCATTTTTAATATAATGAAAATTAACATTACGTTGACATTCATCTATTTTACACCAGTAAATATATAAACAATAACTATGTATATAATTATGTAAAGATCAAAAATCACAATTTATAGAGTTTTAGAGCAAAATATCGTTGAAATAAATATTTTACAAAAAACTCTTCGCAAGTTCATTTAAAAGCTAGTAATACATTATACATCAATTTATTATTTTCGCAAAGTTATTGTTGAAGACGTGAAGCTCATTGCTTTCCCACGGGTGGATCATTATCAAGGATCCTCTCATGCACGGCATGCAGTATCGATATGGTCTAAAATTGACTCGCAATGCAAATGCCTTAATATGCTCGTTTTAACAATATCAGTTCAGTTGGCAGAAATTTTAGCTCCACTTTTTCGTAGTGAATAAGGTTTGAAGTAGCTTTACATTATTGCAGTTCTAAAAACTATAGAGACAATCAAAAATATTTACAATGTGGTAACAATTTTCGCGCTTTTCACGAAGCAGTAAAGTTGAGCGTCACACATTGTTGAGGCAAACGTTTCGCGAGCAGTTCATGTCCATTCAAATTGAATGTCCTTTGTGTGGTTTGAAAACATTTCCTTTCTCTACAATGATGAAAATTTAAAATTTTCGTGAATTTCATTCTTCTTTAGCTTCTTGATTCAATGAACTTTCATTGCTGAAGGGCTTTTTGGTTATCACATTATAAGCAGCCGGTCATAGCTAAGGATATGTTACATTTCATCGATTAAATGTGTGGCAGATTGAATTAGCACGGCCCGAAAGACATCGATAACTAATCATTATAATAACATCAGACACTTTGACGAAACGTCGTCGACTCTTTGGAATGATTTCAATTGAACGGCAGGATCAGCACAGCAACTATCATCTCTTCAAAGTTCCGTTGTGATTTCATCCTGCGGTCGGAATCCCAATTTGAAAAATTCATCCTCCAGCCACAACGAACTGGCATGAAGATCTGTGGAAATCAGACTGCTTTTATTATTCGTATAGCTGCTACTATGGAACGGATCCGACGGATGTGGTTCCTCGAACTCATGCAAACTTATGAGCGAACCGAATAGCTGCAATTGTTGTTGCTGATGATTCGGCAACGAACTGCTCAGACCATTCGTCGTTGACGACGGCATCAGACCATTACTTGTCGGTGTCGTTCTGAACGTTGAATTCTTATACGTTCCCAATCGTGGATCGGGCGGAGCTTGCAAGAAATCAATAAGCTGTCCAACTTGTGGCTTATATCGTTCCAGCGCTCGTTCGGCCCACGTATAGAGTCGATTCCAATCGGGCGGCGGTGCCGGAATTAGCTCTATCGGACGATTGAGCAATATCAACAATTTGGCCAGATCTCGTATGACCGGTCGATAGGTATTTGCCGAAGCTGATTCGCCGGATAGATATAATTTTCGAATTTGACGTCGTGTCTCGTTGAGCATTGCTAAAATGTATTCGGCATCTGGACGAATTTCGTCGAGTTGTCGCAAGAAATCGGCACGATCGATATTTGTTTCGTTGATGAGTTTTTCTTTGATGTGTTTTCGTCGTCGCTTCTTTCGCACCAGGACCAATGCACCGATTATGAGAGCGACGCAGACCAGGAAGCCAGCAGTGATTCCCACGATTGCGGCTAGAATTGGACCGGATAGATTGGTGGGCTGACAAATGCGACCCATGAAATCGGGATTCATGGACCATTGTTCCACATAGCCGGATGGACAGATGTCGACACAACGCCGGGTGTCAACTTGCAGCAGCATTGGACATTTGATGCATCCATCGATGTTGCATTTGAGGCAAGTGGCGTCCGTTGATACGGGGCATCCTAAAATGAAAGAAAATTAAGAGGAATTAGCTCAGAGTTTATGTGGAGTTAAGAATATTTTAATTGAATGGAATGTTAATTGAAATTGTGTCACACCACTTCCATACGTACTTAATTCCATCCGAGTATTACAACAAAACTAAACCAACTAGCACACCAATCCCGCTCAAGGCAGTTTATCAGTATGTTTCTCTTTTTTTTGTTTGCGTTTGTCCTCTTTGGAACCGAAACTCGCACTGCAACGATGTGAATTTCTTATCAAACGCCGTTGCCATTATTTAGTGTAATATGTACTGCCTGCACATCCATCTGCTGTTTTCAACTGAATCTCTAATAATTCGAAATTTCCCAAACTAGTTATACCCCAGGAAAATTGGCATTTCACTTCGGAAAAATTAAGGGAAAGCTGGATTTTTGCATGAGCCTTCCTTTCGAGGTCCTAAACAAGTCCCTAAAAGTCCCCGTCCCTACGAGTGCCGCTAGCGGTGCTACAGAGGGTCAAAGACCCTCGAAAACAGGTTTCTCTGAATATTTCGATAACGGTAGCATATACAAAAAAGTGGTGTATGGCAAATTTAAAGCTCTTGTGAATTCTCAATAAACGATGCAAAGACCGAATACTTTCGGGCACTCCTAACGGCGCCAAGAGGTCTAACGGTATTTTTAACAAGGTTTCATTAAAATCTCTATAACGTTAACTCGCACTAAAACCTTTTGTATGGAAAATTTGTAGCCTATGGGGTTTTGAAATAAGTGGCCAAATTTCATATCAATATGTATAGCCTTAAGGGCGCTATGGGGGTTCAAACCTTAAAAAAACGTGTTTTTTGAGGTTTTTCGTAAATGGTGCTAAGACGAGGGAGTGCGCTCTAAGGTGTTCTAGGAGAAATTTGTAGCTTCTGTGGCTGTTAGTAAGACGCCAAAAGTCCCCAAAGATGGGAGCCCCCCTAACGAAGTTATGAGGGCCCAAACATTCAATTAAGCAGTTTTTGGGGAATATCTCTATAACGGTAACGTGCACCGAAAGCTGTTATAAGGCAAATGTGTAGCTTATATAACGCTTAATTAAATATCTGAATTTCAGATTGATGCGTGCAATACTAAGGGCGCTATGAGGGTATGAACCCTACAATAACGGTATTTTTTCGTTATTTTCGTGGATTTCTTCAAAACGGGACCGCATTCGGTTGGGAAGCCTGTAACAATTTGTTGCTTCTATAACGTCAACTTAAAATGCCAAAACAACTTATTTATGCGGGCACCCCTAAGGAAGCTATGAGGGGTCAAAACTAAACAACTAACTAAACAAAAAAACCGTTTCTCGGATTTTTTGATAACGGGAACCTCTAGAGGGAACCCATCTGGAAGAAATTTGTAGCTCCTGTTGCTGTTACTAAGATGCCAAAAGTCCCCAAAGATGGGAGCCCCTCTAACGAAGTTATGAGGGTCCAAACATTAATTTAAGCAGTTTTTGGGGAATATCTTTATAACGGTAACGTGCACCGAAAACTGTTATACGGCAAATTTGTAGCTTATATACCGCTTAATTAAATATCTGAATTTCGGATTGATGCGTGAAATGCTAAGGGCGCTATGAGGGTCCGAACCGTGCAATAACGCTATTTTTCGTTATTTTCGTGAATTTTTTTCATAACGGGAGCGCTTTCGGGAAGGAAGCCTGTAAATATTTGTTGCTTCTGTAACTTCAAATTCAAACGCCAAAACAACTCATCTATACGAACACCCCCAAGGAAGCTATTAGGGGTCAAAATTAAACAAAAAACCGTTTCTCGGAAATTTTTTGATAACGGGAACCTCTAGAGGGAACCCATCTGAGGGAAATTTGTAGCTCGTCTGTCTGTTAGTGTGACATCAAAAGTCCCCAACGATGGGAGCCCCCCTAGGGAAGTTATGAGGGTCCAAACATCCAAATAAGCACTTTTTAGTGAATATCTCTATAACGGTAATGTGCACCGAAAACTATTATATGGCGAATTTGAAGTTTTTACAACGCCCAACTTAATGTTCAAATTTCAGATCGATACGTGCAGTACTAAGGGCGCTACGAGGTTCCAAAACTAGCAAATTCGGCATTTTTGGTTATTTTCGTGAAAATCTCCTTAACGGTAACGTATACCGGAAGCAGTCTGTAAAAATTTGTTGTTTCTATGGTTCCAAATTAGAGGCTCCACCGATTTGTATGCTCCTGGAGCCTTCATACTTGCCATATAACGTATAAATTAACTAATTTTTAAGCCCATATGGACGTACGTAAAGACATACACTACACATACCTTCTTTAAAAATTAGTTTATTAAAACGTTATAATGCCCGTATGGTAGCTCCAGGTGCATACAAATCGATGGAGCATTTTATTTGAAACATAGAAACAACAAATTTTTACAGACTGCTTCCGGTATGCGTTACCGTTAGGGAGATTTTCACGAAAATAACCAAAAATGCCGAATTTGCAAGTTTTGGAACCTCGTAGCGCCCTTAGTACTGCACGTATCGATCTGAAATTTGAACATTAAGTTGGGCGTTGTAAAAACTTCAAATTCGCCATATAACAGTTTTCGGTGCACATTACCGTTATAGAGATATTCACTAAAAAGTGCTTATTTGGATGTTTGGACCCTCATAACTTCCCTAGGGGGGCTCCCATCGTTGGGGACTTTTGACGTCACACTAACAGACAGACGAGCTACAAATTTCCCTCAGATGGGTTCCCTCTAGAGGTTCCCGTTATCAAAAAATTTCCGAGAAACGGTTTTTTGTTTAATTTTGACCCCTAATAGCTTCCTTGGGGGTGTTCGTATAGATGAGTTGTTTTGGCGTTTGAATTTGAAGTTACAGAAGCAACAAATATTTACAGGCTTCCTTCCCGAAAGCGCTCCCGTTATGAAAAAAATTCACGAAAATAACGAAAAATAGCGTTATTGCACGGTTCGGACCCTCATAGCGCCCTTAGCATTTCACGCATCAATCCGAAATTCAGATATTTAATTAAGCGGTATATAAGCTACAAATTTGCCGTATAACAGTTTTCGGTGCACGTTACCGTTATAAAGATATTCCCCAAAAACTGCTTAAATTAATGTTTGGACCCTCATAACTTCGTTAGAGGGGCTCCCATCTTTGGGGACTTTTGGCATCTTAGTAACAGCAACAGGAGCTACAAATTTCTTCCAGATGGGTTCCCTCTAGAGGTTCCCGTTATCAAAAAATCCGAGAAACGGTTTTTTTGTTTAGTTAGTTGTTTAGTTTTGACCCCTCATAGCTTCCTTAGGGGTGCCCGCATAAATAAGTTGTTTTGGCATTTTAAGTTGACGTTATAGAAGCAACAAATTGTTACAGGCTTCCCAACCGAATGCGGTCCCGTTATGAAGAAATCCACGAAAATAACGAAAAAATACCGTTATTGTAGGGTTCATACCCTCATAGCGCCCTTAGTATTGCACGCATCAATCTGAAATTCAGATATTTAATTAAGCGTTATATAAGCTACACATTTGCCTTATAACAGCTTTCGGTGCACGTTACCGTTATAGAGATATTCCCCAAAAACTGCTTAATTGAATGTTTGGGCCCTCATAACTTCGTTAGGGGGGCTCCCATCTTTGGGGACTTTTGGCGTCTTACTAACAGCCACAGAAGCTACAAATTTCTCCTAGAACACCTTAGAGCGCACTCCCTCGTCTTAGCACCATTTACGAAAAACCTCAAAAAACACGTTTTTTTAAGGTTTGAACCCCCATAGCGCCCTTAAGGCTATACATATTGATATGATATTTGGCCACTTATTTCAAAACCCCATAGGCTACAAATTTTCCATACAAAAGTTTTTAGTACGAGTTACCGTTATAGAGATTTTAATGAAACCTTGTTAAAAATACCGTTAGACCTCTTGGCGCCGTTAGGAGTGCCCGAAAGTATTCGGTCTTTGCATCGTTTATTGAGAATTCACAAGAGCTTTAAATTTGCCATACACCACTTTTTTGTATATGCTACCGTTATCGAAATATTCAGAGAAACCTGTTTTCGAGGGTCTTTGACCCTCTGTAGCACCGCTAGCGGCACTCGTAGGGACGGGGACTTTTAGGGACTTGTTTAGGACCTCGAAAGGAAGGCTCATGCAAAAATCCAACTTTCCCTTAATTTTTCCGAAGTTTGGCCAAATTTTTGTTCAAATTTCCTGGCGTATTAAGGGAATCCCATCTTTTCTACTGCCTGGTGTACTACTCGCGTCCATGTAGCGTGAGCATATAAATATTTTGTATGCAATGATGTCCCAACAAACTTTAGATGGGCGCATTAAAAATTCTTTACAAATTGCACATTTTGATCAAGTTGCAGACTTTTTCATCTGCCTATGTGCACCTCAGTGCATACATACTAGCAGTGCATTCTGTGTAAAAAAAAATCAAACAAACGACCGAAAGTTTTCAAAGAGTAATTAGGGTTTTGTGTAGTTTTCGGGAATGAATGCAATTTTTTCAAAGTATCCACTCGTTTATCTCGAATAAACCCGGGCATCCAGAACATTTGTCCAAGCTGCGGTGGTGCGTCACCTGTTTCAATGCCCCGCTGCATCCACTAACCTCACTCCGAGGGCGTTAGGAGACGACCCTAATGCATCTGCTACGTTCTTGCCGCCTGAGACATAAGCGAGAAAGACGTCGAAACTTCGAAGACATCCACAGGCATGCACCACAACGGTTCACGCCTTTCACCGCTTGCAACGCTACAACAACAACAATTGGTTGACGCGTTGATGATCGACATGTGCATATGGTTAACTCTCTCAATGACACCATTCAGGATAGAGCTACCGCTAGATGGGGCATTTTTCGAATGCCAAAATATGTAAGGCGTACACGATGTTGAACGCAAATTAGACACAAGTTGAATTCGATTTCAGGATGCTAAATCAAATTCAAAGAAAAATAAGAGCTTTCAGAGATTGATTCCGCAAGACAATTGACAATTACGCTAGGAAATTGGAACAAAAATTTGGGAAAACTTTGTAAAATTTAAGGGGAAAGTAGGGTTTCTACATGAACATTCAAGACACCAAAAGTCTCCGTCTATACGAATACTACGGAAAAATTAGGGGAAAGCTGCATTTTTGAATGAGCAAGAAAAGAAAAGTCCCCGTTTGTACGAGTCCCGCTAGCGTTGCTACAGAAGATCAAACACCCTCAAAAACAGGTTTTTGTGAATGTCTTGATAACGGTAGCATGTACTGAAAAGTGGTGTACATAAAGCAAATTTGTAGCCCTTGTGGTTTATGAATAAACTGCAAAAAATCGATATTGATTCGTGCACTCCTAACGGTGCCAGGAGGTCAAACGGAAATCTTCATGAAAATCTTTATAACGGTAACTGGTTAAATTTATCATAAATATATGCATCGTTAATGACACTATGGGGGCTCTTAGAAAAACGGGAATCTTTTGGTTTTTCGTGAATATCTCCGTTTAACCTCCTGGAACCGTTAGGAGTGCGCGAAGCAATACCAACTTTGGACAATTTATTCAGAAACCACAGGAGCTAAAAATTTGCTATAGATCACTTTTCAGTACATATCAAGAGACGCGAGAGCGTCTCGCCCGCCAAAGGAAAAAGAAAAACGAAAGCGAACAAGTCTATGATTACCGGAGACAACTTGCTTTTTTGTTTGATCAGGCTACAGCTTTCCAGGCAACAGCCACCAAAAAATTTTTTTTACCAAAATATTCCACATATCCTGTTCTAGTGCCTTTCCAAATAAAATCTTCGATCGGCACAATAACGGGTAAGATATATAGAATAAACGGTGAAATTTTCACCCTCACAGACTTAAGCGAGTAACCCAATTTCAGAATGAAGTCTACAGTTGCAGAAAGACTTGCTTCTACTGTCTCTCTTCGTGATGGGATTTTTATGAAATTTGGAACGAATGATCCTCTGGTGGTCCTTCTAAAGAATCAATGTCTTCCATTTAGATAAGTGGATGGAATAACGGTAAATTAATAGGTAAAGTTAACAAAAGATTTCCAACAATTGCGTCTATCGGCTCATCGCATTGACCATTTTTTTAAACACACTGCGGCATTGGGACATTTGGATATTGGGACACCGGGAGACTGGGAGACTAGGATCTTGGGGTAGTGGGATATTAGGAAATTGGGACATTAGGGTCTTGGGACATTAGGATATTGGAGCATTAGGCACAATGGGGAAACAGGGACGTGGGGACATCGGCATATTGGGGCATCGGGACATCGGGATATTGGGGCACTGGGACATCCGGATATTGGGACAATGGGACATTGGGACATTGGGACATTGGGATATTGGGGTATTGGGACATTAGGACACTGGGAAACTGGGACATGGGGGCACTGGGATATTAGGACATTGGGACATTATGACCTTGGGATATTTTCTTTGGCGGGGTAACTTTTACAACTTTGTTGTTTTTGGTCAGATTACTGTATTCAGTACATGTTACTCCTGTTTTTGGAGATATTTCACCGTACAGACGCGTTCCTCGAAACGAAGGCTCATTTTTGGGCAAGCGATTCTCATTTTGCCATACAGGCGACTCAAAGTTACAAGCATAAATGGAGCTCCCAACTTTATTTAAAATGTTCATGAATACGTGAACTCATGGTCCGGTTTTTGTGTTAGATTTCGCGGGTAAAGACGGCCAGGGTCCACTAACATAGGGGCTTTCGAACATTGACGGCGCTTAAGTGTGTCGATATCGTTTCAGTTTTCTTTTTTTTTTCAATTTTATTGTGTTTCGTTTATCTTGAACCCCAGGCAGGTGATATCCCGTAATATGTTCAGGATAGGAGCTGTGAGCCCATCTTCTTCGTCATTGAGCAAGCACGTTCAGTTGCTTAGGTTCCCTCTTGTGGCTTTGAATGGACTTTACTATACACACAGAACCCTAACATATCAAAAGTTAACCTAAACATACGTACCCCTCTCTCCGCAATACAAGAGGAAGTTTAATGTTTCCACTTGCGATTTGAGTCGGAACAAGCACTTGACAAGAACCGAACCAGGCGGCATATGTGGGATCCGGCTTGTTTGATATCACTACATGTTGTGCTCATATATACAGCGTAAGTATGCATATTTGCACATATGTACATATACGAAATTCGCATCCTTACAATATGCTCGTACATAACGTATATAGCACTTGATATGTTACTGCTCTTGCTCTGCAATCTGCATTTGCATTCACGTGCAGCTTCCCAACTTAATAACATATTGACCAACGCGAAAACGTTAAATGTCGCGAGCGTGGACATGGGAGGGAGGGACATTTATTTATTATAGCTACATGTGTATATATTAACATATACGTAATGAGTATGTAGGCTCATTATATGTTGATATCGTTGACTTTGTGCCTAAAGTAGCTGTAATGGTAGTAATTTGCGCGCAGAATGGACCACAACAAGATAAGCACCGAAGCAGAGGCTAATATGTCGCGGATTGGATGTCACAACACAACATACTCCGAGAACGGGTTTCCTCAGTTTTTCTACATGAATGGACATGGACTCTTTACTATCTCATAAATTCTATGAAATTATAACGAATTTGTTAGCGGACCGATGTGATAATTTAATGATGATGGTTGACCGGCTAACCGCTCAGTTAGCACAGAGGAGGCACAGCGAGTAATCAAAACGTTTAGGCTGACAGGATTTCATAGCTAATTGGATAGATACGTAGGAGCTTGAGTTGGTTGCTAGAGCAAAAAAATGTGTTACATAATTTGTATTGATTTTGTTGTTAATTTTTACGGGAGCAGGTGAACATAGTAATTAAAGTTGAAATGTTGCATACTAATTAGGAGTTGACAGTGTCATGCGGGATCATACGCCTTTTAGGTTTAATTAAAACGAAGAAATTTAAAGAATACAAGGAGTCAAACTTTGAGCCATTTGCTAAGTAGATAGGCAAAAAATTTGGAAATGGTCAAAATGCATTTACCTTTTTCGGCAGGTTACTAACGTTATACCTATAGAATCAAAAATTTGAATCAACATAGTAAAACCCAGCAAATTGCAAACTACTCTCTCGCAGCGTAATTTTTACATGAGGAAATCACAACGAATACAATAATCAGGGTTGCAATGCGTACCGAAATACTATACGTATGTCGCTACCACATTGGTGAAGGAATCAAGGGAGCTGTGGTATTCCTTTCCGAAAAATCGGATACCTACCCGGACAGCCATTCCCTAAGGGAGGCAAGTAGTTATTTTAATCTAAAACAAGCTGGCCCGGCGAACTTCGTACCGCCCCACCTTTTAAATGTGATCAATTTGTGGGTGCTGCAAAATTACTGAACTCCACGAATGTGTTGAGAGTTACGTCACCGCTACGACAACCCCATCAGCCATCCCAACTTGACTCACCAGCTGCATAAGTATGGTTGCGTCAAACCCATCTTCACATAAACACATTCGCTCAACATAAACAGGATGCATCAAACCCATCCTCACATAAACACATTCGCTCAACACAATCAGGATGCATCAACCTCATCGTAACATAAACACATCTGATTCGCATCACAACATAAACATCACATCGAAGTCGAACGTATAAGCACATGTGCATCATCATTGCAGATGCAGGATCAACATTAATTTAGTATAAGAAGACGAACATGTTTTAGTTTAACGCAGTCCTCATTTGTATTCGAATTACTTCGTATCAGTCCTCAATAAAGAAAAGTTCCTCTTTCAACAAATCGGTTATTTTATTAACAACCCGTTAGGACACACACGTAATTGGCGCAGTCGGTTCTTCGAACAAAATCTATGTTCCAGAAAGTGGAAATAGAGTTTCGATTAGTGTAACTAGTGGAAAATTTGTGCTAGTAAAATTAAAAAAAAAAACATTAAAAAAATAAAATCTTTCAAGGACCCCACCAGTGGTAATCCTTTTAGATACATTAATACAAATCAACTCTGTTGGACCCCACCAGTGGTAATCCAATAAGAGAGTAATAATACAAACTCCAAAGGACCCCACCAGCGGTAATCCTAAAAGAGTTAATAAAATCATAACATCATAAATTAAGTGATTGTGATTTAAACAAATAAAAAGCCAAAATGTTGGAAGGAGACTTACCAGAACTACCAAGAGAGGACGAAAATCTCGCATTAAACGTGGATCCCCTGAAATATGTCGCAAGCATCCCCGAATTTGATGGAAGAGAAGACATCAACAGTTTCATAACCAAAGTGGATCGCATTATACCACATGTAAGGAGGTACAATAACGATAGCCAACTAATAATCATGGAGGCCATTTATTCAAGGCTAAAAGGTAAAGCAAGACAACTAATAGAAATTCACAATAATGTAACTAATTGGTCCCAGACTAAACTCCTATTAATGAATAATTTTTGTTCACATAAAAATAGTATGAAATTATATGATGATTTAAGAGCACTTAAATGTACAGGCACAATTGCGGAATTTTATGAAAAAATACAATACAATTTAAAAACATTAAATACAAAAACCAAAGTTGAATTAGAAACTAGAAATTTACCGTTTACCGATCATATCGAACATAATTTGAGTGCCGCGTTGGAAATTTTTAAGGGCAAAACCCCCGAACCGGTCAGATCTATGTTATACTCTCGAAATCCTGGTTCTCTTGAAGAAGCTTTCAGATTGGTTCAGGAAGGCAATTATACAAATTATACCAGTAATCCTCATAAGAGAAACTATTTAGGAAAAAATAACAATTTCAGACAAGACAGACATGACGGACATGAACATCAAAAACAATATTATAACGTTCAACCCCCTCGTCCAGTTCAGCATAACTTCGTACCCAGAAATAATTATTACCGAAAACCCGAATCCATGCATAACCATGTTAGAAGTACTCAACAACGTTTTAACCAAGACAACAGGTTTAATCAATACAACAATTTTGGAACTTCACAACAAACTAGAAGAACCTTCCAAATGCCCCATTATTCCCACACAAATCAGGAACCTATGGAGGTCGATAATTCTGATCAGTATCGGAATAATAACTTACAAGAGGACTTAGCCGAAAATTTTCAGCTAGAAGCCTCGGAAACTCATTACAATTGCCATATGTAAAAATTCGTACAAGACTTGGTTTCATCCGCTTACTCGTGGATACTGGAGCCACTCATTCTATATTAAATCCTGGAATTTGTAGTCCTGACAAAATTTTTGACTTAAATCAACCAATTTTATTAAAATCAATTAGTGGCATAGTCCCTATTGCTCAACAAGCAATTATTCCCCCTCTAAGTGAATTTAATTCACCAAATAAAATGAAGTTTCTAGTTACAAAGTTTCATGATAATTTTGATGGACTTATCGGGAATGACAATTTGATCCCTAACGAAGCCATCATAAATTATAATAAATCTACTATTACACTTAATAAAAAAGTGAATAAATTATATAAAAATAAAACTGACGAAGAATCAGAAAACTATAATACAGTAATGGAACAATCTCTAGAAAAACTAGAAATGGAAAAATCTCAGGGAAAAATGATTACTAGAAGAGATAATCATTTAAATATGGAAGAAAAGGAGATGCTAGATAAACTCATTAAGGAACATAATGATGTCTTTTATCAACCTGATTCCAATTTAAGTTTTACAAGTGAAGTGAAACATAAAATTAAAATGACAACTGATAAACCTATTTATACTCGCACATACCGTTATCCTCAATGTCATGAAAAAGAAGTTGAAAAACAAATTAAAGAATTACTATTACAGGGTATAATACGAAATTCAAGTTCACCATACTCAAGTCCCATTTGGATAGTACCAAAGAAAGCAGATGCTTCTGGTAATAAAAAATGGCGCATTGTTATTGATTATAGGAAAGTCAATGAAAATACAATTGACGACAAATACCCAATTCCATGTATTGATGATATTTTAGGGAAACTTGGTCAGAGTCAATATTTCACAACTATTGATCTTGCTAGAGGTTTCCATCAAATTGAAATGGACCCTGCTGATATTGAAAAAACAGCATTCTCAACAAACAATGGACATTACGAATTTCTTCGAATGCCATTTGGTCTTAAAAATGCACCTTCCACATTCCAGAGAATGATTAATGGAGTATTGAAGGATCACATTGGTAAAATTTGTCTCGTGTATTTAGATGACATAGTAATTTTTTCTACATCCCTAGTTGAACACATAAAATCAATTAAAACTATTTTCGAATGTCTCAGAAAAGCAAATTTGAAAATACAACAAGATAAATGTGAATTTTTGCGTAAAGAAACTGAATTTTTAGGTCATATTGTGACAACAAAAGGTATTAAACCAAACCCAGAGAAAATTTCAGCAATAACTAAATTTCCATTACCCCGAACAAGTAAAGAAATAAAATCATTTTTAGGCCTTGCCGGATATTATAGGAAATTCATTAAGGATTTCGCTGCAATCGCAAAACCACTTACATTAAGACTCAAAAAGGGCTCAAAAATAAACCCAAATGATGCAGACTTTGTAGAATCTTTTGAAAAATTAAAATTACTTATTTCAACTGAACCAGTATTAAAATATCCCGATTATAATAAACATTTTACGTTGACAACCGATGCATCCAATTTCGCTATTGGAGCCGTCCTTTCACAAGAAGGACACCCAATTAGTTTCGCATCCAGAACTCTCAACGAACATGAAATCCAATATTCAACGATCGAGAAAGAACTTCTTGCAATCGTTTGGTCAACTAAGTATTTTAGACCATACCTTTACGGTAGACGTTTTACGATTAAAACAGACCACAGACCATTACAATGGTTAAGTTCAGTCAAAGAACCCAATTCTAAGCTTCAAAGATGGAAAGTTAAACTTGAAGAATTCAATTTCGATGTACAGTACATTAAAGGTAAAGAAAACGTAGTCGCAGATGCATTATCACGTGTTGAAATATACGTAAACAACTCAGTTAATCAATCCAATTTAGCTACAATTCATAGTGCACAAGAAGATGATACTCATTACATGCAAATTTCCGAAGGACCACTCAATTTGTTCAGACACCAAATTATAGTTAAAAAAGGTAAAATTGATAAAGTCACAACAGAAACATATAAAAAAGCTAAAACAATTATCTGTCAATTAAAGAACCCTTGTGAAGAAGAATACAGGAAAATACTTATGGAACATTCACCTAAATTTGGTAAAGTAGGAATAATGTTTACAGATGATACAATTTTCAGAAATTTCCAACAGGAATACATTAAATGGAAAAGAGATAACAAAAATATAATTTATATAAAAACAAACTACAGGCTTATGAATGCTTCAGATGAAGAAATAAAAGAAATAATTTTGAAAGTACATGTTAAAATGAATCATGCAGGAATTAATAAAATATACTCTGAAATAAAAACAAAATACTTCTATCCTCATATCAAAGACGAAATAGCTAAACTTATTAATAATTGTCATTTATGTCTATGCTCCAAATACGATAGGAAACCTATAAAAGAACCATTCAAACTTACTGAAACACCTCGAAAACAACAGGAAATATATCATATGGATGTTTGGTATAAAACAAAAACTGATCTTTATTTAACTTGTATCGACAAATTCTCCAAATATGCAGCATTAGATAAAATTAAATCGAGAAATTGGGTAGATATACTAAATGGAATCAAAAACATATTGAACATAATGGGAAAACCAAAGAAAATAATACTCGATAACGAAACAGCATTTAAAACAGAAATAATTAAAAACTATTTTCTACAAGAAGAAATCCAAATACACTTTACTACTGCTAACTACCACACTGGAAACGCAGATGTGGAACGTTTTCATAATACTTTAGCCGAAAATCTTAGAATATTTAACGCAAGACAAAAGCAGAAAGAAACCTTATTTCATGAAAACCCTTTGACAGAAATTTTACATTTATACAATAGAACTATCCATTCAAGCACGAATGAAAGACCAATTGACGTACATCATGGTTTAGGTAACAATCCAAAAATATATGAAACACTTATTAAAAACAAGGAAAACAGTATTAAAAATTTAAATAAAAATAGACTAGAAAGAGATATAAATAAAAATTTCGTTAATGCTAACCCTAAAACCAAATTAGATCCAAGGAATAAATTCATTAGAAGTAATGATACAAGAAAATTTCACAAAAATCAACATTTAGCCAAAAGAAAATTTCAAAATTCAGAGTTAATAACTCCCTTTCGTTCCAGCAATCATAATTCTTCTACTGATACTGATACCAGTCTCGTCAACTCAGGTAATAGAGATGACCAACATTGCGGACGGAAACGGTTACATATTGGTACAAAAAGAAAAGGTACAATTAATAGATCACTACACCCACATAATTCACACAATAAACTTGACGCTTTACGAAGAAAGTTTCAAAAAGATAGAAGGAAACGTTGAAATTTTGCATTCTCTTAATTATGACTTAACTGATATTGCCCATGAACTAACTCATTTAGAACATGAAATTCATTCATTATGGTTACCTGGAATAAGCAAAACTAAACCAAACTTGTATGGCAAATTAGCAAAACTGAGCAGAACCCAAAATAACCCATATACACCTGTAAACTCTCCAGAACTATGTGAAACACTAGGACTAAAGACTGACTGTAAGAAAACGAAAAACATTAGACAAAAACGTGGTTTAATTAATGGTTATGGACGATTGTTGAGTTGGATAGGTGGAGTTATGGACGATCAGGATGCCTCACGTATTGAAGCACATTTTGCCAACCTTGATAAAAATCAGAAAGTTTTGAGAGAAAACCAGGATAAACTTTTGAAATTCAACACTAATTTTGACAATCAAATGAAAATTTTAACACAAAAATTTAATAAAAACCAAAATGAATTGAAAATAAAAGTAAATGAAATACGTAAAGACAACAATGAAATTAAACGTAATTATTCTGCATTTGAACAAAAAGTAAAAATTCTTTCAGATATAAATCACTTTAACGAGCAAATTGAAAAAATCAAAGAAATAATATTAAATTCAAAAATTGGAACATTAAATCGTTATTTAATCGAAGATGAAGAAAGCGATATATTTAAAATAACTATAGATAAGTACCCAAAAATAACAACCGCAGTTGCATTTAAAGAAAACTATATACTAATTGTAATTGGAATACCTCAATATGTTAAAAATAAATACCAAAAATATACTATGGAACCAATTCCAAATAAAGACAAAAATTTACAAATTGTAACAAATGTAAATGAAATATTAGAATATAATAAAACATTGTATTATCCATCAGATACTTTAAATGATTTAATTGAAATAAAAGAAGAATGTATAAAAAATTTACTTCAAACAGAAATACAAAATTGTAAATATGAAATGAACTCAAATTTTACTGTTAAAAAAATAACTGAAGCCATAATTGTAATAAAAAACGCTAAAAATACTAGAATTCAACATAATTGTAATGAAGAAAAAAATAATGTAACAAATATTGTAAGTCATAATGTACTTATTAAATTTGATAATTGTCAAATAACTATCCAAGAAAAAACATACAGAAATTTGAAAATTCCATATTTTGCCCATATAGTATTACCAAATATTAATAAAATAAAAAACTATACCGTAATAAAAAAGTTAACTTTGGAAGATATAGAATGGAAACAACAAAATTTTACAACACTTCAGGATTTAGAAACATTTGAAGATAAATATGAAAAACAATCATGGATAAATTACTCATTTCTCACCATTGTAATACTAATTGTAATAATTTTAATTTTCAAGCATATGTATTATAGAATAAGAAATAATAAGATTAACATTAACATAACGAAACGAGAAGCTGAATTATATGCAATTGAATCACCTGAAATTATACCACCTCAAGAGGACGTGTTACCCATAAACCTACCATTAGCAGAGTTTCGCCAGGAGTCGAAACCTAAGGAGGGGCGAGTTACGTCACCGCTACGACAACCCCATCAGCCATCCCAACTTGACTCACCAGCTGCATAAGTATGGTTGCGTCAAACCCATCTTCACATAAACACATTCGCTCAACATAAACAGGATGCATCAAACCCATCCTCACATAAACACATTCGCTCAACACAATCAGGATGCATCAACCTCATCGTAACATAAACACATCTGATTCGCATCACAACATAAACATCACATCGAAGTCGAACGTATAAGCACATGTGCATCATCATTGCAGATGCAGGATCAACATTAATTTAGTATAAGAAGACGAACATGTTTTAGTTTAACGCAGTCCTCATTTGTATTCGAATTACTTCGTATCAGTCCTCAATAAAGAAAAGTTCCTCTTTCAACAAATCGGTTATTTTATTAACAACCCGTTAGGACACACACGTAATTTGAGGTCATTTTAATGAAAATTTCACAGTCCCATCCGCCTCCGTTCAGAAGATACAGCCGGTCTAATATCCGACCCAAGACAAACTGCAATGCAAAGAGGGGAGTATGGGCGAACGGGGTCATATTTTCCGAAATTTTTAAAATTATTTTTTTGACCAAAAATCGATGGGGGAGGGTGGTAGATTACGTGACGGAAGTCATTTTAATGAAAATTTTACAGTCCCAGTCGCCTCCGCTCAGACAATACAGACGTTCTAAGATCCGACCAAAGACAAACTGCAATGCAAAGAGGGGAGGGAGTAAGGGCAAACAGGGTCATATTTTCCGAAATTTTTAAAATTATTTTTTTGACCAAAAATCGACGGGGGTGGTAGATTAGGTCGCGGAGGTAATTTTAATGAAAATTTCACAGTCCCAGCCGCCTCCGCTCAGAAGATATAGCCGTTCTATGATCCGACCCATCTTTTCGGAGAATAAAGACTAAATTATGTGAAAACGGGCTGTTTTTACAATTCTGTTTATTGTGAATTTTCCAAATATTTTGATACCTATATTGTGGTGGAGATTTGCTTTAATCTTTAATCTTACAGTTCGTCCAGGTTATATAGGCAAAAGCATATGGATTATAAGGATTTGTTTTTATAATTGTGAATTTTTCGCATGTTTCAATAGTATAGTAAGGGTGTTGGCCAATCCGGAAGAATCAATTTACTAAAATCCAGTATTTCACAACTGTACGAAAAGGAGCTGTTTTTATAATTTGGCCATTGTGAATATTTTTCGTGTTTCAATAATTACTCCGCTATTCGATTGGAATTCTGTTCGCTAAACGATCGATAAATAAAGACGAAACTATGAAAAAAAATTGTGAATTCTTGCCCATTGTGAATTTTCTAAATATACATGTCCTGCTATTTGGACTGGAACCCCGCGTAGACCATGTTGATGTGGTAAACTTACTAAAAATCCGAAATTCGCTCAAGAAATATGGGAAAAGGAATGTTTATTTTCAAACTTCCGCTCATTGTGAATTTCTCAAATGAATCGACAGTTGCTCCTTCAATCGGGGTAAACACCAATCATGTGGAGAAAATTTTCTGAAATCCACTGATACCATCAAAAATTACAGGCAGAAGTTGCCAAAAAGGAAACCCATTGTGAATTTTTCGCAAGTTTCAATAATTATTATGTTATTCCGAACCGAGCTAAATCGAACGAACCTAAAATCATGAAAATCGGTTCAGCCGTTCTAGAGTTATAAATGGTGTAACTAACACGACTTTCTTTTATATATACAATATAGATATATAGATATAAATCTGTATTTGCGTTTTATTTTAAATATTTGAACACAGATTCCTAGACGGGTTGTTCAATTAGGATATTTTGAAATTGTGACTGTGTTCAAAGAAATTGAATTTGTGGATTATGTAAAAGCTTAGGGACGTTTGGGCATTGGATGTTTGAAATTTTAATTTTAGGTTATTTCGTAAGATTTTGTTTTTAAGACCTTGATTCACTTATTTTCTATTAGGGTTCTCGTATCATACTCGATATGAATTTAATGCGTGTAACTTAAATTAATGCTTGAATTGCTTATTTTCTGGTTAACTTAGGCTGGAATACTGCCAGTATTTTTTTTTTATATAAAATAGGGAAGACCCCATTTCGACCCCACTTGGACATTGTTCCAAAATGTTCATTAAACTAAAGTGTTCGCTTTAAAGACGACTGTCTAATTTAATATGCATTTTCACCTTTCTAAAAATAAATTTACTACCTAGAATGAAGATGATATGGTATTAGGTCAACGTATAGGTAGTCCAAGCTATCACTTGAAAATTGTGATAATCGCATGCACTAAACAAACATTTTCGAATTACCACTAACATTAAAATCGTGCAATCACGATTCCATGCACTCTTATGAACGTACCGAAATAATAAAAAAAAATATTAGTGCCTATACAAATGAATATGTAAAATAAATTGAGATATCGTAGGAGTTTTTAATGGAAAAGATAAAGAGAAGGTGCACCACCATTCGGCTCATCATAGACATTAAGATTCAGAAAGATGGTAGCAGAATCAAATTAAGCCTATTTATGATCCAGCATGTAAATATCATAAAAGATCAGACCAGGCTAGAGAAAAATCATTTACGGTTGGTGATATATTTACCTAAGTACCTACACATAATTCAAAACGTTGTTGGCAATCGATTTATGCGACCCTATCCTGAATTGAGCTGGATACTGCAACCTTAATCGCACCTTACATTTCGAAAATTATTTTCAGCCTCCATGGCAAAAGTAAAAAATAAACCCCAACCAAAATACATTTAGAGCTTAAAATTGGTTCCACAGTGTATATTCTAAACCCATGCACAAACCTAAAAGGCACGCAAAACCTAAAATATTCAATTTCTTGTTGTTGCTGTTTTTTTTTAGGGGAGGAAGGGGTAGATGGGTCCGATCTGGCACATCTTTCACATTTGATAAGGACATCCATCAGTTACTATTTGACACAAATTTGACGCTTTTCACAACATTTTATCAAAAGATATGGCCGAATACAGTTTTGTAAGGGAGGTAGGGGTAGTCAGACCTTTTCCACCTTCCATCAACTTTAAGGATATGTCACAATTGGGCATTGATTAAAATTTCAGGTCGCTAGCGATATTTTGTCGAAACTTATATCAAGGAGGGGTAATTTGAATGGGAGACAGGGGGACCCTTGGTCCGATTTCTTAGAAACATATTTACATACAGTAGACGCCGGCTTTTAGAGTCAGCCCTTTATTATAGAATCAAACTCTAAAAGCCTGACTCAAATGTATGTGAAAAGCTTCGTTTATTGGAATCGTATCTCCGGTTATTAGAATCAGCCAGGAGCTCAGAATCTCTGTGATTTGCTTATTTCAAATTAATTTTCGCTACTTTAACTAAGTTTTGAAAGGCTGAAAACATTCCTTAATTTGAACTCAAAGAAGCAGCGAATGAAACAAGCCCTTAAATGAACTCTCTTAGGCCGCACAAACATAGCGATTCCGTGGATTTGAATTGATGGATTTTATTGGATTTGTATATAGATTTCTGGCCTGTCAAATGAGCCCCGAAAATACATTAAAATCCAATAAAATCCATGGTTGCGAGTCCACAGATTCACCGTGTGTGTGCAGCCTTTAGTTGTGTAAAAACGCGATTTAAAACAAAGAGAAGCATCGAAAGTGGTACAAACCCCAAAATTTTTTATGTATTAATTTCAATTTCATTTGTTTTACTTAACATTTTCACGAAAATTGCGAAAAAAAAGTGTGAAAATCGAATATTTTTGCCGTTGTAATGATGATAAAATAATCAAATATTTGGCCCTTCGTTTGAAATGAGAAAAAAATAAATTCCGAGTGAATTAATCTACAGTATATAAGTGTGTAAGTACGTCAGATCCTTATGCTAATTAAATTGCACGGTTTCCACTTATTCCTTACATGATTTGAATCTAGTAAGTCCTCAAAAGAAATATTGTAGGTATTTTTCAATAAGTCATGCTCATGCTGTTTGTGCTGGTCATCGGCTGCACTTCTCCTCTCTTACGTACATTACACATATATTATAGAGTGCAGCAGATAAACTTTAAAGATGCCAAGTACAGTTAGATAACACCCATAACACAAGTTGCATAAAGAAACATAATGGACAATGGTCCACTTCAGAGACTTCACTTTGTGTATAGTGTTTGAATAATGAAAATGAACAACTCACGATGGAGCGATCATTCAGTCAGTAGGTATGTGCTAGGAAAAATAACATAAAACAACACAGTGACCACGACTCGCATGACACAAATTTCATTCGACATCGACAAGCATAAAGGCGCGCGTATTCACCCACGCATGGGTGTGTTTTTGTTGCCTCAAGTGCCTCGAGTGGCCCAAATGCCTTAATAATGTATGTGCATATTGCCTTTCCCCGACTACGTACTATTTGAATTGAACGATACAGCAAGCCCAAGCACTATCCCTGACAATGATAACACTTTATCTTGGACGCGTTTGAATTTCTTAGATTCGAGACATGATGCACGTTTAACCGACAACAGATGGTTCTCAGCATAAAGTAAATTTTCAGATATGTGCATACATGAAAATATTTTTGTGAATATCATTGACTAAATAAATATTTTTAAGGTTTACGTCTTTCACCAAAGCTGTGGAACATTTTACTTCAACTCAACTTAAGAAAACGGTTCATCTCTTTCTATGAGAATTTGGCTACAAAGTATCTACTAGTGGACGACATGCAGGTTAACAGACAGAGGTCAGCTATGCCACTTTATAAGCGGAGACGCGGAAATCTCGATGGCAAGCTGCTTCATTGATCTGGTTCAATCGGGGAGGCGACTAAAGAGTTGTACAAAACAAGGAAAATCAAATACAGATGGGTCGATTTTTTTCCTCAGCTGCAATTAAACTCCAGTAAAATTCCACTAATCACAAGTACTCCACATGAACATCAGCGATTAAAATTAACACACAACACTGTGTTTTTATTTAATTTGTAGGAAAATCAGTCCAAACTGATGAATAACCTGTATGTATCCCTCTAAGGGGGTCCCGAACATACAAATAAAAGAGTGAAATTAGCACATTACAAAAATTAGAACCGAGTAAAAAAACAATTATGAGTAATTCTTCCGAACTTTTGATTTTTCTCACTTTTTTGTGCATTTTCAGCTACAAATGACCAAAATGCAGTAAACAAACATTATTTATTTTATGAATTAATGTTATAATGTTAATCATGTTAATATGCACACAATTTCTCGTTTTCACACAAACACTACACCCACCAGATTTTACGCGTATCATCTTAATTTGAGTTGAATTTATTGTATTTTGAAATTGAATCCACAATCGAGGCAAACGCAGTTTGTCGATCGCACAAAAACTAAACAACAAAAACCTACCTTTTTCATTCCAAATGACATATACGGAATGAAAATCATATTTAAAATTGAAACCTGTTGGCACCATCCGACAATAATACTAGCATGTGTTTGGGAATTATATTTTTGTTCACTTGCACTATGTTTGTATGTTTTTTTTTTGTATTATTTTTATTTGTTCACTCTCTTCCTTTGTGTATAGATAGTCACACGGAAAACACTGGTCCCATTCAACCAGCCATGTTTCAAGTGTCATTATTATGAAATTTGAGACGGTAACTACTACTTGTTTCAGAAAATGCTTCCGGCTGTTTGGTTGGGACGGAAAAAAATGATCAAATTTCGGTATAGGTAAATGTCAATGAGTATATCGGATATTGTGCATTCCCAATAGGAAAAATAGAAGCGCTTACTCACCATTTCCAAATGTGCTTCGGAGTGGAAGCGCTTCCTCAGAAGCGTATTTACGAATGGTTAGAAAGCACTTTAAGATCGTAATAGAAAAGCATCGACTACTTGCGACGATTGCAGCACATGTCGAATATACACTGTTGTTCTAGATCAGTCGTTCCCAACTCGCGGATGTCCGCGGACCACTTAGCATGAAAGTGAATCACCGCGGCCCACCCATATTACATCATCAGAAAAAATTCACATTCACACATTCATTCATAACAACTTCAATTTTGATAAAAAAGATATTTATTTTTCAAACACATGAATAACATACTCGTACAAACATATAAATTCTCATTTCTCAGATCGTTGGCTACATTTGTATTATATCACAAAAGTCATCACTCATAACAAATTAATTTTTCATAAACTAAATGTTAAACATAAAAATTTAAAAAACTTACATGATTTTCGGAACAAAATTTGCGAGTATATCTCAAATCCAAAAAAAAAACAAAAATCCATAAAAAATTCAATTAATTCAAAATAGTTTTTTCAAAAACGAATGGTTATAGTAAAATTAGACAACATACTATACTTAACTCAATATCACAAAATAAAAAAAATATCACCAAATTCAAATGTGATTATAACAACGCAATTTCAAATAGAAAATATTACACTAACCAATATTACAAACTATATTATTTTCAGATCACAGGCAATGCATCCTACATAACAAAGAAATTATTTCAATTTTTAAGTTTAAGAGAGTTACTTATCTGATATGGGGGAAAAGTGATATAATGGGAAAAGTTTTTTTTCTTCAATGAGACTTCTGTGCACGAAATTGTTTAACTAGATGAGGAATTCTAGGACTTAGGCTCTAACTAAGTGCTACTCTCAAGTCGCTGCTTGCACTAAGCCGATTTCGCTGTTTGTTTTTAATTAATAACAAAGTAGAAAACCCTTGCTCACACAAATAGGTAGTGGAAAATATAATAAGATAGCGCAAAGCTATATGACGAATTTTGGGAAAGGCAAGGGCTTTCACACACCATAATTCTTGTAAAGTGGTTGATTCAAAATAGTCTTTAAAATTACTGTCATTTTGGAGATCGATAATCTTGAATCTATTAGAAAGATCTGAAGGCTTCACATTGAAAGGGTTTCGAATAAGTCTTTTCATCAAATGTGTCGTACTTCCATCATAATCTGGAAAATAGCGAGTAAACTCGCTTCTCAGGGAACTTAAACGGCTGATTATAGTATCCTTAATGTTATCTGAGACACTTTCTTTATTTGCGAGAGATTTGAAGTTTGGGAACGATTGATAATTTTTTTCCTCAAATTTCCCTACCCACAGATAAATTTTGCAAATAAAGTCACGAAGTTTGTCCTCGAACACAAACACATTACCAGCGAAGTTTTCAGTTTTAGCGCCTTGTAATTCTAAATTTAGTAGGTTAAAATGACCAAAAATATCAACAAGATACGCCAGTTGCAGTTCAAAAATGAGATCATTCAATTGTTTCGAAAAATTTTCCATCTTGTTTTCATTAAAAAATACTTTTAACTCCTGTCTCAACTCGTATAAGCGTGCCAACATACTCCCTTTTGATAGCCAACGCACCTCGGTATGATAGAGCAGTGCTTCATGCTCAGACTCCAATTCGCCGCATAACTTCTTGAAAATTCGTGTATTTTTGGCACTTTCTTTTACAGAGTTTACAATCTTAATGGCTATTTTCATGGTATCTAATAATTCTTCAGGCATGGTTTTCGACGCCAATTGCTGGCGATGTATAATGCAGTGCATTGCAATTGTATTAGGGTTTCTTTCTTTTATTAACGTTGCCAACCCTGATCGCGATCCCATCATAGCAGGTGCTCCATCTGTACAAAATCCTGCAAGTTTGTTCCACTTAAGGGCATGTTTCTCAAAGTAATCACTTATGATTTTCATAACGTCTTTTCCTTTGGAAGTTGTTTCCAATTCCTGTATTATTAAAAGTTCTTCTTTGATTTTATTTTCATCCCCCAAATATCGCACAAAAACCAGCAACTGGCTGCATTGAGATACATCGGTGCTTTCATCACACTGCAAACTAAAAAAAGGCGATTTTTTAATTTCACAAAAAAGTTGCTCTTCAATGTCAGTCGACATGGTGTCAATTCGCGCCTTCACTGTATTGTTTGATAAGGGAATATCTTGCATTTTTTTAGAAGCTTCTATGCCTAAAATTTCTTCGGTTGTTTTGATTAAACATGGCTTTAGAAGAGTTTCTCCAATCGCGTGGGATTTCTTTGCCTTCGCTATTAAATGAGAAATTTCGAATGAAGCGGAGACTAACTTTTCGGATCATTCGTACGCATCACCGGTTTTTCCTAATTTCATTTTCTTAAAATTCTCTAATTTTCCAGCGAAAAATTCTGGTGGACGATCACTTAGGTTAGAATGTACAGTTTTTAAATGGCGTTCGAGCTTTGTGGGTTTTAAAGCTTCATTGCTAAGAACAGCGGCACAAATTACGCACTGAGGTCTGACCTCTTTATTTACTTCAATTTCCGTAAATCCGAACCTGATGTAACCACTGTCGTATTTCCGTTTTGGGGGCATTTCAGAAGGTATTACACAAACAAAAAAAGTAAGTACACACAAAAATATCGAACAAGTTATTGAGTAAAAAACACAATTCCGAAACTCAACCGCACTGCTCAGAAGACTCTTTGTTAAGAAGGGCACCGTGGTTTGAACTAACACTGAATGCAGATTATTTGTGCGACGCACGCTGACAGCAACGAAATCTACACCTGTTCCAAACTTTGTATAGACTTGTTCTTAGCATGAATTGTACTATGTTACGGTATATTCTTTTCGATTTTTGATAATTGCAACATTGCAATTGCATAAGCCTTTAAATTTTAGTGAAAAAGTCGTGTGAAGTGTTCAAGTCGTGACTTTTTGCAGTAAACTTGTAATTTGAAAGAAGAAACGGATGCACATATTTTTCTAATAAATTTGAAAATTTCACAATGTATGATGTTCGTTTTCGCATTCAATCCTCTAAAAGCGCATTTCATTCACTTAAATGAGTGAAATTCGTTTGGAGCGCTTATAGCACACTGCTCCAGAAGTGCTTACTACTCACTTCTCTAGAAGCGCTTACCACACACTTCTCTAGAAGCGCTTCTGAAGCGCATCGTAAGGAACTGCTTGCCTCCGCGAACATGCAATGTTAAAAAGTACATGAAGAGGAATGGAGATGAGAAGCGGCTCTCTACTTCTCGAGAAGCGCTGCTTTTGCCCTTCTGAAGCGCTCTTTTCCTATTGGGTTTTTATACCATACCCAGTGTTGCCAACTGGAAATTTAGAAAACGGCTAAATTTAGCCGGAAAACCGGCTTTATTTTTTTCAAAAACGGCTAAAAATCCGGCTAAAAAAATTAAATTTCAGCCAGAAAAACGGCCAAAAAACCGGCGAAATCATACTAAACAGTCACATTACGAAAAAATATAGTAAAAAACTGATTACGTCCAATGCGTAACTATGGGCAAGGGCAACCGCATTTATGTATGGATTTCTTACCATCATCGCACCTGAACAATCTTATATTTTGATTTAAATTTAACCATTTTAGGCCCAAGACACATATCCAAATCATCATGACGATAATCCATCATGATAATGAAAGTTCGAAATTGGAGTGACACATATGCTTTTGTCATTAGAATTCGTCATTTACTTTTGGCGTTTGTGTAAATGGTGAAAATGTCCCTCACAATTGCGATATTTTGATGAATATTCACTTCAATAATTTGAGGACACACTTTTCTTAAAGAATTTGAATAGAAATGTGTAAAGATTGATAACAAATTTAATATTTTTGTAAACATTCTTGTTCTTCAATTTTACAACAGATGGCGTCTCCAGTCATTATTGAGCAAATGATGGTCCAAATGCGTAATTTGGAACTCGTGCTAATGTTGATAAATTTGCATCATTCGAAAATATGTGTGTCAAAGCCTCTTATTCAGTTTTGAATCTGAGCCCTCCAAATTTTATTTTATTTTCCATAGTTACGAAATTGATGTTCCATTAAGTGAGTATATATTTCGGGGGCAACTTAAGCATTCTTCAGTACTTAGCTTTTGTGCTGAAGAAGGGGGTAAGTTGCCCCCGAAATATATACATACTTAAATTTAATTTTTATAGTTTACTGGGCAAGCTACTTGGACAACGTTAGTGTTGAACACTACAAAGTTCCGGCGATATTATCAATATCTATGAATCGCGCTAAAAGGTTTTCAGCCTTTTACTTAATCTGGCATGACCACGTTATCTGTGGTAAAGAATTGACACTTTGAAAAATGGAAAAACGTTCCTCCCATGCTGCAAGAATTGCTCAGCAAAGAATTTTATCTAAGGAACTCTTTCATATTGCAAATTATTCAGCATATTGGTGGTTAGTAAATTAAATTATACATGCTTAGACTAGGTACTAATATCGTCAGTTTGCGTGAAACCCATTACCCTAAATTTATTGAAAAAAGTCAAGTATCCGCGGCAAATAAATGCAAGTTTTCCTTTATAGGTAGACATATTAAGGTACGTGGTCGTAGAGACAATTCATGTGATGATCATGTGATGTGATGCATAATTCTTGAATGGTGCTACTTTCCTAGTATCAACTATCAACTAAAGGAACATGTTTGTATAGAAAATATACGCAAACAGCGCTCAAAACCGTTGTTTTAATTTCGATCGCTGAGCGATCATCACATTAGTCGTCTCTACGAACACAAACCTTAAGATACTTACCCTAAGTCTGAGGGGACTTTTGTACAAAATATGCAGAAAAATTTCAGTGGAACTTCTTGTACGAATTTTAGAAGACAAATTTTTTTCAATATTTGACCAATTGTGTGCTTTGTTTTAGATTCGAATAGCCACATATTTCTTGTGTTATACATGTGAAATTAATTAAATTTGATTTAAATATTCATTTTGCGGCCCGCGTACACCTGCAGCCTGGATTATTTCACCCATGGCAGCTTGGAGCTTGACACTCCTGTTGTACACTACATGCCACAAATTAAAGCGGCAAAATTTCGACTTTAGTGGTACGTCACGCTCGTATTGTTATAAGTTTAAAGAAAAGGATTTACTATAAAAATTTTGAAAATACTTTCTCTAAAGTTGCTATGAAAGCAGTATGGCATCATAATGGCAATAGTCGTCTTCGTCATTAATTCCATTGTCAATCAATACTGATTCCATGGCCACACTCTTCTACAAGTCTGTGAGTGGTCTAACTTTCGTTACTATACCACTTGTTTGTTGTTATACCTCAATAATATTTGAAATTTGATTATTTCCTTAATTTGATCGATCATCAGCCGAACTACTGTCATGATGATGATAAAAAAAAACCTAAATCGAGAGGAAAAAGTGTGAAACTAGACTTGATCAGCATTCAACGCATACACCATCGAGTACTTGATCCAAATCTCGGATCAGGTTGAAATTTATTTGAAGTGGCATTGTATAACACACGCGTAATACACAAATACATACTACTTGATAATTTTTACTCCTATACATACAAAACTATTGAAATTTGAAGACGGATCTTCAAAAGTACCTACTTATTTTTTCATGTGGACCATTACAATCCAGTTTCAGATTTCGGAGGGAACCGACAAGTTTCATTTGTAATAGACATATCGATATAACTGTCACATTATGACTGGTGTACAATAAAATAATTCTAAATGTTCTGTAGAGGTCTAGAGCCAGGTAATATTGAAGTTGTACCTGGTATTTTTTAATACGAGTAATTTCTAATTCGGCTCTGTAACAGGGTGCGATATTAACAGCATATTGACTCGATTGGCAAGTTTTTATTTCGCTATCCGATTGACGTGCGCCAAAGCCAAAACAAGGTCAATCTAGTCCGCAGGTGAGTGATTTTTTTTCGGCGCCGTTTTTTAGAGTGTTTGAATGATATGATCTCCGTTGTTATTTGCCAGTTCTAAGATAGGGGATATTTTGTCGGAAAACTGAAATAGCATTTCAATTTTCAGATTTATCTTATATAACATCTCGTCTAGCCGAAGGATAGGCTCAAGAACAGCAAAATATTCCCAATTTATGTAGTAACAAAAAGTATCGCACAGACTTCTGCGTATACGCTCAAATTGTACTCTCCGGAAAATTCAATTTAATTTAAAGTGAAGATACAAGAACGACACTCAAACTTCTACAAGGTTAGAAATGTCCACAACCACCTTTTCTATAAGTAAATGAATAGTATAAGGGCCGACAACTCGTACATCTTATCATATACAAATAATACATATATGTCCAAAGCTCACTCAAAATCGGGTACACATTTTTTTGGCAATGTCGTCCGATCTGCACCCAATGTCACAAATACGACCATACAGATACACGTATACAGGCTATTAAAGCTATTTGCTCTTTTGCTACACAGTTCAAGTTGAAGAGAGTTTAGATACTCTGCCAGAGCAGGTTTTCGTGCATTTGTCGACTTCATGAGTGTATCTTCTTCCACTGTCCCATGCCAAGGGTCGGGGTGGCTTACGCAAAAGTATCTGCGCCTGCGAAAACTGCGTATTGAAAAAACATGAAAGATGATTTGATGACAATGCATTTCTTGAGGTTGCGGAACAGGTTGCCATGCGTTCATTGACCTCATTAGTGCATTTCGTAAGGTGCATGCCGCGCTGTTAATGCAATGTAGTGGTAGCATGCGGTAGAGTGAGTGGATTTAGTGCAGGACAAGGCAACACAACTTCCATAGATATTTCAAAAAAGATATATTTCTATACAGAACATCAACTGAAAATTTGTATGCAAGTTGTTCTGTCCTGTTCTGTACTCGATTCAATTGGAGGGATATGAGTACGAGAGTGAGTTGTAGAGTATTGATAAAAAAATACGATATTTGATCAGCAAAAATCCTATATCGCTGTATTTTTGCAGGATGGTTGGTGATGCTGATGGCGTCCTGATTATGGAAAAAAAGTCCCCAACGATTGGAGGGCAACCTTGAAAAAAGGGGATAAGGGAGTATTTTTTTACTTTTTAGCAAACATTTCAAAACCGACCAAATATACAAAAAAATGGTCTGAGAACGAAAAAAAAAATACATAAAATTACCCTTGTAATTGTATATTGTATATAATACATTAGGATTTTAGTGAAAAATTTGGCGCTAGACTAAAAAATAAATTAGAATATTTTCATTTTAGACTCTTTTAAAAACCTCCATAGCTCTGAAAACGCAAGTACCCCTCCTCCCTTTTCAAGGCTGCAAACCTCTAATCTATTGGGACTTTTTTCCCATAATCAGAAGGCCATCCCTAAAAATCCTGCAAAAATCCATCGATGTAAGATTTTTGTCGTTCGATGACCATATTTTTTTTCTTCGGCTATAATAAAATCATATTGATTTAATTGTTTGAAACAAATGAGAATGCCCACTTTTGTATGAAAGTTGGTTAACGAAATTTGTATCGGAAGTCTCAAAAGTCTCTATTAGAGAGCAACGAATATATCAGTTTCAATTTTGTATCGATTTTGATATAATTTGAATAAATTTTACCAAATTGCAGATCTTTAGGGGCAGTTTTAGTTGAATTGAATTGAAATAGAGCTAAAATTAACCACAGTTTTCTGTACTTAAGGCATTAAAACTGTAAGAAATACGGAAGATAGAATAAAATGATGTAAGAAAGAAATGATCTTTGGACTATTCGCCAATTTTGTGAAGAATCGTACGAACACCTCACCTTGGCAGAAGTTGCAGAAAATTGAGATGGAAAAATATTTTGTTTTTGGGTCAAATCACAAAAATTTGACTTTGAAGTTCTGTAAAAACCAAACCTCTTATCCGATTTTAGTGCGGTTAATTTTATTTTTTGGATAAATTTGTTGGCTTTAATAATAATTTTGTTTTGCTATTCTAGCTAGTATAGCTTTTGAGATAATGACGTTTTAGTCGTCAAAGAAAACATTTTTTTTTTAATTTTCAAATGCCTGTGGCAGCTAAAGGGTTAAGCTTTTTTTTACTAAAAATCAATGAGGAATCACAATCCGGTGCGTTTATGCGGCAGACACCCTGTATATTTTCCTAACTTACGACTAATGAAAAAAAAAACTATCGGAAAATTGGTTTTGATACCTAAATTTATAGTTTTAGGCCCGTATTTATAAACATAGCTTAACTCAAGGCGACCTTTAGTCAAGTATACCGAAATTCAAAAAAATATATGTAATTTCCAGTAGTTTATATTACAAGTCAATTAAGTCATTTAAGGCGAAACTCAAGGAGACCTTAAGCTGTTAACACAATTGTAATATAATAATAACTCAAGGTAGGTAACTAGCTACATTGACTTCAAGTGAGGTGGACTATTGCAAAATTTCAAAGTTTCCTTGAAATCGCCTTAAGTCAAGGATGCATTGACTCGAGAAATTAAATTATCAAGAAACAATACTATGTATACTATAAATTAAAAAATCTACAGCTGTCTAGACGGGAATGCATAAATGCAAATTTAGAGAAAGTATTGAATAAATTGGTCGCAGCATGCAGGAAGAGCTTCTTACAAAAATCATATGTGCAAAATTTGAACTTCCTTTATTTTGTCAGAAGTTATGGAGTGAGTAAAATGCCCGAACTGAATAACAAAGAAGGTATTTTTTCAGAAACTCCATGTCTATGACCCTAAAACTCATACCTACATTTATATTAATTATTATCGTCTCCATTAGAGACTTTTCTTTTTGACAACAAAGCCTTCATAGCCTGCTAAATATCTCCCTTTTCTGATTATATAAAAAATATTGATATGTATGTGCTAATATTTTTGTAATTTCTGATTATTTACTTTTTATTTTAATAGTTTATTGAACAGAGTTAAATGTAATAATTAATGCATATTTCACTAAAATAAGGTAAATTTAAGAATAGACTTCTCCTCACGCAGTGTATAAAAAGAGGAGAAGGCAGACAATTTTTCTGTATCTCTTACCTTTTTTGAAATAATCGCGAAAAGAGTCCCCCTTTCCCCCTTTTTTTAAGGTTGCGGATCACTAATCGGTTGGGACTTTTATTGCCATAATCTGGGGACCATCTCCAACCATAATTCAAAAAAATTTCCATCTAGGATTTTTGCCGACCAAATATGCCATTTTTCTTAGACTTGTCGCATCGCTTGAGTTGCTTGGAACTGACTCTCAAATATCATATTTAAATATCGGCTCAGATAATCTGAACCTCAAAATATAGATACACACGCCACAGACGAATTATAAATTTCGTAGGCGCATGCACAACGTGTTCTCGTGTCGTTTCCTTCGCGCCGCGCCGCGGTGCCATACATCGCACACCACACAAGAAGCGGGCGGGACGTGGCAGTGAATGAATTTCATAATCATTTCTGTGTTCATAACATAACATATTGTCCGCAACGGCAACTTGTTCTCTTCCTCGGACCCACTCGGTCCACTTGTCATGCGTCACGGAGTACGGAGATATCCATCTCCATCACACACCACGGAAGTCGCAGGCAATGGCAAGCGATGAGTGATTCTTAAAAGATACTATAAAAAGAGTCTCTTGACTCTCTTGAACTGGAAAACGTTCTCTCAAATTGACACGCACACAGGCTCATGCGATTCGCTTGAAAGCTCTAGGAAATTTCAGATACATTTTCATAGGAACAACATTTTGTACCAATTTGGACATATATGTCTTATTTGTATATGATCTTATATAGTGCCCGTCGGCTGGCTAGTCTTATCATATAGACAAGACGCACACCATTTCCTGAAATATTGTACATGGTATTCTGAATTCAAAGTTGATTTACATTGCATAGTTACGCCATATTTTGCTTGGTTACGCCATCGTATGAAATTGCGTAATGATTCTACTGTATACATACGTACACAGACTACAATCATGGTGTGCATATTGTCTATATACGATAAGACTAACCAACCGACGGGCAATAGATAAAATGTACAAGTTATCGGCCGCGGCCCTAAATATAGCAAACATAAACACAATTACAAAGAAATCGCTTTTTGTAAAAAAAAAAAATACACAACTCCAGTAGCCATGTTTCTACTACTAATTATGCGGTTTTAATTAAAATTCTTTTATTCAATTTGTCATACATTCACTTTTAAGCCGTTGCAACACACACATAATACCAGTAGTACGCTTTCAAAAAGTGCACTTAACATTTTCTTCTCAGAAAAAAAATTGTATGTATGTATCTTTCTCTACACACTAGTTGTTAAATTAAATTTGTCATACATGCTAAAAAATTAGTTAATAAATGTACATACATAATTTACGTCTGTATGAACATACACATACTAGTATGTTCACTATGTTTCAAGCTATATTTTGTCTATACCTTAAACATTTTCGTAAATCATTTTGAGGTTCATGGATTCAAGAAAAAAAAAATTAAAAATTTCAAAGTCAAGAGCATTTGCTAATGCTCACTACTTTAACGTGTACTATGTGTAACAGTTGTTAACAACCTATTGTAGGAAACATTTTATTAAAAAAAATCTGTTAAGCACTGTGTGTGAACATTAAAACTTCCGAAAGGTGCTTTTGTGTGTACTTTTGGCATGTATTGTATACTAGTGTGTAAAGGCCTGAATAGACCTCGGGCGGAATGAAAATGAAATTTTTGTTCGCTGCGATTTTCTCAATGAAAATGCATGCTTACTGTCGTGGAACATGTCGGTAATGATGGGGAATTCCATAAGCTACAATCCGAATATGGTTCCAAAATTTTTCTCGGCCATTTTATGTATTATTTTTCGATTCCCCCGTCATTAGATATTTTTCACGGTGAAATGACCGGGGAATCGAAAAATAATACATAAAATGGAACCATATTCGGATTGTAGCTTATGGAATTCCCCATCATTTCCGACATGTTCCACGACAGTAAGCATGCATTTTCATTGAAAAAATCGCAGCGGACAAAAATTTCATTTTCATTCCGCCCGACGTCTATACTGCGCTTAAAAGAAAAAAAAACGTGTAATCATAAAGCGAAAGTGAATGAACATAATGTGCTCGTATATGTTTGGTGAATTAGCTCTGGCGATAATGCGCGTGTAATTGGCCCCAAGACGAGTTACCCAAAGGTAGTATATGTACTACATGACGATTGTTGTGCGACTGTGCATGTATGCACTTCCTAAATTATTACACAATTAGAGTTCATTTTGTCGACATTCAAACTCAATAACAAGGGGAAGCTAATTATTTTCGAATTTGTTGTCAGATAAAAGTTCAAGAAGTGCTTATTGGCTAACTTGAATTTATTAATAAATCATTGTTTGGCGGTTTGGCCTATTATTATTAGTTAGGTACATATAGCTTTATGTTAGCAATTGCAGGGGTCGTACGCATTACAGAAAATAAAAATATAGGAATATAGGAGAATATACGAGAAAATATAGGAGTTATATAGGAGGAATTTTATTTATAAAAAAATATATCATCACATAAGCACATAATATGGCCAAAAAAAATAATGCACCCCTCTTTTACCATTTTATTCATGATTTTCATTGCATTTATTACATTGTAAGATAGATAGTCATTATAAGAACTCGGATACAACAATGCCAGGGAACCCGAAAAAAAAGATGGCTCCCCCTATCTTCTTGGTCTCGACCGGAATAAACTCTGAAGTGGATAATGAGCTTGGTCCAAATAATAAGTACGCCATCGCAGGGCCGGATTTACCCTCTATTGCGCCCCTGGGTAGTAGCCAAACTGCCGCATATGCGAATAATGCAAAACCACTGGAAAATCCAATAACATTTAAGCTTAAACCTAAAAAATCCATTAATGTTATTTTTTTTAATTGTTTTTGCGAATTCCGTAGTTTATACAATGGTGCATACTGCATAGGACCAAAAGGTTGGAAGTTAAAATTTCAAGGAAAGCGCCACTTTAGCTAAAATTACCCCATATCAACAAAAAGTGTGCTATCACACCCTCAACCGTTACCAAATCAAAAAAAAAAAATGATTCCCTCGATGGCCTTTTGTAACTTCAAGACAAAAAATATCGGTCGGCTAATTTTAGCAACATTTCAGTTTATTTAAGTTTTCATTATTGACTTAGATGGCTCCTACTAGAGCCGCACCACCTGAAATGGTAAAACGGTCGTACCCCATGACTAGAATTTACATCTGAACTGTCGGGTAATAGGTGATTAGTACACCAACTTCGTAAACATGTGTCTTTATTATAAGTGGGGAACCACCGAGGGAAACTGGAAAAATCAGCCCATTTTTGCCTTGGTAAACACGTCAAAATGGTGTACGGGAAAATTGCGCCGTCCGGGTTTCAAACACGCGAAAATCCACGAAAACTAAACGTTTCTCGCGTTTTTTCGATTTCACTATTCTCACAACCTTTTAGTGCCTAGCATATTAACTTTTGGCGACGCAAATCGACAGGGAACCAATATTTTTCGTGTAAAGTTTGTCGCGACACTGTCCGATTCCCCTTTAACGCAATGTAAATTTGCAATCTTCTCAAGCCGAAGATTGTCTGTCAAGTTGTATGTACAATTTTCTCGGCGGTTAGTTTTAGGGGCGACATTATAACTTTATTAAACGCCTCTTGTTTAGGGCGAAAAATTAAAAATTCAATAACCAAATTTTACTCAGAATTTTGGAATCAACCG
Source organism: Microchrysa polita (assembly GCA_949715475.1). NCBI lineage: Eukaryota > Metazoa > Arthropoda > Insecta > Diptera > Stratiomyidae > Microchrysa > Microchrysa polita. Next base: position 86,129,322 of record OX454421.1, on the reverse strand, counting down.
ATTAATATTCAAATTGTAAGAATAAGTGAGATGAAACTTGTAGAGATTTGCAAGTTTGTAAGCAAGCAACCGCTGTTCCAGAGTTTTAATTTATTTTTTCTAATTATAGGTATAATCTGCTTCTTGAGATCTAAAAATGCACTCCTATTCCACAGAGCCAATGAAAACTATAAGTTTTCAAAATATGCCGCTCTTAAAAATTTGCCGCCTCGGGCAGTTGCCCAGGTTGCCCATATGGGATCTCCGGCCCTGCGTCATTGTTTTTTAACTTTTTTTCACATCCGGCTTTTTATCAGGATTTGTGTTTTGTTCTTTTTTTTGTGTGCAACTAACGTCAAATTAAAAACAAAAAAATACTTGAAGGGCAAAAAACGCTTACCAGGCCTATAGAAAGGCGTGTGGGGTCCAAAACTTTGAAATTGCGGTCAAACTATTCGCTCAATAATGAAAGTAATCGGCTGACCGTGCATTCAGTTCATAATTCATTAGGAACTAAAGAAAATCAGACGGAACTACCATAAGGTCCATAATAAAGCTCTCAAGGATAATTGACAATCACATTATCACTATGGCGAAAAAAGTTCCCTTGGCATTATTGATGCTTATCGCGGGAGTATTGGAAATATTTCATCTCTCCGAAAAGTCAATGGAAGACTACGATAAGTAAAGCAATTTTTGCGAATAGATTTCCTTTTCAAATTGTTTTATGTTTTCAGTACATATATTGGAATTTGCCGTGTCTATTAAATTTTTAGCATTTTTTATAGAGACAAGTGAAAAATATTAGAATATATAGGAATAGGCGCAAAATATAGGAGAATATAGGAGGTGCGATACAAATATGGGAAATATAGGAGGAGTACGGACCCTGCAATTGATAAATGGCGCCGTGGAATGGAGTGACGATTCGTTGAATTTAAACATATGTGATAATTGTAATATTTTGAATTTAAATATGAGTTTCTTCGTTTTTCTACTTTCCTACGAAGAATTAATGGGAAATCGGAGAGGAATTTGAAACTCTCAGGAAGGCATATTTGGCAAAACTAAACAGTGGACTTTAGCAGGTTTCGAGTAGGGAAATTAGTTATGTTCCATACCCACACCCGGTGCACCGGTACTCGGGGTTTTTTCCAACACTCCTGTTTTTTTCAACCGGTTTTTTCGAACCCTGTTTTTCGGGTTTTTAGAACCTGTCTGTACTGTTTTTTAGTTTTGTTTAGCACATGTCCATTACCGTTTTTCCACGTTTTATAACCCCTGTTCAGTATATTCCCAGAGCTAATATTTTAAATTTCATGTTCTGAACTGGAGTGTTGGGAACATTTTTGGCGTAACACTTTTTTTAAGTAAACTTACGTTTTGATATATCCTGGAAAAAGCGTCGTCGTTATTTTTGAGACATTTCCATAGAAAATACACAAGTACGGTAATTGTGAGAGGCTAATTTTTGATTTATGTAAATAAAGGTAAAATTCTACATACCTTTTTTGCATTTTTTTAAACATTCTTCTCATTTTTCCCTGAAAATAGTAGTTTTTATCACATGGGACCCCACGGAATCGCACGTCACGAAGAATGTGTTACATACATGGTTACACGAGCCCCAGAAGAAGAAGTTACTGTTTAAGCTTCCGGCGGTCAGCCAGTCTTCAAAACTCCTCCCTCCGAAGCCACCCTACCCTAGACACAGACATCTCTAGCGAGAAACACTTTGGCCAAAACCTCTACTATTTATAAGCCAGCACCACTTTTCAACACCTTTATTTAGCTGCGATTGACAAAAGAGTGGGCAATGTTTAAGTGTCAAAATGCATACGTATGTATGTACATACCTTTATGAAAGCCCCTACTTGCTTGTTCCAGAAATTTGGGTTCGTCGATATAAACCTTAGGTTTCTGATCTTAATCTCAATCTTAAAAATATGTAATTAGACGATAGAGCTGGTCAATCAAATCCACCAATTTTTTATAGTAGGGAATTCGATGGCGTTCGCCATACGGCGCCGAAAATTGCCTACAACCAAGTGGATCAAATTAAGTCATAGAATCTCAGCGTAGGTTTTTTTGCGGGAATACTACGAGTATGTGTCCTCATCCTATAGAAAGTGTTTTTACAGTACCAGTGCTCTTTTTTCCTTTTTATGGCTTAACCAAGAATTTCGATGGGAAGCTTCAGATTCATTTTCAGTACCATGGAAACTTAAGACACAAAAAAAAAAACATTTTACCCATTGAAAATTTTGCAATCTCAAATCACGTAATGTCTGGACTAAAAGTACATTCTAAAAAAAAAATTAATAATTATAGGTAAATGCGCTCAATGTTGTTAATGGTAATTAAGGCTTCCTGGGTAATGGTAATTCTCTAATAGTGATTTGAACATTGAAGGCAAATAGTTTGATAGAAATGCCGGACACTTTGGATGTTTTGCGGGACAAGTTCGGGGCAATTTTCAATGAGCGAATGCAAATCTGAAAAGTAAAAAAGGACCTAACATTCAGTTCATTCGGTGTTGGACAGGTGCTAAAAAAATAAAAATAAAACCATACTGAACAGGTACCTACTAAAAAACCTGAGAACAACAATACTAAGCAGGTGCTAAACAACCAGAAAGCCCCGTACTAAACAGGTTGTTAACCCTTTCATGCCCAAATTATGGATTTTAAGCAGAGAATTTTTCTAACAACATTATGTCGTTCAGTAGGCACCTTTTATGATATTTTCTTGAAAAATAAATTTAACCTTCGGATGGTTCAGTGGGGTCTGACAGACCCCAGAGAAATTTTAATCTTAAAATTTTTATAAAAAAAACTTGTTTAATGGTATTTTTATGCATATGTAATTTAAGTATGTGTCACATGCGTTCATTTAAGCATGCATTTGTTTGAATTTGTGATTTTGTTAATAAGTTATAGCACTTTGAAATTGCTCTGGGGTCTGTCAGACCCCACGAACCATTTACGTATGTCTTTTTTACAAAAGTACATTTTTCGTTTTGTGGGAAATTTTCAAAGTATGTATGTTATTTGGAAAACCATAAAATGTAAAAATAATAGTCGGGAAGTGTTGAAACTTTGTAATTAGAGTACATTTGCGAAATTAGAAATGTGAATTTTGAAAGAAATGAAAAATTTAGGGTGTTTTGAATTAGGGGGTTTTAAATTTTTTACTCAGTTCATTTAAAATTATGCCGTTTTTTTAACTGGTTTTCATTTATGAGGATCTCCTTTCAATATTGTGTCATTACCTTATGTTTTAAGTCAAGACATAAATTAATGACTTTTATGAGCGTAAGAATTAGGTGGGTATTTTACATAATCATAAAGCTTCCTCAGTGAACTTGGCTATACACTTGTCGAACCTCTTCTAAGAAGGAGGAAATCATCGGGCAATATTCGCCGAAGCACAGCGCAAAATATTGAAGACATTTTGTGCATTATTCAGCTTGCACCACCCCCCCCCCCCATGGGGCTAATGCCCCAGGTCTCCCAATGGGGTCAGATGGTACCCAAACAGGCAAAGATGTTTTCTATGCCCACGACCAAATGATCGGAAGACAAAATACAATTGCAACGAGTGCAAGAAGCCAATTTGCGAAGACCATCGAGGAAAAAGCTGTGAAGAAGAATGCTATAAATATTGACTAACTTTGGATCCCGATTTAAGAAAAAATATTAACCTTAGCTAAAAATGTTGATGTACTTATCTTTGTTAATTAGTACTAAATACGTTTTGACTAATAAAAATAAAATTTTGTTAAAATTTTAGTTTTTATATTGATTTATTTGTGATAAGTTCAAATTACCCTCAAATTTGACACCACCTAATTTTTTCTTCCACATACTAAAAGCTGCTGTTCGAATTCCACTTTTCTTATATATCACTTAATCAAAAGGCTTCATAGTTACTTCTAGCTCAAACAAATGTGGCAGAAATTCAAGTTTTAGAGCGATTTTTGCCTTGTGGTCTGTCAGACCCCACTGAACCATTTACGTATGTAAAATTTACCTGAACCATTCGAGGGTTAAGCACTATAGTTAACAAATTAGAGCATGATGCCATATGGCACCATTGGGACTGAAAGGGCACTTAGCAATTTCCGTGTGAAAAATGAGATATTGGTCGGCAAAAATCCTACATCGGATTTTTTTCGCAGAATGGTTGGTGACGACCCCCAGATTATGGGAAAAAAAAGTCCCAACCGATTGGGGGTCCGCAACCATAAAAAAGGGGGGAAGGGAGAAATGATGGTCATTTTTGGGGTTTTTGCGAGTATTTCAAAAACGACAAAAGATATAGAAAAATAGTCTGAGAACGAAAAAAACTACATAAATTTATCTTTGCAATGATATATAACACATTAGAGATCTATTCAATGATTCGGCGCTAGCTTAAAAATAAATTAGAACTTTTTCATTTTATACCTTTTTTAAAAGCCCCATAACTCTTGAAAGAATGTTAGTTCAACCGTAAAATTTCGTACAGGTATTCACAATAAGTTCAATATTATTTTGGAAGAAACATTGAGTCGCTCCGATCAACGATCCCCATTATCCCCCCATTTGAATTTAGCGAAAGGATATGTCCATAACTCCCCCCAAAATTAGAGAGAGTGCTAAATTTTGGTTTATTGCGATTGGAGCTCATAACCACCCCACCTACCAAACAATAGCTCATTCGGATAAAAACTAAGGGTGCCTTCCATACAGCAAGCAACTAGCATTTATATGAATAGGGGGCTTGCTGATTTGCCTTTCACGCCCAATGATGCCATATGGCATCATGCTCATGCAAAACCACTTTATAGGGTTTTCCTAAAAAAAAATTGAAAAATCTTTTGATTTTCTCTTCCAACCACCTCTTTACAAAATAAAACCATTAAAATGGTTTGCATAAAATGATTATTATCAGGAAATAGGGGGAAATGGATAAATCAGTTTTTCCGCTTTACGACAATGGTCAAACCTTCTCTAAAATTTCATTAAAAATACCATCCCAAAACCAAAAATTTCACGCTGGAAAAAAATCAACTAGGTATTACACTATTGGGAGAGTCTAATATCACACAAAAATTAAAATTTATTTCTTACATTTTCTATGAAAAATCATTAAATTTCATGATGCCATATGGCATCATTGGGAGCGAAAGGGTTAAGGAAAGGCATATCCTTAAGGGTAAAGAGAAAAATACGCTTCAACAAGCTTTACATTTTTTTTTTTTTTTTGTAAAATCCATCAAAATTTCACTTTGATCCGAGTCCGGATTATCGGGATTCCGGATTTTCGAGGTCCGGATTATCGGGGTCCTACTGTAAGGGTAAAATTATATATATACCTTTTTGCCTTCCCATTTTTCCCTGAAAATAGTAGTTTTTGTCACAGGACCCCACGGAATCTCACGTCACGAAGAATGTGTTACACACATGGTTACACAGGTACACGAGCCCCAGAAGAAGAAGTTCCTGTTGAAGCTTCCGGCGGTCGGCCAGTCTTCAAAACACCTCCCTCCGAAGCCACCCTACTCTAGACACAGACATCTCTAGCGAGAAACACTTTGGCCAAAACCTCTACTATTTATAAGCTACGATTGACCAAATAGTGGATGTATTGTATAAAACTTAGGCTTCTGAACACAACCTTAAAAATATGTAATTAGACGATAGAGCTGGTCAATCAAATCTACCACTTTTTGATAGTAGGGAATTCGATGGTATTCGCCATACGGCGCCGAAAATTGCCTACAACCAAGTGGATCAAATTTGGTTGGTTGGTTGGTTGGTAAAAGTGGTGGCTAAGGGCGAGACATGCCCAGAGCCCAATTAGCACGAAAAGTGCCGTTTTGAGACCACAGAACTCCGTTAAGCTAATTAAAGGATGGAGGTTCCAGGAAATACAAATGTTGGTGTGGAGACGCACCTAGAGCCATTTAGAGAGGTTAAGGAAGTGAAGCAGCTCCCCTATTTTCGCCTCCGACGCATCCTCTAGGCGGCCAAAAAACGGATATCCCAGCGTTTGGTAACGGGATCTGGCGAGACCTGGGCATTCGCATAGGAAGTGAAACAGAGTTTCTCTTTCATTTGCATTGTCGCAACTGCGACAGTGCAGATTGTGGGGAATACGCAGCCTGGCTGCATGGTCCCCTATTGGCCAATGTCCAGTAATTACCGCTGTAATTCTGGCAATATCTTTACGCGGTCTGGTTAGAATCTCAGATGTTCTTTTCCAGTCATAGGATGGCCATAGCTTTCTTGATATTACACAAGTTTTAAGGTTCCGCCAATTACGATTAGCACTCGTGAGATAATGAGAGGAGATTTTTCTTCTGACAGCTGCCATCGGAATGTCGACGCGCTCCGCATGAGAGCTGTGCAGAGTTGCCCCTAGTTTGGCCAATTCGTCTGCACTCTCATTTCCCTGTATGTTTCTGTGTCCTGGCACCCAAAGTAGGGTGACTGTGTGCCTTACTCCAAGATTGTTCAGTGTTTCTCTACAGGTTTTTACGAGCTTGGAGAATATTTCTATGGATTTCAATGCCATGATAGCCGCCTGACTATCGGAACAAATGGCTATGTTTTTGTTTTCTTGTATGTCTCCGAGTTCGTGACATGCTTTCATGATTGCAAACAATTCTGCCTGGAAGGATCAAATTTAGTCATAGAATCTCAGCGTAGGTTTTTTTTGCGGGAATACTACGAGTATGTGCCCTCATCCTATAGAAAGTGTTGATCTTTTTGCCTTTTTATGGCTTAACCAAGAATTTCGATGGGAAGCTTCAGATTCATTTTCAGTACCATGGAAACTTAAGACAAAAAAAAAACATTTTACCCATTGAACATTTTGCAATCTCAAATCACGTAATGTCTGGACTAAAAGTACATTCAAAAAAAAAAATTAATACTTATAGGTAAATGCGCTCAATGTTGTTAATGGTAATTAAGGCTTCCTGGGAAATGGTAATTCTCTAATAGTGTTTTGAACATTGAACGCAAATAGTTTGATAGAAATGCGGGACACTTTGGATGTTTTGCGGGCAATTTTCAATGAGCGAATGCAAATCTGAAAAGTTAAAAAAGGACCTGACATTCAGTTCATTCGGTGTTGGACAGGTGCTAAAAAAATAAAAACAAAACCATACTGAACAGGTACTAAAAAACCTGAGAACAACAATACTAAGCAGGTGCTAAACAACCAGAAAACCCGTACTAAACAGGTTGTTAAAAACCTGAAAAAAAATATACTGAAAATCAGGTGCTAAAAACATGAAAAGAAACGGTAGGTGCTGAAAGAAAAACTGAAAAAACGGGACCGGCCCACGTAGGACGTATAGCACGTGTCATTTTGATAGATTGAGCTGTATGCAAAAATCGCGTTGAAATGAGTAAGAAAAAAAACAAAAGACTTAAGCCAGTAACATCCTCATTTTTTCATCCATTCATTATTACTAACCTGGAAATATTTCAAAGAAACATAATATATTTGGCACTGTTCAATGTCGATATAGTAGTCTGGCTGGTCTAGCGGTTAGTGCGCGCACCTTCGGTGCACAGGGTCATGAGTTCGAATCTCACCGTGGATCATGGTGTTTTTCGAACTCACGAGCTTGTGACGGACTATGATCTCACTCAGATGTTAAACGAGTACCCATTTATGGGGATAAATAACACTGCTGAGCGTGATGCTGATCTCATTACCTCAACAAAAAGCAGATAAGATCTTGTAAATAGGATGTCACTAACACATCCTGCGGCCTTAGTCCAATGCTGGATTGTCGCGCCTGTTATTTATTTTTGATGTCGATATGAAAGGTTTCCCTTTAATAAAAAAAAAACAGAGGCATTTTCTTCATTTTATACACATTTACATATCGTCCCCAATGTGCCAGATACCCAAAACTAACGATTTTGAGATAATGTGATTTTTAATCTTCATAGGAAACGAAAAGTCTATTATTAAGCAAAAAAATAATAAAATCGCTTCCTTTATTGAGAAAATGCATAATTGCATATTTTTTAATTCTAATCTAGTGTTATTTATTTCATTCTCAGAAAAACTATCAGTAAATATAAAAATGAGCATCCAACACATGATCGACTCAAAGGCCGAAAATGAACTAATATGGTATGAACTACAAACACGACGACACTCCGGAACTCCAATAGACGCGGATGCTCTTTTCACCAATGACGAGCTTAAAATGTTAATCGATTCCGTTCGTCGCGACGAATCCAACCGACAATTAAATTTTAATTTTGATCCTCATCAGGAGAGAATAGTTGACGATATGATGCAAGCCATTATTGAAAAACAAAAGATTGCAGCAAGTAAACTAACAGGATGTCGATCGACGCCAAATATTGCATCGAATAGAGAATTCGAAATTGTAGAAATTCCTTCGTTGTTTGGTGATAGAAAACGACAAATTATGGTAGGAAAATCGAACAACAAGCTTGACAATGCAAATTCAAATCGAAAATCGCGAGCCGCAGAAGCGGAAAAGATTGGGTTGAAAAAATGTAGAATTAATTTTAAGTATTTTGGACGAATTTTCCGTAAATGGTTTTTACGAATAGTACGCACTTTGTTGTGTTTGTAAATAAAATATTTGGACGAAAAAGTATTTTTGTTGTTTTAATGATTTTATTCCGCACTTAAGATCGAGAGTGAAATTTTTCCCGATGCGATTTTATCAATAAAAATGTATACTTACTGTCGTGGAATATGTCACAAACGGTGGGGAATTCCATGAGCTACAATCCGAGACCGGTTCCATAATTTTCCTCGGCCATTTTCGATTTCCCGGTCATTTGACATTTCACGATTTAATAACCGCGGAATCCGAAAAAAAATACATAAAATGACCGAGAAAAATTATGGAACTGTTTTCGGATTGTATCTTATGGAATTTCCCAGCGTTCCCCACATATGCACGACAGCAAGAATACATTTTCATTGAAAAAATCGCAGCGGACAAAAATTTCACTCTCGATGTCTCAGTACCAGGCTTAACTCAAATAAGAGTGCGTTTAATTCATAATCTGGGAAGTAGCTGACATTTTTCGTTTTTACATTAAAATAAGGTGACAGGTAAACCGTATTAAAGTCCGGTTACACTTTACAAAGGCAACGTTTTTTTATTATGATCGTATTAAGCTGGAAGTGCTTCGGATTTTAATAAAAAATACCCCATATCTAGTTTATAAGCCAGCAGAGAAGCTGAGTAAGTATGTTGCATATTTTCCTATGTTTCATTTTAATATCACTGTACGTTCTCGGGATATTAAACTGTTCATCTATCAAATTCCAAATATCGAATTCCATTCTACTTTCTTCCCAACATGGACACAATATGGAAATGACAATTACAAAAAAACTCATCCCTTAATCTCACATTTTATTACACCCCAAAGGATTTCCCTTAGACAATCATTTTTCCATTTGGAATAGTTTATTGCCAGGTAGGTGATCCCTATGGGTATATGACTGAGTATATCACAGTGTCATTAGCGACAACTGTTCCAGGAAACTGACAAAAATTGTCTTATAAATGCCAACATCATCCTTCGTTTCAGTATCAGTGTCCACTAACAGTCCGTCTAAAACAGTTTTATCAACATCTAGTTATCATATAGCGTATATAAAATATGAATTATTTCCAAGGACTTAATATCATGAGAAGCGAATCATACTTTTCCAACGATCAAATGAAGAATTTAATTGAATCAATTCGTCGAGATTCGCACATCTACCAGTCCGGATCACTCAATGAATCCGAGGAAAACAATGTTGACGAAATGTTGGATTCATTTGCAAAAATCGAGAATTGGCCGCAGAATACAAAAACATTGAATAAGTGCACCATCGATCTGTCCGACAAACCGGTGACGCAATCTGAAAGGCCGGCCCAAGCGTTTCAGGTTGCCCGATTGCCATCCCTATTCGGGTCCGGGAGTGAATGTAAGACGAGCGCGAAGCGTAAATCGAATATTTTAACAAATATGCATTTGTTGGGAAAATGTATAGGTAAGCCGAAAACGAAGCTAGCCGTGATTGCTGGCGATACAACGAAGAAAAATGACGACGCGGGAACTGATAAGAAGAATCGATTTAGATTAAGTTTCAAACATATTGAGCGTGCTTTTTTTAAATTTATTTTAAAATTAATTTATGCTGTTTTTCTGAATTGAATAAAGTTTTGGTTTAAATAATGGTTGTTTAATTCAAACTATGATGAACTATTTTGAGTCCTATTTTAAGTTGGCGGCACATATAGGTACAATTTTTATATATGTATAGTTTTCCAAAAAATCTATGTATAAGCAAATAACGTCTACTAACAACAAATTTTCTAGATCGATAATTAATAAAAAAACATTGTTGTTGGACAAACAACATATTTGAGAAATCCACCGTAAAAGATAACTAATTTATCTTTTTTCTTCAAAAAGTCGGAGGATTTTGCCTTTGGAGGATTCCTTGTCCTTAAAATTTGTGATAGGCCGTACCAACAGAAAAATCCATTCAAATCGAGCTAACAATCAAATTTTACCATAGAACAATGGTTGGTAGAGCGATACTACTGTGAGGCGAAGGAGGAATATGTTTCCACCAAAGAAAAATACATCAGCGTACAAAAAAAAGTATTGATATCACTTCAATCCACTACTCAAATCCTGTTTCGTATTTTGGGTGGATACAACGGATAACCTTAAATGTACTGGACTTTCAGAGCTCTTTGTTAGGGATCTTTAACATCAACAAATATATACTAGTAAAAACTAAACTAAACGTTTGATGATGATATTTTGTTATCTTTACGATACATATATAGTAAATTCCATCTACATTTAAAAATTCCACCAAACTGCATTGTATTCTTTGTATATTCAGGCCTTAGAGAAAGCATAGCAACCCATGTGCATGCGTTAGTCCAGAGTGGGCATCAGAAAATAAAAATGGCACCGTTTTCACACTATTGTAGTTCATAGAATGTGTGAAAATTTAATTCAAATGTCAACTTTTTGTTTACAATTGAGAATATAAAATCCGCGTAATATTTATTACTCTCTTAAAATGCCGACGTGATAATTAACCCTTCTGTTGGCGTATAGATCTAGACAGACCATTGGTACTATATCTTGGTGAAATACATATATCGTTCAACAATATTTTCCACACGAAATATAAACTATGTCTTAAGAAACGGAAAAAACCGGCATATCATCATCGTAAAACATAATATGTAAACTGTGTCTAGAACTAAAATTATACCTCTTCAAAAAATAAAATTAATTTTACAGAAGATTCAGCTAAACTCATGCATAATAGCTCGTAGGCGACAACAGAAGAGTTAATAATTGCGTCGACAATATTTTGACATTTGGAATAATTCGTGGAGTGTAGTGTAATAAATTTGGAGTCAAACACATATGGGTTGTGTGATCACATAGCCACTCTGGACTAAAGCATGCAATGCTCTCTCTAAGATTCAGGCTTATTAATTGTATATAAAACCAAAAATGCGACACAGGATTAGAATGGCAGATTGAAGTGATGTCAATACTTTTTTTGCACGCTGATGTATTTTTCTTTGGCGGAAAAAATCAAACCTGCTGTTTTTTTGTGAGATATCTTATGTATATGTGTAGTACATGGTGCCTCAAACATAATCTAAGTACAGAAACGGTAATGTTCAATATTTAACGTTCACTGTTCAATATGTATTCAATGATAACTGTTCAATGTTCAATTGAACTATAGGTGAACTATAGGGTGATTCTTCGGGAGTTTTTTTTTTAATCTTGAATAAAATGCATAACAAAGGATTGGAGGATACATTTTTAACTATTATCTGAAAGAGCAGAGTTGCCCGCGACTAACCCGTAAGTGGTTCATTCGGAGGGTGCAGTAGCCCCGTCCTGCTAAAACCGAATATTAATTTGAGGCAACAAAAAGTCCGTTATCATGGTGCGGTAGCGTTCCAAATTCACAAGTGTGTTTTGTCCGGCCTCGTTTTTGAATAAATATGGACCATTGATCCCAACAGTTCTAGGGCCCACCGGCTGAAATTAAAGCGTAAATTTAAGTCTGGCCGCTTCAATTGTTGGGCAAATTGGATTCTTTTAAGCCAAAATCCTTGTAGACAATTCGCCAAGTTGTTCCATAAGATAAGCCTATAAATGTTGGGAACGGCGACGCTATACTCTGCGCTATACAGTCGCTACATTTTCCTCGTTACGGACCGGATGCGATCTGACTAGCTATGCCTCTATCATCATACACTGAGACTCAAATATACGTATTGTTTTGGCAATAGTGGTCACGGAAGGGCAACTATGGGCATGGTGTCCATCGTACATCCGAAAGAAGAACGATGCAAGTGCAAAATTGTACGTATAGCACATAATTTTAACATGAATTGGCAACTATCAAAATTATTTTTTTAAAGTAAGGAAATTTTTTTAGGTAATTTTTTATTAATTTATTTTATTTAACTCTAAAATGAAAAGTGAACTTAATATAAATTAGATGAAAGCACACCGGAAGTCACGCGCCTTCTACTAAAAAAAAACTCCCGATGGATGGATCACCCAATACTACTATCTAACAAAGTCCTCCACGGGAAGAGTCGGGAGACGCAATGGGAAGGCATCATTTTGTTCACATTGAACATTAATTTGGACCCACTGAAGAAGGCAGTAAGTGACTGCCGAAACACGTGTCTGGAAAAATAAAAACGATGCATTGAGTTATAGGCCAGTCAAAATCGACATTAATCTCGGAATAAATGGAATACTACCGTTCTTTCGCTAATCTGTTTTAGAGTATTACTGGCTATATAAATCCAGATTTGCAGCCCTGGGGACCCTGTGCTATTTTTTTGGCGAGCGAAAAAGAGCCATTTTTTTGCTCTTTTTTTTTACATTTTCAACAATATTTTTTAAAATAATTGTCTTGGATAAGAACTGTGTTTGGCATTTTGAAAGTTAGACAGAATTTCAAATCCAATGATATCCTAGCCACTATTGTAGGTCAAATATTGACGGAGATACAGGTTTTCAAAAATAGGGTATTTTCCACAAAAAAAGGCGAATTCGAAGCTTATGTTGTTTGCCGAAACGACATTTACTTGAAATTCGCAATTTTTTTCTAAAAAATACCCCATTTTTTAAAACCTGTAATTCCGTCAATATTTGACCCATAAAATTGGTTAGGATATCATTTAATTGGAAATTCTGTCTACTTTCAAAATGCCAAACACAGTTTTAATCCAAGACAATTATTTTAAAAAATATTGCTGAAAATGTAAAAAAAAGCGGCTCTTTTTCGCTCGCCAAAAAATTAGCACAGGGTTCCCAGCGTTGCAAATCTGGATTTTTATAGCCAGTTATACTCTACAACAGATAAGCAAAAGAACGGTAGTATTCCATTTATTCCGAGGTTAGGCCTTTTTTTTGTAAAGTTTTACTGGCATATTAAATGGAAAAGTGTTTGTATTTTAATTCTTCTAATTAACACAGTCAATGCAAACTACGCATATTCTACTTGTAATTGAAACAATTTTTTCCTGAAAGTTGCCTGGAAAGTTCATGTCATGTCATGTTTCGTCCGGTAATCTTACTTGTTCGCGTTTCGTCTTGTTTTCTTTGGTGGGCGCTATTGCTATTGTTCATCGATGTGCTGAAGACTATAAATTTGAACTCTGAATTACATTTTTTTAGTTGGAAGAAATTAATGGGAGTGATTTTGTTCTACCCATGGGAACCATTAGGTTCGTTTTTTACTACATCCCGTGTAGGTTTGGGTAACGAAACTTCATATAAAAAAAATGACAGGTGGATCAGCTGGCATTTTTTTTATATGAAGTTTCGTTACCCAAACCTACACGGGATAACCAAAAAAACACACCTATTGTTTCCCTTGCCTTAAATATGTGAAAATGCTTAAAGCGCTGTTTTCACGATGGATTTGTCGACCAACTTTTGAGCATTCAAACAAGTTGGACACCAAATCCAACGTGTAAACAGAAGTTGGACAACAAGTTTGAAGTGGAACGAGCATTCAAACAAATCCACCGTGAAAACAGAAGTTGGACAACTTGTTTGAGATGCATTGATTATAGTCCAATCGAAATATAAATATACTTTCTAATAATAAAGAATTAATGCGCCTGATTACCAATATCTGTGCGCTATCATCCAATTCTGGCTTTCCGTTGACTTTTGGAGCACGCTGTATACTCATTCGGACATGTTTCCTTCAATGTTTAAATTATTCACGAAAAAATAAAAGAAAAAGCAAATATATTTTTCCTGAACTAATACGTATTGCAAAAACTGATAACGTTTTACGACCGCTCCAACTTTCAACTACTGTTTACACGGCCAACAAGTTGGATAGGATTTGTTTGAGAGAATATCGTACGTGTAAACAGCCTTCCAACTTGGATAAGTTTGAGGGAAAAGTTGGATGCAAACAAGTTTGATGCCATCTAAACGCGCCTTAATGGCTCACAGGATGAGAGCATGACTTAGGAGGAAAGATATTATACGTTTCGCTATGCTGTCGAAAATATATCTTTCGGTCACATGGCCATGGAAGCAAGCATTTCTCTTTATGTTCTACTTATTGTATAGTTTTCGAAACACTCATCACTACAATCCCACTAGGAAAAATTAGTAGGCCTTCTCTGGGAAAGGTCTTAGAAGTTTTTTTTCATTCTGAAGAAGCAAATACGGACGGATTTAGAATGAGTTTACAAACCAATATCATATCATTCCCGAGTAGGTATTTGGGAGCAAATTAGAAGTAATCTCTTTCCTTCCTAGAAGGTCAGAACGTCTTACTATACAGACTCTTTTTCCTATCGGGATAGTATGTTAACCCAAACAGGGTGATCCAATACTAACCTAGTAAAGCACAAAATACTTTTACTTTTGCAATGAACAGAATTGCTAAAACTCAAAATATTTTTCCTTACAGATACAGTAACCAATAACAGTCATGCATAATTGAAAATTACGCCGTCGTCGTCATGTTGCCATACAAAATACGTCACATCACAACACACTTCCGCTGTCTGTAATTGAAACTGAAAACTTTAACGATAAGAGTATAATAATGTAGTGAGGTAGCCAACCGCCTGAGGAAGTATTGAAAGCAAAACTTATAAGAAGGTAACGTATTGACTTTTGATGATATAATACCCATAAGCGGGCAAGTTAACAATATTGTTGGGACGACAATACTCGTTGGAATAGACGTTCGAGACTCTAATACCTCATCAAGACTATACATATACGTACTAACTTCTATAGTCAATTTCAAACACTTCGAGCGTTGGCATGAATTGATACGATTACGCATAGATATTACCCACATTACTTAAATTACAGACACATACGGATCAATGATCCAGTCCTACTGATAACTATAGAGAGGTTCACTCTTGCATTACTATACGAGACTCTGCATAAAAGATAGTTGGCGATAATCCGCATGCTTGCACTAGTAGTTGCTTCCATTTCTGTAAACACACGCACGCAATTAATTAAAATTGATCTGATGGCGGTATACGCGCCAATAAGTCAATAGTTCCTACATACATACTTGGACTGGCGGATTGTCAGGTTAGATGACATAGTAATATTGGTACTGTACAGGTGTAGTTTAGTTGGTGATACAACGATCGTTTTACTGATGGATATTGCTACTCCATAAGGAAAAGATCACTTCCTACTTTAAATTGTATAGACGTTACACGTTTGTAATTGAATATTACTGTATTGACAGTCGATGGTAATGCGTGATATATAGTAAGTAGGAGTTGAGTCATAGTCATCATTTGTGTAAATTGATCTTCGAGAATTCAGTTCGCAGTGCCAAGCATGAGGCGGAAAAGTTCATCGATTTGGATAAAAAAAAAGAAGTTTATCCAAAAAATTGAAGTGAAACTAACCATCTTGCAAGTGCTCACAGGGAGAATTGGTACAAAAAAAAATAAAAACCAAACGAAACGGAGGCTAATTTGGACGTGGCTAAAATTTGGATACTCTTCTCAGGCTAATAGTTCTTCGGGCGTCCCAATCGCTTGTGTATAACTCCCCCACATCCTTTTCTTACTGTTTTCTCATAAGTTTTGTGGCGTCGATAAAATAATATTTATGTAAGGTTTGGTGGGGATATGTGAACAAATAAAAACGAATTTATTACAGAAAACCTTATTTTGGAGGGAGGGGGGGGTTATATGGTAGCAAATTTCATGACAAAGTTAATATTGTAATGCACCTAGTCTCTACCTCAACCCAAGTGGCATTTCCGTACTTGGCACTAGTTGGCGCTAGTGCCACTAGCGAGACATATTAGGAAACGGCATGAAGAGTTTCTGGGCGTTGCTGGAAAGTGCATCACCGAAGTTTCCGGAATAGTGGAAATGGGTATAAGTATAAGTATAAGTTTTACTCGTGGATTATGTCGGATCAATAACTAGTCAGTAACTAGTGAAATTGTAAATCGTGTATATATCTGTGTGTGTTGTAATAAATAGTCTTACAGTAAAGCGAGTGTTATTCATTATCGTCTACCCCGAAATCTATCGAGCCCACTGGAACGTCTAGAAAAAACGAGAAAAATATAACAATATGTAATCCCTTTCACTCATAGAGCGAAGGGTATAAAAACAAACTGTATATTTCGATGTGCATAAAATTTTTGAAGTTTTTCTCATACACTCGCATATATTCACCCAATGGGCCATTACAGACTGTACGAAAACGACCGTACGATCAAACTTTACAACAACAAACAGCATGGATAATCGTACGTAGGATTCGTACGACGCGTTCTCACAAAGTGAAATGCACAATGCTTGTCTGCCGGCCACTAGAAAAGCTCTCGCCGTACGATTGTTAGCCGTACGGTCGTTTGGTCTGTAATGGCCCAATCACTGTGATATTTGAGATCAGACTTACGGGAAGCCTAACACCATTGAGCTTAGAAGCTTTCATTGATTTGGTTGACAATGAAACTGTAAAACAACTGAATTTAAATAATAAAACGAAAACGAGGCTAATTTCGTGCGCGGCCGAAATTTGAATACCCGTCACACTTGAATGAAACTTAAGGTTCTTTTGTGTAAATAATTTCTAACACAACTAAAAGAAAAAATGTTGTTTTGAAAAACCCAATTTGTAGGAGGGGTTGGTTTGTATGACAAATGACGTATCGTCGCGATTTCACCCGTTTCCAGATATTTGTATAACGTAGTGCTCCGATTTCATCCGTTCCTGGTTATGTTTTGAGGCTATACTAGGAGCACATTTGGGTGAAGTTTGGTTAAGATTGGTTTAAAAAGAAAAAAAAAAAAACAAAATTCTTAGAAGAACCTAATTTTCAGGGGTTGGTTTGTATAATAGCCATATGATGTAGTGTTCTGATTCCATCCGTTCCTGGATATATTTTGAGGCTTTACTAGAAACACACTTGGATGAAGTTTGGTTAAGATTGATTCTAAAAAAAAAAGTTTTTCTTAGAAGAACCTAATTTTGGGTTTCAATGGCAGCCCCATGAAGCCGTGATCCGATTCAATTCGTTCCGAAATATATATAGCGTACACTACAATGAAACTTGTACAAAATTTCGCCAGTTACTTTTCGGGTTAGGCTGCAATTGTTCGAGCATTTTGTTGCCGTTACCGTGCAAAATGAAAATTTGAAAAATATTAAGAATGACAATTACAGTACGTGAACAATTAAAGCGAGGCGTGCATTTATTCGACTATCTTTTGATTGCGTATAACTGTAAAAAATAGACGACTGAAAAAAACATCCAGTTGTGTCGATGTATTCCTCGCCTGTAAAACAAATTTAAAAAGAAAAGGAGTGGTGTTTCCTAAGACGGGATTAGTTTTATTTGTTGTAATTGATCACTTCGAGCACCAGTTGTGCTCTTCTTCAGTACAGATCCACTGCACACATGACTGAAATCCTTTTTAAAATTAGTTTTTCGAAGCGGGCACCATGAACGCTATCATCCACTGTTGGCATGACCAGCGCCCGCTCTAAGGGGGGGGGGCAAGCCGGGCCGTCGCCAAATTTTAGGGGCGGCTTTTTGGCTAGCACCCGAATGAAGAAAATATGTAAAAAGCCGGAAGGTAAAACTTAATATCAATTTTTATTAAATGGAAAGTAAACCATAGTAGACAAGCGAAAAAAAGCTCATTTAATTTAGGAACTGTAGGTATCATTTGTTCGCTTACAAAAAGTTCGTTTTAAAGAGGCAAGGAACCCATGATTGAGACGAGGCCCTGCATTTTGGAATCCTTAAATGCTTTGTAAATTTTTTCTAGCACCCGGTCTTCGTCCCAAAAGAAAAGTTGGACAATTCGCTCAGTTATCCCCTAATGAAGTTCTAAAATTTTTGCTTATTTTGTTGAATGACGGAGAAATAAATGAATGGTACCAAACACTCAACACATAAAAGCATTTTAAGAACACTCCCGTGAGAAATTCCATATGGCCAAAGGCATCATTTTAAATACTATTTTTTCGATAACTTTCATCCACCTTGCACAGCAGCTAATCTTCAAGTCGCCCGATGTCTTCGCAAATGCATTGATTTATTAATTAACTGGCTCTGATTTTATTCTCCAAGAATTTTCGAGTTGACGCATTTATGGAAAGCACACACAAATCCGTCGTGAAAAGATTTGACTAATTGAAATTTGTCTATAAGAAAAACTACCGAGCACTACAACTCCAAACGAGCACCATTCTTTGGCACACAGTTTTCCAGAGCGAAGTTTTCTAAAAATGTGTTAAGTATTTTACTGGAAAAATTCTACTCGTTACTCGCTGTTAAAACGACCAAGCAGTGGCGTAGATAGCTTTTTCCCCGGTAGATGGAAAATCAATTAAATTGGGAAAAGCGCTTTCCAAAAATGTTTCGTTTTTCATTCGTATTTTAGTAATAATAGCAAATACAGATTAAGGAATAGTTAAAATTGTGAATGCGGTGAATGAATGAGATATACCTTCGTTATTCATATTTTATTTAGGAAAGATTCGTAACTTCGTTGGTAGGCCGCAGCCTTTGAAGATAAATGAAAATTGATCATCGCATTTAGCCACAGTAGTTCTGTTATATCCGCGGAAAAAGGAGCAGATTTAGAAACCATCAATGACAGCCAATATTGTATTGTTTTGTAAAATGTAAAGGCTCCTTAATTTCCCTGGAAATTATATGATGGATTCTAGGTTCAAGAAAGTTAGTCGAGTCTCGAGCATATGCCACGATACCACTAAGGTATGTTGAACTCTTTGTAATCGCTTGATATCCGACAACGTTGCTTTTATCTTTAATTTAAAATTAACCTAATTTTCCAACTGGCCAACGGTTGTATCAGGAAATCTTTTCAATGTGTTAAGACGCTAGCAGTTATCCAAATTCTAGCCAAGATAGTAAGATAGCACAAGACGAATACTGTAAAATGGATAATGGGGAAACCGGCGCTTTGGTATTTAAATAAATAACAGGCGCGACAATCCAGCATTGTACTAAGGCCACAGGATGTGTTAGTGACATCCTATTTCCAAGACTTGCCAAAATCTCTCGATTCTATCTAATCTACTGTAAATCTGCCTGGTACAGTACTGAAGGGGCGGCAAATTGTCCGCTTGCCCGGGGCGGCGTAAACGCTAGAGCGGGCGCTGGGCATGACTTTGACTTGACCTGTGAGTCGGTAATGAAAAACTGAGATGTCTCATTTACAGTTTTTGTCCGAAATAGAAAAGGATTTTCAAAACATTTTTATCCCGTCTCTATTCTTAAAAAAAAATAAATTCAAAATAAGCGCAAACTTTTGATAATGAATGATAAATGACAACTCAATTTTGGCAATTTTTCGCATATGTAAACTAATTACATTTTTGCGTTAACTGTCTGACAGGTTTTCACCAACGTTTCGCCACGTCTGAAATTTGAAAATCCATACATTTATGAGTCACATGTGACTCATGGGCTGGACGAGGAGAAACGTTGTGTGTAAATGTGACTCATAGACAGTAAACGTTTTAAATCTAAACCCCATGGTGACTTTTGGCCCACCCTGTATATAATTTTGAAATTTTACTTCTGATTCTGCGAATTGACTAACGCTTTTGTGATCTTGACTAATGAGCATTTCATTTTGAAACAAATATAGCTCTCGCACTTAGGGGGCCTGTGTTCCGTACGTTACGCCACTGGTCCACAAGCACCACTTTGAGAAACTATGAACTACAACAATAGAAAATTCAAGTTTTCTGCACTCATTTCCTACACATTCCAATTTATTAAATATCTCAAATGCTTCGATTTCGATAATTTCCAAATATCTACAACCATGCCAAAAAATTGCCTTTTGCCCAAACTTCACAGTTCAAACACATACTCACGGTGTGTGTAATTAAATTATTTCACTTCTCATCGTCGTAAATCAAATCCATTTAAAATTTCACTTACATATTTATTATTGCTGTATCATATGAACTTATCGAAAATTACGTTCATTCATATTCAGTTAATAATACATAATCACCATCCACCATGTATGTATACTTTCTAATAACCTTGCCATTACATGCATTCGGTGCATACATTACAAATTAAGGATACAAAATAAAAAAAAGACTGTTTTGGAGAAAATTAATTTAATTTTACTACGACGCAAAAAAAAAGCGTCTTTGTATTTATTTATAAACTGTTTAGATAAATTCTCGAATATCTATAAAATTTTCTTGAAATTCTAAAGATACTCGTATGTGTATACTTTCACTTTTGCACACCGATACAATTTAAAATACATGTATCCAAATCCAAAGTAAGGAAAGTGCGTCAAATAGTCTCAGAAATTGATGGCGCGAAAAAAATCGGAAAATTATGTGTAGAATTATCCGGTTGAGATGTGTATATTATTATCTTAGACAAAAGATATATGTGTATGTTTTTTTTATACTTCCGGAGTATATTAAATTTGGAAATGGCAATGACATTTTGCTTGCGTTGATGTTTATAGATATTTATTATGTTTGTACGCCGAGCATTTTTGCTGACGATTTTTGTTTAAAAAAAAACAGATGGGATTGAACAAATTTGAGATAAAAAAATGAAAAAATATTAAACGTCACTTTAATTGAAACAACGTATTTTCCATCGACCTCATAACCCACTTATGAATACCATGTCTACAAATGTATCCTCATCATTACACCTCATATCATTTCCTTGCATAATATCAGTACAAATGTGCGTGCATCACTGTACAATCACAAATTATATCGACAAATCGTTAATTTTCAAAAATGTTTATCATAATTCCGTATGCAACTTCGCAAATTAATCTACCAATCGATCGGCGCGCACGTAAATTCACTCATTTGTACGAGTAGAAGTGCGAGAAAAAAAGAAGTTGAAAAATTATGCTATCACATGGAGATTATGAAATTGATGCCAAAACAAATTAAAAAGATACACTACACAAATATTGTGCAAAAATCGCCTGAATCAGCATTCAACTGCAACGGATATTTGCAATAATAGTGCAGTCATATTAGCATTTCAAATAGAAAAAATAGAGTAAGGCTAATTTTTGTTGTTTTTGAATCAGTGGGCTCCCAGGAATCTACAACTGATTTTGCTAAAAAAAAATTTGATCGGAAAGGTCCCAAAAAGGACAAAAAAGGATACTCTTTAATCCTTGACCGAAGGTCGGCATGCGGGGTATCATATCAAAGGGGACGTCGAGTACATTACATATCTGGTGTTTGTTTCGTGTTTAAAGGACCCTCAACGGAATAAATCGAGCTTAAATGGAAAATTTTCGCGTTTCACGTGTATCTTTCCAAAGCCATAACTACGAGAATAATTCAAGTTGTCACTACTTTTATCACTTTCCAGAATCTATAATAGCTGAAAATTCTACCATTAAATTTGCTAAGAAAAAAGTTGATCGAAAAGCTCTGAAAAAGGACATAAAAGGACACTAATTGCACACCTTAGTCGAACGGGGGCATGTGGGGTGTCATATCAAAGAGGATGTCAAGTACATTCCATATCCATTTGTTACTTGTTCCAAGGACCCTCAAAGGAGAAAAGTTGGCTCAACTTAAAAATTTTTGTGTTTCCCGTATCTGTATCTTTCTAAAGCCGTAATTTTCCATTTAAGCCCGACTTATTCCATTTAGTGTCCTTGAGACATGAAATAAGCACCGGATATGCAATGCACTCGACGTCCTCTTTGACATGACACCCCACATGCCCACGTTCAATCAAGGTGTGAAATTAGTTTTCTTTTATGTCCTTTTTAGAGCTTTCCGATAAACTTTTTTCCTAGCAATTTTAATGGTAGAATCTCCAGCTATTATAGATTCTGAAAAGTGATAAAAGTAGGGACAACTTGAATTATTCTCGTAGTTATGGCTATGGAAAGATACACGGGAAACTCGAAAATTTTCCATTTAAGCTCGATTTAATCCTTTGAGGGTCCTTGAAACAGGAAACAAATACCGGATATGTAATGTACTCGACGTCCCCTTTGATATGATACCCCGCATGCTGACCTCCGGTCAAGGATTAAAGAGTATCCTTTTTTGTCCTTTTTGGGACCTTTCCGATCAAAATTTTTTTTAGCAAAACCAGTTTTACATTCCTGGGAGCCCACTGATTCAAAAACAACAAAAATTAGCCTTACTCTATTTTTTTCTATTTGGAGGCCTGAATTGGGATATTTTGACTGCACTATAAAACTGGATTTTCGGTTGCATGCAATATAAAGATAAAGATACTGGATATGTGCCATGTCATGGGTTTATTGTGAAGATGCTGTTTGCTCTTTATGAGTCAATCGCACAGACATCAGACATTCGTCGTCTTTTTTTATTAATAAAATATTGCATTGAGATCGTGCGATTAATATAAATGCTATATGCACAATTTAAATGTCGCTAGTGTCTTTTTCTGCTGCAACAAAATCTATTCGTGACATACGAACTAATGAATATTCGTTTGAATTGGCAGCGAAATGGCAATCGCATTTCAACCAGATAAGGCCAAATGATAAATTAGTTTATCTAAAAATTACATTATGATTTTTTAGAAAGGTGAAGAGTCTGGTTGACATTGATTTGTTGCAAATTGTCATGAGAAAGAAGACTACGTCTATTATGCATATTGTCGGCGTTGGGATTTTATCAACCATTGTGCGCAAATGCAGCCACCAAACTGCTAAATATAAAACTTGATTTGAGTTGTATTTCCATTTATTTTCAAATAATAATTACTTAAATTACATTAACATAATTAAAAAAAGTATATTTAGTATTATTAATTAGTAATCCTGCGATAGCGGCGGACAAACACATACGATTTGTCGCCAATCTGAAACAGACCATCTACTTCCATACTCCTTTTCTTCGAGTCGTTTTCGCAGCCGTTCGATCGGTGTCAGCTTCTCCTTGTTCTTCTGCTGCGTTCCAAACATCTTTCGCAGGACATTAACTCCGCTACGCCAATATGAAGACTTCGGTTTCGTTGGTGTTGCTCCAAATGTATTTCTCAACGATAGTCCATCAAATGTCTTATCCAAATCACCATTATCTTCAGAATTACCCAGTCGTAATGTTGGAGCATTGCTAAATCCGTCGCCAATATCCGAAATAAACTCTTCGCTTTCGTTAAAATAGTAACTTTTTCTTGTCCTTATCGGTTGCTTCGATGTACGAACTATGAGATCAATTGGAAATCCCAATTCTTCAAATTCACCGTCAAAATCATTTTCAATTTTGTTTTGGACGATTTTATCTTCCTCCACGTACGCTTTGATTTCGTCAATGTCGTGCAGATGACAATGCAACTTTAAATCCTTTAAATATTGTTCAAATGATTGCAATGATTTTTTGGGATCGTTTTTATGTTTCAAGGATATGATTTGCAGCGTGTCGGAAATGTCTGTTCTCATATGAGAAATAATTTGTTCCATTTTTCCGTCGATTGATTGGCTCTTTTGTAATTGCTGGGCAGAAGACATTTTTTTAAATGCAAGTCAAAGTAAAGTTACTGGACTATGTTGGGCTGAGATATCAACGTGTTTTGATGGTAGTCCTGACAAATCTTGGTGTTATATGCTATTAAAGTTAGTGTTACTGCCGGCTACCTGGACTTCTGTATAAATTCATATCTTTATTTTTAACGGACGAAGGAAAATTTGGGGAATACGTGTCATTAGAACTAATTAAACAGCTTAATGATTCGCAATAATTTTCAAAAGTAACACATGGCATTAAGGAAATTTGTCACTACTTGTGCATTGCTATAGGGTTTAAAAAATATGTGAAAAATAATTCACGTCCATTTGCCGTTAAATTTTCGATGCCAGGCTTGTAATAAGTTCAAATCTATACCATTTTTAAGACAAATTCACTTTTTTCTCACAACACAAATTAATTAAACATCAAATGAAATTAACGATTTTGGAAAGGAATTCAATAAATCAAATTAACTAGATTTTAAATGAAATTATCTTTTTAAGAAGTCAAATTAATCATTTAGCAAATAACTTATCATTGTCAAAACCTAAATTTGTCGTGAAAGCGTTAATCTCATTCACGAAATCGTTAATTTGTTAAATCGGTCATTTCAGTTGCAAAATCTTTAATTTCATTTGATGTATAGCTATTTTGTGTTGAAAAGAGGTGAATTTGTTTCGAATTTGTTGTTTTAGGTTCGATCCGATTGAACTCATTTTTGATTGGTAGTATCACCATAAAGTAAGTAATTGGAATAGAGATGGAACTCCATATAACATTAAAGTCTATACTGAAAACATTTTACCTTTGAGTGTGTGCTGTAAGTAACGTGCACAGGAAGATATCTTCCTGTATGTACACGTTACTTACAGCACAGAAAATATCTTCCTGTATGTACACGTTACTTACAGCACACACTCAAAGGTAACATGTTTTTCAGTAGATTTTAATGTTATATGGAGTTCCATCTCTATTCCAATTATTTACTTTATGGTATCACTTGGTCATATACCGAAATTTTGCTTCCTTAGTAAGGGGCATGTTTTTTTTCGAAAAATAAATATATTGGGTGCCCTCAAGGAGACCTTGAGTCAAGGATGCCGAAATTCAATAAATTAAATGTCATTTCCCATACTTTTTCATAGAAATCATTTATATTCACGAGTCAATGCATCCTTGATTTAACCCTTCGTAGCCCAAGAAGATAAAAATTTCAAAATCTTTGGAAAAAGGACTGGTTTAAGGAAATAAAAAATACACCACGGCCTCGTTTTGCGTCGTAGATGCGTTCTTTAAAAACGCGACGCAAAGCGAAACAACGCAAATCGAAACAAGAACGGCATACAAATTTCAGGGATAGGTTCTAAAAATGAAAGATTTCCATTTTCGGCAACAAAAAAATATATAATTAGTTTCATGTAAATGAACAAAATTATTATAACAGTATGTAATTCAAAAAGAAGGATATAAAGTTATTTAAAGCGCATACTTTAAAAAGTGTATTTATGTATGCACATCAAAACTAGGTCTGTTTTAAAAAAATGAATCCAATGTCTTTTGGACTGCTGTCCCCTTCTTTTGCTTGTAAAGATCGGCATACACCTCCTGCAAAGATTTTGCTACGATTGTGCTACGTTCTTCATTTTCATCGTCATTGAGAAAAATCTCGCTTGCATCCTCAAAGCTCTTCATTGGTCACTTCTTCGTTATTAAGACTCACCAAATCGACAACATCCCCCTCTTCAATTCCCGAAAGATTTATGGCAGAAGCCATATTAACCACCTCACGACTCACAATCGGAACGTCATTAACGATCTCTGATGAATTTGCGTTGTGACCAAACGTGACGCCAGCCTCCATTCATGCTGCTTGTAGAGACTTCCTTCCACGACTCGCTAATGTTGGTGATTGCCTGATGGATATCAAAGTTTTTCCAAAATGCTTTGATGGTGCAAGCCTCCAGCCCCTCTATTCTGCATAACAGTTTTTTAAAAGTCCTCCGGAGGTAATACGCCTTATATTATTCCCTGATCCATAGGTTGAATCAGAGAAGTTGTATTGGGCGGCATGAAACGCACCTGCACCTTATCGAAAATTTCATTCAGATCAATTGGGTGGCTTGGTGCATTATCTAGTATTACTAATGCTTTAAACGCAATATTAACTTTGGTGCAATAGCTTTGTATTTACGGAATCGCGCATTCCGGCTCTGGTTTTGAAACGTTCAAACAAGCCGTTACTTGCTTCAAAAGTTTCATCGGCATCCTCTAAAAACTCCGGTTCCACTTCGGTGTGTCGAATAGCTGCTTTGCCTTAGATTTGATGAGGGCTTTATCCAATGGCATTTTTCGTCTGTTTTGTTCGTGGATCCAAAGCCCAATAGTGACTCCATTTTTACAATTATTGAGCTTCTGCACCTAGGCATATTTTTTGTCGTATTCAAGGCCGGGTTTTTAGCATTTTCTCGGATTTTTACGGCATCTCGGCTAGCAATGCTTCGAATGGTTGTAGGCGGCAGTCCTAACGTTAACACAAAACAAAAAACAATATTATCAATTAATCCGCCACTGTATAAACTGAAAACGAACCTAAGGCTTTCCCCACGTCTACGGCCTTTTCACCAGCGTCAATCCGTCTCAAAATTTCCATTTTTGTTTTAATGGAAATTGTTTGCTTGTATCGTTTCACGATCTTTCCACTCATTTTGAAAGGATATTATTCGTAATTAATCACAACAAACACTCAATACCCGGAAATCCGCTTAATTATCGCGCACTTACAACAGCACATTAACTAACAATGCAATGCAACCAATTGATGTGCATAAACGGCATAAACAATCCATATCTCTTAATAATGTTCCGTTATCCAAATATTTTGGACAAGATTTTTTTCCAGAGTTTTGGACAAGCATTTCCTTAAAATTTCATTGTAGCTAAAATAATTTCTTTTAAAAATAAAATGAGATGACGACACAATACGAAAATTTGGCGACGCAATAGGAGTTTCAGGTAGGAATTGACTGACGACGCAAAACGAAAACAACGCAAAGCGGGACGACGCATAGCGAGGCCGTAATGTACATGTTTCTCCAAAATCAAAAAATATTTATATTTGTTAAGGAGAAACTGAAGGAGACCTTGAAATTTTCTATAGTCACCCTTCCTTGAAATATAATAGTTCAAGTCTATTGAAAACTTAAGGTCGTCTTGAGTTTCGCCTTAAATCAAGGATGCATTGAATCCTGAATATAAATGATTTCTATGAAAAAGTATGGGAAACGACATTTAATTTATTGAATTTCGGCATCCTTGACTCAAGGTCTCCTTGAGTTAAGGAATGTTCATAAATACGGGCATATAGTATTTTTTATGAAAAAGTCTAAAGTATTACACATATCAATAAAGGAAATTTTATGGAGTTTATTCGGTCTTTGAATTTTTTATACCCTTCGCTTATTAAGCGTAAAGGGTATATTAACTTTGTCATGAAGTTTGTAACGCATTGAAGGAAGCATCTCCGACCATATAAAATATGTATATATATGATCAGCGTGACGAGCTGAGTCGATTGGACGATGTCCGTCTGTCCGTCTGTCCGTCTGTCCGTCTGTCTGTCTGTTGCGACGCGTTTTGCTCGGGCAGTTTAAAAGCTATGGAGCTGAAATTTTGGACACATGCTTCTTTTTGTTGCAGGCAGTTTGTATGTTTGAATCGCTACAATCCGACAAGGGGGTCGTGGGGCTGCCATACAAACCTACCCCCCAAATTTAGGTTCTTCTTAGAAAAACTTTTTTATTTATGCACCAATTTCAATCAAATTTCACACAAATGTGTTTTAATTGGGAACACACAATATATGTAAAAATCGACCAAATCGGACAATGGAGTCGTGGGGCTGCCATACACAACTAGTCCCCCAAATTATGTTCTTCTTAGAAAACTTTTTCATTTTCTCATCGATTTCAATCAAATTTCGCACAAATGTGTTTCTGGTAATACCACAAAACATATGTACAAATGGACCAAATCGGATCATGGGGTCATGGGGCTGTCATAGAAACCTAGCTCCCCAAATTAAGTTCTTCTAATATTTTTTTTTTATTTATACACCAATTTCAACCAAACTTCACACAAATGTGTTTCTATTGATGACACAAAACATATGTATAAATAGATGGAGTCGAACTATGTGGTCATGGGGCTACCATACAAACCTAGCCCCCTAAATCAAAGTTTTCTAAGAAAAACGTTTTTATTTGCACACCAATTTCAATGAAACCTCGGAAAATTATATTTCTATTGATGCCACATAACAAACGTGAAATCGGACTATGGAGTCGTGGGGCTGCCATACAAACTGGACCCCCAAAATTAGGTTCTTCTAAAAAATACTTTTTTATTTGGACACAAATTTAAACTTAACCCCTCATGGAAATGTATTTTTAGTCATAGTACAAGACATATGCAAAAATGAATTATATCGGACCATGGGTTCATGGGGCTGGCATATAAACCCAACCCCCAAATTAAGTTCTTCGAAGAAAACCTTTTTGATTTGTCCACCAATCTGAACCAAATATGTTTTAATTTATGCCACAAACATACGTAAAAACCCCATACAACCCCCTTCCCCCTCTTTTTGGTTCTTATAAGAAACCCACGTCCCGCTTCGCCCAATAAATCTTCGCCACGGCACTTATGAGAAAATTCAAAAGCATGGAAGCGGGGAGGACTGAACAGTAGTCATAGGTAAGCCCGAAAAAACTTTTAGACCGAGGGGAGCGAAGGGTATTCAAATTTCGGCCGCACCCGAAATTAGCCTCGGTCTCGTTTTTCATATAATGTATTCTACTTTTAAAATAATCGCCAAAAAAATAGTACAATGCAATTGTTTATAATTGCTCCATCTTTTTTTTTCCAGAATATTTTTTCCACAATGTTAATACATATTTTCACTTAATCCACGACAAGTAGATTCAACGCTTCAATTACATTTCCTATCAAATACGTACTTAGTGAATGATGAAAAGATAGAAAGAAAGATGTAGCAGAAAAAAAAATGTATAACAAGATCTAAGCTGTAAAAATGTATAACAAGATCTAAGCTCAAATCAAAGTTAACTTGTGTCGCAGCAGGAGATAATTTTGCATTTAGTATTGTGTTTACATGATTATTGTACAATGGAATCATATCTAAGTAGAAAGAAGTACAAACAGTACATTGTGTTGTTGATATAAACATTAACACAGATTCCAGTTGTTAGTGATGTCGGTTGTAGGTTAAGAGAATTTTTAAGGTATGCTTTGTATTTTTTTCCGTGCATTTTAGTAAGTACAGTTAGATAATTTTGATCAATTATAATGATGTATTTATTCATTTATAAAAGAAGTTTAACATAATTGGTTCGTTATTTGTATGTAGGAACACGCAATCTTATGATGTTTTCTTAAGTTCAAAATACTGTAAATATGATTGTGCTCATTATATATGATACTGAAATCATTATTATAAATACGTACTTAACACTAGAAGGGTCACAAATTTAGTATACCCAAAAATATAAAAGGGTAGCAGCCGTCAATTTGACGGCAAAGTGTAAACCAACAGCTCAGACATTATGTTACTTCTCATTGAAAATTTATCTATTTTTGAATATGTGTTGTATGTTTATTTTGATAAACTGCTACAAATTTTTAGCACATATCTTCCAAACAGCCTTTTGGAAATTTAGTTAGATTCTTTTTGCATAGTGCATATTGGCACTAATATCCTTTGATGATCCTCTTTATTAGCTGTGGCAGGCATTTTTATTAGATTGCCCGTTTGTAATATCATAAGAAACTGCTCAGTAGCTAAATGCGTATCCCGAGTGCTTCTCAAACTGAAACGTATTTGGTTTTGGATATAATATTATCTATATCTGAACCCTTATTTGTAAATTCGTGGCTCTGGGACATGAAAGCTACAAAATCATAGTCACCATAGTAAATATTTTGGTCCCGTAGCAAAGTCGCGTATTCTCAACAATATGTTACACCTACATGTAGCGGAGACTGGGGTAACCTCGGCACTTTTTTCATCGCCTTGTTGAAGCTATTTGACATACATTAGCTTGAAATAACCAAATTATTCTCAAGATCGCATGTTGGTACTCGATTTGCTATAGGGGTAATGCTTGTATTTTTTACATGAATGAAAAAAGTAATTTCCGCTGAATGTAAATGTAAACTTCATTGCATTGTAGTCCAATCAACGAAGACATTGTAGAGTAGAGAACATCGAAGGGGTGACGATTTTTCTTCGGGGTTTTGTTAGTTACTTAGGAGGTAAACATACTAAAATCACTCGGACCTGAGAGGTGAGCTAACGTGGCGGGGGGGGGGGGGGGGAGGAGGGGTTAAAGGTGCAATTGTCGGGGTTTTGTGCTTTATCTCAAAAACGATGAGTCCTAGAGAAAAAAGTTGTAAGTATAAATTAAAGCTTGCTAAATATCCTACATATTTATCCATACATATATGTATATGCGAAATTCCTAACGGTTCTTCCGATATAGTTTAATAAAAGTTGAAAAAAAATTTTTTTCATTCTTTTGGTGCCTGGTGTCTCCCCCAATCGTTCAAAAAAACGTTTGCAGGGTGTTGAATTGGAATTTTTTACTCAATACACTTTTCACTTTACTAACTATTGGCACTACTGAATGCATCGCATATGGCAACTTTGGTTAATTGTAATTAGTCATTCATTGCCATTATCTTTCTCCTTCTCAAATATACTGTCGTCGAAGTCAGACGCGGTTTTTATTACCTCCGCTCAATTTTTAGTAATACTACATTAAAAATCAACTTAAAAAAAATTTAAGAATTTTTTTTTATTAAAAATTAAAAAATTCGAATTCTGATGGGTTTTTGAAATTTTAAACGATTAAGAAATGTTGATATAGATATGATATAGAAATGCTATAGTGTTGACTAAAATCCAAAAATAAGTTTTAACCCATTATCTTAGTAGTTTTCTTTAATTCTTACTTTAAATGGTAAAATTCAAGGTTATTTCAAAAACACCTAAAAATTCAAATATCTCAGTGACCATTGAAAATCGGCCTAACATTTATGGCCTCATTTTGTTGCATTTTGAACCTATTATAACGTGTTGCAGGGAATAGGTCGACTTAACCAATAACCCTGTATAACTTACGTCACTCAAACGAAATATTTGCCGTAAAAAAACAAAAAAAAAAACATGTGCAATTACTACACACATGTTAAGTGAAGGAAACTTTGCGAGGGTATTGCATATGAGGCAACAATACCTTAGCATTAATTAATGGCCATGTCCGATGATTGCAACACTTCAGAAAGGACGTTTCCGAATGTAACATAAAGCCGGAGGTACCACAGTCTACCCTACAAATTTGTAAAAATCTGAATGCTATGAAGATTGTATTTTCCCTGTCAATTTAGACATTTATGTATGTATGTAAATTTTATGTTTGATTGGCCTACTACAATTTTTACTCATTAAAAACTCAAATTAAATATTTCCGGTTTTCATTGAACATCTTAAATGTAATCAGAGACACTTCTAAGATTGTTTCTGACTTATATAATTTTAGTTACTCCGCATAATAAAATCAGAGCAACGCATCTAGAACATTTTTAATTTTTGTTTAGCCACTTAAGTATTTTATGCAATAATGCCCTAGTAAAATGTGCCAATCTACTTATCTAAAGATTGATTGTAATTACTCGTACTAATTTCATTAAATCTTATTTACATATTTGTCGTAGAACTCGCGAGTCGCGAAAATATTTTCTGCGGCTCATATGCAAAAATCTTAAATCTTAATTGCTTGGATAAATTAGCATTTCGCCTTTTGTATTTATGTTATAAGTTTCAATAATATTATTGTAGCCGACTATAGCGTTTATTAGAAAATTAGATGGAAAATAATTTGCCATATAGGATGATGTATTCCAGTTCAATCAAATAATGTAATAGAATGCATTTAGAATTAAAATTCATGAATCTGTACATATCCTGTATTTTAAGAGTCAAGAGTAATTACTCGTATTATAGAAATTAAGTTGTTATCTTATAAAAGATTTCTTTGAAAATAATCTGTGCACATGTTGTGTTTGATAAAATACTGTACATACACCCAGAAAAAAAATTACTTTTATTCAAGAAAAATTACATAGAACCTATTAAATTTCGGCTATGATTTGGAGCCGATGAAATAGCCTTTTTGGGACAATGATAGAAATATCATTGAAAATATAAAGTGAAAATTCGATTATAACAATGAGATTGTTCATCGATTCTATGTAAAAATTTCATTAGATTTTATTTAAAAAAAAATAGAAAAGAATATTTTTTTTTTATTTTTTACTTTTATTTTTTTTTCTATTTATTTTTATTTCAAATTTTTATATTTTTTTTATTCATAAAAACTTTATGCCGAAACTTTCGATTCGAACCCGGTCCGCCTGCTTGCCAGTCCGTTCACATTGCCATGAGACTAGATGTGGAATGTTGTCAACGTTTCTAAAATCGTAACTACTTGATACGCGGTGCAATACAAAACTAAAATGTTTATACATAGAGGCTATGCAAAAAAATCATAGTTCCCATGAAGTTGATTTACTAGATTCTAAGTAATTTGTTGCATTAGTTGTATGTCGGCATGCTTTAATAATTAATTGTATTCAAACTTCATACGTTTAAAGAAATTTTCTGTTTACTAGAAGTAAAGTATAAACTTCATTGGTTTTAATACACGTTTTTTTCTGGGTGTATACTGTAAGTTGTTTATGCAAAAATACCTCCTCAGTAAGTTGAAGAATTGAAAAAAATGCTGGTAAATGGCTAAGAGCCATCCATATATTCAAATGTAATAAATTTGATACTCAATTCTAAATACGGAACCTTACGTAATTCAATTATATTATATTATTAGGACCATTATATAATATTATAAAATTTTGTGATATGTACATTAATCTATTGACATTCGGTGTGCATTCCCTTTCGGTTCAAGTGTTTTTTCTTTAAATACTCTTCATTTCCTTTTCGGGTCTTCGATGGATACTTGTCTTAAATTGAATTGAGTTGAGCCTACCTACAACATGATATAGCCTACAGCTCCACGTCAACATCTTAACCAAAAGTTGAAGAGTTTTACTATATAAAAACACTTTTCACAATGAATAAAACCGAAAGCCTTTATTAGATCCCGACCGCAAACTACTGTCTTGAATCTTGAATGTATACTGTTGTTGTTGTGGTATATTACGTGAAATTACTCTTCAGCAAGTATACCGTCAAAGACGATCAGCGCTATCATTTCGGCAACAAACGCGCGTTATCATAGCAACCGCAAATTCTCATTGCATTGCACGTTATGCATTATTCAACGTAAACGACTAATCGTATTGAATTGAATCTTTTGTTACAGATGCTTGATCCATACTGCACAGTATAATGCGAAAAGTATGCACTTCGAAAAAACAAATTCGGTATTCGTATATGTATATGCAGACAAGTACAGTGACGGAACAACTTGACTCCCGCCAACTTCTTGAGTGGGCTCCCTAATATAATTCATAGTCTTCTTAGGCGATTTTTGAAAAATGAGCCAAATCGGTCACGACTCCATACGAAACTATTATCCAGTAATTTGGGGGCCTGAATTTAAATAAATTCTCGGCGTGTTCTTTTTTTTCATATATGTATGTACATATTATGAAAATATAGTTAGAAAGCATACATTTTACACAAGTACGTTATGTTAGAGCGGTGTTTCTTAAAGTGTGGGGCGGGCCTCTATAGAGAGGCATGACTGTTTTGAAAGGGCAGCGTGTCGCTGAGCCAAAAATATTTTTTTTTTGTATTAGGATTACTTTTTTTTGTCTCAAGCCGATTTTCAATAAACATTTGCCTCTTGTGTTGGGCTGTCCAAATCGGCAAACTTCAGACGAAACTCACGTTGCGTACTTTTCAAAAATGTTCAAAAGTTCCAAAAATTTGGGCTTCACTAACAAACAATTGTGGTTTTTATATGGAGTATTGAGATATGGATGGACAATTTTTTGGGTTACGTGTTGGCATACGAGTATTTGGATTATTAACAAGAGAAATCTGGGCATTGGGCTTGGTCATAATTTATATTACAAAAAAAAAAAATTAATCTAGACTTATGACCAAAATCAGTGTGTGTTGCTCAAGTTAATGGCGAATCATGTCTTCGTGTCTCCATATTTCGATAGCTTTGAGAAGTTATAAACAAAATAAAGCAATAAGCCCAAGAAACCAAATATAATTCAAATCCGCAACCTAGCACGTTGTGAACTATGTATATTCAAATAGCGGAAATACAAAAATGTCCACACATATATTTTATTTTCGGTTTTTGGCGTCTCAGTTTCAGCAGACTTCGACAAAGGCCCCCCTTTGCGAACTGAACTGAAAAAGAATGATAATAAGATAATGATACATGACTGTGATTGGGACTGAGACAACACAACACCCAAACCAGTTGTGCCGGTCGCAGCAAAAAGGGGGGGGATGAAACAGATTAACTACCGCACGATAGTTCAAACTAAAGAGTATATGTAATTAGTAGTTGTTTAATGATTAAAAGGCAAAATCATGCGCACATCGATTGGCATTCTTCTTCGCGCCACAATATTCGGTGTCATCGCAAATACACTAGAACAACCATGGTTTCATGGGGCCGGTCTGGTCAGTTTTCGATTTAGATAAAATTTTCCAGGCTTTTTCGTATAGTATGACCACGACCTTTTTTAAATTGTCGGCATAAGGGCTTATGTAAAATCCTGAAACTTTCTGGAACAAGTTAAGGTTTTTTACCTAAGATCTCCTTTTGAAGTGTTTTTCGATAAAATTAAATTGTCTGGACGTCCAGGGTTAGCTAGAGAATAGCTGATCAAAGAGGACCAATCACTTAAACCTTTGTTTTTACTTCGGAAAGTGCATTTCTTGATGTCTACAAAAATTTGCCTACGCTGGATTTTTTTTTTTTCGTAGTCATATTTTTTTCTACGGTTCAGAAAATCATTCGTGTGGCTTTGGCTTTCGGGACCCCTAATCCTCACGATAACCCCCCCCCCTGACACGTGGGCCCTGCTGGCCCTTCTATGCCGCACCTAGACAAATATGTACCGTCCACGAAGCGCGACCTATATTGGCTTCAATTGAATGCAACAACATTAACTTGAGGAGAACGTGGATCATATCACCTGAGCCACATAGTGTGGGCGTAAATTGCATATTGTGAAATAATTCGCTAAACATACATTGCAGCACTGTTCACATATAACATTTGAACTAAGCCCATATCATTAAAGTGTATGGTGCTGAATTAGAGGTATGTATATGACGGGCTCTCAGGTGGAAATTCCACACGTTGACGGCTAGAAGACAATTAACATGCCCAACACATTTCACGAGTTCAATCAAATACATAATAAAATAGACACAAAACAGTTTGTTTGAATAAATTGTGCAAGTTATATGTAGTCAGCGCCATAAGTATCGGTTTTATGTTGGATAATTTCATTAAATTGTGGGAACAAAGATACTGTAAGTTTTTGCGCAAAAAAAAACCTGTGAGAATTAGGGAAAAAAGAAGAGGTATGACGTTACGTACATTGGGAAGGTCTTTCTCCGTTGGGATTAGTGTCCAAACCTGCAATGATGTGCAGTGCCCTCTACCTGTATATTAAAACCTCAATTCAGGTTTATATAAAATACCTAGCAGCAAGGATGCAACCATTTGTGAAGCTGGAAAGCTGCAATAAATAATAATGTTCAAGCAAAAGTGTTGTCAATGCCTTAAACATAAGGAATCCTTAATAAATAAGAACTTGCACAATACTCTGAGCTATGCAATGAGATTCCGAAAACGACTGAAAAATGTGTCAGCTACAGTAACCCTGTGTACTACCACACCACCTTACACCAACCAGACTAGAGCAACTTCTGCAGCCTATACGGTAGCAAAAATTCAACCGTCGATGATAATGAAAATTTGCTTTAGTTAGCATCCCTTAATAATGTAAAAAATGAGCGCAACGATGTTCGAAATGTATGCATTTTAATAAAAGGTTACAATCCGATGACTTGCAAACGTCTATAGATTGGGATCCCATTCTTTTTGTGCGTGACATACAAACTATATAAAGATGAAACGGACCGCTTTCCATGCGGGCGTAAAGCGTGCCGCTACCAAATCTATCTAAAATCAATAACACTCTTGACATTACAAAGCTGACAGCACCACCGCCTTCTTCGCATCACAGACTGTCGGTCTATCTTTGGTATCTGGGGATCTGTATTCTGTGCCGCGACATACGTGTGTTGTTCACGATATTCATAATTTTGCGATCATATCTCACTTAGACAATCTAGCATGAGAACATGATGTATTTCATTTTATCTCATTCTAGAGGCTAACTAACTAACTAACGCTAACACTGCATGTTCTAAAGTCGTGCGTTATACTTTACAGTTACCACCATTTTCATTATGTACGTACGTTATTATCTTTATTTGTATCTTTCACGGGTGGTTTATTTGGTTTCTTCGGGACTAGAGTAGAGTAGAGAGCGAATTAAGAATTCCAGTGGTTTACCAGGCAGCACAAAGTTAAAAGCCGCATTATTGACAAGGTTGAGTTAGTTTGCGGTCTTTTAATGGTATAAAGTACATTTGCGATGGAGGTCTTATTTCATGCCTTGTGTGTTGTGTTATTTGAGATTTCACCAATGTACCTCTACCTATGAAATAAATAAAATATTCTCGCTGGTACCGTATAAACATAATATGCATGCATAGTCGTCCCGTAATATAATGAGACATGGTCAAAGAATTTACACGATAAATTAGATTACATCGTGTGTGCATTTATTATAGAAATTGTTGTGAATTTATTTACCTGGTTTTGTTGATTTATTTTTTTTTAGAGAATGTTAAAAAAAAATGTTTAATTGTTCCATGGGTGTATGGGCTTACCTGAAAAGACAAGAAAAATGAGAATGATTGTAATAAATTTATTAGATATTTATATTTAACACTAGAAGAGCCTTTATTAATTAAAATTATTAATTTGAAACTATGTATACAATGTTTTAAGTTTTCATATTTATTGACTTTTCCTAAAATATGTATATTATGAATAAAACCGAAAATAAAAGATTTTCATTGGGATATCTACATAATCCCGAAAAACAAAATCCCGCCTGTTCCGTTTTTTACAAAATCCCGTTTTACTTCATCCCGACATAGCTAAGTCCCGCCACTTAAAAATCCCACCAACTAAAA
This sequence comes from Microchrysa polita, assembly GCA_949715475.1. Lineage (NCBI taxonomy): Eukaryota > Metazoa > Arthropoda > Insecta > Diptera > Stratiomyidae > Microchrysa > Microchrysa polita. The sequence goes on along the minus strand of OX454421.1, from coordinate 86,091,918 downwards.
ACCCAACAGTTCTAAAATCCCGCTAGTGTATAGTGAAACAATCCCGTTCGAAGAAATAAGCAAATATTCCGACGGATTTATGCTAAGAGAAAATCCCATTAGCTGCTGAGAATCATATAACATAACTATTGATTCTTTTTTTAAGAATGAATATAATTTTTGGTGGTATTCACTATAGACTAGCGGGATTTTAAAACGGCGGGGTTTTTAGTGGGCGGGATTTCGTAATGACGGGATTTGATAGAGACGGGATTTTATAATGGCGGGATTTTTAAGTGGCGGGATTTAGTTGTGTTGGGATAATGTAAAAAGAGATTTTTCGTAAAAAGCGGGTTTATGAACGGGCGGGATTTTGTTTTTGGGGATTATGTAGGTATCCCAGAATACTTACCGGGATGGGTTGAGTACGATATCCCGCCCATCATATTCCCGTTTTTTAAAATTCCGACATTCAATATCCCGCCATTTCAAAATTCCGCCAATTAAAAATCCCGCTCAATCAGAATCCCGTCTAATCAAAATCCCGCCAATCCAAAATCCCGCCATTTCAATAACCCGCTTATTCAAAATCCCGCTTTTCAATATCCCGCTTTTTTAATTGGATATTGAAAAGCGGGGCAGAAAAGAATACTTACCTTCTTACTACATCACATTTGCCGTTAAAATATTGATACTGCTATACAGATTGGAAAGTGAAAGCTAGTTAGTATTCTCTTATCAGTGAGGCTGTGATATTCAATTTCAATATTAGTGAAAATAGCTATGTATTTTTCCGGATTGACACGAAGTTTGGAGGATGCAGATGCCAAAAAATAGCAGATTGGTTTGGAATTAATTATATCAATGGGAAAAATACCAAGTCAGGAAAGCCAGGAAAACCAAGGTTCCCGCGTAAGTTCTGGAGTATTGCTGACGTAGTTGCAGCAAATTTCCCAAGAACTCAAAATAATGTTGAGGCTTGGCATAGACGATTAAACTTTATCACAAGGAAAAGCCATATCGGTCTGTACCGGCTGGTGGAATTACTAGGTAAGAATTGCTCCTAGCTAAAAACCGAGGGGAGCAGTCCGATCCGAAGGTCGCATCCAAAAGCAAACTAAGATCTTTAGACATAGCCTGCAGTTACTTTCAACTAAATTGGCGGTATTTTGACGGGATTTTTTTTATTATTTAATAGCGGGATATTGAAATGGCGGGATTTTGTAATGTCGGGATAAAGTAAAGCGGGATTTTTTGGAAAAAGCGGGATTATGAACGGGCGGGATTTTTTTTTTCGAGATTATGTAGGTATCCTATTCCCAAAATTCCCGTTTAACATTATCCCGATATTACTAAATCCCGCCACTTTAAAATCCCGTCATTATAAGATCCCGCCACATCAAAATCATATATCGCGCGCGCGATTTTTAAAAGAATACATGCCTTCTATGACGGGCTATTGAAAAGCGGTATTTTGAATTAGCAGGTTATTGAAATGGCGGGATATTAAATTGGCGGGATTTTGATTAGACGGGATTTTAAATTGGCGGGATATTGAAATGGCGGCGGGACAATGAATGTCAGGATTTTGAAAAACGGGAATATGATGGGCGGGATGTCGTATCCAACTCTTTTCATTTAGGAGGTACATATTTAGTGTTGTATACCAATTAGGGTCAGAGCCGTCAAATGAACGGCCCAGACGTATCACTACAATAAATCCATAAAGCCTTGGTTTGGAATTGGCGTTTGTTATGAGAGTGCTTGTGAAGGGAAACAATCGCTTATAGTAGTTGCACAGATGAACTTTTTGTGATATTGTGGGATTTTGCATATGAAAATCGGCACAATTATGAAGACAATTCTTTTTCTTTCTTTCTTCTTTCTGTCTTAAAATTCACAATCAGCAACAATTCACAATGAGTTTTTTTCGCATATTTTTGTTTATGGTTTTTTGAACGTCTTGGCGGATTTTTGGAAGATTTTCCTGCTGAATTGTTCCTAAATATCAGAATAATATTGAAACACGCGAAAAAAAACACATTGAGCAAAATTATAAAAATTTGCTTTTCGCGTACATTTCTTTCTGCATTCCTTGAACGAATTGCCAGATTTCAGTCAACTGATTCCAGCGAAATGGTGTACACCCCACCCAGAATAACTTTTGAAATATGCGAAAAATTCACAAACAAATCTTTATAGAGGATGTCCCATTCATGGTGGAGGATATTTTAATGGTAGGTAGTGTGGCTCATTTACATCCGTTCAAACTTTAAAGAAATTTTGAAATTGTATACGATTTTATTATTTGAATTTTTGATGAAAAGCCATTTTTAAAATTTCTAAAGTTTGAACGGGTGTATCTCGAAAGATACGAGCCACTTTGTAACGGGCGAGGTGTCGTTTTATTGAAAATTTTATGTAGTTTCAGAAAGTGAAGTCATATGTATCTCGGATGAAATGTTTGGTGGTGTGGCAAATTTTGATTTAGTTCAGCAAGTTGGGCAATGACAAAAAATGCGATTACATTGCAACGGTTAAAAATAGAGGGGTCCCGTTGTACATTAATTTTCCCCAAATGAGCCACACTACGTACCATTAAAATATTCTCCACCATGTATAAAAAATTCGACTGTACGTGTGTTCGTAATGCATCTGGACCGATTTGGCTGAAATTTGGTGTGTAGGATCCTTAATGTTGCGGGGTGATTTTAGGTTTTAGGTGGCTATAGAAATGTATGGTAAATGTTGAAGTTCATTGGGCTGCCATACAATCGCACCACCCCCCCCCCCCCCCCCACAAGTAGGTTCTTCTATGAAAAATGTTGTTATTTGTGAAGCAATTTTGACCAAGCTTCACTCAAGTTTTTCTATGATGTTTCGGGATGATTTTAGGCTTCAGAAATGTATTGTAAGTATTTGTCGCGCAGTGTATGTATGTGTATCAAATACTAAAAGGAATACCCAAACAAAATTTTATAAAAAAATACTATACGAAAATAATCACAAATATACACAAATAGTTTGTTACTATGATCTGTGCTGCTATAGAGCTAAGAATTTCAACTTCCTTTCAATAGTTGAGCTCTAATCTCTATAGCTAACCATCCACAGTCTATGTGCGTTCGATTTTCAATTTAACGTAATTATCTGATCAAGATCACCTTGAAGGTAATGCACTTAATTGAATCACTCGATGTTATAATTTAATTGAGATTTAATTATAATAATTCTTCTGAACATGCTGTTGATCTCAACACCTCTACAAAAAAAGCAGTTAGATTTTAGGAATTAGATGTCACTAGCACCCGTTAGTTTTTTATTAAACCCTTTCCACAAAAGTAGGAGGAAATTCAACGCTGCATTTACCCAATTTGGGCGCACTTATGGAAATATTTTTCCATCTCAATTTTCTCAAACTTCTGCCAAGGTGAGGTGCTTGTACGTTTTATTTAAACTTGGGGCATAGTCTTACAATCATATCATCCTTACATCATTTTATTCTAGTTTCATTATCTCTAACAGTTTTCATACGTTAAGTGTAGAGAACTAGGCTTAATTTTAGCTCGAATTCAATTCAATTCATTTCAAACTGCCCCTAAAGTTCTGCAATTTGATAAAATTTATACAAATTGTGACAAAATCGAGCCAAAATTAACATTTCTGCACTTAAGGCATTAAAACTGTTTATCTGGAAGTTTATATTGGCCAAATTAAGAAATTTGTCATATTTCAGACCGTTACGTACAGGGGGAACGAAGTTAACGGGCTCTCAAAAGATGCGATATTTTCATGCATAATGTTCTGCGAAAGAATCTATATGCATCTGCTTCAATATTATGAGACATGTGTATTTCATAATATTCAGATATATGTATGAGTCACATGTCTCTCATAAAAAAAAGGGTTTTCAGAATGCGACGATGGGGGTAATGACGTCGAAAATGATTAGACAGTGTACATACACGATACACACATGTGTATCGTGACGCTTCTATCAGTTCACATCTGTGAGTCATATGTGTCTCAAGAAACAAAGGATTTCGCTAGTATGTAAAGGGTAACGGTATGGCGGTGGTAATAGATCCGACAAATTATCAGACAGGAAACTTGTTGCATATTTATAAATAAGTTAACTTGAAACTTTGTACGACCAACACAAGTTCAAGATTATTCCATCTGATATAATAAAGTATGTATAGCACGCAGGTGTTGTCACTGTTATGCCGGCCTCACTTTGATCGGGGTTTGCTGAACCGCGCAGTACAACAGATTGAGGACAACACACACCTGGGAGGCACATAACCCCGACCAGTGTGGGACCAGCGTTAACTAATGTTCGATTCGACAAGTTTCCAAGCCAATGACTTTAGGGGGGCTGTAAAATTGGGAGCAGTAATAGTGGATAGTTGGAGTGAAGATCAATTATTTGTCCGAAGAGACCATAGTGGCCTATCAAGACCTCGAAGTAATCACGTACAGCCCCACTTTAAATCAGTGTTACAGTGCCATTTAGGTTGCTTGCCAGCCCGCGATTTTTTCTTTAGTATTAGATAAAGAGTGCTAGAATCTAACTAATCCTAGAAAATTTTTCGGTTTTACTTAGTGCCATTAGGCAGTAATGGGTTAAATTAAACAACACTATTTGGAAATGACTGCAAAATACACTCTTTTTCCTGCAGCAGAATAATTCTGTTAACTTTGGCTATAGGCATCATTAATATTTGATACGATGTCTCTACCAACTATTATACACTTCAATGCAAAAATACAAGAAAGTTCATTTGGAAAACAACCATAAGAAAAATCGCGATTAGTGTGTAAATACTATATTTAAATGATTTTCTTGTTTCTCCATTTAACTCCTCACCATTGGAAATATCTATACGACCCCAACCATCATTAAATTCCATAAATCAATGAAACATTTTCACAACTATAAACCGAAGAGATCCCGTAGTGAAACATATTATTTATAAATAGTTTTGACGCCGCCTTTTGACTCTATAGATAGAGTAGAAAAAATAATCTTTATTAAAAATTATTGTAAAATGCATTCGAGGTATGCAATGTACGCTATTATGTGCGGTTATAGATAGGCTGATACATGAATTGATAGATAGGTCTTTCACTGGCCCCTAGATTGGGTATGCATTTTAAATCATTCTTTTTATGAATAGCGTGAGGTCGGTATGCTGGCTGACGATGATGATGCTACGGTGGAGTGGTGGTCAGATTCATTGAATGCAATACAATTCACATAGTCGTATCGTGTGATTCGGAAGTGACAATTACGATCTGGTGCATTTGAAATGTGAAAATTGTTTGATCTTACTGTCAGTTATGATGACAATTTTTTGCAGCTTTTTCGACATTACATTGTTACAATATATGTATGTATTTCACTATTGGCATATAAGAATGATTGGATTGGGTTAATTCCTAATTCTACAAAACCTTTTCAGAGGAACAGAACGTCAATTATTATCAACTATACGTAATTTATCACTCAGAAAAATTTTAATGGGAGATCCCATTAAACTAATTATTTTCTCCCATATTTTTGGTCAATAGGAAAAATCTGATTACTTTAAAAATATAAGAACCATTGGAACAGATAAATATACGTTTGTTCCAACAGTTGCTTTGAAACAAACAGAACGTCTTATTGTTCTTCAATAGGCTATATCCTGTTAAATTAATAGGAGTAATCCTATAATTAAAAAAAAAACATTTAGCGTATTTTGATCGAACTGTATTTTTTATAAGAACTCCCATAACACTACCATTCACTTTACGTTAAATTCTCATTTTTTTAAGAATCATGACATATGGCCGTGGATTCATCCCATTATTAATCAAACATATTGCATCTGGTTAATTTAGTGGGGCAAACTTATTAAATTGTAACATGACATCTTATTAAATTTGCGGGAAACATTTCATTCCATACAAAATATTTCAATTGGATTCGCCTAGTTCTAATAATCATTGCATATGTTTACTCTGGTAAATTGCCGTCTCATTGAAGTAAGTATTTTTCTGAGTGTAGCAGTATAGTGTATTTTTTTATAATTTCCAACAAATTTTAAGTGGAAACTTTCCCACCAAAAAGAACCTTCAACTATGAAAGATAATACCTAAAACCAAGACAACTTACAACATTTCTCGAACGGAACCCTGTTTCTAAAACACTCAACTAACAATTTGAAATGTAAACATGTAAACAATAATTTTTATTCTTACAAAAGTCAAGTGCATCGTTGTGGGGTTATTTCTCGTACTTATAAATACAATCCCAATACCATACTTCCTGTGATGAATTTCAGAAGATGATGGAGCGCTGATGCACTTTTCCCACATATGCGCTACACCGAAAAAAAAATTGTTAATAAGTACTGAGTAATGTCAGTACAGTGCATTTTATATGCGTGTTAATCATGTTCCTCACATACTTGTCAATAATGACGACCGGCGCGATAAGCGCTCAAGTGGAGTTTATCTTGATCTCATATTATCTTCTTTTATAGCCGTCAATAGCCCAAGAGGGTTAGAGTGTGCATTATTTTCTGTAGAAAAAAAAAAATACGATAATAAAATGAAATTTCAAATATGGAAAGTTCAATTGAAGAAGAAAAAAATTAACACACGCAGACAAGTGCAGCGCAGATTAATTGAAGATGATCGAGGCCGTGCTTGCTTGAAGACGCAGAGTGCATAAAATTGAAAATCATATCGCCAAGGGGGGTCTGGTGTGTGAAGAAATGTTTATAATTTGACTTAGGTAATTATGGACTAATATAGGAATTTAACTGAAAAATTGCATACATATGTACATAGATGAAACCTTCTCTGCGTGCGTGATCCCCATAATTGCCACAGACTCTTTGATTAGTCACTGTTGCTTTTGACCGAAAATATGCCGAAATTTAATATTTACCACTGATGAATCAGTCCTCTTATCAGAATGTCCACAAATGGCGATTTTATTTGTTCATTTTTTAATGTGCAAAATTGCTTTGAGATATGTGTCGAATAGTGAACAACTTTTTATTAAATTAGCATGCTTTTCACTAAAAAGAAATTAGGAAGGCCAAGAGGGAATCCTGGAGTAAGTTCTGCGAAGAAATTGAAAATCTGTATGAAGGAGCGAGACTCCAGAAGATTGTAGCCAAGGATCCAACAAACCCTATCGGGACACTTAAAAACTTAAGATGCTATGGAAATCCTTCTAGGGTCACTTTCCTGGATCCACCATAACAACGGTACGCACAGACCAGTTGGCTGACAACTCCCTGTTTTTCAGGGCAAATAAAAACGACTGGCTGGTTGCGAACCAAATAGTAACCTACAATAGGGTGGAATGGGCGGTCAACTCTTTCGAACCCTACAAATCACCAGGGCCAGACGGTGTCTACTCAGCCCTGCTTCAGCAGGGTCTTACGACTCTGGCTCCGCTTTAACTAAGACTATTTAGAGCCAACATAGCCTTGGGATACATTCCAATCCCTTAAAAGCAGGTTAAAGTAGCATTTCTGGCAAAGCCGGGCGCGATCAAACCCTAGCGAAATCGTATAGACCAATAAGATTAACCTCCTTTCTGCTTAAGTCATTGGAAAAGCTCGCATATAAACATATCAGGGACAGGTGCCTGTCGCCCGCTAAAACAACACTAATAGCCTTCAGTCGCAAACTTGGAAGAGCTCAATGGTCCAACCTTATTCAACCAACAATTGCAGTTTAGCACGGAGGTAAAATATCTGGGAGTCACCTTTGACAACAAACTCACGTGGAACAAGCAGCTGCAAAACAGAATTACAAAAGGCAAACAGACCCAATGCAACTAAAAGAGCAAAGGAAAAACGTGGGGGTTAAAAGCACGAATGATTCACTGGTCAAATCCCGTCTGACCTATGGCTCCATAGTCTGGTGGACTAAAATCAAGCAGCATCGAAGTTGGAATATCAGTACAGAGACTGGCCTGCGCAAGCATAACCGGTGCCATGCGCAGTACACCAACTACTAGACTACTAGACATTCACAGAAGAGGCAAGACTCGCAGACTACAATCATCGAACATGTGGACACCACAAAAGGTAGGACACTGCACGATTACAGAAATCATTGCAAACCCAATCCTAGATATGGGTAGCGATTATACCCCGGCCATGTACATTCGACTCCAACATCCAAACCTCAACGGTTGGGGATGACTGGAGTAAATGGAACGACAACCATCTATCAAATGCATGCATCTATGCAATGCATCTATGATATGCAATGTACGGTTGACTCGAAATTGCCTATAAAAGGCTGAGTTAACGCACCATGGCCCCACATGGGGCTATACGGTACTGAGAAGAAGAAGAACAACTATAGTATCTCCAAACCCCTTGCTCAATACACAACTGTCTTCCAGGCAGAACTTATAGCCATAAACATTGCAGCAGGGGAGAGTACTCGAAAGCCATATACAAACAAGACCATCTATATTCTCTCCGATAGTCAAGCTGCCATCAAGGCCATTGCAAGTCCCAAAACAACCTCAAAATTGGTTTGGGAATGCCAACAAAACCTCAAAAACCTAGCTACCCGAAACAACGTAACTCTGAAATGGGTGAGAGGACATAAGGGGATGGAAAGCAACGAGAAAGCGGATGCCCTTGCAAGAAAGGGTTCCGAGCTACCCTTCACTGATCGCGAACCTGCAATCGGAATCAGTAAATCTACTGCCAGAACCGTTGCCAGGCGATGAAGCGAGGATTAATTCCAAGATCGATTGAGACTCGCTGAAGGGCTCAGGCACAGCAAGCGTATGTTGGGATCCAACTGGCATACCAGCTGCACCGAAGTCCTCAGTCTTATAACCGGTCATTGTACCCTACGGAAACATCTGTATACAATAGGGATCTACACACAATACCCACTATGCCGCCTCTGCAACGAAGATGAGGAATCAGCCTCGCACGTTATTTTCGAATGCCCCGCTCTTATGAGCTGCAGACAAAATTTCTTTGGAGCTCAAGCTACCAGAATGGGTCATGTGTCAATATTTAATCTGGGTGTAGACAAATTCGGTGAAATTAATTTGCTGAAATCCTGCAAATACCGAAAGAAATATGTGAAAGAGAACTGTTTTTTTTTTTTTTGCGCATTGTGAATTCGTTTTTTGAATAGATACTCTGCTTTTAGTGGAGGAGACCAATTCGGCGGGAACATCTTTCACTGAAAAAATTGGGCTATCTAAAATTAAGAAACTCTTTTCTCATTTGCAAAATTCCCGAATTTAGACAAAATTTCTCAAAAGGTGCAAATTTCTTCTTGAATCGATCCTATTTGCAAGACCTTCTTTTGAGAAATAGGAAGTAGATTTAAGCCTAAACCATTATTCTTAATTCAAGCAAAAAAATGCTTGATAATAGAGTTTTTTGACATTTTCCATGTAAAGCTCGTACAAAAGCTTTTTTTTAGCTTTAGCTTATATTGGAGCGTTGTAATAGATTAGTCAGAAGTGTCTCTGGCTCAGTGGGTAGCGCGTTTGACTGGGAAGAATGGGATTATGGGTTCGATGTTGGTTGAATGCAAGTTTCTTTTTTATTTTTGTTCAGATTCTCTTGTATTTTTCATAAGAAAAGTTTGCTTGATTCAAGGTTACTTTTCCTTAAAGCGCTGCTATTGGCATTTCACTTGGATCAGTAGGACTAATTCTCAAATGAAGAGAAATATTTCTTGGCTGTTTTTTGTTGTCGTTTTTTCTTGATTTGAGTCATATTTTCTTTAGTTTAGCAGGCGATTTGGTTCAGTGTTCAATAATCCGTTAGACGTTCATAAAATATAGGCAAAAGTATGGTACAAAAATAGTCATTGTGAATTGTCGGCATATTTCAATGGTTACACTGCTATTCCGCTCTGTGGCGCATTTGGTTGAGTCGCACTCTACGATTATATGCAATGTAACGTTGATTCGAAATAGCCTATAAACGGCTGAGTGAACGTACCATGGCCCACAAGGGGTTACGGTACATAGAAGAGGACTGCTTTTCCGGCCGGAGCCTTGTGTAGACCAATCCGGTGGGGTCAACTTACTGAAATCCGGTAATTCGCCCAAGAAATATATAAAGAAAAGGAGTCGTCTTCATATTTGTGCCCATTGTGAATTTTTCATATTTCTCAATAGTTATTCTGTTACTTGGGGTAGAGACCAATCCAGTGGAGCAAATTTACTAAAATCCGCTGTTATGTTTAAGAAATACACACAGAAATAGGCGAAAAAGAACCCATTGTGAATGTTTGCTCACTGTTAATTTTTCGCATGTTGCAATAGTTATTCTGATATTCCAGCCGACAAACCTAAGATCATGGAAGTCGGTCCGGCTGTTCTGGAGTTATAAATGGTGTAACTAACACGACTTTCCTTTATATACGGACGCAGTCCGATAAGTACTTAGCCTCACCGCCGGATGGCGCCAGTATCGCAAGTGCAATTTACTATCATGTGGTACATTCTCGTAGACTGCTACTGTCGAAATTTCAGCCGGATCGGACTCGTAGTTCTGTTAACCTGGTTAACTTTCTTCTAAGCCTTTTACGAAGAACAGAGCTAATAACGCGAAACTCTTTCGCTTAGATGGGAAATACAATAAGCCAACAGGCTGCAGTATTGGGCGTAACCAGCCCAACGCATCATAGCGCCGTATCCATCCATACATCCATGCTTTTCACTACAGCAATAAGAATTTCATTTGCGACTGCGATGACGACACGATCCAATTGTGAATTTTGATTTTTGAATTTTAAATTTTGAATTTTTAAATTTCAGGCACGATTTCAGTATCTGCGGCGCCAAATTTTGATGATGCCATTTCATTTATTAGCCTGAAACGACCGAATATACAATATTTTTTTCGCGAAATCGTAACGGTTCTTCAGATATTCAATATTTTGAATTTTGACGACGGTGTGAATTTTGATTTTCGAATTTTGAGTTTGGAAGTTGGAAGTTGGAATTTTGAACTTTAAGTTTTGGATTGTGAATTTTGCATTTTGAGTTTCGAATTGTAAATTTTGAATTTTGATTTGAATTTTAATTTACGCAAATTATTATTTTTTTTTATATTCTCTAATTTGTCTTTGGAAAATCAATTATCCGAACTCTCAGATATCTGAATCATCCCTACTGACATTAGTTCGGTCCCGCAGGTGAGTGTGTGTCCTTGTGGCACACATTTTTGGTGAGTTGCGCCACCACGTACCTGAGCAGCGCAGGGAGGCCCCTGGTATGGTTGATACGCCATGGCGTGGATCTGTACAAAGACCGTCGGGCGATGACGTTTCCGAGCTCCCTAGTCATGTATGGGTGACACAGCATGGCTTGACTTTTTCCCTATTCCTTCGAAGAGTCAGCCATACAAGCTTACACGACGCAGTGCTTCCTCGTAGGGGAGAAACCACATATAAGCGTACGTGTCCAGTCTCGGAGCTGGCGGCTTCGCATAACCCAAGCCTCGAAGGGGCTAGTTAGGGAGAATGGCCTTTGCGCCTATACCTAGCTAGTTTGTGGATTGATGACCACACGGCCCGAATCAAATTGCTGCTTAGTAAACGGATGGGGGCCGCCCCAATGTGAACGGTATCGCTACGAGTCTGCTTTAAGCCGACGAGTAGTAAACAGGTTTAACGATCCTGCGGAGGCATGCCGAATTCGTTAGGTCTTCCGAAAGGGGACCAAAGGAGGATCACACCTGCTATAGAGAAATCTTTAGCGAATAGTGTACCTCGGGGATGGGCGAGCCCAAGGGACCATGGTCCCTACCCACCTAGGCGTTGGACTCGAGGGGGTTTGTGGTGATAGACAAGCCGACCAGCTAGAGTCGCATCCCAAGGTGGGATCCAAAGGGAGGCATCCCGGCGGAGAACACCATTCCGGCTTTAAGCCGGATAAATTCTCGTCGTCCCGCAAGGGAGGGAGGTTATGGCCGCCTGGCTCAGGTACTCCTAATGGCGAATGCGAGGTAGACGCAGGATGGATGACATTAGTTGGGATAATCGACGCTCTACTGTCAACATTTCCGAAGGATATTGCCTCCCGTTTGAGATAGGTAATACATATTCCAATCAGCTACGCACGTAAATCGCTTTTCAAACTCAATTAAAATTATGAAAACCGTACGTATTGTGGTTGGCAAATCTCAAATTATATTGCGACCATACAGACCGCACCAAAGACCAAATTCATTACGCAGATGTTTTTGTCGATATGATTTCCTTAATACGCTATCAGCTAACGTGTACAAGTAATAAACTCTCTTAACAATAATTCGCAAGCTTGCAGCAGTCTCGAGACCCATTCTTGCACCATAAATAATAATTGTTCGATTTTATTCATTCTGCAATCATTATTATGGTTGCTATTGTAAATCATGCCACGCGAAACTATGCTTTGCAGAAAAATTTATAAAGCGAAAACGAGGACTTTTTAAATAGAGTATAGAGTGTGGGGCTGTGATAAATAACACTCATACATACTCAATTCGGTTGCATAAAAGAGCTTGAAAAAAACGCGCAGCAGGAAGGCGCGCGTGAACGCGATTATTCTTCACCCTGGCACGAGGAAAATCGCGATGAATATTGGTCGACACAGTGGTGTGTCGGCATAGGTGTTGACTTAAATAACAAATTAGCATCACTTTATTACTGGTCAAGCAATAAATATTATCGCGAAACCAGCAAATATGTATAATCTCTGCGCTGAAGACCACCCCAAACGATATCATCGTGAACCTTGGAGTATGTATGATGATGGAGATATTTTATCGGTATCTGAATACGAAATAGATTATAGCGGAATGCGGAACTATACCATACAAGTTCACCAGATGGATTATGCCAAATGTTAAGAAATCAAGATACTGGTTCTTCGGCGCTGCGTTATCAGAAACCTTTTTGTTGTCGTGAGAATATCGTATAAAAAACTGGCTAATCGGCGGTACCTTTCTTGTACCTATATGGTGTGGACACATGAAAATGAAAGAAAGTTGGCGATCAGTATTGCTCAGTGTTGACTCTACCAAACCACTCTTTTAATGTGCGTCAACATTTTATTTGGTTTCGAGCGTATAATTATGACTACACGCGTCACTCGCGTTTGTAAACGTGACTTTGAATATTATTATAAAAATTTTCTATATTTTGTGGTCTATGAAAGGCCGCAAACAGTGCCAGATGTGCTTTCCACAAAGAAACATCAAAAGATCTATTGAAATTGGACACTTTAAAACTTACTAGACCAGAAGTAAGTATCTGGAAGGAATCAAACTATGAAAAGGTGTTCAACTTGGCTAATGCGGTGTACTCCTGGTAGAGCAGCAGTCGCCGACATTGCAAGGCGCGCTTAAGATAAATGACTTCTTTGAACTTTCTTCTGTTTGTTGAAAAGGAAAAGGTATGGAATGGAATGATGCCGATGATGTTGTGATGGCATGGAGCGGTTAATCAACTCACGGTTTCATGCCGCTTTTGCTTGTCTTTTTGTTTTACAAACAACGTCAAGTACAATATGCGCGCAATGTTTAATGTAATGTCTTCTTGTTAACATATCGTACCAACCTCTTTTTGCGGTCTACAACTGACTGTGAGTGTTTGTACAAGTTAACCGCATAGAGTTCATAAACCGGAGGCCAGTGTACCATCTGTCTCTAAAATCTAAAGAAACCAACCAACAACTCGAGCGTGAAAAATGAAGACCGCATAGCTGTTTTTATGCTTCAATAAAAGAGGTACACAACATAAAACTGCTGAAATAATATTCTTGTTACAATTAATTCTTAGCGCGCTAACTTGCTGAACGAGCCTAGCATTAATCGTGGTTGTAAATCCACTGGCCAGTCTTGCAGCATTTTATGTAGCCCTACTCAGCTCAGAAGCGTATTGCTTTTGTTCGATTCACACGGAAGTAAACTTGCTCCGTCCATAATCAAAGAATCAACAGTGCATTCACTATGTGCCATGTTGGAATAATTTCTTAGATAAAACACTTTTTTTCCCTGATGTAAAGATCAAAGAAAAACGAAGAAATTTGAACAAATCAAAAGTGAGAAGCGAATAAGACTATGTTTACACGACGGAACAAGTACAGGTTTTCGGACCTCTGCAGCTCGGACCCTGGTTGGTCCTGAGTGTTCAAATTCGGTAGAGGTTGTCGCTCGCGCCGTCTTACGAAGTGTAGAAAATTTCAAGAAGATACGATGCAAAACACCGAAGATATAAGAGTTTGAAAATCGCATTTTTTCGAAAATCTTGTTCTCGTTGTTCTTGTTGTTCATTGACAGGGCTACAGCCTTGCAGAGAGCATCTCGGGATTTGGTCTCTTTTCCCATTGATAGAGTCTGTCCTGAAGGTGTGCATAGGCTGTCGTTTGCTCCGATCCGTGGAGTAATGGAAAAAATGCATAGAGTTTCTCGCTTAAATCTTTTTATATGTTTAACCCTTTCGCTCCCAATGATGCCATATGCATGAAATTTAATGATTTTTCATAGAAAATTTAAGAAAGAAAGTTTTACTTTTTGTGTGATATTCGACTCACCCAATAGTGTAATACCTAGTTGATTTTTTCCACCGTGAAATTTTTGGTTTTGGGATGTTATTTTTAATGAAATTTTAGAGAAGGTTTGACGATTGTCGTAAAGCCGAAAAACTGATTTATCCATTTCCCCATTTTTCCTGATAATAATCATTTTATGCAAATCATTTTTATGGTTTGATTTTGAAAAGAGGTTGTTGTAAGAGAAAATTAAAAGATTTTTCGATTTTTTTTAGGAAAACCCTATAAAGTGGTTTTGTATGAGCATGATGCCATATGGCATCATTGGGCGTGAAAGGCAAAACAGCAAGTCCCCTATTCATATAAATGCTAGTTGCTTGCTGTATGGCACCCTTAGTTTTTATCCGAATGAGCTAATTTTTGATGGGTGGGGTGATTATGAGCTCCGATCGCAATAAACCAAAATTTAGCACTCTGCTCTAATTTTGGGGGGTGTTATGGACATATTCCTTCGCCAAATTCAAATGGGGGGATAATGGGGGTCGTTGATCGGAGCCACTCAATGTTTCTCCCAAAATAATATTGAACTTATTGTGAATACTTGTGAGAAATTTTACGGCTGAACTAACATTCTTTATGGGGCTTTTAAAAAAGGTATAAAATGAAAAAGTTCTATTTTTTTTTAAGCTAGCGCCGAATCAGTAAATAGATCTCTAATGTGTTATATATCATTGCAAAGATAATTTTATGTAGTTTTTTTTTGTTCTCAGACTAGCTATGTTAGATAAAGTCCAACGCAGAGCCTTCGAACTTATTGGGGATAGCTCAATAACTGCTAATATTGCTTCTCTTGAACATAGGCGTAATGTTGGTTGTCTATCGCTACTATATCGTTATTACTATAACCGTTGCTCAAACGAGATACATAGTTTGATTCCCGAAAATGCTCAACCTATTCGCCAGACTCGGCAAACTAGTCGCGCTCATCCTCATACTCTTGAGGTGTCAACCTGTCGCACTGTAAAATTCTATGAGTCATTTTTAACTCGAACAGTACGCATGTGGAACTCTCTCCCAGCTGCTGTTTTTCCGGACAATTATGAACCGCAAAAGTTCAAACAAAACATACATGAACATCTACTTATCGCTCTACACTGAAATCTTCCCTTACCTTACTTTCCCTTCTCTTCCCTTCCTCTACCAAAGTTGTGCTCTTGCACTAAAGGGTTACCCCCTATAACTTTGGTGTTCAATAAAAAAAAAAAAAAAAAAAAAAAAAGTCGTGATAATAGGGCAGTGAATATCGTCTTCATTTCAAGAAAATAAACGCATTCATTTACTGTCATGTTAAGTTGATTTTGTCAATTGAAAACTGCAAAAAAAAAATATGATATCTCACAAAAACAACTCTGTTGTAAAAGGTTTCCGCCAAAGAAAAAGTTGTCAGCCGCAAAAAGGATTGATATAATACAATCCCATCAAATGCCCGCAAGGAATGCATTCAAAAGTGATTGAATTAGTTAATAGTTTCCACCAAACCAGCGTGGTGCGGTACGCGTCAGAATTTGTGAAATAATTTCCGCCGCAGTAGACCTCGCTGAATTTGCAAATTCGTGAGGAGTGTGTGTACCGCGTACCGCACCCGCGCTGGTTTGGTGGAAGCAAATTTCTTGTAAGGGGAGCTTCCATATGGGTAATAGCAGGATAAAACCAATCTTATGAAAATTACGAAATTGAAATTTTCTTTATTGTATAAAAAGGGAGAAGTCGTGTATACGAAGGAAAGCAAAAAAAGTTTGAAAAACACATTTTATTTACAAGGCTGGAAGATTCGAGATTAAATCTGATCACGAAAAGAGCATAGCAGCAAATAGCACCCTTGTCAAGCTCCCCGCCAATAAGCGTTGAAAGAAATTGGCTGAATTCAAATTGTAAGAAAACGACCGGACGGGTAAACTTGCACGACAAGAACCATCGTATGATCATTTCACACTATCCGATCAAAACACGGACCGGCGAACAATAATCACACAGCAAGTATGTATAAATGTTGCCATGCACGCTCCAAAGTTAGTGTACAGTGAAGTGACGAGTCGACAAGATTAAAATGCAAGTAAAACACGCGCTAATTGTCTTTGCAGAACGCCTGAACTATTGGTAGATGCAATCGTCTTATCGATCGTACGATTCCTACGAAAGAAAAACAATCGTGTCACGATTTTTTTCTTTCGTAAGACTCGTTCTTACAATTTGAAATGCACAATGCTTGTCTGCTGGCCACTACAAAAGCTCTCTTGTCTTGCAAGTTTACCCGTCCGGTTGCGTCTTACAATCTGAAATCAGCCATTAGCTTCCACCAAACCAGCGCGGGTGCGGTACGCGGTACCACACAACACAGACTCCTCACGAATTTGCAAATTCAGCGTGGTCTACTGCGGCGGAAATTATTTCACAAATTCTGACGCGTACCGCACCACGCTGGTTTGGTGGAAACTATTAGTTAATAGTTAATTATAATATAATTATATATATAATTATTAAATTAGTTAATTCAATCACTTTTGAATGCATATCCTTGCGAGCATTTTGGTGGGATTGTATCGTATTATATCAATCCTTTTTGCGGCTGACAACTTTTTCTTTGGCGGAAACATTTTACAACAGAGTTGTTTTTGTGAAATAATCTTAGACTGAATCGGTGTTCGCAGTCGGCTAAAGAAAACTTTCAAATTACGCTCTGCGCCATTGACCATTCTCAGGCCAAAGCAAGCGCGACCAATATAGGAAATAACACTCGAAAATGGAAATGATGAGGCAAAAGTTAGTAACGTTTCCGAGACCACCTACTACCGCGAAACGGCAATCAAAACAGCAGCCACGAATAAGCAGTGTTTTTCGTGGATATTTTGAAACGGTTGAGATGTCGATTTGCATATTAATTACCGAAACAGATGCTACTGAAATGTAAATTGAATGTTAACACATTGTGCAACGAAGAATAGGATAGGCAAATTGCCGGTTGTATGATTGGCTGTTTGAACATGCATTTTATGAGAACGTGGACGACGTACTAAGTACATAAGACGATGTTGCACTATGAATGGATAAAGAGGCAATTTTAAAAGCACTTTAAACGTAGCCATTTGACCTTTTTTGATCAGAAAAGGTTATCGCGATTTAGTATGTGTACGCGGACTTGGAGCGTTGCAAATTGTGTACAGCAAGTTTGAAATATGAATTAACGAATAAGGTAAGGAAGAATTATTGGTCGAAGCAAAAAAAAATCTTTAAAAATTCCCTAGTACCTTAGCTGTAGGAATTCTGATTGTTTCATACGTTCATAGAATACAAAATTCAAAAACGTCAACTTCTGTTAAAATATTGAATAATAACTCCACATTGAATATTGAGGGGATCGGGATTAATAAGACATACTTCACTTTCAGACAAACCTGCGTCTCGCGCCCGCCTCTCCAGGAATCGATCTTTTCCATGAAAATCACGTTTTGTATATACGCAAGTCCATTAAGACACTAGTGCGCGCTATGATCTTATCCTCCTCTCTCTTCACTTTTATAATTCCAGATAAGTCGATAATAAAGTAGCGAATTGCGTGTTAAATTATTTAACATCATAGTTCGTCACATGTGTCGTGAATTTGAAAAGAAGCATAATTTAAATCCGCTCACAGTGGCATTTGAGCCCGCAACCCTGTGTTACGAAGGCGGGCACACTAATCAGAATCACTACACCAACCATACTACAGGGGTGAAAAGGATTACCCGCGCTCAAATGCACTAAAGGCAGCAACTTGCAATTTTGCGACACCCTATGCATATACTAGCGCTTTCTGCGAGAAAGTGAAAACGAAATTCAAGAGCATACATAAGTCACAGATTTCGTCAAAATTATCATATAATAGAATAATAGATGCACCCTGAATCACAGAATCTGTTTTTTTTTTTCGATTAATGTTTCTTCTTTTCTCACAGATGCCCTTCTAAGTTTTATTCACTGCGAGCATTATGTTGCGTGTTACAAAAACAGATAGTGGATAGGTATAATTATTGTTTGCGTTTTGTGCTGCTTTTAAAGATACATACTGTATGCCATACTATGCTACAAACGAAACATTCATAATATTTTTCTCTATGAAATGGAAAATCATGAGAAATTGGACATTCAAGAAGGTCACGAAGAACATGCCGTTTCTGTGTCATCTATTGTTTCGGGGGAGCTAGCAACAATTAAAGTGAGATTTGTACAAAAGACCCAATTCTATTGGACACATAAATTATCTTGGTTTTCAAGGGACTTAGTATTATTGTGTTTTGTTTGTACATTATATGTATGTATCACAAATTAATGATGTTTCAAAACAAAGGTGCCTACAACCTACATTTGAGTGCTACTGTATAATGGGGGGATTGCATGATGTTTTCTCGGGACGAAAAAACTGTTCTGATTTAAAAAAACAAAAAAAAAATCTTTTGAGTCGCTTGCAGTGTGTTCACAGTATGTATGTAGACTAAGAAAAAAATTTAGGTTTGGTCGATATCTGATATAAGTTACCCATACAAGAGGGAAACTGGAAAAGGCATTTCTTTAAAAAAATTACATTACATTTGGGTTTTTTACTAAAAATACACTGAAAAAAATAATTTGCTTAAAACAATAAAAATACAATAAAAAACAGCCAAGAAATAATTTCTCCTGATCTAAGATGTATTTTCTTGTTCCAAGGAAAGTTTTTCTGATTTAAGATGTATTTTCTTGTCCCAAGAAAAGTTTTTGCTTAAAATAATGCTTATTTATTTATTTTACGCAAACTTTTTTTTGAAACAAGAAAAAACATCTTAAATCAGAAAAACTTTTCTTGGAACAAGAAAATACATTTTAAATCAGGAAAAAAAATTCTTGGCTGTTTTTTATTGTGTTTTTTTTCTTGTTTTTAGCAAATGATTTTTTCAGTGTAGTTTTATCAGTTTTCTTTAAATATTCTCCATGACGATTTATGGTCTTTTTCATGCGTTAAAATCTTAAATTTTTCTTTCAGTGTGTTCACAGTATGTATGTAGACTAAGAAAAATTTAGGTTTGGTCGATATCTGATATAAGTTACCCATACAAGAGGGAAACTGGAAAAGGCATAGAATCAAGATATGTATGTATGGAAAAGGCATTTCTTTAAAAAAATATAACATTACATGCGGGTTTTTTACTAAAAATACACTGAAAAAAATCATTTGCTTAAAACAATAAAAAATACAATAAAAACAGCCAAGAAATAATTTTTTCTGATCTAAGATGTATTTTCTTGTCCCAAGGAAAGTTTTTCTGATTTAAGATGTATTTTCTTGTCCCAAGAAAAGTTTTTGCTTAAAATAATGCTTATTTATTTATTTTAAGCAAACACTTTTCTTGAAACAAGAAAAAACTTTTCTTGGAACAAGAAAATACATCTTAAATCAGGAAAAAAAATTTCTTGGCAGTTTTTTATTGTGTTTTTTTCTTGTTTTTAGCAAATGATTTTTTCGGTGTAGTTTTATCAGTTTTCTTTAAATATTCTCCATGACGATTTATGGTCTTTTTCATGCGCTAAAATCTTAAATTTTCCTTTTGGCGAAGTGATATTTTGAGGATGGCAAGTTTATTATTCAGAATGATAA
This sequence comes from Microchrysa polita, assembly GCA_949715475.1. Lineage (NCBI taxonomy): Eukaryota > Metazoa > Arthropoda > Insecta > Diptera > Stratiomyidae > Microchrysa > Microchrysa polita. The sequence goes on along the minus strand of OX454421.1, from coordinate 86,071,732 downwards.
GAAATATTCTTATCGTAGAATAATAAACTAACAATGCGGCTAGGAAGTGGTATGGCTGACAACCGTATCACACCACACTCCGAATTCAGTTGTATTTGAATCGTTGACGGTTGACGACTACAGACGGTCGTCAACGCACCATGCTTCACTAGGAGTTAGGGTAAATCAGGATGACAAAAATTATTTTGTGAAGACCAGAGTCTTTAAAAAAATATGTTCACTCAAAATATTATTAAAATGAAGCATATGTAATACCGTTATGTAATCTAGACAAAATGCTCAAACTTTTAAAATTACTTGATACAACGCCCCAGTGCATTATTTTTTACAGTACCGTTACTTGGATTTAGATGAAACAATGAGTTGCAACTATGTACTTGGTTCGACAAAGATATTGTCATAGATATGTCAAAAAAGTAACTAATCGCTTCTTAAGTAATCGTTTCTCTTCATTATCGGTATAGCATAGGAAGAAACGACTTCTTCTTCCCTGCCTCGTTATTTATACCGCTCCATGGCGTCTGCGATGTAGGCACATCGCGGTAATGTCTCAGCCTATTTCAACAGGCAGTTCTATCTTGGATCGTGTTATCGTCGAGACCAATGCGTTGTTGTTGCTTTTTCATTTGACACATCCATAGGAAGTAACGACTACCGAGTACAAAAAGTAGTCGTTACATGTGTAACGAACAAAAAACAAGCAAAGAATTCTAGTATGTATGTCAGCAGTATCGAAAGACTCTTTCGTTCGTGAACGCGGCAGCCGATTAATCGCGATTATTTTTCTGCTGCTGTATTCGAAAATAAATTTCGTCCAAAATTTGGGGTTGTAATGAACGGCTGTAGGATCCGTTGGATGTGTGAAGGAAGTAACCTTTGTGGAAACATGTGACCGCCTCAAAACGAAAGCCCTTTTTTGGGGAAATATTCGTCCAATAAGCATGCCGATTCGATGAGTATTTTCGAAAGAAACCGAAGTACCCTTTGGTTTGAAAAAAAAAAATGGCCACGGATCACGGGGATTTGGCATCCGCTTCGGTGCGAGGACCAGTCCAAAAAGTGAGCTGTGACCAACCGTCAATACTAAATTATTAGAGTAGGTATCAATATTATTATCATTGTTTCCTGTTTTTAATGTGTTTCTTTAAAAGTAACGAATACAAAGTAACGATTACTGGGAATAAAAGTAACGAATCACCGATGACTGAAATGTAACTAAAGTTTACATCACTGAAGGGCACAGCTTTGGTATAGATGAAGGACCTAACGTGAAAGGGCAGCTGGCAGAGAGTTCGACATTCGTATTGTTCCAGTTAAAAACGACTCATAGAATTTTACAGGTTGAGACCTCAAGAGTGTGAGGGTAAGCACGACTAGTTTGACGAGTCTGGTGAGTTATTTCCGGGATCAAACTATGCATCAATTTCAGATAACTAACATTACGCCTATGTTCAAGAGAATCAATATTAGCAGTTACTGTGCTATCACCAATCAATTCGAAGGCTCTGCGTTGGACTTTATCTAACATATAGCTAATGCACTGCGACCGGGACCAGCCCAATCATGGGATTTATATTCAATCCTAGGTCTTATATGGCTTGGCTTGTAAATATGAGATATATGTAAGTCATCTGATGAAAAATATTTTATGCATCAATCTAGGAAGCCTAGGTATTTCAGGGCATTTTTTGGCGACCCATTTCAGTTTGCTCAATAGGCTGATTCCCAAAATGTCCAGCAAAGGCGATTCTAGAACTGGTACCTCATCAATAAATACGAAATGGGAGGCTAAGGAAGGAAATGGGAAATACGAAATGAGACAGCATTAAAAACTACTCTATTACGAATACCCCAATCGGTGATTTTAGAAATGTCATCATTTATAGATGGAAACATATGGTTTCTATGGTTGTAGCACGCCACGTGCCTTTAATGATGTGTTAAAGGAGTATGTGAAATATCCAGCTTCGTGTAATCTCCAAGAGATCGTTAATAAACAAAAGGAATAACGTTGGTGATAGCACCGTTCCCTGAGGGATCCCAGCATTAATGTTATGGCAGGAAGAGTAAATACTATCTAAGACAACGGTAATGAAGCGATTGATGAGGATAAACAAAATGTGTGAAGCTTTGATAGAAGGGCTGTATGCCATAAGCCTTTGAAATATCTAGAGCCACAACTTTTGCTTTGACCAAAGTTGTGAAGACAGCGATTCTACCGTTCAGTTAAATATGTCATCATCATCAGATCTCCGATAGAGCGGGCAGCTCGAAATCCATATTGCTTATTATTAGGGCAACCAAAATATGCCCTAAAAAACTTCCTTTTAGGCGCCTAAAATTGAAAAATAGGCCCTTAAAATAGTTAAATATGACCTTAAAATTAGAAACCATGCTCTTATAAATAACAGTTTTTTCAATAAAAAATTATTTTTATTAACAGAATCTTTAATCGACAAGAAGAAACTAAAATGTATTATTGCAAAAAATAACGAAAAATTTGGCTCGTTCTGCTATCCGTTCTCATAAGGAGTTCTGTTTCCGCTATTGTTGTTGTTGCTGCCGTTATTCTCTATCATGTGTCCTTTCCTTATACAGTATCCGCTCGAAAATTAGAACACGTGGAAGTTAGAGTAGCTTGGGAATTATAAAAGTCAGTTACACACACTGGCCGCTCTAAAATTAGAATAAACTGTTCTAATTTTAAAGCGTAAGAAGTTTGATTACTCAATTCTTATATTTTAATCCCGTTTTAACCGATAAAATTTATTCCGTTATAATCTTGTTACATAAAGTAAATAATGTTGTCGAAAATTTGCTACCAGAAAATGTCACTTTTGGTAAGCAATTCTATTATTGAAATTAGCACAGGATTCCGTTTCTGAATCTATATTGCGGTCAGTTTAAATAATCTTTTCCTCTATCAGGAAAATGAATAGATAAACGAATTTCCGAAAAACCTTAACACTATCAGTTTTACAATATCTCACAGAGCACTTTTGCCTCTATTTAAAAACGCTTGAAAATTAAAATTCTTAGAAATTAGAATTGGCCAAAACTGAACTTCTAATTTTCGAGCGTCTACTGTATTCTAATGTAGTCTGGCTGGTCTAGCGGTTAGTGCGCGCACCTTCGGTACACAGGATCATGAGTTCGAATCTCACCGTGGATCATGGTGTTTTTCGAACTCACGAGCTTGTGACGGACTATGATCTCACTCAGATGTTAAACGAGTACCCATTTATGGGGATAAATAACACTGCTGAGCGTGATGCTGATCTCATTACCTCAACAAAAAGCAGATAAGATCTTGGAAATAGGATGTCACTAACACATCCTGCGGCCTTAGACCAATGCTGGATTGTGGCGCCTGTTATTTATTTTTTACTGTATTCTAATATCTATTCTAAAGGTTCGTGTTCGTGGAGACGACTCATGGGATGATCGCTCATCGATCGCAATTAAACCACTAATTCTGATCACTATATGCGTATATTTTCTATAGGGACAAGTTCCTTTAGGTTATAGTTGAGACATGCTATGTGGCCAGATTAAAAAAAAATATGCAAATTGGACTCGGAATTGGATGCTACACTACGATCGCTGAGTGATCAGAACACGAGTCGTCTCTACAAACACAAACCTTAAGGCAACAATATGATATTAGCTGTGAACTGACAGTAACCAGCGAATTATTCGCGCCGCGCGGATGTGAACACCAAAAATTCGCCGCAAATTCCCGCCGAAAAATTGGTGCCGCGATGGTGTGAGCACCACTTGATACTTTTCGACTTTTTTTATTTACTGTACATACGGAATTTAATTAGGTTCCGTGCATTAAATGTTGGAAAGAATTTTTTTTTTCGTAGAATCTTAGAAATATGCAAATATTATGCAAGAATATGCAAAAAAATATGAAGAATATGCTTTTATGCATTTATATGCAAAATATGCATTTATGGACAAAATATGAAAAAATATGCACTATCAAATATATCTCTATCGACTTCTTTTTACATAAATCGGATTTATATCTCGACCATATCTTGATAGCACATCCCAAAAACATATGCATTTTGCATACTTTGGTTGCCCTGCTTATTATCAAGGAGATTATGCAAGCTAAGGTAATTAGTTAATCAGTTGGACATTAATGAGTGTTTCAAAACTTTCGATAGAATAGAAGTTCTTGCAATAGGCCTATAATTATGATGGTAACATGGATCACCCTTGTTGAACATGTGCCAGTTTCCATGCGGATGGGTAAATTCCTCAGAAATATGATAAGTGGAATTATTTCCACAATAGTTTCGCCATTTCGAGTTGTGTAATTTTGGCCGTGTTTTTTAATTAGCTAACCTACACTATCCGGGGTAATTTTCATACAAACGCTAACCTGTGACTTTATTCAGGTTATAAATTATATTGCTATCCAGATTTAATGAGCTTTCCAAAACTCGCCTAAATGTATGCAATCCCAATTATTTTCTAGTACGTTTTTCAATGACTAGCAAAAATTAAATTTTGAAATGAAAAGCTCTAAGGCAGGGGTCGGCAACGTTTTCCAGCCTAAGGGCTCATTCTAAAATAAGTCACCTCTGAAGGGCGCATAAATGGTTCACACAAATAAAACATTAAATTCTTCTTTCGTGCTAAAGTTATTGAATGCCATTTTAATAACAATGCACAATGCAGGTGGAATGTCGGAAATGTCGGTAGACTCGTCGAGTTGAAGAGAAAAAAATTTGCACTTTTGATCTCTCCGGATCTCCGAATTTGGGGGGAAAACTGTTGTTACACGACGCCTCATGCAGAGTATTGAAGTGTCTTTCAATGTTACTTTTTTTTAGGTACTGCTACAGAGGCGTTGCACAATAAACAAATACTTTTTCCGTTAAACTCAATAAAAAAAACTGTTCTTCCCAATCCTTATTGAAATAATAAGTCCTAGGTCTTTTACTCATGTTAGCTATAAGAATTCAAATACGTAGAGGGAGACTAACTACTTACATATACAAAAATGCATGTACTCGACTCTGAGTATCTCAGCAAACCGATTAGTTCAGAGGCCAGTGACAAGCAAAAGCCCTACTGTACTCATCTTGCCTTCCGCGCATGCCTTGTTCATAATGCAACTAGTCTCACAGTTTTGAAGATTTCGAGCTAAAATTTCGTACAGACGTGTGTTCTTATTATGTAAATTGTTTGGCTATAGTGCAGCTTTCGATTTTGTTATCATATTTGAGAGATGGGCGCATTGAAAAGCGCCCGCGGTCACACCGTTGCCGACTCCTGCTCTAAGGTATAGTTTACATGCAACACACAAGTGTGTGCAAAAAATATAGTTTTTGTTTGTAAATTCATGTTAAAAATGTTGTTCGTCGAATTCTTATTCTAACAAAATTATGATTCCTACAAAAAAATATGTTTTTATTAAAAAAAATTACATGTTAACTTTTGTGTTTGTAAAGTGAAAACGGGGCTTTAATATTTTTGAGCAATGTTTTGAAATTAATGGCAATGCCTACGTGACAATTTGAAATTTAACCTGGATGCTACCCTCGATAGTTTTTTTTGCGCGTCTGGGTTAGCAAACCTGCCCCCGATGTAAAAAAAACACGGCCTTTGATTCTTTTTTTTTATATTTTTTTGTTTAGCGGCCACCGTCGGCACCATTTTGACTTTTTGGACACCCTGTATATCAACGAACCTAAATCTCTGGAACAACGTAATATTCGACTGAAATTGTCCGAATTCCATTTGTGGCTAGCCTACGAAAGTGTTAGAAAACACTGAAAATGTAGCCATAAAAAAACGAAGGATCAAATAACATATAATTAATTCGAAAAATAAAATTGGCGGGTTTTCGAATTACAAAAAAAAAATACCCCAATGTCCTTAGATAGCTTTAATGAATGGATCTCCAAAATCAATTGCGGGGCCAATAAAAACGATAGTACTTAACATTTAGCAAAAATAAACACGAAATTGTACACATGAAAACAAACAGGCACATTCATTCGTAACAATAACATTTGGCAGTTCTATCTTTTGTTTGATTTCAATTCAAGTTTGCAATATTTAATTCTTCAAAGCAAACATACTAACAGCTAACAGCCAATCTGCAGAAACCTTCAAAGCCCGAAGCTTATTATGTTTTTGCATAGAGAGAGAGAACCATTTCGCCTCACAAAAAAATATACAACTAATTTAAAAGTGCCTCGCGTTGTCGAAGTGAATAAATAAAGTGCCTCACTTCCTTCCTCATTGCCATTGTTGACTTTTGTATATTTATGCTTGTGTAGAGTTTTTGATTTTTTTTTCGAGAGGAAGGTACATTGTACCCATAACGCGTCGCAAGCGCGGATCGCAGATATAACATGATGTTGGCTTTTTATTAATTGCCAACTTGTAGCGCGTTATTAGTCGTGCTAACTCGCGCTCCTCATACTTTCGCGAACCCATTGCTAGAAGCTAGACTAAATGGCAAACAAGAGGGGAAGTACATGCGCATATGCATAGTATTATTCATAAAATTTTATTTTTGCCTAATGCAATGTTCATAAATATTCCCATAATAGAGACTCAAAGAGCTTGTCTTTGTTTGCACAAGGTATCTACTCGCGGTCTATACATATCAGAAATGGTTTGAGGCCCGGATGTTTGAGAAATCTTAAATTGATGAGACACGACCTTTTAAAGTCAACCTACAAAACAGGTGATAAATTTATCTTTGCGCGTATAGTGTAAAGTTGGGTGTGAATTTATCACTTTGCGACCAAACAAAAAACCTAACGCCATAAGAAATGCTGGACGTGCCTGTATGGTGCACGCACACCGTTATGTCTATAGATGAGTCTATTAGTCAAACAATAGGAACAAAGACGATGATAAATCTGCACTATCTTGATTGCACGCACAGACTTATGATTCTGACCTGATTTTGCGCCAGAAGAACATAAAGAGATGTATCGATTGATTAAATCGATGTGTGTTCTGTATAGTTTGGGCGGTTGGCAGAGGTCAATTGTTTAGATTAATCTGCGTGCACTTGTTTAGACGTCATGGTTTTCTGTGAAAGTTTATATGTACTATGTAGAAAAAAAACAGAAAGAACCCATCACATACATATCTGATTAGCCCAATTGAAACAGGTATAACGGAAGACTAATTCAAATTTATCTATGTACATTAAATAAGAAGGCCGCGATGATTAATATTTCATAGCTATACTATCCCCAATTGAGCCTAGTTGTTGAATAGAAACATATTCAAATACATTACAAGAAATCAGTACAAACACTGGCATATGACTAATGCCGTCCTAGTATCAGGCATCAGGACATTGCGCATGAACTTAGAAATTTATAAAACTTATTAATACGCCAGGAAATTTGAACAAAAATTTGGCCAAACTTCGAAAAAATTAGGGGAAAGCTGGATTTTTGCATGAACCTTCCTTTCGAGGTCCTAAACAAGACCCTAAAAGTCCCCGTCTCTACGAGTGCCTCGAAAACAGGTTTTTCTGAATATCTTGATAACGGTAGCATATACAAAAAAGTGGTGTATGGCAGATTTGAAGATTTCTCAATAAACGATGGAAATACCGAATACGTTCTGGCACTCCTAACGGTGCCAGGTGGTGTAACGGTATTTTTAACATATTTCATGGAAATCTCTATAACGGTAACTCGTACTAAAAACTTTTGTAAGGAAAATTTGTAGTCTATGGAGTTATGAAGAAAGTGACCAAATTTCATAACAATATACGCAGATTCAAGAGCGCTATGGGGGTTTAAACCTTAAAAAAAGGTGTTTTTTGGGGTTTTTCGTGAATGGCGGTAAGACGGGGGAGTGTGCTCTATGGTCTTCTAGGAGAAATTTGTAGCTTCTGTGGCTGTCAGTAAGACGCCAAAAGTCCCCAAAGATGGGAGCCCCCCTTACGAAGCTATGAGGGATCAAACATTCAATTAAGCAGTTTTTGGGGAATATCTCTATAACTGTAACTTGCACTGAAAACGGTTATAAAGAGAATTTGTAGCTTATACAACGCTTAACTAAATATCCGAGTTTCAGATGCGTGCAATTTTAAGGGCGCTATGAGGGTCCGAACCGTACTATAACGGTATTTTTCGGTTTTTCGTGAATTTCTTCATAACGGGAACGTATTCGGGACGGAGGCCTGTAGCAATTTGTTGCTTCTGTAACATCAACTTAAAATGCCAAAACAACTCTTCTATGCGGGCACCCCCAAGGAAGCTATGAGGGGTCAAAGTTAAACAAAAAACGGCTTCTGGGAAATTTTTTAATAACGGTAACCTCTTGAAAGAACCAATCTGAGATAAATTTGTAGCTCCTATAGCTTTTAGTCAGGGGCCAAAAGTCCCCACCGATGGAAGCCCCCCTAGGGAAGTTATGAGGGTCCAAACATCCAAAAATGCATGTTTTTTGGGAATATCTCTATAACGGTAATGTACACCGAAAATTAAATTAAATTTCCAAATTTCAGATTGATACCTGCAATATTAAGGGCGCTATGAGGGTCCGAACCACACAATAACGGTATTTTTCGATACTTTCGTGAATTTGTCCATAATGGGAACGCATTCGGGATGGAAGCCTGTAACAATTTGTTGATTTTGTAACTTCAAATTAAAACGCCAAAAGAACTAATCTATGTGAACACACCCAAGGAACCTATGAGGGGTCAATATTAAACAAAAAACCGTTTCTCGGAATTTTTTAATAACGGGAACCTCCAGAACCCATCTGAGGAAAATTTGTAGCTCGTGTTGCTGTTAGTATGACATCAAAATTCCCTAACGGTGGGAGTCCCCCCAGAGAAGTTATGAGGGTCCAAACATCCAAATAAGCAGTTTTTTGGGAATATCTGTATAACGATAATGTGCACCGAAAACTATTATATGGGGAATTTGTAGCTTATACAACGCTTAAATAAATATCTGAATTTCAGA